>JAPJYX010000002.1:34810000-36010000 GCA_030503985.1 Himalopsyche tibetana | reverse complement strand
TTCAGGACTTCATTTCGAGTCTATAAACTTTTGTGTTAGACCGTAGATTAGTATTTTAAGAATTATATTAAAGGATCATTTACTCTTTTTTGTGATTCTGGGAGCCCAGAAATTTTAATCAGATAGGTTATGATTTAAATATTCAAAAAGAATGCGGAAACAGCATTGATATGTAAAATCTCAACGCTTAATGATAAAATAGTATCTGGAAAAAATATTGGGAATTAAGGAAGTAAACATATTATTTTTGATTGTGAGTAAAGACTCATTTTTATTACATACGTATAAACGGCACAAATTATTAGTTTTATATTATAATAACCGTACTTGGCACTTTTGTGTTAATATTTAACTATCAACGAGTTTTGACACCTTAAGAAAATAATTGTACATGTGTTAAGAAAGCGTAGCACATATCCCACAGCATAAATTAAATTGTGCTTTTTTTATAAAAATATAAAAATATGTCTATATATAAGTTTTACATTTTTACTTAACATCTCAGATCCATAATGAATTGCTTTGTCGTCATTTATAAATTCATAATTATTAAGAAATTATTTATTTAGCTGAAAATATATTCAGACAATCACTTTTATCTTTTTATAATTACAAATATTTTTGAAAAGTTGTTTGAGGGAGATAAAAATACAAAGATGGAAAAATATACAAGCAATGAATGATTTTTTATGGCAAAAATATCAATACATAAATAAAATTTTGTTTATGACCAGATTTTACAACTATACAAATATTGATATAGCTTTTTATAATGAATAAAAAGTAAATATATACTATAGAAACCACAATAAACAAAAATATTTCAAATGACAATTTTATTGTCATGAGTAGAATATAAAAAAAAAACTGCCACATCTACTAACAGAAGGATTTTAGGCACAAATAATAGGATATCAAAAAAAATGAAAAATCTTGATTTGTTATTAAAAATCACGATGATACACCGTGTTTCATTAATAACAAAAAAATACCTTATATTCTAAATAAATTATTATTAAAATACAAAACATTGTATCATTACTATTATCCAGTTGAGCATTTCTTTAATTATTAGCCGTGATCGAAAACATTTCATTAAGTTTCGCAGGTATGTAAACATAGCTTTAACTCTTGTTGGCTTGATTTAATATGGTCCTCCCGATGAATGTCCTGCGTTTGAAGAAAATCCGTTTCCAGATGATGATGAATATCCACCGTTTGATGGACCTCTGCCGTATCCAGCACCAGCTCCAGCTTCTTCGTAAGAGATCTTGGGCCTGTATCCTTGCTCATCAGCTTCGTAGCTGACAATCTGTAAAGTAATTAAAGTGTTTTTTTTAAGTTTTTAATCTAGTAAGGTAAACAGTTCATTTTAATTAAGCTACTGATATTCTATTAATTTTAATACTTTAGTGAAATCATAATTCCTACATATTTTTTTTGTAGAAAGTATATTCTCACAAAGTCAAAAATAAAATCGTACATTTGTCATGTATTGCTGTGAAATGTGCTAATGAATATTTTTTCAAAGCTTTATTTTTGAGCTTTTTGCCAAAAAGGCTCTAGTAAATATTAAATTCATTGTAGCATTGAGTTGCTTAATATAAAATTATATTGACCTGCTTCCTGCCGTCAGGAAGGAGGACGTAGTATTGTCCTTCAGCACGATCACCTTGTCTGGATTCCTTGTGGCCGAAGTCGTTGCCAGAATGCTCATCGTTTACCATGTATTCGAAGTTGTAGTTGGCGGGTTCCTATGAAAAATAAAAAAGAACTATTAAAAAATCAATACAAATACATTCTGAAATAAATAAATACGTGAGTATTTTCCGACGGAATCTTTTTGATGACTTTATTTTGTAAATATCATTCTAAAACTCTTAATTGTCGTCGTTCAGATATAACTTCACTTTAAGTGCATCATTGATGAGATATCATCTTCGGCAATACATAATAAAAAAAATATCATTGAAAACTTGTCAAAAAAAAATACGTTAATTTCCAGCTTGTTACAAAGAAAGGTCTTTAGAAGAATATTAATATTCCTAATAATATAACAACTCTACATCTTTACAGAATTATAGAATGCTTAGTATATAGTATGTATAATGCAAGGTAGTATCCACTGTGAATTCAATCCATGGTGGCAAATATAGTCTTACACAAGATGTTGTTGTCATAAACTTCAAATTCATTATTTGATTTTGTTACCACATGTGCACATCTCTTACACGATGACTGTATAATTTTTCATACATAAATAAATGATTATCAATAAGATAAATAATTTTCACTTACATTGTATTTCTCATCGTTTCCGTTACCATTTCCCTGGTTTGCAGGTAAATATTGGTTAGAGGGGACACCATAACTTTGAGACGGTGCTCCATAGTTTTGAGATGGCTTGGGTGCGCCATAGTTAGATGAAGGTCTGCCTCTGATTAATAAAATAAGACACATTAATTATTAATGATATTTAAAAATTGTATTGTTTTTCCCCGCTATGATATGAACAGACTTTTTGCGATTTTCTGATATATTTTTATACTATAAGTCTTCTTTAAGGCTTAAATTTCTTATTTTATTTTCTTTTGTTTTTGTTTTACAAGTCATCGCTGAAAAAATGTCAAATAGCAGTTACAAGATGTCAATTGGGGATTCTGTGCCGAGATAAAAAAATGTAATAAATTTCCGTTAAATCAACGTTTTTTACCAATCTTGTTTCAAGAACATTTAAATAAAACAACCCGAGACTGGAGGTTATCTAAATTTCTAAAAAAATGTATAGAAAATAGAAGTTTGAAACATTTTCGAATCTTCCCTACCTATATTTCAGAACCACATTTACGATGAATATTAAAAAAAAAAAGCTTTTTTGTAAGGCTCTTACCCGAAGAAAGCTTGAGTCTGTCCACCACCGCTTGGGGCTCCATACTGTTGGGACGGCGCACTTGGAGCACTATTATCCTGGGACGGGCCACTCGGTACTCCGTATTGTGAAGATGGGGATCCAGAAGACGATGAACCGCCTCCACGGCCTTGCGGAAGGTATTGAGGAGCAGGAGGCTCAGCTCTGCACAATACAGCCATGGCGAGTGCCATAAGGCATGTTGAAATCAAGAACTACGATTGAAATTAAATATGATTATTTTTTTATATTAAATTTGTCGCAAACTTTTCACGGATTGCAAAATGATGTGTTGAATTGTTGAATATAAAACATTATGCCATATTTTTCTTCACATTCAGAAATATTTTTCTGTAATCAATATATTTCAGTAAAGCCTAGTTTTATATCCTATATTTAAAAAAAATATGTTAATACAATAACTGTTTAAATACGTTATAAGAACAAAAGGTAAAAGTTTACTCAAGAAAAGAAATATTACAATCATATAGTGATTATATAAAATAGTTATTACTTATTGTTAGGATTATTATTTTATTTCACTAACTATCGACCATCGGATGTAAGTGAAATTTATTGATTATATAAAATTAGTATTTATTTAACACTTCATTATATTTTAGTAAAAATATCAAAGTAATTGTTTTTTTGATGTGGAACACATCAAATCATATCTCAACAGGAGTGTTTCTTCGAGAACTGCTTGATACTCAGTTGATCAACCTATTTTTTTTTTCAAAAATAGTAGGAATATAAGTTAAAGGTTAGGAAAGGACTAGTGACTAACTAATCTTTCTTGCTAAATCTTTACGATAGAATATATGAGATTGGGGAATTCAAGACATCACATACGGAAATTCATACATCAATTGAAACATCATTTCATAAAACTGGAAAACGAACCCGTGATCTCCGTAACCGAAGCCAACAACGTTGACCACTTGACCACGCAGGCGGAAATATAGTTATTATATTAAAAAATAAATTTGACGGTGTCAGAAGTATGAAGTTTTTGAATCAGGATAAAAATATATTCGGTCAAAATAGCTTGTAACAATTTTGGATAAATTAGGTTAGGTTAGGTTTTTTTTTAATTTAATTTAAATTATAACTATTTATTCTGACCGATATATAATGACCATTTAATATAAATTCTGACAAATGTAATATAAATTCTGCCAGGAAAAATACGAGCCATTTTTTTTCGAATATTTATAGCGTTAAGTTTTTAAAAATTATCAGATCAAAACTAAATGCTTTAGTCAAAATAAATCATATATTTTAAGAACGTCAAACACTTCATTTTGATTAACGCGATAAAATATCGTAAAATGTACAACATAATATGCGTATTAATAGTTTTAAAGTACGAGACGTGACTTTTATGAGGTACGTCATGTGAAGTGATGCGTTGCTTCAAAAAGGTGGTCATATTATGTAAGACGTATGGAAAGTCAATATAGTTACTTATGTTGTAATAATCATCCAGTTATGCTAGATTATGATCAACAGACGAGAATAACACATTCGATACAAATAACTATCTATACATTTAATGCATGCTATGAAAATGACTTAAGGAAAATAAATAAAGGGGATAGTTCCAAAGTCCGTCTTATTACCATTTGTTATTTTTAAGACATTCGCGAAAAATGATCTCGAGATTTTTTTTACTTACAGATGTTTTACATGAAACATTACCTAATCTAAATAATCAAAAACAAATTCAGTTAGACCACGAATACATAAGGCAATATTTTCTTTAATCCATATCCCTTTCCTAATGTGGAGAATATGGCCTCATAATCGAGGACTTTCAACAGTTTTTTTCTCACGAGAACTTTTTGCTACTCAGTTGCTCAACCTGTCTTTTTCAAAGAGACTAAGGATAGAAGAATAGGTCCAAGACAGGATTAGTGGTGAGCTAATCGCATTCGCTACGCCAGTTTTATGATAGATGAGTGGGAAGGAATTTAACTCATACATTGATGCCTTCGGACCGAAATCTATAAATCGATTGAAAAATCAATCAATAAAAACTGTCCGTAATATAATTTAAGACCGTGATGCTCCGTCTTCTAAGTAAACGACGTTAACACTTGACCACCAAGCTGGCAGATGGCAAATGCTGTTACAGTATCAGCAATATAGAGACATTTGGAAAAGTAATGTTTCAAATAACTATTTTTTTGAAGCAATATAAAAAAAAACTTTTTGTTTAATCATAAGATCATCATCATCACTTTGGGTAAGTAATATTGAATTAGTAAGTACAAGGTTTAATATGGTGGATTTTCGAACTGTTATAATTTCTCGCTTCACAACTGATGAAACAACGAAATGACAATCAAATAACGGTTTTCAGAACCATTATGGTGATGCATATGTTTTTAAATAGGAAATGTATACCGATAGATTCTTTTGAACTGCAAAACTAGTTTTTGTTAAAAAATGCTTTTCTAAATACAGTCAATAGCGGATTTTGGAACCGTATGCCTCAAATAAATTATAAAATAGAATTAATGTTTAAGTACTTTACAAACACATGCAACAATCGATACAAACATATTTTGAGGTATGATGTCATTTAAGGCAATATGCAATGATGAATTCAATGCAATATAATGATAAACTGTCATTTTAAAATACGACCAACATTTATACTTAGAAAAATTTGAATATCATTAAATTAATAATAAATAATGTTTGTAAGTAGATATTTTCGTAGAAATTATATTTTTCAGTTCGATATGGTCGCGTAACGTTATCGGCTAATTTAGAATATATTCTTAACGCAAGTGTTAGGCAAATCAATAATATTGATGATCAAATAGTGAATTATTTTTAATTTGGTTGATACAATGTACAGCAAATAAACATCGGAATAGAAGCCGTAAAGTATGAACTATAAATGTATTAGATTATGCAAAACACTCAACAGTCATTATCTCGAAACTAAGATTTTAAGATGTTCCTTCTGTTGCGTCGATGTAGAGATATATTGATTTTTATTACAGGTATTACAGTTTGATTCACAATCAAGAAACGTAATGGTTATTTAAGTGTATAAAAAATATCATTAAATATAATATTATACGTGCCGTAGATTCAGTGCGATGTAATCGAAATAAAAATTATAACCTGTGTTATTAACACTATATTAGTTATAAAAAATGGCTCATGGACGATATAAATAATATTTTATAAAATATTTTAACAAAAATTAAAGCGTTATATTAAAAAATAGAATTAATATATTTTTATGGCTGATTTTATAAATATTTTACTTGATTGATAGGGATGACCAATTTGATATTATGATACTTCATCGAAAAGGTGACATAATAAAATCGTAGCATGATCATTTTGGCGATTGGTCGTAGCATGGTTATTGAATTGTTATATACGTGGTAGAACTCTATAGTAATAAGTTGTAAAAATATCAGTGTTTTAGTTTTACAAATATTATTTTATTTATGGTTGATAGATATGTCGGTTAAAGATTTTAGTGTTTTATAATATTTATAATATAACGTTGAATGTACGTTGGTTTGTTAAAAAGTTTGATTAGGGGATTCAAATATTGGAAATAAAATTTCAACTCACCTTCATTGTAAGTTATTCCTTTAGCTCTTAAAAACGGCTGAAAACACAATAAATGGCACATTTTAAAACAGTCTAACAAAGAAAGTTTGAAATATTTTTTTTTAAATCTGACAGAAAACGTTAAAGAAATAGTTTTAAATTTATTTTGAACATTCATACTTAAAAGAAAAATGTTTGCGTTATTACAGATAATTTCCAACGCGCCAGATTATTTTTTTAAATCACTCGAGCACAAGTAGAAGTATAAAGAGTATTCATACAAAAAATCTTAAAGTTATATAAAATAAAAAAATCTTAATTTCATATTGATTTTTTCGGTACTTGAACTATGTACCAATAGATCGCTTAATTAAAACTCGTATCACTGGGCTAAATAGGCTGATAAGTCAAATCAATAAAAACAAGTAAAACACGTGCCATAGTAATACAAACAGTAAACTAAACATTTTTTTAAATTTTAATCAATTATCAAAAATAATTGTCTTCAAAGTTACCGAATGATCTATTGAAAAAAACAAAATTTATTTATGCAAGATTTTAATTTATTTTATCACCGTAACAGATAAATATTTATAACTAAGATTTTCAACAATCTCAAACGAATCACTGTCACATTAAATTGTTTGACAATATTTCTACGTCGAGAAATACGAATTTATTTTAATGTGGTAAAATTGTTATGGGAATACATATGATTGGTGAAAAAAGCTGCTTTTGAATATTGTGTTTCTATATAAGTTAATACAGTATGTATTATTTACAGAATATACAATTATAATTAGCGAAAACTGTGTTGATAACTGGTGAACGATGTCTGATAGTGATTTGAGATATATAAGTCAAAAAGATGTTTACCGATGAAGGTGAGATGAATGTTTGATGATGATCTAGATTATTCGTAAGCCTTTTATATAAAAATGTGAGAGTCACAAATGATGCGCGGTGGGTGTGATGAAACGAATGCGTTTTTTTTCGTTGTCTTCTGATGTTACCATAAACTTACGTTAGTTACCAGCCAGTAAGCAGTGTATCATTACAAGAACCGATCGATTAAATCAAGCAACACAATTCAACCCAAATACGAAACATAGTAATCATTTATTTTGAATAGTAATGACGTGTGTGAAGAATGAAATAATAATTTATAACATAACATCAGGGTTAAATTGTATTAAAACCACTCCGATTTCAGTTTTAAAAAAAAGTGAAAAATGTTTAACTTTTTTCAACCGTTTCCCTTTCTTGTAGTCATTATTTCACCACTAAGCACGACGAATATTATATTTTTTTAACGCTTGTATGTACATTGAAATTACAATCTTTTAGTGGAATAGGGTGTGAATTTATCATATCGGTATTTTATCTTATTTTCTCGATCGAAAAATTAGAAATTCTACCCTGATTATTTGTTATCATAATATAACTATTTATTAATTAATTAAATTATTTAATTGTTTTTAAAGGGCTTGGAATTATACTCTGCTAGTTTAATTGCCGGTTTTGGTACGTGTTATGCCTTTTTGAGAACTATCTTCAGGATCATTCACGTATTTTAGTCAAATATCTTTATTTAGTTTGAGGAGAATGAAGCTTTTGTAACTGATAATCATAAACATAGGCCTGTATTGAAATGCGTTTTAAATCGATGTATTTATTGACTTGTGTCCAAAGGTAATATGTAATGTTTACTTTAAATTTCACGCATGAGTAACTCAACCTTAAACACGTAATGTCTTTCTGCCAATAATTGACATGATTGGATAATTATTTGTCTTTTCACATAGACAAATTTGTATTTTAATGATTTAAGACTATAGTTAAGTTAAACAGCTTACTTTAACACTAAATATTCTCCACATATAAAGCAGACATGATAAAAGTATTTAATAATATCTGGAAAAGTGTATTAAAAAATATATTTTTTTTGTTACTGTCATCGTTTCAAGCTATGATAAATAACTATTCCATATAAAATGGTTTTATTCTATATAATTGTGTTTTTAAGCATAAAATAGAAAATTTAACTTTTTTTTTTAAATAATTTAAGATTTCGACTGAAGGTGCTTGGTGGAATTTCAATATTAAATTTGAATCGTTCAAACTATGTACATTCTCACAGATTTTGTCACTAACGACCCGGGTTTCGCCTTTCGGCATCTTCAGGCATTCAAGTGCACGGATGAACTTGAACTGACGCTTAGTAAATAAATCAAATCTGTTGGCATTCCCATGAGCTTATCCTTTTCGCCAGCAATGGCTTTGGACTCAGTGATGCATTTATTTCTTATATAAACACGAAACTTTTATTTACTAAATCCATTAGGATTCGGTGGTCACTGAAATTGTGTGAAATACATTCATATCTTTGTTATTCTGCTTATTTACAATAATATAAAACCTAATAAAACATACGTTTTTTTTCTACTTTGCAAAGCATACACTAACAATATCATGGATATAACCTACAGTTTTACCAAAACAGCTTTTTTTTTGATAATCACAATGTATACAACTTAACACACGTTATATCAAAAGCTAGAAATACCGAATAAGTATCTAAATTCTTCTTTTATGTCTGAAAAAAAAAATCTTGTCAAAATCACGACCAAAAATAAGGTCTTTAAAAAGGTTTATTTTTAAACAATTTAATAAGTTAATATTAGATAAACATAATTTAAAACCAGATTTTAGTGTCCGTGCACTTCAAGGTTGTGTATATTTCATAATTTGCATTTAGCCTAAAATCATTTAAAAATGTTTTTTGCGTCTCCTGTAAAAACAAATGTGGGTGTATTTCGTCGTTTTTCCTTTTCACAGTCGATATATTTTAAATACACATTTTTCCAGTGGAGTTGAAGACATCTCACACTTAATTGAACAACTAGAAGGTTTTTTAATATAACACTTTGAAATAATAGGAGGCCTCAAAAGCAACGTTCCCTCTAAGCTACGCGCGCGACTGTTCAATTAATATTTGATTGTCCCACGCAGCCTTTGACACTCCCGTGCAGCTAACCTCTTGTCTCAGAAGAAGAACATTGAGAGCATCTTAGCATTGCTTAGAAGTGACTGATTCGTTTAATTCCGTTATTGTAGTCAATTTTTCAATGACCACCAGTTGCAGGGTAAAGAATTTCAACATTATTTATTTTTATAAACGCGTACTAGAAAATGTCACTATCCTTCTATTAATATACATATTACGAGACGTAAAGGCTTTACTATTAAAAATAAATCAGTCATGCAAAAAATTCAAAATAAGGTGATGTTCGTCACATATATGTATGTTTATTCAATATTCCTATTATTATAGAAAAAAATAAACATTTTGATGCAGCATGTTTTCTGGATTCGTGGAGATCTCCTTGCCTTTACTATTTCGTGATTTCTAAGATTCACTATATTATTTTTTACAAGCAAATCTTTAATGAATTTCTCGATATATCACTTTCAGGGTGTTCACTATCGATACTTGTTGGAAAGGCATTCTATTTATAAAAACACAATATTCCTTTGTCATTGTCATCAGTTGAAAATACTCGCTCAAAACTGGTCTTGACCTTTTAAACAAAGTGGATTAAAGTACAAAGGAATATTGTGTTTTTATTAATCTTTGATATATCTTTAAAAATACCATAACATATCTATCACAAATTGTTAGTATTATTAGACAAGAGAAGATTATTTTTTCAGTTTCAATTAGATATCCAATTTATACACAAGGGAATAGGGTTCTTTTGTCAACATATTAATTTGAATATAAAATTAAATCACTGTATAAACGATTTGACATACTCGGTAGGTCTGGCTTATTTAGAATAATTGAATACATATATGTCGGCATACTGGCAGAAGGAGATAATTTAAAAATCAGCTATTTTGAGTTATGAATGCAGAAATATAGCTTGTAAAATGCTATATTTTTTAAAGAAAACAAATTCAGCCACATTTCGTGTACTTTTACATAATTCGAACATGATATACGAAAAGAAAATTCCGATAAAAGCTATTTTTCTTTACAAAAAACTATAAGTAACTTAAACATTTAAACATGTGAATCGGATTCATTTATTATTATCGAACTTCATGAAGTTATTGTAAATTGCATAAATAGAGTACATATAAGATTTCATTATTATCGAAAATTACGATTATCTATTTACATGGTTTTTCGATTTGTCGTTTTCTGCCGAAATACCGACGAAATATGGTTATAATTTTATATATCGACTTAATGTGCTTGATGTAAATTTAACAATATAGTTGAATAGCTTAAACTTTGTTCATTTCCATTCGTTTTGTCATACACGGGTGAACATGAACCGAATGAATTACTGCACATGAATGCCTGAAGATACCAAAAGGCAAAACTCAAGACGTTGAGTAGAAAACGTATACAAATGTACATAATTTGAACGATTCAGATTTAACATAAATGATTATAATATTGTAAAATGAAAACAAACAAAACATTTTTCTATTGGAGTATATAAACTCATTTTTTATTACAAAATAAATATTACATTTGTAAAAACTATAACATCATAATAATTTAAGTAGTACAAATTATAAATCGTATAGCATACAGTGCCCGTGGTACTTGTTGTGCATATGTGTTGACATATTAATATCATTGTTTTGATAACACTGCAAATAGATGTCCATACAAAAATTACAATAATGTTATCACTTTTCTACAGTGTAACCAAATCTTTATAATACAAAAAGCGATCGATGGGCTAGTAAAATAATAATTTAAATAAATATTGATTTTGCACAACATACTTTAATAAATTTCCAAATCAAGTTTATTTTTATATTCATAATTATTTATTATCAATAAAATAAATTATTTATATATATTTTTTTAAATATATGTTGTATGATACATTATGTCGAAAATATAGAATAAAAAAGGTTGGTATCGGATGAATATAACTTGATGAATGAAGTAGTGAAAAATATGAATGAATGTCAGAAATGATAAACAAGTTTTGTTTTTTTTTCAAATATAACACATTAATCTTATCAATAACGTTATTTAATGAAGGTAAAAAGAGACATATTTTGTTACGATAGATTACATTACCAAAAATATTTAAAATAAAAAAAATGACTATTCATCTACTAAATAAATAAGTGCATAAAAATCACGATGATTCACCGTTTTTTTATTATTAAATTTAAAAAAAAAAAAAAAAATATATTTCTAATGTACGCTATTTTTAATAAATATTAACGTAAAAGTATTATCAACAGCTATCAAAGTAACTAATTTTCATTCTCGTGTCACAAATTTCAATGGTAAACGTCTATTGAGGTTTGGCAAGGACATAACAAACTTTTATTATTTGACCGAAACTAATAGGGTCCTTGTGGACCTCCAGATGAATAACCTCCGTTGGATGAATATTCGCTTCCTGAGCCAGATGAATATCCACCATTTGATGGTCCTTTACCATATCCAGCATCAGCTTCTTCGTATGAGATCTTTGGTCTGTATCCTTGCGCATCAGCTTCGTAAGTGACAATCTGTATTCGTTGGATAACACATATATTTAAACTTTTTTTATTATTAAAATTATGTGAAAGAAATATTGATTACAAAAATCATACTATTCACAACATTTGTCGTTATTCAAAATTGTTTAGTTGTATTTCTTGATTGGCAATTTAAGTTATTTCAATGTCAAATTACCTGTTTCCTGCCGTCGGGAAGGAGGACGTAATATTGTCCTTCGGTGCGATCTCCTTGTCTGGATTCTTTGTGACCGAAATCATTTCCTGATTGCTCATCTTTTACCATATATTCGAAGTTGTAGTTGGCTGGTTCCTACAAACATATTAAATTTAACAGTATTTTTAGTCTCGAAAATCGTCTTTTAAGAGTAACGTTATTAAATCATAAACTATTTTACAAAATGACAAATTTTCTAATGGATAACGTAGAGAATTTATCAATATCATTGGTATACAGTTAACAAAAACAAAACATTAATTAAAGTATAGAATTTATACTTACATTATGTTGGTCATCATTTCCATTTCCGTTACCGTTTCCGTATCCTTGGTTGGAAGGAGTACCATAGTTTTGAGAAGGTGCCCCATGGCTTTGAGAAGGATTAGGGGCACCATAGTTAGATGATGGGCTTCCGCTGGTAAATACAAATCTCATATCAGAAATAATTTAATTTTCGTTAAATCGTTATGAACAGATGCTTGCGTCGGATAATGGGGGTGAGGTGGCTTAATTTTGTGAGGAATTCAGAGATAAGGGAGCGTACAAGACAGCGTCCCGTCACGTCAGTGGTTATGGAGAAACGTTGGAACTGGCTGGGTCACGTGCTGCGGATGCCTCCGGAAAGCCTCAATCCTGCCTGCCTCTTCTTTCGACCGGTGGGATTCCGGCGTCCTGGAAGTCCGTCGGGTACTATCCATAGGATGTACTCGGCGAAACTGAGGAGTGCTGGCATGTCATGGGAGGAAGCAAAGCTATTGGCGGGAGACAGGAAAACATGGAGGTGCCACGTGGCGGCCATATGCTCCACATAGGGAGCGAACATGGCCAAAGAAGAAGAAAATCGTTATTTTTCACCAACTTTTGATTCAAAATACAGGCAATATCAAAGTGAAATGAAAAGAAACCACAATGTTCAATTCTGATATCGTAAAATCGCTTAAATATAATGTTCATACATTTAAATACTATTGTATTTGGTATTTCGTTATCTTATTATTTATATGAGAAAAGAAAAAGCTTGTATTAATCGTTAAAGGTATAAAGCTCTCACCCAAAGCCAGCTTGAGTCGGCCCACCACCACTTGGAGCTCCATATTGCTGGGGCGGCGCACTATAATCCTGGGACGGGCCACTTGGTACTCCATATTGCGAAGAAGGGGATCCGAAAGACGATGAACCGCCCCCTCTGCCTGGAGGAAGGTATTGAGAAGCTGGAGGTTCAGCTCTACATAAAGCAACCATGTTAAGTGCTATAAGGCATGTTGAAATCACAAACTGCAATAAAAATAGGACAAATTATAAATCAATGAACACAGTATAACATTCGTTTCTTTGATATGTTAGCTCAGGATTTTTTTTTTAAATAGTATTTTTTAGTCATTTTAATTTCACTCACCTTCATCGCAAGTTATTTCTTCGGCTCTTGTTAATCAGCTGAAAATATAAAATAAAGCACGCACTCAATATATATATTATTTAAAATACACTAGTCGTTATTTGTAGAACTGTTATGAAAATGTGACAAACAATTTAAATACAATTATAGTATAATAAAAATAATAAAAGATTTTTATTATAATGCCTTTCCACCAAATATTGACAGTAAACACCTTAAAAGTGAACAATTATAGTTGTTGTAAATTTTTTAAAAGTGTAATACAATAATGTTATTCACTGAAAATTAATTTAGCTCTTGTCTTTTTTACACGTTTTGAATTTAACTTTTTAATAACTATTCGAGTCTATTCAAAACAATTTTCAATAAATATCAGTATTTAAAACTACCCATATTCATAAAATGTAATGAAAATAAAATAATTTAACAGCTACAAAATTAGAATTGGAGATTTCCAATATTATTTCACAGATAAACATATTCTTGATAATGCACTTCTTTTTTCATTCCACTAAAAAATGGTAGTAAATTGAATTGAAAATTGAAAATAAAACATTACTGTCTAAAAAAATCAATATTTTATTAGTATGTATAATATTTTATTTAATCAAATACAAGGTATGCGAATATACCTAGTTAAAACTTGACTGATATAATTATTGGTGAGCTGAACTGATTTGAACATTATTATTTAGAGTAAATCAAAAGGATGTTTACCAGTGAAGATGAGATGAATGTATGATGATGATTTGGATCATTCGTAGGCTTTTTATGTGGAAACGTGAGAGTCACAAATGATGCGTTGACTGTGTGATGAAATAAATACGTTTTTTAGATTGTCTTCTGAACTTAGATTTACATTAACAGAAAATTGAAATATTATGCGGTGTGTCGTGATACGGAACGATCAATTAATTTAGCGACACTTTAACACATTAACAAAATATATTTTTTGTTATTTATTTTAAATACAGCATGAATGTTTTATCCAATTAAAACATTCAGTTCTATAACTATCTTGTCAACGAACGTTGTCTTTTGTGTTTTTCGTTTCAAGGTTTGGAACCACAAATCTAATCAATAAATTATGTTCCCATAAATCAGTCTACAAATCTATATAGTTACCTGCCACCATTAACACTTCCTTTACGATGCTAAAAATACTTGAAAGGAACCAAGTGAAAAATATATATATATTTTAAAATATACGTCCAGGGTTTTTACCGTCCATCAAAGGTTTTTTCACTTGGTTATTTAAGGGCCAGTAACATATCTGAAGTGTTTCATAGCATCGTATGGAAGGTGTTAATAAACATTCAACAATGTTATAGTGTAGTAGATATTTACCATAGAAAAGTGTTTTAACTGAATTCGTATTAAAAATTAGGGGAATATGAGATACCCTGTACCGGATAGTTAAACAATAATTTATTATTTTTCAAACACAGATATCACCGTAACAATTTATTATCTTATCTGCTGATAATTCTCGTCATGAGCGAAAGCAGTCCTGATCTTAATTAATAGAAATGGAAAATAGTATAAATGTATATTTATTTTTTTTGAACTTATAACCTTTAATTTATACATAGTTTTATATAACTTTTATCAGTTATAAATACGACACAACAAAATAAATTTCATTTTAAAGCACTTTCAACCTACAGTTCATTATTATCAAATTGATTGCGCCGTGAGAAAAATGAGTAAACAAGTATAATTTTGTAATAAAAGTCTGTCTTTAGTAATCAAATTATGACCAGAAACTAGCGCTAATGACATAATTGTTAGTTAAGATAGTTATTACAAAAAAAAATGAAGAGGCTAAAATGCAATTAATAAAAACAATTCTATGCAGGAAAAAGTGTATTGTGAATATATATTATACTTGAAATATTTTAAATTATGTTTTGATTATATTGACTTTATACTCAATTAAAAACTACTATTCTTTACTATTTTGAACCACTGTCTCCAAAAAAAAAATTAGAGATGTATTTATCAAATTTGAATTGCTTTAATTTTATAACAGTCTTATTGTTCAGCGGTTAGCGTTATGTGCTTCCGTGACGGAATTCACGGGTTCGAGTCCCAGAATGAACAGCATTTTTTCGATCGATTTCTGTTCGAAGACATGGGTGTTTGTGGTGTCTCAAAATTCCCTGCCACTCTTTCCGATCCTTCAATAACTGAGCATAGCGAGAGCGATTAGTTAACCACTAGTCCTGTGACTATCCTAGCCTTATTCTTCTAACCCTATTAATCTCTTTGAAAAAAGAGAGATTTAGCGACAGAGTAACAAATACTTCTGTTTAGATACCTTTATTAGGAGGCCATATGCTCCACATTAGGAGCGGACAAGGAAAAAAAATATTTAAAAAAAAAAAAAAAAAAAATGTAAAACTGTGTTTATCAGTTGATAATGCTCGTCATGAGAAAAACTGACCCTGATATTTGTTTGTACTAAAAGTGGTAGTAGTACAAATGAATATTTTACTTTTTTAAAATATAATGCCATTCCACCATGTGCTGACAGTGAACAAGCTAAAATTGAAAAATAACATTTGGTTTTGATCGTGTACAGTAAGGTACCCAATCCTGTAGCCTTTTTGTGATTCTGGATTTTGGAATTGATTCATTTTCAATCTGATTAACTTTCAATTTGAAGTTGTGTATAATTTGAGAAAAAGTTTGGTGAGTCGTTTTTTTTTTTTGGTTAACCGAGGAAATTGAAAATCTCAAATCCCTTTACTTTTTTCCCAAAATTACCTCCGTAACTTGTTTTTTTTAGCTCTTCCAAATCCAAAATCCTAAAAAATTTCGGGATTTGCTAAAAATTTCTTAATCCCGGGATTGGTATGGTCGGATCGCAAAATTAGACGAGATCCCGGGACTGGAGACCCTAGTGTACAGCTGTGTGTCCCAGGCTTTTAGTTAAATGAGATTCTAGTTATTTTTTTGTGATATCGTTTTTCAGCATTAAGAATTTTCAGTCGAAACCAAACAAATATTATGATTTGTATTTTAAGATAACAAACTAGTAATTAAAATCGATTGAAAATAACCTCTTTCAGCTATGAAAAAAATATATATATCATAAAATACACTTGGTTATACAACGTTTTAGCCTATTTTATATTTGCCATATGAAGCGATTTACAATATGTACATTCAAAGCTATTATTATTTAAAATGATCAAGTATATTTCAGAGAGTAAATTATGATACTGCTCTGCATTTTAAAATGTGTAAGCAATTGATGAGTTTCCGAAAAATATTTTGAATATTTTAAATACGACTTTGTATCGTAGCATTTATAAAATATAATTCAATTTTAAAACATATTATATGTTAATTATTTGTCAATAAACTTCACAGGAAGCCCATATCACATGGAAAATATACTCTGTAAAAAAATCTACTCATAAAAAACTGTGACTCCTGTAACGCCAAATATATTGGTCAAACAGGTAGATCGTTTAATATTAGAATCAAAGAGCATTTGAATTGTGCTAAGAAAGGGGATGAACAATCTTCATTTGGAAACCATCTGTTTCAAAAAAAACACACTTTCGATATTGGTAGAAACTTTAAAGTTCTACATTTAAATATCAAGTCTGTCAAACTAGACAAGCAA
This sequence comes from Himalopsyche tibetana, assembly GCA_030503985.1. Lineage (NCBI taxonomy): Eukaryota > Metazoa > Arthropoda > Insecta > Trichoptera > Rhyacophilidae > Himalopsyche > Himalopsyche tibetana. The sequence goes on along the minus strand of JAPJYX010000002.1, from coordinate 35,992,713 downwards.
GAAATCCTAGAAATCAATAGATTCAAATTTTTACCTGATTCAGATCTTTTGAACGATCAAATAATTTTTGCTAGTTCCCCGTTACTTTATCCATTACATTTGCCCTTGTTAACTATTCTTTTATATAAATTAAAAAATATATATATATATAGATTTCTTTTGTTAGAATTGATATGGTCTTTGAAAAATTTGTTTTTCAGAACTTCCTGGCTGTCGATTTTGTTTTAGTTATGAACACACCAACTACTTGGAAGCGGGGAAAACATAAAACTATCATTAAGCATATTCACTTTATTAATGTAGCATTTTATCACTTTGTCAAAAATTTCCCAAATTTTAATTATTTTTGTAATTACTTTCAATCGCCATTCTGAATTTATTAATCTGGGATGACTTTTTAATTATATGTTAGATGTGTTGAAAATTTTAATTTTGTGTTATTTTAGAATCAATTTAATGTAATTGGCAATTTCTTTTCAATGCCAATTGTTGTGTATAACTTTTCAATTTTGTATAAATAGCATTGTTAAATTATATTTCTTATCAGATGACAATGCTCGCGATGAGCGAAACCGGTCCTGACATATTAAATAAAGTGGAATGAAGTACAAAGGATTATTGTGTTTTTATTAATATAATGCCTTTCCACCAAGTATTGACAGTGAACACCCTAAAAGTGATAAAAAACTGTATTTTTCTGTAACAATAAATAAAGATATATAAGTGTTTTTAGATAAATTTATTTTACCTGTCATACTGTACATTAAAAAAACACAACAAAAAAATTCTTCTGTTTTTTATTGATTAGGTACATTGCAACTTTCCGGTAGACAATTGATTCACCAAAAGGAAGAAGAGGTAAGAGGGATTTATTGTCAATGTTGTTATCAGCAGTTTTTACGTCATAACGTTTGTCCATTAATACTTGAGCAAAACTTTTTGCTTCGTTCTCCGATTTACGGTTCCTTAAGAATTCTTTATCTGTGCCACGATTCGTTGCCATATCTAATCGATTGTTTTTTATCGAGTACTGTAGTATATTTTACACTTTGAGCAATGTATTAAACATTGTTCCAGTATTTATTATAAGGCAAATATGGAAATCTATCTTTGTGCCACGATTGTCAAGAATGTACAATCTAAAGTTATTTGAATCTGCCAACCCTTGCAATGATCTGCTTTGTCCTAGCTCGTGATTAATCTCCGTCAAAAGAGACGAAGTTGTTTATTGAATTAGTAATTGTTGCAATTATTTCCAGACGCATTTAAAAATCAACTTATTTATTAACATGTTAATAAATAGTCTACTAGACGAGTCTTGCAAAGTTCCCGAATATGATTGTATTATTGCAATAATTTTAAATTACCAGATATATCTTAATTCTATCGATACCATTCGCTCAAAATCCTATCATTAGTAGCTAGCACCCATATTTATTTGATTTGAAATTTGGCTGAAACATTTGGACCTCTATCGGTGTCACACATTTTTAAATGAAAAACATGATATGGTTACAAAGAAACCAATCAGTAATCAGTATTTTTCATGGTCTAATAATATAATTTAAGATTTCGACTGAAGGTGCTTGGTGGAATTTCAGGACAGTCATAAGCTTTTTTTCCAGGAAATTTTGGAAATAAATAGAGCACAGCTGCATAGTCTTCCGATTTTAAATGAAATGTTAAACCTTCCGGCATCTCCACTTCTATACTCTATATAATCATAAAATCATTTAATCATAAAACCTTTGCCGACAAACAAATAATATAATTTTTGAAACTACTTACTACTCAAATCTGTTGGCATTCCCATGAGCTTATCCTTTTCGCCAGCAATGGCTTTGGACTCAGTGATGCATTTATTTCTTATATAAACACGAAACTTTCATTTACTAAGCGTCAGTTCAAGTTCATCCGTGCACTTGAATGCCGAAAGGCGAAACCCGGGTCGTTAGTGACAAAATCTGTGAGAATGTACATAGTTTGAACGATTCAAAGTCTAATAATATATTTCGTAATTTAAGAAATTGCAACTATTCACTTGCAATTCATATTCATAGTATAATTTAATAACGACAATTCATAATATAATTAATCTAACAATAACGAAACATTGTGCTTCTACGGTTTTTTTGCAATTTTCTCAAAAATCGATATTTGAAGAATGTGAGTTATGATACTAGGCTACATAAATGGCAGCTCAGAAAAAAGATTACAGTTGATGTTATAATACAAATGAATTTTTAATTACACAAAAGGTAAACAATCTTAAGTAATACTACTTCTTCTGTCATTCAAAAAAAATGTATAATTGATTATGATTGAATACGGCGAAGAGGCACAGAGAAAATTTTGCTCTGACGATGTATTCAGTTATATTGGATACAAATTTTCAATAAAAATATTTAATTGTTATACTATCAAAAAAAATAAGATTCATATTTTGATTTTGAATATATTTTTTTAAAAATTTCAAGCATGTGATGTAAATGTCTATGTCTTAAAACACAACGTGCAACTTATTAGTATTAGCTCTGTTCTTCTGCGTACTTCTGACGGTTTTCTGACGGTTTGCAAACTGTTTTAGAATTAAAATCGAATTGAAAGCTTTTTCAGTTTGCAAACCGTCAGCAAACTGTCAGAAGTACGCAGAAGAACAGAGCTATTGTTATAATATAAGTTGAAAGCTGGAACTTTTTGAATATGTGATAGGATGATCATGTGCGTAGAGAAATAATAAAATACATAAGTAATTGTAAAATCGAAGTGTATAACCTCATTTTTATTACGAAATAAATATTACATTTGTACAAAGTATAATAATATAAACGACACAAATTATTGATTATATAACTTGCACCGCACTTGGCACTAACGTGTGAACGTATTGTAATCAACAAGTTTTGATAACACTGCAGGGAAAATTTTCATTCAAAAGTTACAAGTATAATCATATCTTATCATTCAACAATGTTATCAAATTGTAATTACATAAAAAGCAATCGATATGCTGGTAATATATGTTTACACAAACGTATCGATTTTGCATCTCAGACCTCAATGAATTGCTTTGTCGTCATAATATATATTCATAATTATTATGAATATAATAAATATTTTATAAATAAAATGTGAAAATGTATTTTGTATTTTTTACGACCAGTAATGTTTTTAAGATAACGGTCGAAATAAAATGAAGATGGCTTGATTGATAATGGTATCAGAGTCATCATATGAACACATGTTGTAAATGAAAAACGATATCTGATTTATATACAATTCATGACACGTATCGTTGACGTTGTATGGTTCTTAAAAAAATGAATATTTTTATGTAAATTGATGAGTAAACCTAATTTATTGCTTCAGTATTAAAGTTATTAAGTTAAATAGAAGGCAATTATTTATAATATTTAAAACCATAACCAAAAACAAAAAAAATAATAAACAAATAAAATGACAGTGATACATATAATGAAATATACTGACCATTCATATATGTATGAAAATAAAATCCAACATATTATATACGCGAGATATTTAAAAAAAAAAATGTAAATAAATTAGTATTGAAAAATCACGATGATTCACCGTTTTTTTCTTACCGAAATCAATTGCCTAAAATTCTTAATTTACTTTTAAATCCGTCAAACAATAAATAAGTGAACTTTTCAAAAATAGCTTGTATTATTCGTTTTCAATTTAATATGGTCCCTCAGCTCCGCCTGATGAATGTCCTCCGTTCGATGAGTATCCGTTTCCGTTTCCGGATGAGTATCCACCGTTTGCTGGTCCTCTACCGTATCCTCCACCAGCTCCAGCTTCTTCGTAAGAGATCTTGGGTCTGTATCCTTGCTCGTCAGCTTCGTATGTTACAATCTAAAAATTTGTACGGTATAAAAGCTAGCAAATGATAAATATACTTTTTTACTAATTTTAACCGGAGACTGCTTGCTACCTATGTTTGTTTTAAATGTCAACAATATAAGTTTTTTGTAAAATGCCATATTATCGGTTATGTTGTATGTCTTGAGAAAAATTGTTAACAGCCTTTTAAAAGTGTTAATTACTAGACTGATTGTGATTAATCTCATATTAAATTTGTTACTGCTGAACAATTTATTCTTCTTTGCTAACTTTTTTTAAAAATCTATTTAAAGGACGGAGCATTTTAAAATTTTAGTATTTTTTTAATACATTTGGTAGTTTCATATAATATTAACCTGTTTCCTGCCATCGGGAAGGAGGACGTAATATTGTCCTTCAGCACGATCTCCTTGTCTGGATTCTTTATGACCGAAGTCATTACCTGATTGCTCATCCTTTACCATATATTCGAAGTTGTAGTTGGCAGGCTCCTAAAAAAACAAGTAAATTTAACACTGTACATAACAACTTTTGACTAAGGATAGAAAGCTTTTTTCAGCATCCTATTAATTGATAATGATTAAAATAATTGAACTTTTTTTGTAACACAATGAAAAATAATATAAAATATACAAGTATTAATAATATAAACGTATTCTTTCCCGACTAATACAGTTTTAATACAGAATTCAGTTTATAAGTTTCCGTTTATAATCATGAAGTATTTTCACTTACGTTGTATTGCTCATCATTTCCATGTCCGTTACCATTTCCGTATCCTTGATTGGCAGGCAAATACTGGTTGGAAGGGGCGCCATTGTTTTGAGAAGGTGCTCCGTAGTTTTGAGAAGGCTTTGGGGCTCCATAGTTTGACGATGGTCTGCCTCTGAATAATGAAATTAAGGAATACATTAAAAATATTAATATTAAATTTAACTAATTTTATAAGATAAATGTAAAATGAAAAGAAAGTTTACCCGAAGACAGCTTGAGTCTGTCCACCGCCGCTAGGGGCACCATACTGCTGGGATGGCGCACTTGGTGCACTATAGTCCTGAGAAGGGCCACTTGGTACTCCATACTGTGAAGAAGGGGAGCCGAAAGACGATGAACCGCCTCCTCGGCCTTGTGGAAGGTATTGGGGTGCAGGAGGCTCAGCTCTGCACAATACAGCCATGGTGAGTGCCATAAGGCATGTTGAAATCATGAACTGCAATTGAAATATGATACATTTTATATCAATAATATACATATTGGGTTACAATAATATTTAAAAACTTTAAAAAATATGTGAATGATTCTAAGTGACGCTTAAGTGATATATTAAAAAAAAGTGTTTTAGATTTATAATACAGATTTATATTTATATATAACAGCTTATATGCAACATATTACAATGGATATATTATTATCTACCATTCGATTACAATATATATTATACGTTAACTCTTGCGGCTCGGAGACTAGAAAAATACTTGTCAGCCGATGGGGGTCTTTTTGACCCCAGTGGTTTCCTCATTATTGGCCTTATTCTTATGAATTTCAAAAAAGGGCTTTAAAATATCTCTTTGCATCATTCCTCATACATTTTTTTATAAAAATCTGTGGTTTTTTAATAAATAATCATATTTTAAGTTGCGCGTAAAAAAGACGTCATCCCAGCACACCTATGAATTTACAACTGAGGAGTGTTCTCAGCGTTCTCAGCTATCTTACAAACGATCGTTATCGCGGGCGCTTATCACCTGATAAGCGTTATCGCGTATTTAAATAAACTACAAAAGGTCCAAAAAACTATGATATAAGAATACCTTAATTATAAACATTGTATCACCCATATTAAAATAGATATTTAAGAAAATGTTGGTATTGGGGTCGCATTTCTTGAGCTTAGAAACGGAAAAGTTAAGTGACGTATTACCTTAAAACGTTATTTATTTTATATGATATACTAGTATATTCAATGAAAATAAAATTTATAAAATACTTTGCATGTTTATAAAACACTTAATATAGATCAAACATAATATTTAGATCCACAAGTATTGATCTGCGATTATCTTTGGTCATTTCGTAATTATTATGAGATATAAATAAAATAATTAAAAAGCAATGGGTTTCGCAAAACGGTGAAAAATTTTCTCTTATATTTTTTATAAACAGTTTTTTTAATGTAAAATGTATCTTAAATTGGATTTAAGTTATCCCTAGTAAACTTAAATTAAAAAAACCTTTATTTACTTATCATTTTTAAAATAAGTGATTTGATATTTCTAAGTTTAAATAAAATAAGTTTTTCTTTTCTATACGAATGCTTTAGAAAACTTATCGTTGTTTAGTTATACAAGTAATGGTATCATCTTAATTCCGATTACACGCGTAATGTATATATCGTGTAATAAATATATTTACAGTGTTAAATCAAAAGATTGCCAGTAGGTGTAATTATCTGGTTTCACTCACCTTCATTATAGATTATCCCTTTTACTGTTGCAAAACTGCTGAAAACACAAACAATAGCACACATTTAGACTTGACGAAAATAAATAACAAATAAAAAAAAGAGTAATTTTATACGATGCAAAATACTTCTAGAATTTCCAAAAAACTTAAACATCACTTTTTTGTACTTATTTTACATTTATTTAATATGATAAGTACCGCTTTCAATTATCACGAGCATTTTCAAATGAATGACAAGATCAGTTAAAAAAATTCGTGATGAACGAAATCAGTCCTGATCCTATAAAAAAAATGTCAAATTAGTATAAAAGAGTATTTTTTTTTAATTTTAAATACCTTTCCACTAAGTATTGACAGTAAACACTTTAAAAGTGACTTGTGATTAAAGCATTTTTTTATCTTTATATTTCGATGTTTTTAAATTAAATATTCAATATAAAACAATAAAAAATGTATCACATGCAAAAAACGATTGCATATATTCGAATTGATATGTCTAGTTATAAGATATAAATTATGTTATTCAAAATAATATTTCTTAACTGGGGCAGTACTAGATTATATTATATATCTCGTCAGTTTTGATAAACAAGCTTTTAAGTATAAATATTTAACTGACGATGTTACTTGTTAAGGTACTGATTTGTGTTCTAATAAAAAGTTGATACTACAATATTATTTCATTTTATCAAAAATTATCAAACACTAATACATATTTTAAATATTTTAAAAGTTATTGGATTGAGTTTATTATTTAAAAGTAACTGTGTTGTCAAAACTACCCTATTCTAGAAAAATAATGAATCGATTCTTGCAAAGTTCTGACAATTTATTAGGATTAAATTCATCAAAACCGAACTGGTGTATTTATTGGTCAAATTAACTGATTTGAATATTATGAATTGGTGTAAATGAAAAGGATGTTTACCGGTGGAGATGAGACGAATGTGTGATGAAGATCTGGATCATTCATAGGCCTTTTATATGGAAACGTGAGAGTCGCGAGTCGCAAGTGATGCACAGTGGGTGTGATGAAACCAAAGCCTTTTTTTTAGACTGTCTTTTGATGTTACCTTAGATTTGCGTTTGCTACAAACCAGTAAGCGTTGAATCTTTAGAAGAGGCGATTGATTAAATTGTGCGGCACATTCTTGACGAGTATTAGCCTAAATACACACATTTCAATTCGGAAATATTTACTATCACAAGAAATCTTTTTTCTTTCGTATTTTGATCTGCTATATACAAAATTGTTTATCTTTACCATACAATAAAAATAAATAAACTAGACTTATTCGAATAAATTGCAGTTATTATAAATGACGGAAACTGTAAAAACTTTTCATTTTTTCTTTTCAGTAAATGAACACAATTTAAAAATGTTTTGAAATGTATTAATTAATCTTAAAGCAACAATTGTAACATCTTTCTTGACTTAAAATCATACTTTTGCCGTTAATAAATATATTGTGCGTATACTTGGATCTATTGGGTCTATGGCACAGTGGCTTTCATGCCTGACCTCACAGGTTCTTATCCCAGTACGAACATAATTTTTACAATCGATTTCTGTTTCAAGGCATGGATATTTGTGGTGTTTAAAAATCCTCCCTTCCACCATCCAAATCCTAAAATAAAGGGGTGTAGAGAGAGTGAACCAAACACTAATCCTGTCCTGCTATATATTTTCTATACCCACTACTCTCTTCAGAAAAGAGAGGTTGAACGGCTGAGTAACAAACAGTTTTCGTAGAAAAAACACATGTTAAGATACCTTCATTAGGAGATCATGTACTCCACATTGGAAACGGACATGGACACACCTTACAAAAAGATATCATTTAATTTTAGTAAAAAATGTTCATTGGGCACAACCATAAAAGTGCATGCATTAAATATTTTTAAAAGATGTGTTACAACATGAGAGATATTAGCAAATAAATTCAATTACATCAAACAATATAATTAAATTCTGCCTACAAACAAAATTCTAAGCTTAATGACGTTATATTTTTTTTCAAATACTACTTACAAACTAGATTAAAATGTTCATACAGAAAAAAAAAATGCCGTTTGTAATTAATTTATCAAATATTTAAGTTTTATTGAAGAAGATCGATAACATGCTGGTGGAATTATGACTATTTGTATCGCTTACAAAGTAAAACAACGATTTAGAAACGTTACTTAATTAAACCCACGCTGAACATTGATGAATATTATTTTAACTTGAAAACACTTGTGAACTTATGCCAAGAGAGGAAAACTACACAAGTGTCCGCAAATTTTCTTTTTTTGAAAATTTTGAAAATGTTAGTATAACACTGGTTTAACATTCGTTTTAAAACCGGAAAGTAATATTAAAGAAAACATTTTTTTTAATAAAAAATATATACATTCTATCGAATATTGATATAACAATAAGTTAAAGCTAAGTTTTTGTATCAATTATTGTTTTTCATTTTGCGGAGTTTCGTCAATTTTTCGGCTATAGGTTTATCGATGATTTTTTATTTTTATGTAAGGTAACAATGTGTGACACTTATAAATTTTAGCCAGTCGAAAATTGCATATAACTATAAATTGCAATACCAGTTTTACCAAAGATGAGATCTTTGTGTTATTTTAATATTGAAATACCGGTTATAAAAAATCCAAAAATATCAATATTGAAAATTTACATCTGATTTTGAAAGCATATAAACTGTTATATATTTCTAGGAAAAATTTCCACGGTGAATAAAAATATTTGGAATCTGCTAAGAATTGTATTAATATTGAAATATTCGAAAATAAATGAGCTTTTTAATTAATGATGTATTAATAATTTAAGATACTGTTGGTTCTATATAAAAATCAACCATTTTTTATACATTTTTTAAAATCCATGTCCGCTCCCAATGTAGAGCATATGTCCTCTTATGGTGGTATCTCAACAGAAGTTTTTCTACGAGAACTGTTTGTTACTCAGTCACTCAACCTCAGTTTTTTCAAAGTGAGTAGTAGTAGGGAAAGAATGATACGGCTAGAACATGACTAGTGGTTGGCTAATCGCTATTGCTGCACCCAGTTACTAAAGGATCAGAAGAATGGGAGGAGAGGAAATTATGTGAATTGACATCACAAACACCTAGTCTTCGATCACAACTTTGAATTGAATAATTCTCAAATTCACTGTGATCTGACCGGGAATCAAACCCAGCCCTGCGTTATCGGTAAAGCAAGCTCTAATCAACTGGGCCACAGCAGGCGACCAGATTTATAATAGATATATGTTTTAATAACGGTATTGTATATAAAATATTGAAATACCAGTTTAGATGTACTTACCGGATATTAATTTAGATCCAAATAAGACGTATGTTTTTACTTTATATAGACACGTAATTTATTTGTTTATGTGATTAATTTTTCAATTGATTGTACGTCATTAAAATCAACCCATTAGTAAAATGAATCCAGATCTTCACCAAAAACTGTAAACGTTGTAATAATATTTTTTTAAAAAAATATACACGATAAAACTATTTACCAAGCTGTTTTAAAAGTTCATTCGTGCACTTAAATAACTAAATATCCCGAAGGGTGAAACCTGAGTCGTTAGTGACTAAACGTATGAAAATGTACAAAAATTTAACTATTAAAGTTTAACATATATTTGCTACATACAGCCAATATTATTCAAGTATTTGATTTAACTTGACAAATGATATACATTGCAGAGGAAATTTCCCACAATTAAAGCCAGCTCCCTGTTCGATTGAGTAATTGTTTTACTTTGAAATTGAAACTGTTAACAAATTGTCATTTCATCAGCATACTTAATTCATTAGTTAATACAAATGAAGTATTGAGTAGTTGCTTCTTAAACAATTTTTGCAATATTTGGGATACACTACTGTTACAGAATACGTCTAGTTAAAGCTTTTAATCCGTAGCATGATATGATTGATAAGTGATTAACTATTATGGACCGGTTTTGGACTAGAACTAAGGCATTCAATCCCGGACTTTTTATGTGATCGTGAGAATAATCATTTGTCATAATTTCATGTTTTTTTTTTTTTTACATTACAATAACTTGAATATAAAATATAGCTACCATTACAGCTAACGGCCAATGCGACATATTTTTCTTGAAGCCACATTTGATTATCAAGATCGACATCATGATAATTGGTGTCCAGTATCTCAAATTAAAATTGTTTTTTTTTATACCGCCCTAAAAAGAAATGATTGCAAATGAATTTCGTATACAATTAAGAAAAAAAAGCGCTCTGTTCCTGTTTACGACTGTCACAAAATATGAAAAGAAGTAAGACCAGAAATTCATTTATTTTATGTTATATGTGGGGTATCATACAAAAATATGTATATAAACAAACTGAGGTACACAGTCGTTCAAATTGTTGTATTATTAAAATATATTGTAGTTAATTGGAACGTATTTAGATTTTAAATTTGATTTATTTGACATCTTAAAGTAAATTCCAAAATCCTGGGATCGTTACTAAGACGACTCCTGGAGTACGATATTACTCGATTTATTTCCATGTACACTGTTGTTATTATTTAGGGTAATTATAGACAATATTTCGAATAAATCCTCATACATTTGTTTTTAATCAAACTTTATTTTACCACACATTTTGATGTTCACATCAATGATTGATTTTAAGTATTACCAATTGACATGGTTGAGTGGTTACTTTATATGAAATCTATACTCATGTCACGATTAGAGTATTAAATACCTGGAAATGAATTGTTACATTTTTTAAAAGGTTTGTAAATAATATATCTTATGCATCCATGCACAATCATAAATACGAAGAATTTAGGAAAACTGTAATTTAAGATTTCGACTGAAGGTGCTTGGTATAATTTCAATATTAAATTTGAATCAGATTTGAAATTATAAATGTTCGTATAGCCCACTTCCAGCTTTCCTTATTCAACCTTCTTCAAAAGAAAAGTTGAGCAACTGATTTTTTTTTGAGACCATTTCCACTCCTAATGTGAAGAAAATGAATTTTTAATGGATTTATCGAAAGCTGTTCTATATAACGCCGATTTTTTTAAATTTTTGAAACCGTTACTTTGATTTAAAAAAAAAACCCCTTGAAATATTCAAATCACAAATTTTGTTTTATCAATTTTTCAATCCCTACACGCATACCGACTTTTTTTATTAGTTTATTAGTGTTACAATCTTTTTTTTGTGAGCATCTTATGTTGAGCATTTTCCTACTACTTGGCACCTCCAGTTCTTTTTATTTTCAAAGATTAAACGTATCATCAACTATTTAAGAAAATACTATAGATATATGTATGTTTCAAATAAAAAAATCTACTCTCAGAGTAAAATATGCAAATTAAAAAATATGCAAATCAAGTAAATACTTATTTTTTAATTTATTACCAGGAAAACTATTTCGCAAATTGTTTATTTGTTTTTTTTTTTTTCATTTAAAAGAAATTAGGCTATTCTGAAAAGTTATCGTGCATTAAATAAATGTAATGATACCCGCTTTTAAGACCAGTTAATTTTTAAATGTTCTATTGTATAATTTTTTTAAAAGCAAAATCAACTTTTAAATTTATAGATGTGTTATACATAGTAAACAACATGCTCCTAGTGACGTTGCTTGAATTTTCAGTTAATGATTCAAATTTAAATAAAATTGTGTTTAAATTAAATAAAAATAGTCAAGGAACGAGTAGGGGATGTGAAGAAAATACAAGTATTATTTTAAAATGGGAGTATATAACCTCATTTTTATTACAAAATAAATATTACATTTGTACAAAGTATAATAATATAAACGGTACAAATTATTTATTTTATAACTTGCACCGCACGTGGCACTAATGTGTTAACATATTATAATCAAACTGTTTTGACAACACTGCAAAGACGATTATTAAATAAATAAAACAGATAGATTAAACAGAAACACTTTTTTATCGGACAGTCACGCTTGAAAAATGCTAGTTTTATAGTAACTTTCATGATCCATTATACACAATAATTATTTTACAGTGTTGACAAATTATTATAATATAAAAAGCAATCGAAAGGTTTGTAAAATATTTTTTTAAACTTATCGATTTCGTATCTCAGACCTCAATGAATTGCTTTGTCGTCATTGTGTATATTCAAAATTATTATGAATATAATTATTTAATAAGAATATTTAGAGCGAGTAATTTACAATATATAACGATTGTTTACATATTTATAAATTGTATTTGATTTTATATCGACTGTGGAAAGGAAAAAGGTCGTAACCCACACATATCAAATTTTACAGGAGGCGCTAAAAACGTGTTTTGATGATTTTGTGACATATGCAAATTATGAATTATACACAACCCTGAAGTGCACGAAGATTTCTAAACTGGTGTTTAAATGACATAATCTAATTTTAGTTGAGGAAATTGTCTAGGAAAAACCTTTATTTCAGTCTTTTTTCTTGGTTATAATTTTTTACAAGGTCATTTTTTCAAACTTAAAAGCTAAATTTAGATACTTATTTGGCATTTGCAGCTTGCATCCTTTTGATAGATCGTGTGTCAAGTTTAATACATTGTTATTATTGAAAAAAACCTGTTTTGAAGAAACTGTGGGTTACGTCCTTTTTCCTTTCCACAGTCGATATATATTCTTGTTTTTAAAATAATGAGCGAGATTTGATTATAATGAATGAATAAACGAAATGCGAAGAAATTTTAAATATAAATGATTTATTTATATAAAAGGTACGATAATTCATGGCTCTTTTTGTATGTTTGAAATTTTACTTTGTGATTTGAATGTTATAGCTGTTTAAAGGAAGAAAGGCAATTATTTTTTAACGAAACCATAACCAAAAAAAAAAAACACAAGTAGAACAAAAAATACTGGCCATTCGTAAAAAATCATAATTATGAAAATATTATGTGCGTTAGATACGAAGAATATAAAAATAATAAAACATTAATTGGTATAGAAAAATCACGATGATTCACCGATATTATATCTTACCAAAATCAATTGCCTCTCACATCCCTAAATTTACTTGAACATTTATCACAAAATAAAATAGTTATTGACAGATCTCAAATAAATAACAGACACATTTTGAGTGGAAAATCTTCCTAATTTTGGGGTAAGTCTACAGAGCTTAAATTATTCGTATTTAATATGGTCCCTGTGGTCCTCCTGATGAGTAACCTCCGTTTGATGAATATCCTCCGTTTCTTGAACCAGACGAATACCCACCGTTTGCTGGTCCTCTACCGTATCCTGCACCAGCTCCAGCCTCTTCGTAAGAGATCTTGGGTCTGTATCCTTGTTCATCAGCTTCGTACCTGACAATCTGTAAAAAATCAGAACATAAAATAATATTTTATATTTATTTACAAAGAACCGTCTGATAATCAATAAGAAATTTCATTGGAAACTGATCGAGTCAAAGTGAACGTATTAGCAGAAATAATCCATAAAAGTTTATTACTTCAAACAGTACAAATCATTTGTCAAGACAATTTTAATGATTTACTGGTACCGACTGACCTGTTACTTTAGTACAAACATATGTGTAATACGTAATTGTTTTATACAAACATATTTTGTATGAGAAATTGTTAACATTAATAGCATATATATTAAAATACTTCAATTAAATTTACAACAGAGTTTGTACTGTTTGTACTCTTAAATTTCAACAATTAAATAAAAGAGACGCTTATCTTAGCGGATACAGATAAGAAACAAAAAATGACTAATTACATTGGAAGTAAAAGTTACTCTTCGGTTGTTAAATATCAAATAATTGTATATCATATCGACCTGTTTCCTGCCGTCGGGAAGGAGGACGTAATATTCTCCTTCGGCGCGATCTCCTTGTCTGGATTCTTTATGGCCAAAGTCGTTTCCTGATTGCTCATCCTTAACCATGTATTCAAAGTTGTAGTTGGCGGGTTCCTAGACATAAATAACATTTTTTAACTGATACTTTATGACCGCTCTATATAAAATCACATTATTTTATTCATCATATCTCTAGTTATCTCTTAATTTTAGTTGCAAAATAAATAATATTGGTAATTATGTCCACTTTAAGCAAACTTAATAAATATTGACTGAAGTAAGATAAAAAATCAACCCACACAGAACAAATTTAACAGAAGGGGTGAATAACATTGTTTAACGATTTTACGCAAAAGTTGTAATACTTTAAACTGCGCAAAGACTGATTTTTATTAGCTCAATGAAACATAAATTTGTTTAAGAAAACCCTTTTCTTCTTCTACTTGATCTTTTTTCTTTGTTCCAATTTTTTTCAAACTTAATAGTTAAACTTAGACGCTAATTTGGCATTCAAATCATACATCCTTTTGATATAACCTGTATTCAATTTTATCCGATTTGATTATCAAAAAAGCTATTTCGAAAAATCTGAGGTCATCCTTTTACCTGAATTCATTTAATATAACTTTTTAATGTATCTGCAATGCTGTACTTATGCTAAGATTTTGAATTATCTTTAATAATGTAAGAATTTTTGTACATCAAAATCGTTTACGTAAATCATGTTTTTGATTTAACGTCACTAATGCCTCAAGCGAAAATAACATCTTTAAACAGACGTATAAATATTTTTATGTTATAAAAAATATTAGATATTTGTTTCTTAATTTACTGTACGTACTTTATATTTAAAAAACGATGAGCAAGAATTAAAATAAATAATTCACGTCAAACGATTACACAATAGCATTTAAATAATTTTCACTTACGTTATACTGCTCATTGTTTCCGTTTCCATTTCCGTATCCTTGATTGGCAGGCAAATATTGGTTGGAAGGGGCACCATAGTTTTGGGAAGGTGCTCCGTAGTTTTGAGATGGCTTGGGAGCTCCATAGTTAGATGATGGCCTACCACTGTTGAATGAATTGATTGATTAATATTTTTCAGTTTTTTGTAACAAAAATGTTTCTCTTTCAATGTGTAGAAATATTTTACCCAAATACAGCCTGGGTCTGTCCACCGCCGTTAGGAGCTCCATACTGCTGGGACGGCGCACTTGGTGCTCCATACTGAGAAGAAGGGGATCCAAAAGACGATGAACCGCCTCCACGGCCTGGTGGAAGATATCGAGGAGCAGGTGGTTCAGCTCTGCATAATACAGCCATTGTGAGTGCCACAAGGCATGTTGAAATCACGAACTGTAATTAGAATATCAAATATAAGTATACCTATATTATCATATGAAATGAAATGATTTCAATTAGTAATTGAATAGTTGGGTCTGTGATATGTGACGGATCGCACGGACCCAAGTCTTTTTTCAATTGATTTATCGATTTCTGTTCAAAGTTGGATCCCGCATCCAGAGATTGTATGCCCTAATTGTAAAGTACAGAACGTTAAGAATCTTTAGAACGTCTTTAACTATCGCGGCTCGGAGACTAGAAAAATACTTCTCAACCGATGGGGATCGTTTAGGGACCCCAGTGGTTTTCTTATTATTGGCCTTATTCTTATAAATTTCAACTAAACAAAATAGTCTAAGGGCTTTAAAATATCTCTCTGCATCATTCCTCATACATTTTTTATAAAAATCCGTGGTTTTTTTTAATAAATAATCATATTTTAAGTTGCGCGTAAAAAAGACGTCATCCCAGCACACATATGAAATTGCAACTGACGAGTTTAGCCCAGCTATCTTACGAACGATCGCTTATCGCGTTATCGCGTATTTATGTAAACTACAAAAGTTCCAAAAAACTATGATATAAGAATACCTTAATTATAAACATTGTATCACCCATATTAAAATAGATATTTAAGAAAACGTATTGGGATCGCATTTCTTGAGCTTAAAACCGGAAAAGTTAATGTGATGCTTAGTATGTTACATGCTTTAGAGCAACTTTTTTTATCAATATGTATTTTAAGTAGACCAACAGTTTACGTTTAGAGTGTTATATTCCTAGTAAATCACCAACGTAAGTAACTAATGTGATATATCTCGTAAAACGTGACTTTGATGAGATTCATGCATGTGAAATGATGCATTACATTAAGAACAAATTTAGATTATGTAATATTTATGAAAGTAAATAGACTTTACGATATTATAACAACTACACATTTAATATTAAGTATATGGTTTCGTTTAGCAATCGAGAAAAATAATAAATACGTATAACGTAACTCTTTATATAGTATATATTCGATAGATTCAGCGTTAATTTTGTGGTTGTTCATTTCTAACATAAAATTTAATTTGATCTCTTTATGCCATTATTCTATCGTGTAAAAGAATGTGACACGTGTTTTGTTTCATTGAAAAGCATAATCAGATCATCGCAGCTTTTTTAAATAAACAGTTAATTACGTTACAATGGTCTATTACAACGTAACCCACTATAAAATAAATATGTTTGTGTTCTATAGATTCGGCGATAATTTTGTGTTAGTTTATTTTTAACGTAATATTAAATTAAATTTGATTAGTTTGTTATTCCACTTGTCGTGTTGAAGAATGTAACACGTATTTCGCTATTTTTTTTGGAAAGCGACGTTTACAAATGAATTGTTTTCACGTTCCAATGGTCTGATGATGTCTCACGAAGTAAAATAACAAAGTAATGAAATTGAATTTTATTCACATATTTAATTTTATTCTATCTTCGCTTCCAATATGAAGCATATGGCTTTCTGATGAGGTGTCTGAAAAGATTTTTTTTATACGAGAACTGTTTGTTACTCAGTTGTTCAACCTCAAGAGAGTAAGACTAGGTTAATGTAAGTGGTTAATCAATCACTTTCGCTTCGCCTGTTTTAAGTTAAAGATGAGTGGGACGAAATATTACATACATCCATGCCTTTGGACAGAAATTCACAAATCAATTTATAAAAACGGTTCTCTCTGGGACTCGAACCTGTGACCTTCGAAACCGATGCCAACGATATCGAACACTCAACTGACCGGATTTTACGCATTAGTTGTATTTATCAGTAATTTGATTTATGGCTAAAAAAATGATCAATTGACTTAAATATAATAACAATTTATGAAAAGAGACTGAAACAAATACTTTGTATAAACGCGTTGTATTAATTTATTAGTGGAAAAATGTTTGGTTTGAAGTTGTCAAATTTAAAATTATTAAAACAGTTTATTTAAACAATAAATTTTACGGAAACATAGGTATTTTAAGCGTAACACGTATTCCTAGAAGTAATTATAAAATCCACAGTAAAATGATCTATGATAACTATAAAATTATTTAATTATCAAAAGGATCTATTTTTTCAATAAAATAATTGACTCCATTATATGTGTCGAGTAAGTGATCAAATGGTCAACGTTATACAGTTCTCACGGTATTGAATCTTTGTATGGACAGTTTTTAATAAATGATTTTTCAATCCTACCCTATTCGACCCTAAAAACAATGCATATGCAAAGCGATGAGCTATCTACAAGTCGTGTCCTAATCCTGTACGTGTATCCCCTAAACTCTTTGAAAAAGAAGGCTTGAGCATCTAGGTAAATCTCTTGAGGTAAGTTTTATTAAATTTCATACTATACTTCTAATAGTAGCGAACATGATTGAAAAAATATATTTATAAACGTAATCTAATATTTATTATATTGTCTATAACGTAACATTAATCCATAGGAAGCATTTCAATAATTGTAATAAGAAAACAATCTTAGTTTCAATAAAACAGTTAAACAAATTTTTGAGTCAAAATCGCAGTATATAATTTAAAACTTTGCAAATTGTATAAAGTATAATATTACATAACGGTTTCATTAATTCCCTATCATTGATGTCTCTCATAAAAATTAATTCGGTTTCTTTTAAACTGTTTTGTTAAATGTAGGTATTGAAATAATTCAATCAAAATTTTACCCTGTCAAACGTATTAACCTTTAGAGGAGTGAATGGATTTATACAGACCTTACTTTAATTTACTGGCTTTTCTTAACATGACAATTTTGTGACTTTTTCCCAATGAATATATGTAATTCATACTTAGAGTATATATTTGCTTACAGACAGACATTCGTTGTGTTTTGAGTTTAAACTACTTTTATACTCATTTACAGAAAAATGGTGCCGACGTACACGTACGTCCATACTCCTCAAAAGGTTAATATCTACAATAAATCGTATAATGTAAAATAAGTAAAATTTCCAAAATGATAATTTAAAAAATATTAAATAATAATAAAAATATTTTTGCTCACCTTCATTGTTGGTTAATCTTCTGACTCTTTCAAACTGTTGAAAACACAAAATAGACACGTTAATCGCACAGAAAATTTAAAATATGTTTTAGTTTTTTTCTTTTGCTTATGTATTACGACTATGAAAAAACAATGCTCATGAAAGCTGCTCTCGAATAACTGTATTTTAATAAAAAATAAAAACTACGTTTTAACTATCAATATTTTGGTAAAATATTGTGATTTAGGAAACGTATTAAAACAAATTTATTAAGAATATTCATGTTTGTTTAATATTAATAAAGTAACAAATAACTATTGAATTTAAAAAATAAGGAAACAATATTAATTATATAAATGATTTGATTGAATCTTGCATGATGCTTAACAGTCTTGTTAAAAGTTCAAAATTTATTTATACATCAGGACAGGTTTCAAATAGGAAGTATTTTTTTTTTGGTTTCATCGTTTAGTAATAAGTATAAATAAAGGTATAAATTAAATTTGGAATATAACTATAAATTATTTTCGATTGCTGGAAAATAGTTTTTGCAGAAAAACAATTAAATATTAGTTTGTAAAAATATAAATTGGATTAATGTTACTCATGCAAAGTATGCTATATCAATTTGTCTGAAAATCGTTGTTTTGATACGGATACATTTGTAAGCAAAAAGAATCGTCAATTTAAACTAAACTTTTTTTTTTAAATTACAATTTTGAGTAAATCAAAAAGATGTTTACCGATGAAGATGAGATGAATGTGTGATGAAGATCTGGATCATTCGCAGGCTTTTTATATGTAAACGTGAGAGTCACAAATGATGCGCGGTGGGTGTGATGAAACTAAAGCGTTTTTTGCACTGTCTTCTAATGTTACCTTAGACTTACGTTTACAACAAATAAGTAAGCAGTGTACTCACCGTTTGAATACGCGATTGATTAAACTAAGTGACATGCGTACAAAATATTTCATCTTTAGTTTGTTTATGGTCAGTTTCTATTAATTTCTCGTTGGGTTTATGGAACTTATAAACGTAGAAAATATTATGACTAGACTATCACAAGAGTGTGTGGGTATTTACTTAATCAAATAACAAACATATTTTTTTACGAGAACCTGAAATTTAAATATTTTCATAAATAACTAGAACTGCTAAAAACGTTTACTCGTCAAACTAAAAAAAAGGTGTAAATAAATCAAAACATGTACAATATACAAAGTATTAAAAAAATAACATTCTGACATTATAATGGTTGGATTCTCGTCCAGTATTTATCTTACACTTTTTTAACGTGTTAACTGTCTATTTTTGATGAAAAAGCTTTATATTTTAAAATTAAATATATTTTTTTTTTAAATATTTTAATACAGATCAGAAATGTAATTCAGTATAGTGCTCATCATCCCTGCTATTCTATTTGAATAAGAGAAGTTGATCGATTGAGTAACAAACAGTTCTCGAAGACAAACTTCTGTTAAAATACCTCCATTAGGAGGCCTTATGTTCTACATTGAGGGTGGACACGGATATGAATAAAATATAGTTTAATATAATATTTTTAATAACATCACAAGTTTAACTGTGTTGACGGTGTGTTTTGCAAATGATCATAGTTGCGAATTTGACGTATGGCGTTTTTTGCTAGTCAAGGTCAAACCTTGTATTACTAAGCATAAGATTACTTTACTGCAACGATAAAACAAAAAAAAAATGAAGTGTATCTTTATATTTTCAAAAGTCAAATCGTCACTTTAATATTAAAACCTCGTTAGTCTGTTTTTTTTTTGTAAAACTGAAGATTCTTCTACAAAAAATCATTTTAAGTTTTATCAAAACCTCATTACTGTAGACATTAATGTGGTCTAACATATAAATTTGGAAGTTTAGAAAGCTCGTAGGTCTCATGGTTTTAACTGGATGGCTGCCACATATGAGATAACTTGTCAAATTTTTCGTGCTCATCAAGCGAGAGACGAGTAACCTCTTCAATAACTAATTAAATTAACAATTACAAATTAAAGCCGGCGTGCTGGGTATAAACTTACTTTTTTCTACGCCTGAACTCGTTTGACACAACAATCTATATATTAATAGCCGATAAAATCTATATATTAATAGCCGATAAAATAAGTTTTCACTTTTCACTTTTCACAAATGTGTGCGTACTGATGTCCACTTCGCCCAATGATAGCGATTTATTTTGAACATATTTTGAACATCACATTTTTCGGCCAATTGGAATGGACGTCTTTTTATATTCAAAATTCAAATTTCCTGGCTTAGAACTAAAGCATCGTAATTAATATTGAGAGAACTTTATTTCAAAATTTGCATGGCTACGAAGTTTTTTAAATAATCAAATGAACTGATTCGATTTTTTAAAGCTATAATTATAAGGCTAGGAGCTGATTTGACAGATTTTGTTCAGTGTCATCCATCTTCTATATGATTGTCACCGATTTCCCCTCCCCCTCCTCATCCCCACAGCCCGACTGTCGACATTTTTTTTATTCATACTAGAAGTATTTTTTCATTACGCTGAAGAAGCACATAGTTTTAAATGTGAAAAAACGCTAAACTTTATTTCACATTTTATTTCTGCCGCGGGTCGGATTCGAAACGTGGAACTTTGCAATATGAACGGAACGTCTTACCGCTGAGGTAAAGGGCAAACTTTCAGGTGCGACAAAATTAGATTATATATATTAAGCATTCGAAAAAAGAACTATTTCAAACTTGACTTTGATTGTTTGTTTGTATTGAAAATTCAAAAATAGAATATGTCAAATACTTAGTGTGGCCAATTCAAAAAAAATGATTCCAAGATATTTTTCTTTTTCTACGAAATATATTTGTTTGCACACTTGAAACCTTTGCAGGGCTGTCGATATATGCGCCGAGGTCGATTTATGGTACTACGAAAAATGATTGTTAGCAAACTTGAACATTATTCCAAAGATTTAATAATTTACGAAAAATGGTTGTTAGCAAACTTAAACATTATTCCAAGATATAATAATTTACGAAATTTCTGCTACCACGAAAAATGGTTGTTAGCAAACTTCAACATTATTCCAAAGATTTAATAATTTACGAAATTTCTGCTACTACGAAAAATGGTTGTTAGCAAACTTAAACATTATTCCAAAATATAATAATTTACGATATTTCTGCTACTACGAAAAATGATTGTTAGCAAACTTGAACATTATTCCAAATATTAAATAATTTACGAAATTTCTGCTACTACGAAAAATGATTTTTAGCAAACTTGGACATTATTCCAAATATTAAATAATTTACGAAATTTCTGCTCCTACGAAAAATGGTTGTTAGCAAACTTGAACATTATTTCAAAAATTAAATAATTTACGAAATTTCTGCTCCTACGAAAAATGGTTGTTAGCAAACTTGAACATTATTCCAAATATTAAATCATTTACGAAATTTCTGCTCCTACGAAAAATGGTTGTTAGCAAACTTGAACATTATTCCAAATATTAAATAATTTACGAAATTTCTGCTCCTACGAAAAATGGTTGTTAGCAAACTTGAACATTATTTCAAAAATTAAATAATTTAAGACATTTCGGCTACTACGAAAAATGGTTGTTAGCAAACTTAAACATTATTTCAAAAATTAAATAATTTACGAAATTTCTGCTACTACGAAAAATGGTTGTCAGCAAACTTGAACATTATTCCAAAAATTAAATATAAACGAAATTTCGGCTACTACGAAAAATGGTTGTTAGCAAACTTAAACATTATTCCAAAAATTAAATAATTTACGAAATTTCCAATAAAAATAAAATTAATAAAAATAAAATACAATAAAATAAAATAAATTAAAATTAAATTAAATAAAATTAAATAAAATTAAATAAAATAAAATAAAATAAAATTAAATTAAATTAAATTAAATTAAATAAAATAAAATTAAATTAAATTAAATTAAATTAAATTAAATAAAATAAAATGAAATAAAATAAAATAAAATAAAATAAAATAAAATAAAATAAAATAAAATAAAATAAAATAAAATAAAATAAAATAAAATAAAATAAAATAAAATAAAATAAAATAAAATAAAATAAAATAAAATAAAATAAAATAAAATAAAATAAAATAAAATAAAATAAAATAAAATAAATTAAAATTAAATAAAATTAAATAAAATTAAATTAAATTAAACTAAATAAAATTAAACACAATGCAACAAAAATCTCCCGTTGCTGGGCAACGGGCCTACAGCTAGTAATTTAAATTGGCGTAAATCAAAAATTCTATTTTGTCATCAAAAAGAACTTCGGAGTTGTGATTGTTTTTCATTGGGTGAGCAATTTGTTTATAATTAATATGATTGGCAATTTGCATGAGTTAGATCCACGATCTTGACATTAAATATTCTTAATTAATATGAACCAAGTTACCCGTTGATTAATATCCAGCGAACGATAAGTCCTTGTCGCTAGTTTAAAAGTTAATTTAAATACAAATAATGAAGTCAAAAAGGCTCTTTTAATCAGGGTAATATTAATTATGTAAATTTAATTTGAATACAGGAAATAAAATAGCCACTAAGTACAAAAAAATATGAAAAATAGTGAGTATGCAGAAATGTTCTATGTGTGAAAGAAAACATTCTTGCGTACTCACTTTTACTGTATTTACTGTGGTACTTAGTGCCTATTTTATTAACTGTATTCATCTATGAACAATTAACTAAGTTAAGTGTTTTTCAAACATCATTTTTATAATTAAAAAAATCTTCTTCATTTCAAAATTTTGCCTTAGAAATGTATCTTTTTATATTGTCTTTGGAAAGGAAAAAGGACGTAACCCACAGTTTTTTCAAAACAGGTTTTTTTCGATAATCACAATGTATCAAACGTGATACACGTTCTAACAAAAGGATGTAAGCTTCAAATGCCGAATTAGTATCTAAGTTTAGATTTTAAGTTTGAAAAAGATGACTTTGTAAAAAAATTAAACCAAGAAAAAAGACTGAAATAAACGTTTTTGCTAGAAAATTTCTTTAATTAATATTAGATTATGTCAATTTAGCACCAGCTTAGAAGTCTCCGTGCACTTGAATGTTGTGTATAATTAATAATTTGTATATGGCCCAAAATCATCAAAACACGTTTTTTCCGCCTCCTGTAAAATGTGTGGGTTACGTCCTTTTTCCTTTCCACAGTCGTTATGAATTGATTTGTTTCTACTGTTTTTAAAATTTTCGATACCAGGTAAAGATTGGTGTAAGTATTTATAGACTGGTTTGAAGTCGAGTGGTCAACGTGTTTGGCTTCACTTTCTACTTTCCGACAGCGGTGGGTTGCCAGTACGCTAACAAGGCGCTCGTTAAATCTCAAAACAATTCTCGGTGTTCTGGGAAAGGAGTGAATTTTTTATCACTCCTATGCAATTATATGCAATACTTAAATAAGTAATTGATTATTACTTAAAACACTTATTTAATACTATGCAATTCACAGTAAACTTATCAATCTCAGTGGCTTAAAATGTACTATTGTGTATACTGAAGCTTTTGTAGATAAAATGATCTGAGAATATTATTTTCTCTTAAATTAACAAGGGGCTCGCACGAGCCTCTCTAAGCCTCCTCCAGCCGACCCCTGCGTTCCGGGCTTAAGTCGTAACTCAGTCAGTTTCTTAATTTGAGTTTTCAATCAACTTATAAATTCGTGTTTAAAAGTATGGATGATCTCTAGATCTTCTTTTATTCATCCGATCCTAATAATAAAATGCAGTAAGAGCAACGAGCTGCCTATGTGGTCGAGTGGTCAACGTTGTTGGCTACCGCTACAGAGGGCCCGGGTTCAAATCCCGATACGGACAGTTTTATAAATTGATTTTTCAATCGATTTATGATTTCTGTTCAAAGGCATGGATGTATGTGATGTCTTGAATTCCCCCCTCTCACCCACTCAAACGGGGCGTATCGAGAGTGATTAGCTTACCACTAATCCTGTCCTAGCCCTGTCCTTCTATCCCTACTCTCTTTGGAAAAAGAGAGGTTGAGCAACTGAGTAACAAGCAGTTCTCGTAGAAACACTTCTGTTGAGATAAACTCCATTAGGAGTCCATATGCTCCACATTGAGAGCGGACATGGTTTTAAAAAAAAAGAGCAACGAACTAATCACTAGTTATGTCTTAGCACAGTAATAAACAGTTCTAATAAAACAAGTGATGGTTAGAGGAGTTATATTATAAATCCATTTATGCTTTTAAAAAAATCATTCTTAGCGGCTATAGCTACAATAAATACTTGTTGATCTACCATAAAAAGATCAAAAAAAATAATATATATAATTATAGATTTTTTTTTTCAAACCGTCACTTGTATTAGAAAATCGTGGAAAAGCTAAATAAAGTAAACCTATATGTTTTCGATACTTTAAATACTAGTGAACTTTTTTAAATGTGCCTATTGTTGGTATATAATCTTCCATCACTTTGCTTTACGTTATGCTCTGTGATATCCAATGGCGCCTACATCCTTCATTTTTTTTTAATGCAAGGCCACATTATTTTATTACCAGTACAATAAAAAAGCTTATAAAGACACTGACCAATAAAATGGGCCAGTGGCGCTTAAATATTTATATATGAGAATAAATATAAATAAATGTGCAATAAATAGCATTTTACTAAAACATTGGTGAAAAGAAGATCAACACAAATTGTTTATAAACAGTAAATTTTTGCATATCACTTGCTTTAAGCATTCGTTCTTATTTAGATCATTTCTCTCAGTTTATCAGCCAATAAAATCTGTTATTATATTTTTATTGAAACATGATAAAAAAAACAATCTCAACCTAAAACAACTAATTTTAGATTTGAATCGTTCAAATTATGTAGTACACAAGTTTTGTCATAAACGACCTAACGTTTAAGTGCACGGATAAACTTGAACTGGCGTTCAGTAAATAAATGTATCAAGCTTATATAATAAATAAATGTATCACCAATTTTAAGGCCATTGCTGGCGAAATGGATTAACCCATGGGTTTTAACTCGATTCTCTATTCTACAGATTTGAATGGTGAGTAATTTCAAGAACTATATTTACCTAATTTGATGAAAAAAATATGATTATATTTACTTATTACATGTAGGATACAAAAGTGGGGAATTTGGCCGATTTGGTAAGCTATTTAACCGTGCCCTATTTATTTTTTAAATTTCCTGAAAAAACAACTTATGCCCATCTGTATTTGGGTGCTGCATTTTAATCCCTTCATTTGCATTGAACTTGTGGTTCTCTGATATCAAGTGATTTTGTTTTTTTTTTTATTTAAATAGTTAAAAGAGAAAAAAAGAACAGTAACATAAAAACACTGTTTGGCACGAATATTGCAATATGTACAAATCGATTTTTGTAACTATGCGCTTTCATATAGTAAAAAAAAACACTAAAAGAGACAGAAAGGACACTGAATATCAGATTAGCAGAACACATGACAGCTTTCAAATTAAAAAAAGACACGACTACTTTTGCTAATCACTTAATTTCAGAAAGACACGTGTTCAATCAGGAACAAGAGGTAACAATGTTACACCCAAATACGGACGCTCATAAGCTCTTTTCCAGGAAATTTTGGAAATAAACAGATCACAATTAAACAGTCTTCCGATTTTAAATGAAATAATATACATGCCGGGATCTCCACTTCTATACCCTCTATAAATATAATCATAAAACCTTTTCCGACAAACAAATAAATATAATTCTTAAAACCACTCACTTCTCAAATCTGTGGACATTCCCATGGGCTTATCATTTTTGGCTTTAAACTCGTCGATACATTTATTTATTATATAAACACGAAAAATTCATTTACTAAGCGTCAGTTCAAGTTCATCCGTGCACTTAAACGCCTGAAGATGCCGAAAGGCGAAACCCGGATCGTTAGTGACAAAATCTGTGAGAATGAACATAGTTTGAACGATTCAAATTTAATAATAAGTAGTTGATATAAAATGTATTGATCTGTTGAACACGCCTGAGTGTTACAGAATAGATGTGTGCTGTATCCATCTAAATTAAGCGAAACGCAGCAAGTGTTCCAAGCTCATCTCTACAATGAGAAATCACGGCTTTGATGTATCAATTCAATGCTTGTTACGAAACAACAAAACCATTACACAAGTATTTATCGATTCACATTCAAAAACTACTAAAAATAACGATGATACGCTAATTTTACAGCAAGAACAGTAATAATTAATGCACTAATAAATGAAAGGATATATAAAATGTCAATGTAGTTTTAAATTCCTCTCAAAGTTCATGATTATAATCGTGCACCAATTACTTACAGAGTAAGCTTACGTTTTGTCATGATTTAAAAAAAACTTTGTTATACTTATTTTCATTTGTATTATTTGAAAAGCTTCAAAGTTTGACTGTATAATTAAAACAATATTATGAATAGATAATTGTTTACCTCAATTTAAAAATTCGATGCGCACTACTACCAATATATTATGGGTGGGAAAACTTTTGACCTCTACGGGCGCCTTCATATTGAAATCAATCGTAGGTGTCTACTATCATCAAGTTGTCATAAAAAGTGAAAACATACAACGCAAAATATAATGTGTTCTCATGAGTTCGAGTCCCAGTGTTTGTGATATCTAAAAATTCCTTGCAAACCATGTTTAAAATTCTTTCATAACTAGGCGTAGCGAGACCGACCAGTTAAGAACTTGTTCTGTCCTGGCCTTATCCTTCTATCCCTACTACTCTCTTTAAAAAAGAGAGGTTGAACGATTGAATAACAAACAGTTCTCAGAAAAACGTCTGTTGATATACCTTCATTAGAATGCCATATGCTCCACATTGAACAGTAACCTCATAGATAACAAAATAAGATAAAATAAAGTCATAGAAGACGTGAGCAAAATAAATTTTCTCGCTCAAGATTGAAATAGATTGTGACAACACTTTTTTTGATTCTTGTCAATCAACAACTTGACTTTTATAATATTATTAATAGGACAGGTTGTTCGCCATTACTTACATTGTTTCCAATTAATGGAGTAACCACCAACCTTACTGATTGATTGCAGCTCATTAGTATCATTATTTTTTTGCTTTATTTTGATTCTATCACCCCCTCCTTGCTTCCCTTAAAAGAAAAAAAACCCAAACTCCATTTTGTAATTTCATAATTTAAAAATGTTAGAATCAATCTTGCTTCATTACATAAGCAAACTTATAGTAAGTATATAAATAGGATAGTAAGTCTGAAGATGCCTCTGAAAGAGGCAAAAACCATGTTAACAGTTAGTAACACAACACGTGGAATAATCAAAGTTATTTTAAATTTTATATTAACTTGACTTTTGTTCTCTGTGTTTAAATAAACAAAAATAGAGCATAAAATTAAATTTGAAAACTTTGTTCATTTTATTCGTAAACGTTTAGATTGTCTAATGATGATTTTCAGAGGGCCAAAACACTTGTTATATTCTGTAACACAACAAATGGAAAGAAAAAGTTATCAAATTCAATTTAATATTAAAAAAACTTTTGGCAAGTTACCGCTGAATCTATCAAAGGTAACGAAGATAGAATTTACTACATTTGACTGACCAATCTAAACAATACGTCGTTGCATTTATAGATTATTTTTTTATTGTGTTATCTTCCAATGTGCTCCACATTGGGTTTGTTATGTTACTTATCTCTATAGGTTTTTTTATGAGAACTGCTTGTTACTCTGTTGCTCGAATTTTATTTTAAAAGACGTTAGAAAAAAGATTACTTAAATAGTGCTTAGCTAATAGATCTCACAACTTTTCATTTATAGGATAGGATCTATGAAAGGAAATTTCAGATATTCCAAAGACGTGATTTCGAATAAAATAATTATAAATCAATTAAATAATTAAATGTCCGTTCTTGGATTTGAGGTCGTCAGTACCACAATCTTATCCATGTCCGCTCCCAATGTGGAGCATATGGCTTCCTAATGAAGCTATCTCAACAGAAGTTTTTCTACGAGAACTTTTTGTTACTCAGTCGCTCAACCTCACTTTTTACAAAGTGAGTAGTAGGGAAAGAAGGATAAGGCTAGAACAGGACTAGTGGTTGGCTAATCGCTATTGCTACACCCAGTTATTAAAGGATCAGAAGAATGGGAGGAGAGGAAATGATGTGAATTGACATCGCAAACACCCAGTCTTCGATCACAACTTTGAATTGAATAATTCTCAAATTCACTGCGATCTGACCGGGAATCGAACCCAGACCTGTGTGATCGGTAGAGCAAGCTCTAACCAACTGGGCCACGGCGACAATCTAATTTAATATTCTATAAATATTTATATCTCATATTTTATTGCAAAAACGCTAGAAACGTTTACATTCGCTTGGATTGAAGATCTTTTCTCTCGCGCTGAATTTATTGCTAGCAATTCATGACCAATATAGTTTATTAAAGTGGCTATTAGTCGAAAAATATTTATCTATATTTTCAATCAACTTACAATAAAACGCGAATTGGTATTCACTAATTTGACTAATAAATCTTGTTGATTATAATTTGCAACACATTCAACGGCTTAAACCACTAAATGGTTGTTAATTACACAGCTAAGATACGCAATTAAAACGAGTAGAGTAAACAGAATCAATAGAGTTGCATATCTGTACCGTAGGTATTAGAAGCCTAATGACTTGCGTAAAGATTTTCCTTTCGCCTTAATTAATTTCATGAGAAATTCACGTTTTTTTAATAATCATAAATTAATTAACCAAAAATGATTTAATTTCTTTAATAATTGGATATACGCAGATACTATTTGAAACACAGGTCAAAAACCAAAATATTATGGCCTGAATAAACACAGTTTTATTATATAGATATTACACGCTTTAATAGTTTTGTAATTGGCTTTATTTTTGCTTTCATATGTCTTTGCCTTGATATCAAGGGAACATTTTCATGTAAGGGTAGGATTAAAAGACTTTTAAGCATAAAATAAAGCAATGTCGTAACGTAAAAATCTGTAAATTTATGACTAAAATCAATATCTATATTTTTCAAACTTCGACTCCACACCGTTGATTGTTACTAAAACGAAATTTAATTTAAATTTGAATCGTTCAAATTATCTACATTCACACAGATTTTGTCACTAACGAACCGGGTTTCACCTTTCGGCATCTTCAGGCGTTCAAGTGCACGGATGAACATGAACGGACGCTTAGTAAATTAATGTTTCGTGTTTATACAATAAATAAATGTATCACCGAGTTTAAAGCCATTGCTGGCGAAAAGGATATGCCCGTGGGAATGCCCACAGATTTGAGTAGTGAGTGGTTTTAAGAATTATATTTATTTTTTTGTCGGAAAAGGTTTTATGATTATATTTATATAGGGTATAGGAGTGGAGATCCCGGCATGTATAGTATTTCATTTAAAATCGGAAGGCTGCTCAATTTCGTTCTGTTTTTTTTCCAAAATTTCCTGGAAAAAGAGCTTATGAGCGTCCATATTTGGGTGTAAAATTTTTATCCCTTGTTACTGATTGAACACGTGTCTTTCCAAAATTAAGTAATTAGCAAAATAAGACGTGTCTTTTTTCAATCTGAAAGCTGCCATGTGTTCTGATAATCTGGTATTCTGTGTCCTTTCTTTTTTCCGATATTTTTTTTTTTCAAAAGAATTTTAGTTTGATTGTTACTTCGCTTGTGTTACAAATTGTGACTCGTTTCTTTTGCAAGAAGCATCATCAGACAGAATATTGGAAATTTTACGAATTACTTTTTGAAAAAATCTAATTTATATTATAAATTACAAAATAAAAGTTCTTTTTTTTCCTTTTTTTACTGAGCGCATGCAGGGGGTAAAATAAATTTCATATTAAAAATAAACATTTACAAAATTAACTATCGCTGAATCCATCAAAAATATTATTTATAAAAAATCACTTATATATTCTTTTAATTGTATAATTTTAAAAAATATATGTATATTATTATTAATTTTGGCTTCACACTTCCTCTACGGTGCTAAAAAATACTTCCGAAATGTTGCTGGCCCTAAAGTGAAATAACATGCTTTAACACTTACCGCCCTTTGATAGACTGTAAAAACCCAGGACATATATTTAAAAAAAACATATTTTTCATGTGGTTACACCAGCAATATATCAGAAGTATTTTAAGCACCGCAAGGGAAGTGTTAAATCAGTTGTTCACATTTATTTACACAACGAATAAAATGTAAAATTTATCAAAACAAATGTTGCTACATCCTCTCAAACAAAATTTGACAAAATCATATTACTTCATTTAAAACGTGCCCATTGAAATTAAAC
Organism: Himalopsyche tibetana; assembly: GCA_030503985.1. Lineage (NCBI taxonomy): Eukaryota > Metazoa > Arthropoda > Insecta > Trichoptera > Rhyacophilidae > Himalopsyche > Himalopsyche tibetana. Next base: position 35,961,783 of record JAPJYX010000002.1, on the reverse strand, counting down.
TTTTAAGAAATCCAAATTCAACTTTTCTGTATTTATTAAATTAAGACTTAAGTTTAAAATAATGTATAAAACATCACTTTAAGCCATAGATAGTTGCAAAAAATACGACGATGTGAATGCTTATTGTCATTGATAAGATTTGATTTAACTATACGTATAATATTATATAATTCGTATATTACTACAATATTAACAACTTCTTATATTGGCTAATTGTCGGCAAGTATTATGAAACCGAATTGACATTATTATCCTGTAAATCAGGGTTTTCCAAACTTATTCTGGGATGGAACACTTTTCATGTCCGGAAAATTCAACGGAACACTTGTCAAAATCTGGAAATGTTACCGGAACATAGCTTTTTTTTAGGTCGGGTAAGTTAAATAATAAAAATATTAATTATTAAACCACTTATTATGTATTGATTAATTATCTTTAAAACATTTTAGATAACAATATGAGTAAACAAAGTTCATAGTGATTAAAAATCTCCGCATGTACCTAGATATTTGACGTTTTTAACATCACTGGAGATTTTCTATCACTCGATTTTTGATACAAAGTAGAAGATGCTTAAATGTGTTGCAGCGTATGTTACCATTCCAAATTTTCGCGGAACACCTACTAAGGTCCCACGGAACACCAGTGTTCCGCAGAACATAGTTTGGGAAACCCTGCTGTAAATGATTACCAAGATTTTCTCAGGAGTAATCAAGTAAAAAAAATGTTTTCTTTACACTTAAAATGTATCATTTACTAACGCGAAAAAATGTATTTTGTTACTATCCCAAAAATTCTGCATATGTCTAAATTCTTTCTAGCAACCTTTCATCGTGTTATAAATTTTTCATTCAAAGAACGCATTATTATTATTATTTATGGCTGTCGCCCTTGACAACGCGTTTATTGAAGAGTTTTTGTTATTTTCCTGATCATTTCTTTTATAATTTTCAATACGAGCCACAAAAACGACATTAATAAAATAGCACCAACATATTAAAAACAGACATTACAAGTGCTTCGCAAACAGGTTTATTACTTTTTGTTATGTTTAGAGCCCATATTTCATTATACGTCAAATGCTTTAGAATTGTTAGCGTCTTGATGCCATCTCTATTGTATGATTTATTTTATATTGCAAATGTTGTTAATTAAAACGATTTCGTTGAATTTCACAGATTGTAATGTTTGATACGTTATACTTTACTTCTAAATTGATGGGCATTTTGTCGTAACTTTGAGATAATAGGATCTGCATCTTAATTACTTCGCTTGCATTAAACAGACTGCGGCGAGCAATTGTTTGGGAAATTTCACGATATTCACATAAACCTCGTGTTCACATGCCGCTTCGCTCAATATTGATCGTATACGAAACGTCTATTCAACTTCTTAAAGGTAGTTTTACTTTTTTTTGGAGGCAGCAATTTATATTTGAAAAATCTTTTTTTACAGAACATATGTTACACGGTAATACATAATTAGGGTATCTAATCCCGGGATCCCGTTCAATTTAGTACTGTTGCAATCCTGGAATTTTGGGATTAAAAAAATGAAACATGGAAGAACTAAAAAAAGGTGTCACCCTGTCCTAGCCTAATTCTTATATCCCGACTACTCTCTTTGAAAAAAGATAGGTAAATGGTTGAGTAACAATCAGTTATCGTTAAAAAAAGTTCTTTTGAGATACCTCCATAAGAGGTCATATGCTTCACATTGGGAGTGGACATCAAGTATTGACAGTGAATCCCTAAAATTGCTATAAAAGTAATAATGATAAAAACCATTTCAACAAATTTCAAAAGATTTAAAAATGCAATAAAAAACTGCAAATGAATGTTTTGAATATATAAAATTGCGTAGGTTTCTCTGTATATTGTATACTTGAAAACTTTTTTAAATAAATGAAAAAAAAACATTTTTTTAATAATTTCTGCGTTACTTATCGTTTTCTGACACTGCGCACCATCGGTCACGAATCTTCCGAACGATTTTTTCTTGTATAGTTTTACAGATATTAATGCGCTAATTCAAATTAACGTAATAAACCATGTTTTTGTTTATGCAACGCCCAAAGTAAATTTAGCGCCTTGATTGATTTCAACACGCCAAACTCTTTGCAAGTTTTTTCTTCAGAATGAAAATTTTTATACATTTTAAAACAATTATTATCAACAAACTTCCATGCCAATCATTGATACACCGTGACGTATGTGATGGCGATACAATCACATGTTTAAAAAATATTCAAATATCGGTATGGTTAATTTCAATACCAATATTTTCTTCTTTTTAATTTTAGAGTACTCAACGTTGTAGCTACTACCATCCGCTTTGGCTTCACACTCTTCTTACATAGTGTATTCCGTTGTGTAACAACGCTAGTCGTGTTTCATTATTTGCCAGGGATGCCCCGAGAAGAAATTCCTCAAGATTTGGTTGGCGGACCTCTACTTTGGCACAATTTACTGTTTCGCACATTTTTAGAAAAAAATGTTTTGTTTCGGCAAGTAACGGCTGGTTTTCCAAATTTAAAACGAGGTATTATTATTATTTACATAATTTTAAATTCATTGAGAATCGGCGCATGCGAATAGAGATGCTGGAAAACGCTTTATTTTCTCACTGCCCAAAATTATCGAAGATGGAGATTATACCCTATGTCAAATATTCAATGTAGATGAGACTGGTTTATTTTGAAAGAAGATGCTTAATCGTCAAATCAAAGGAAAAATCAATTGCCCCTAGGCACAAACCTTTTTAAAACCGATTGACATTGCTTCTTGTGGAAATTTAGCTGGTGATTTAAAATTGATGCTAATGTTAAATTATCAAGCAGAGCATTCTAGAATTTTGAAAGGGAAAGATAAATACAACTAACTCTTGACAAGTTTATTAAAAAAAACATATTTTTTTATCAAACGAATTAGTAAATTTGGATAAATAAAAATTTTAAAGGACAATTTTTGGTGTTTTTTTTACATCCCTCTACTTCCGAACATTCAAAATTCACTCACGTTCTCATTAACTAATTGTGTGTGAAAGTGGAGGTCCTCCTGTATATGTACATAAACAAACGACCAAAAAATATTTTAAAATGTTAAATGTGTTTATTTAAAAACGGTGATAAAAAAATCTTGTTACAGAAATTCTGGTGAGATGAGTTGTACGATTTTACATGCTTGTCTAAGAATCATTTCAAACATACACATAATTCACACTCGCAAATGTAAGATACTTGGTAATTTTGCTATCGATTTACGACTAACAGCAATAATATTGAATTACATCTTGCATTCTGATGTCAGAATATCTCGTGCCAGTCGCTCGCCCTGTTACGTCATAAGAGGTACACGTATTGTTATGTAAACGACAAGAAGATTTATCTCAACTGCTTAGATGAACAACTTTAAGTACAAGATGTTATTGCATTAATTGAAAATTATATCGTTAAATTATTGTATTTATGTATATGGTATTGAATCTCGGAAAAGTTTGACTGCTTTGGAAACAAATTTAAAAACAAACTGATCATAGAATTTATATTCAGGATATTTTGAATTATTTTAATCTTCTTCTTTTCTTTGACTATATTCGCTTCACATAACGAGGATATGCATATGCCTATTGCGTTGCTTCATCCCATGACGACCCAGCATCCTTCAGTTCCATATGGACAGTACACGAAGGTCGTCCAGGACGCTGGAATCTCACTATTGGGAAAAAGAGGCAGGCGGGACTAAAGCTTTTTGAAGGCATTCGCAACATGTGACCCAGCAAGTTCCAAACGTCTTTTCATAACCACTGACGACACTGTCTCGTATGTTCTCTAATTTCCAGATTCCTTACGAAATCAAACCACATTATCCATCGCAAGAATGTGTTTTTGAATCTCAGTATACGGCTTTTCAGAGTCTTTGGCAGGTGCCATTATTCACTATTGTAAAGTAGCACTGGTAGAATGCAAGCGTTGAACAAATGGCATTTGGTTTAAATCGTATACAGCTGTGTGTCCCAGACAGCTGCATTGTGTTCAATATGGCTTCAGCCATTCCTAGACGAATGGCGAACTTCCTTTTTTGTTCTACCGTTTCCCGTGATTTGTAATCTGAGGTATCAGAAGCTGTCAACCCTCTCGATAATCTGTCAACTGCAGTGTATACATTAATGTTTTGATAAACTTTTCTTTGGCACCTGGAAAAAACGTTGAACATATATAATTTTACTACGCTGCGGAATACGCCCTGCAAGAGTGCGAAGTCGTAGAGGAGTGACGTGGGTATGACGTTGAGTACCCAAAGTTTTTTTTAGTAAACGTACATTTTATTTCATTCTTCCAGAACCCCATAAGAATAATTAGTATGGGCCCTACCCACAATAGAGGACCACATTCTTATAAAGGTTGATAAATTATGATGTTGATCACACAACCGATTGTAACCGTTATAAAATTCACAACCTCACAAAATTGATCGCGTGTGTTGTGTTTATAGAAATAAAATAAAGTTAATCGGGATTAATTCTAAATTAAAAAACGTCAAAAACACCTTTTCTGAAGATTGAAATACAAAAGTAAATTTTACTTAAATCTAGCCAATACTTGAACAAATAATCATTTGCTTTCTATTATAATGCTTATATCACTGAATCACAATGACCTACTACAGTTATCGTTATAACTAAGTTGATCGTTTACTTGTAAATCGTTTAAAATTAAATTGATTTTAACACCTCCATGTCCGTGATGAATTCATAGATAGTTGAGCCTAAGAGACTTGAGTTGATAATTTTTCAAGAATGTCGGACGTGTTTTGCGAAATGTCTCTCCGAAATCGAAATATATTCATATTTGACCGGTTTGTTGCGTCATCGTTTTAGATTTTTCAGATGCGTCGAACGGAATGCGCAAACGTTGGAGTTGGTTGGATTTCTTAGATGCATTTAGTCGATGGTTGATTCGCATATTCGAGCGGGAAAAGGGATGCAAATGCTGCTTATGTCAAAATGATGGAAAGACATTCGTGACGTATTTGCATTTTGATAGTTTGGCTATTATCGTAATTATGACACTGCAGTTGTATGGGATCAGATAGTATTTGAGATATTATGACTATAAGGTTTCTGATACTATATAACTATAAGGTTTCTGATAATATAATAATAATAAAAAATATTCTTGACTTTCCAAGCAGCTGTATAATAATTTTGGTTTTGTCGGCTCACGTCCAACGTCCGCCTCTTGTCAGTCATACTTACCCCGGCTATTGTTTATGGCCAATAGGGTACAGTTCTTGTATTCGTCTTCAGACCTTTGTTGGACTCCACAAATGCAGCACGGTCGAGACATTAATTTGAGGATGAGTTTCAAACATGAAGCATTGATAATAATCGTGTTTGATTAAAGTTGATTGTATGTGCTTATTTAAGCATTCATAAATAAAATGAGGGTGAAAATGAGACCTAGAATATATTTTTAAGCATATATACATTTTTAAAATTATTTTTTAGCTTCTAATTTAGGTTTAAATACTGTCAATAAACAGTGAAACTGAGATGCCACCATGGCAGCAAACGTGTTTTTTTAGGATGGCATGTTACGGGTTAAGCATAGTACTATAAAATAAACTTAAATGTCTTTAAAATAATTTAATATGCATCTCAATATTTTGTCATCGTACAATTACTAGCCACGTTACGACACGTCAAATTAACATGGTACGATATAAAATATTTAATCGAATGTATAGTAAACTTTGTCAATTATTTTATATTGTTTTTTAACCCACATTATTTACGAGCCCATCTATTTACCAAAATCATGTTTTCTTACAACAATGCTCTGTAACTTATAATTTATGGATCTTGGAATAAGCAATATTAAATTTGATAATGCATGCATGAATTTTCTTATTATTAGTAAAGATTAAAACAGATGTGACTTTAAACATTAAGGATAGATTTAAATGTTATATTATAACAGTTTTTTGTGCTAATCTAGGAATGTGAAAATATTTTTTATTTCATTACTTCAATAAAACAAAACAGACAAAGCAATGAATTTCAATTTTATATTAAAAATGAATGATTTATTTTCTGTAATACTTATTACTACAATAATTAGTTGACAGTAGGCTTTCCAATCCCGGGATCCAGTACAATTTGAATTTTTTAGCGAATCTGTCGTATTTTTTTGTTAACCGGTATTGCAGCTAGGTTATCCAATCCCGGAGCCTTTTTGTGATCCCAGGATTGAACATTCAACATAAAATCATAATATAAATTGGGATTCGGGATTGAGAAAATTTTTGTTTAGCAATTTTGAAATCCTAGGAAAAATCCATAATTTTGCGGTTTTACCAAAATAACTACCGTGACCAACATTCCCTCTAAGCTGCGCGCGTGCGCGGCCGCGCAGCAGTTGGGAAGCCCCCGCGCACTACAAGACAGTTGCTCAATTAATATTTGATCGGTCCGCGCAGCTTTTGAAATTTCCGCACAGCTAACCTCTTGCCTTAGAGCAGTGATGCACAACCTTTACCTTCTAGCGGGCCGCATAAAACAAATTTTCGTGGGTTCGGGCCTCAAAGAAAAAAAGGATTTTAAAGTACGCTCAGTTCTTTTTTACACGGAGCAAATGTATGTTCCATGTAAAACAGCTTTACAAAAAAACCCTGTAAAATAGATTAAGTGAATTTAGATGAATGATTGATAGATTCCATTACATTATTTTGGCCGTGTTATTTCGAAAACGTGAAAATAAATAAGCCATGCAAAAAAAGTATTATGAGTACATGCTCATTAAAAATCGTTTCATTGTGAAATATTTATGTTTCATTTGTTTTTAATTCAAAAGTTAATGCGATCTTGGTCTTTGTTAATTTTTAACTATTTTCTTTTAATCGGACATAATATTTGAGGGCCTGTTTCTATGAACCGATTTATTCTCCTTCATTAAAGAAAAGGTCTGCTTACATTTATTAAATAAATGTTTTACGTGAAAAAAATATGTAGAGAAAAAGATTGATGGGCCGCCACAAAATTCAAAAAGGGCCGCATGCGGCCCTCGGGCCACGGTTTGTGCATCACTGCCTTAGAGGGATGGAGCGGACATGGATAAAAAACATTTATTTGTAAATTCATTTAATTATCAATAATTGTTTCTTATGAATTAAACTTATCCGTGTCAAACTTTTATTTTTATTTAAATATAATTGGAGTTGAAGTAGCGTGCATCCTGGATAAGACATTGTAAATGTCTTCAGGTACAAAATTATTCACTTCTTTTGTTGGGCAATGAGGCGTAGTAAATAAATGCGAGTAAGTACATACGCCTCTTTGCAACCAATTTTATCACGATCTTAATATAACATTTCATTTGATCTAATTATTCCGAATCGCTTTTACAAGGTCTCTCTTGGCAATGCAGTGTGATCCAAATCCAGCGCAAGATGTACACCAAGTTTTTTTTAAAATCCAATATGTAGATACATACTTGCTTGTTGCAATCATCTCAATGTTTCATTGAGCACCTTCGTTGACTGACTGTTTGTGACAGGTGCTCTCAAGACTATATTTTAGACTTATTAAACATATTTAATTGATCTCGTTGCAGTACGGTTTGATACATGAAATTGACATCAGTTTAATAATGACGTCTATCATTTCGGTATGAGTATGAAATACACCATAAAAACTCTAATGGTATGTAATTGGACAATTTCGATATGATGATACTAAGTGACTTTTTTAATTTATGCAAAATGGAAAAGTAAATTTTTTTGTTAACTCATTGTTTACGGGACGCACAAATCTGTGCATATAATTCAATTGATGACTTATGCAGCAAATCGACGATATGTTTTTTTATGTCTTGTTAAAATAATACGACAAAAAAATTATTACATACTTTTTGTACTCGAACTCGTGTTTTTCAGGTGTTCATACTTCACCAACTCGAAGCACTTTTTCATAAAAAAAAAAAACTGGATACAGTTTAATGTGGGAGAAAAAAATATAACAAACGAATATTTTCAAATTCGATAATCGGGTATTTGACATAGAATTATATATTTCATCGAAAACATAATAAATAACAAGCCAAATATACATTTGCTCCTGTTTATTTTATTTAAAAACAAAATTAGAAAACATAAAAGTTTATTTTTAGCCTACAATTAGTTATATTTTGGTGGCCTATTTTTTTAAGTCATATTTTAACTGTTTGCTGATTTTTCATCGCCGAAGTCACCGAATAAAAAAAATATTTGTGCATATATTTAATATTTTATTTTTTAAATGATGCATCAAACATTTATAACGCCATTTGCGTAGAGAATTTAAAACATTTGTCGCATTGGATGTATATATTTCAACGCGTCGGTCAGACCGGTTTGAATGTGTTTGAAAAACGCATAAATGGATTCGTGATAATATTGAATGTATTAATAAAATATAATGGAAATTTAAATATTTTAAATAACGAATAAAAGTGTCATTCTAGTAATATGCCGCCATAGTGGTGGCATTCGTGTGCAAATCTATAATTTACACAAATTTTTAAGTGACTTATTTACCAACAATGGTTAATTGATAAAACATAGCATAATAGAATTTAAAAAAATCCCAGTTAAATTAAAAATGCATTATTATTATATTCCACTAAAATTTATTTGTAAACAATAAGCAAGGAGCCAGTGGCGTGTTTAAGCAGTGATCTATTTTTTACTTTAAATAAATTTATTTCGACAACATTTTTTTTAATATATGTATGTAGTTAGCACTAAGTAACGATAATTAAAATGTTAATATCATCATTATTTTTTTTTTACATTTCAAAATTGTCCATTTGATTTGAGCTATAAGTGACCAAAAGAAGTTGAAAAAAAAATGAATGTCAATATTAATGTATTTCATTTTGTTAACGTTTAACAAAATTATCAAAAACAAATAAGCTGTTTTGTTTTTAAGATCTATCATGTTATTATTTTTTTACTTTAAAAAGTGAATGATTTTTGACGTTGAAAAATCGTTCACTGTTTATCAAGTCAAATATGTTTCCTGGTTTGAAAAAAAGTTTAAGTCGAACGTGCTGGTTTGGACCGCATGTTTACTGAGATTATTTTGGGTCGCACATCAAGCTGAAAATATATTTAAAAATGGCGTTTTGTATTTAAACATAGGAGGTAAATAACAGAACACTATAAATAACCACATGAAAGAAAGCTCAACGTATTTGTTAATCTCTTCTTGTTTTTTTAGTCAGATCCTTTTAATACTTGTTTTCTATATTATTTTTACCCTATCCAAACACTAGATAATATTGTTGATGAAAAAATAATTCACGCAAAAAAATATGTTGACAGTTACTGGAATAAAATAATAAGTCAAAGCCTTTGAAACAACTCGTCAAGTGATGTGTTGAATCTTGTAATCGGTGCTATTTTTTACCCTTGCAATCCGGACTTATCACGTTTAATTAACTAATTAATATCTTTGATAAAAAAAAAACATAATCACATCGGTTATTTATTCTGCATACGTGATTTGAAACTTGTTTTTTAACTGATGGCCTTGCTTCATATTCCATATGTTGCAAAATTAATTTAGTTTTAATACTTCTATGTCATTAATAGTATTTTAATTAAAAAACGCATCGCACTGAACATGAATACATTCAATTAATTTTAAACGTTTAAGTGAAGTAAAAATAAAATAATATAGTAGAACATCACGCGTTTGAACATCGCGTAATTGACGTACATGGGTAGTCAAAAATTCTTAGCATCAAAAAAACAATCTTAACATTAATAGCCGATAAAATAATCACTTTTTCGGCCAATTGGAATGGACGTCTTTTTATATTCAAAATTCAAATTTCCTGGCTTAGAACTAAAGCATCGTAATTATATTAAGAGAACTTTATTTGAAAGCTTGCATGGCTACGAAGTTTTTTAAATAATCAAATGTACTGATTCGATTTTTTGAAGCTATAATTATAGGGCTAGGAGCTGATTTGACAGTGATTTTGTTCAGTGTCATCTTCTATTTATTAATAGTCAATAATTTCCGTTTTGATTGCATGATTGTCACTGATTTCCCCTCCCCCTCCCCCTGAAGACGGTCCCCTTCCCCCCACCTCTCTTGCCCGCTATCGCCATCCGTTCATTTTTCTCTGACGTCTATTAGTGAATATTTGAAGTCATGACAAAACAATTAATTTTCGTACTGACCAAAAATGTTCTGTCAAGCCGAGGATCGAACTCATGTCCCTTTTTCATTCTAATCGTTTGAACAAATATCCATTGTTCCACAAAGCGATTAAAATTAGCGAGGTGGAACGTTTATTTATTTCAAAAATTACAGTGACATCTGTCGGTGAAGCATTGCACTAAACGAGTTTGAATAATTGAAAAATAGAATATGTCAAATACTTATGAGATATTTTTCTTTTTCTACGAAATATATTTGTTTGGATACTTGAAACATTAGCAGGGCTGTCGATATATGGTCCCAGAGTCTTCATTTTTTTCGAAATATATTTGTTTGCACACTTGAAACCTTAAATTTACAAAATACATTTGTTTCCATACTTGAAACATTTGAATTATTAAATAATCACTCGCTTTTCACTTTTTACTTTTCACTTTTCACTTGCTTTTCACAAATGTGTGCGTACTGATGTTCTCTTCTACTAAATGTATTTGTTAGCGTATTTGAAAATTAGTTGAATAAAATATATATACTACAATAAATGGTTGTTAGCAAACATGAACATTATTCCAAATATTAAATAATTTACGAAATTTCTGCTCCTACGAAAAATGGTTGTTAGCAAACTTGGACATTATTCCAAATATTAAATAATTTACGAAATTTCTGCTCCTACGAAAAATGGTTGTTAGCAAACTTGAACATTATTCCAAATATTAAATAATTTACGAAATTTCTGCTCCTACGAAAAATGGTTGTTAGCAAACTTGGACATTATTCCAAATATTAAATAATTTACGAAATTTCTGCTCCTACGAAAAATGGTTGTTAGCAAACTTGAACATTATTCCAAATATTAAATAATTTACGAAATTTCTGCTCCTACGAAAAATGGTTGTTAGCAAACTTGGACATTATTCCAAATATTAAATAATTTACGAAATTTCTGATCCTACGAAAAATGGTTGTTAGCAAACTTGAACATTATTCCAAATATTAAATAATTTACGAAATTTCTGCTACTACGAAAAATGGTTGTTAGCAAACTTGAAAATTATTCCAAAAATAAAATAATTTACGAAATTTCTACTCCTACGAAAAATGGTTGTTAGCAAACTTGAACATTATTCCAAATATTAAATAATTTACGAAATTTCTGCTCCTACGAAAAATGGTTGTTAGCAAACTTGAACATTATTCCAAAAATTAAATATAAACGAAATTTCGGCTACTACGAAAAATGGTTGTTAGCAAACTTAAACATTATTTCAAAAATAAAATATTTTACGAAATTTCTGCTACTACGAAAAATGGTTGTTAGCAAACTTAAACATTATTCCAAAAAATAAATAGTTTACGAAATTTCGGCTACTACGAAAAATGATTGTTAGCAAACTTAAACATTATTTCAAATATTAAATATTTTACGAAATTTCTACTCCTACAAAAAATGGTTGTTAGCAAACTTGAACATTATTCCAAATATTAAATAATTTACGAAATTTCTGCTTCTACGAAAAATGGTTGTTAGCAAACATGAACATTATTCTAAATATGAAATAATTTACGAAATTTCTACTCCTACGAAAAATGGTTGTTAGCAAACTTGAACATTATTCCAAAAATTAAATATAAACGAAATTTCGGCTACTACAATAATTGTTTGTTAGCAAACTTGAACATTATTCTATATATTAAATAATTTACGAAATTTCTGCTCCTACGAAAAATGGTTGTTAGCAAACTTGGACATTATTCCAAATATTAAATAATTTACGAAATTTCTGCTCCTACGAAAAATGGTTGTTAGCAAACTTGAACATTATTCCAAATATTAAATAATTTACGAAATTTCTGCTACTACGAAAAATGGTTGTTAGCAAACTTGAAAATTATTCCAAAAATAAAATAATTTACGAAATTTCGGCTACTACGAAAAATGGTTGTTAGCAAACTTGAACATTATTCCAAATATTAAATAATTTACGAAATTTCTGCTCCTACGAAAAATGGTTGTTAGCAAACTTGAACATTATTCCAAAAATTAAATATAAACGAAATTTCGACTACTACGAAAAATGGTTGTTAGCAAACTTAAACATTATTTCAAAAATAAAATATTTTACGAAATTTCTGCTTCTACGAAAAATGGTTGTTAGCAAACATGAACATTATTCTAAATATGAAATAATTTACGAAATTTCTACTCCTACGAAAAATGGTTGTTAGCAAACTTGAACATTATTCCAAAAATTAAATATAAACGAAATTTCGGCTACTACAATAATTGTTTGTTAGCAAACTTGAACATTATTCTATATATTAAATAATTTACGAAATTTCTGCTCCTACGAAAAATGGATGTTAGCAAACTTGAACATAATTCCAAATATTAAATAATTTACGAAATTTCTGCTCCTACAAAAAATGGTTGTTAGCAAACTTGACATTATTCCAAAAAATAAAATAAAATAAAATAAAATAAATTACCATAAAATAAAATAAAATACCATAAAATAAAATAAAATTAAATACTTTGCAACAAAAATCTCACGTTGCTGGGCAACGGGCTTACAGCTAGTAGATAATTAATTTTATAGATTTGTGCGTAATCCATTAATGTCAGTTTTAATTTTTGTGATGCTTCAACGTCGATTTCCTACTTGATTGAAAGACTTTTCAAGGTTTTGAAATTATTGCTTTAGAGTACCAGAATTCAGTAGTGATTGATGTTTTTTTAAAGTAGTATTTAAGTCAAACGTATTCTCACTAAGTGAATACAATTAATAAGCTGTCAAAAATTTCACATAATCACTTTCATCTGCCTATTAAAATATATATTTTTTAACAATATCTCGTCTGCTTCGCTTGGAAAAAGTAAAAAAAATATTTATATCGTAAATTCTGTTTGAATCAGTTTTCTGTTTTTCTTTTTTTTTACTGCAAATTAAGGTTCGTGGTGCAGTGGTCAATGACGTTGGCTTTCCTGGCAGATCTCACGGTTTCAAATTCTAGCACGAACAGCATTTTTATCAATCTGTCTAACATGGGTTTTTTGATGTCTTAAAATTGCCTTCCAATATCTTATGCTGAAATAACAAGGTGTAACGAGAGCGATGGTCTAACCACTAGTTCTTGTTCTGGCCCTATAATTTCTATCTCTTCTCTCGTCAAAAAAACAAATCCATTGAGATACCTTTGTTAACGGACTTTCTATACACTGGGAAAGGACACTGAATATCAGATTAACAGAACATGGCAGCTTTCAGATTGAAAAAAGACACGTCTACTTTTGCTTATTACTTAATTTCGGAAAGACACGTGCTCAATCAAGAACAAGGGATAACAATGTTACACCCAAATACGGACGCTCATAAACTCTTCTTCCAGGAAATTTTGGAAATAAACAGAGCACAATTTAACATTCTTCCGATTTTAAATGAAACAATATACATGCCGGGATCTTCACTTCTATACCCTATATAAATATAATCATAAAACCTTTTCCGACAAACAAATTAATATAATTCGTAAAACCACTCACTTCTCAAATCTGTCGGCATTCCCATGGGCTTATCATTTTTGTCTTTAAACTCGTTGATACATTTATTTATTATATAAACACGAAAAATTCATTTACTAAGCGTCAGTTCAAGTTCATCCGTGCACTTGAACGCCTGAAGATGCCGAAAGGCGAAACCCGGGTCGTTAGTGACAAAATCTGTGTGAATGTACATAATTTTAACGATTCAAATTTGATAAAAGAAAAATCAAAGTGGTTAGTAGGGAATCTCGAAGACACCGTTTGATTTCATTTAAAGAACTAGCGGAAAAATCGAACAAAAATGTTTCCTGTTAACTTGTACTCATAAGAAAAAACTATTACAATAAGCAACGAATTCGTTTTGCCATTATTCTAAAAGTGAAAAAAAACTGTACATTACCAATATTTTAATGATAATTAAAATTAATTATAATAATACTTGTACGTATCGATGCAGTACATTGCCATTTACTTTAACGAACCAGCTACACATCAATTAATTGTAAAAAAAAAATAGCAAAGCTTGTTTTTTAATTACAACAGTATAATTTAAGAACGTTGCTCTGTTTTACATTCAGGCAAATAAATTCCTCGTAGATCATAAGACATAAAGCAACATAAAGATCATTAAAACGTATCGAAAATTGGTTGCAGCTCCATATCGGGAGATGCATCATTGCAACTAAACACCGCTCTATCAAATTACTCGGTCTTTTGTTTTTAATGCGAAATATGTATGGCAAATTGCAAACACGAGCGTTTCTGACTGCATAATGGCCTCAAAACTGTCTTAAACTTTTGATTAAGAAGCATATTAAATTAAATGGCATTGAAACACAAGAAATATATTAGCCGTTTTACTCGGTTATATTAATTGAATGAAAAATGCATTCTTTGTCATGAGCTGTGTAATTATTTTCTCGAGAAGGATGTAAGAAAATAGATTACATTTAGATTTTTGATTTATTCGAAAGCATGCAATTAATTATTTATTTAAGTCACCTTGGTATACAAAATAACAAAAATGCATGATTGGATATTGAAGAAAATGAAATGTTCTTGAACGATTTTAGTGATAGTCTATTTATTAGTAATTAAAAAAATTTTGTCAGTGGCTTATTTTTTACGATAGCAATACAATAGAATTATAACTTGAATCATAGTTCTTGTTATATCATTTATCACGTACAAAGTAGTTCATATAGATCCCGTGTTACATTATAAAATTTAAGACACATAAATTTGACAAAGATATATATTGTAATGTTGGTATGTGCGGTTCGTTCAGCTTTTATGTGCGTCCTAAAACAATCATAGGGTTGCCAGACACTATAAATTTGAAAATAATTAATTCACATGATATAATAATGTATACATTTTACTATTCGAATATGAGAATTCTTATGGTACTCAATACTAAATAATCAAATCAAAACATTTCATTGAATATGTAACGCTGTGTTGTTTCTTTTGTCGTAGTTGTGTTAGATATTTTTAATCAAGATGGCTGAACAAATACTGTTTATCGTGATTGTTATTTAAAGTCTTAATATTCAACAATATACCATAAAAAAAATATGAACGACAATAAGACAGTTAAATTAACACTACACATCGTTTTTCATTTCACTTTTATTGTTCAAAATACTTCATTAATAAACTCTTTTTGTTTGTTGTAAATTGATTTTCTAGCATATTTATGTATGTGATTTATGAGTTGAGATTTTATATAAGATATTTTTTGTATCAATTCTGATAATAATGTGGTCCATCAGAGCAATTGGCAATGAACGTTACATTTAAGAATATATTATAGGAAAATTCAAAATAGATTTAATCAGAAAGAAGTTGTGTAATCATTTTTTTGAAAATCTGCAATAATTATGTCGTGTTACAGTGATCCCAATAATTTAGATTTCATAATTTACAAAACAACTTTAGAATATCGCAAACGTCGTAAGGCTTTTTAACGAAGTTTGATGAGTAGCATAGAAATTGAGAGTTAATAAAAAATACCATAAGTATTTGTAGATAAATTACGTTAATGATAAAAAAAAGTTTAATGTTTTTTGAAGCATAGCCCCGGGGTATTGATTAACTATGTAGATATTTTTTTTGTTTTTTAGTACATTTTAAATGGGCTCAAGTTTTTTTCTTTATAAGATACGCATGATATTTCAATTAACATAAAATTGACTACCATTAACTGATATTATTATTTTGGATGGTCATAAAATTTCTCAGCCCAAAAACACACATATATCTAAATTTTATGACAGCAAATAATGTAGTAATTTTTAGTATCGTATTTTATTTATTGAATTTGAGTCAGTATTTCGACTTTAAATCAGGACTTCGAATCGCTATTTTTTTCGTTCCGGTTCAAGTAAAAAAATATATATTCCGGTTTTCGCTCCGGCAAAAATAACGGTTTTCGGTTCCGTTCCGGTTCGAAGCCCTCCTTTAAATTACAAATGGAAAACATGGAGACATTTTACTAAAAGTTTTTTTCTTCATTCTATTATTGTTTTTTAATTATTAAAAAAAAAACAGTATTTTTGAGTATATTTTACCATTCCCTTCCCTATCCTTTCATAAGACTAAACATATTATTGTTTCACCGTACTGGCGATATGAAGCGCCAGTTGCAAAGACTGTTTGTCTGATCAATGCATTTGTCTGCAACGAATTTTAAGTGTAGTTTTTTTCTTATATAAATTTGTATATTATTAAATATATTTTTTACGAAGTGTTTGTAACTATTTTTATTTGACTTACATCATATTCAAATGTTCTGTCTTCATTGTATTTGTCAAGTTAATTGTACATCGGTGTTTTACAGTAAAAAATAACTAGCCGAGATAACAATATCAATCGTCAATTTTTCAAAACAGCTTTTTTTCGATAATCACAATGTATACAACTTGATACACATTCTATCAAAAGGATGGAAGCTGAAAATGCCGAATAAATATTTAAATTTAGCTTTTAAGTTTGAAAAAGATGACCTTATAAAAAAATAAAACCAAGAAAAAACAACGAAATAAAGGTTTTTCCGAGACAATTTCTTTAATTAATATTAGGTTATGTCAATTTAACACCAGTTTAGGAGTATCCGTGCACTTCAAGGTTGTGTATAATTTATAATTTGCATATGTCACAAAATCATCAAAACACGTTTTTAGCGCCTCCTGTAAAATTTGATATGTGTGGGTTACGTCATTTTTCCTTTCCACAGTCGATATTGTTTTATATGACAATATTTAACTATCGCGATTTAATTGGAAATGTTATAAAAATCGGTTAAAAAAAATAAATACCAATAATATTTAATATATTGTTCAATGTGTCTTTTAAACTACTTGATAAAATGTTATTATTTTGCTCTCCCGTAGATAAAAAATAATCAGTTTCATATACCTCACCAGTAATGAGGAGTTTTAGTTAATGAGTAATAATTATAATTGAGATATGGTTTATAAAATTTCTATATAATTTTATTAAATCTTGTATTTAGAGTGCTCAGCAATATTTTTATTGGAGATAAAGTTTGCAAGATTTATTAAAAATATTTTTTTTATATTCGGTTTATACAATTTTTAATATTATTCAACGAGTTCCCACTGTCATCAAACTACAAAAATACTGTAATGTGTACTGTTTTTCAGTGATTTGTATTTTTTTATGAGATTCTATAAATATTACGGAGAAAATATGTATTATTTACCAGAATATAAAACGAAAAAGTAACCAATATTTATTTACGTAGTATTCGAGATTAACCTACTCATGTGATTAATTTTACTGTTGACAATTTTTCATTTGAAACATTTGATGATGAGTAATACCTTAAATTTAAAATTAATAAACATATGAGACGTTTTAGCAAATAACGATAGAATTCTTGAAATCTAATTGTGAAATAATGAATGTTCCAGTTGGTAATCACAACATATTTAGATACTATCTAAAAATTAGCAACGCCCCTAATAAAACCTTACCACAGTGGTAGAAAACATTGGCATTAAAATAATAAAATAAATTTATAAATATAGAAGTAATAATTGCTTAGAATAAATATTTTAAGAACATCATTTTTTGTGATTAATACCTGTGGTGAAATATGAAATTATTTTGCAGTTATTTTTTTATAAATATGCTGAAACTGAATTTTAAAATGTTTGTTTGGTATCTACATACTTTTGAAATGGTTAGTGATAGAAGGATGGGGGGTGGAGAATATAATCAGTAGGCTTATCGCTCTCACTAAATACCGTTTTAGGGATCAAACGATTGGAAAAAAATGTAACGTTTTAAAAATGAATCGTCGTGTCCTATGACGTAGCGGTCACTCCCACTCTTCCGATCTTTTAATAACTGGGTGTAGTGTGAGCGATTAGTTAACCACTATTCCTGGCCTAGCCTTATCCTTCTTTCTCTACTACTCTCTTTGGAAAAAAGGAAGGTTGAACGACTGAGTAATAAGCAGTTCTCGTAGAAAAATATCTGTTGAGATACCTCAATCTTCAACCTTCACATTGGGAGTGGACATAAATAAAAAAAAATGATTCATTTAAATTTCCCATCGACGATTGTATGAATACGGGAACCGTAAAAAAACGTACCCACTACAATTTTTACGACTCGCATACAGGACTGACTAAATAATGCTCGTATTATAATACAGTGGAACCTCTCATAACGAGTTTAATTTGTTCCAAAATCTTACTCGTTATGTGAAACACTCGTTATTAAGCGAAACGATTTGTCCCATATAAAACAATGTAAAATAAAATAATGCGTTCCATGCCGAATTTTTTTAAAAATATTTCTAACGTATAAATAAATTACACACTAATAAATTGTTAAAGAGCGTAACTACCTAAAATGTTTTTTAGATTTGCAAAATACAATACAAAAATCGACTAGTTTATTATTTTTTATTTGAAAGCTGTCTGGAGACATTTGTTTTTGCCGACGCTTCAAAATTTGGTGTAAATGTGACAGCATTATCATTGAATAGATTTTTAAAACGCATAGCCATCTCCTTATTAGAGTGATGCTTCTCAATGTGATGCTTTCAGCGTTTCTCGTATTGCGCCATAAGATTATTGCTCTGCTACTTCCTCCTCATCCACTAACAAACTCTCCTCCATAACTTCTTACTGTGAAAAACAATGCAACTTCATAAGCTCTTCGGAGGCCAGCTCTTGGCTGTGCTCTTCCACAAGCCCATCAATATCGTTGTTATACACCTCCAGTCCCATGATATTGGCCTAAGATACAACTAGGGTATCCAATCCCGAAGCCTTTTTCAAATCCCGGGATTTCGGGATTGATTTATTTTGAATCCCGGGATTGAGATTTTCTCACCGAGGAATTTGAAATCCTCAATTTGCTATACTTTTCCCCAGAATCTCACAGAAACACGTTTTTTTTTTTTTTAGCTCACCGAGGAATTTCAAATCTCCGATTTGGTATACTTTTTCCCAGAATCTCACAGAAACTCGTTTTTTTTTTTTAGCTCACCGAAGAATTTGAAATATTCAATTTGCCAATTTCGTGTAAATTTCGAGAATTTGCTCAAAATTTCTCAATCCCGAAATCCCGGGATCGGAGCCATCTCAATCCCGGTATTTCGGGATCAGAAAATTGAGTGGGATCCCGGGATTGGATGCCCTAGATACAACCTCGTTGACTGTAGACTCCACAGGTACTGTTTGAAACCCGTCAAAATCACATTTTACAACGCTCTCTGGCTAAAGCTTGTTCTAAGCAGAAGTGAGTGTCCTCTCAGAAACCCCTGCCCACGCCTTGTCAATAATCTTGAGGCAAGTAACGATGTGAAAGTGATCTTTCCAAAACTTTGCGTCGCTCGTTATGCGAAATGTCGCTCGTTAAGGGAGCATTTATTTCACAATTTGTTTTGCTGGCTATGCGAATTACTCGTTGTGAGAGGTGCTCGTTATGAGAGGTTCCACTGTACTTGATACTTTATTACTGAATTTAAAAAAAAATACTTTTCTAAACATTTCATCAGTAGTATCTAAAATAATATAAGGTGTCCGATAGTCGTGCTCGTATACATATAAAACCGTTTGTTATTACTTTACAATATTTTAATTCTTCACGGTCCCAGCATTGGGCAAGCACTTAATCTCGGTAGTCTGTCGCAATCTCGAGCCGAGGATCCTCCTTTTGATCAGATAATAGTCTCCCAGCATCTCAGCGGCCTCGGTCGGATAATCATGCGCGCGTCGCGTTTGTGCAAGCGCTCCAGTTTGCAAAGATTCTCAAAAACTACGCCCACCGTTTACCGCGGCATTCTAGGGGACTCAAAATGTTTAACCTTTTGAATGCCGCGCAAATAAATCATTAAAATGTTCCAGAGATACTGCGTGTTTTTGAGAAAAATAATTTTGCCTAATGTTCACTCGAATTCGATATTTTAAAAACCTTTATTGACTCAGTATTTATGGCACTAGACATATTCATCAAAATATTGCTCATTTTCTATTAGAATACCAAGTATTTGATTTTTTAAATATCTTGGATATCCGTGTTTGCTTGCATATGTTCCGGACACCTGTGACCGCTTGGTATTCAAGTGGTTAACAACGAAATGAGCCTTTGGGTCATGAAATGTGCTACGATATCATTTTAAATTCGATATTGCAACTCAACTTCGTATCAAATTTTCAACCAACACAATTGTTTATATAATACATATATATATATATTGATTAAAAAAGATAAATATTGGTAAGAAAATAACCATTTACACTACCAAATAGGGCAATAGTGGGGAATCTTTTCTTCTATAAAGGCCACATTCATTTTTTTGATTCGAAATAAGGCCACAGTAAACATTGACTAGGGAATCTTTAGCCGGAAACAGGACTTTACGGTCAGAATATGTCAAGAATTTACGAATTTACGGAATTACAGAATTGGCCAGAGGGCCGCACCAGATTAGCCAAATGCCGCAGGTTACCCACGCCTGAACTAGAGTATTCAATCCCTGAGCCTTTTTGTGATCCCGGTATTTCGGGATTAACTATTATTCGATTCCGGGATTGAGCACCACTCAACATGAAATCGTGTATATGAAGAAAATCTGAAATCCTATAAATTGACGGATTTGTTAAAAATTTCTCAACCTCAAAATTCTGGGATTGGTACGGTCGTGATCCCGGAATTTCGAGATCGTAAAATTGAACGGGAGTGGAAAGCCTACTACCAACGTACATTATATGAACTCTAATGGAGTTTATCTTAACAAAAACTTGTCTACTGGTCGATTACTCAACCCTTTTCTTTCTTAAATAGTGACGATAGTAGAATAGTGGTAAGATAAGACTAGTTATAAGCAAATCGCTTTAACTGTGTCCCGTTTTAAGTTCAAATGAGTGGGAGGACATTAGACATGGGATACATCCATGTCTTTGAATGAGATCTATACAACAATTATGACGCTGTCCGTACTGAGATAAGAGCCAGTGAACACCAACGATGTTGACCACTTGACCAGATATCTAATTAGTTTAATAATAATCGATTTATTTTTGTTTAGCTAATTACAATTTTCCTTCTTTCAACCGGTGGGATTCCGGCGTCCTGGACGTCCGTCGGGTACTATCCATAGGATGTACTCGGCGGAACTGAGGGATGCTGGCATTTCATGGGAGGAAGCAAAGCTATTGGGAGACAGGGAAACATGGAGGTGCCGCGTGGTGGCACGAAAGAATTACAAGATTAAAATAACAAACATAATACATAATTCGACATCAAAATCAAGAATCGTAGATTATTTGTTACAACAACTTTTCTTCTCCTGGTTGATCTTCTATCGAAAAAGAAGCGAATTCCAATTTTTGTATTGTTCAAACAACGCCTTGAACAGTAAAAGTTTTATATAACTTGCAATATTAAGAGATTTTTTTAAACTTTAAACGAAATGGATATATAAAACAGGCAGTTTTAGAGAAATTATCAATTTAAATTATATCTGATACTATAAAGTATTGTTTTGGTAAACGTACATTTTGTAATTAATTTTTTGAGTTTTTAAAGATGTTATATTCCAAAAAATTTGAAAGCTTTTTCGATTACATTTTTTACAAACTGTAAAATGCTTAAAAACACTATCTTATTATTTAAATATCCTACGTTTTAAAATCGTAGTATTATTTAATATATTATTTTTTGTTTTATATGTTAACCCTACATAAAGAAACTTGTTGTGGTTTAAAAACGTCAAGTGATTACCGCAAACTATAGCACGTTTTATCTCATTTTAATAATTGTATAAGAATTGAATTTTAGGCAAATTAAGTAGTTATATTTTGGCTTTACATTTTATGAGTTGTACTTTTTTATTTCTTTTTTGTAATTGGCGTATATTTTTTACCGTTGCATGGTAAATTAAACTATTGTCACATTGACATTGGAATTCCAAAACCTGTGAAATGTCGTCGCCTTTCGACATAAATGTCTGTAGTCTTTCACTATATCAATTAAATTTTATATATGTATATATGCATCATACAATATCATTCTTTTTTCCACGTCATTATAAGTATTCCATCAATAAGATGTACTAGAATAAAATAGAAAGACATCTATAAAAATAAAACTAGCAAAACATTTACAATTTGTCACACTTTACGTATTTGTCTTGAATCTATAATATAAACTAAAATCTTGTATATTAAAGCTATTTCCATTACTAATTAAAAGATAAATTATAAAAAAGTTGATATGAATCGGCCGAAATCAATCAACCAACATCACTTTTCAGTGATTGTATTAGTACGGAAACGGTGCTAGCTTATTGCCTTTCCTACCCTTTATTTTTAGACCACTTCAAGGGTGTTCACTGTGAATGCTTGGTGGAAAGGCATTATATTGATAACAACACAATATTCCTTCGTACTTCATACCACTTTATTTAATAGGTCAGGACCAGGTTCGCTCATTGCGAGCATTGTCAACTGATAAGAACTATAATGGGGGAAAACTATCATTAAGAGTACTCACTTTATTCACTTTTAGGGTGTTCACTGTCAATACTTGGTGGAAAGGCATTATATTAATAAAAACACAATAATCCTTTGTACTTCATTCCACTTTATTTAATATGTCAGGACCGGTTTTGCTCATTGCGAGCATTGTCAACTGATAAGAAATATAATTTAACAATGTTATTTATACAAAATTGAAAAGTTATACACAACAATTGGCATTGAAAATAAATTGCCAATTACATTAAAGTGATTCTTAAATAACACATCTAACATATAATTAAAAAGTCATCCCAGATTAATAAATTCAGAATGCGATTGAAAGTAATTACAGACATAATTAAAATTTGGGAAATTTTTGACAAAGTGATAAAATGCTACATTAATAAAGTGAATATGCTTAATGATAGTTTTATGTTTTCCCCGCTTCCAAGTAGTTGGTGTGTTCATCACTTAAACAAAATTGACAGCCAGGAAGATTCTGAAAATCTCACTTTAGTAATGTAGCATTTGTCAAAAACTTCCCAGATTTTAATTATTTTTGTAAATACTTTCAGTCACCACTCTAAATTTATTAATCTCGAATGACTTTTTAATTGCATGTTAGATATGTTAAACATTTTAATTTTGTGTTATTTTAGAATGACTTATAATGTAATTGGTAATTTCTTTTCAATGCCAATTGTTGTTTACACTTTTTCACTTTTGTACAAATAGCATTGTTAAATTATATTGATTATCAGTTGACAATGCTCGCAATGAGCGAAACCGGTCCTGCCTATTAAATATAAGTGAAATGAAGTACAAATGAATATTGTGTTTTTATTTTTAGAATTGATTACGATAAGAACATATGCTAAAATCAACAACATCAATTGCAATATTTTGATAAGATATACAATTTATATTCATTAAAAAAGTAATATAAATATGTGTCTAAGCATGATATCACCTCTGATTGAAAACGTTTGCAAGCTATTAGAATATAGGTAAACGATTGCAGCTTTTCGTTTGAAAATATTTCCCACCCAGAGCTTCAGTGCTTTGCCACTCAACAATCGGTAATATATTTTTTCTAACCATGTCCGCTCCCAATGTAGAGCATATGGATTCCTAGTGGAGTTTACTTCAAAATAAATGTTTCTGTGAGAACTGCTTTTGTTTTAGTCATTTTCTCAACCTTTCTTTTTCAAAGAGAGTAATAGGGAAAGAAGAATAAGGTTAGGACAGAACTAGTGGTTAACTAATTGCTCCTGCTACCCCTAGTTGTTTAAAGAAGGAAATTAAGACATCACAGGCACCCATGCCATCGAACAGAAAAGCGATCGAAAAAATGCTGTTCGTACTGGGACTTGAACCCGTAATATAAGGCACGGAAGCCAACAACGCTAACCACTGCGCCATATGACCTTAATAAGTTAAAGGTTATAAATAAAAACTATTGAGAATTAAGTCGTTGTCTTATAATTAAAACATACTGATTTTGTGTTAATAAAAGAAAACATTATTACCGTTTATAATCGCTAGAAAAATATAGCATTGTTATGCAAAACGGAATATATCATTTATGTTAAATATACGTTCGAAAATCATAGGAAAACATATTTAAATTATTTGCACAATTGCAAAATGTGATCAAGAATTATTTATATGATACATAATAATATATATTTTTTAAATATGATCTCCTTTCTAAATATAATTAATAACAATCAAAAACGCTTTTATCAAATAGTTGATAGCAATGATTTATTATTAACTAATTAAATAACCTTCCTGGTATTCTACATAGTAAATAACATTGTAAAAAATGTCATTCATGCTGGAATTACATTGTACACCGATGTCGAAATGTTCATACAAGTAAATCTTCTTCATCAATCTCCCGCAGACGACCTCGGAGAATATTTCGCAAGTCATTCGAAGCCAGTGTGAGATCACAGCATCCACGCCCACCCCATCATTGGCTCAAAAAATGAGACAGATTAAAAATACCTTGTGTAACTTGAGTTGTGAATTAGGTGTGCATATTAGTGCATCATTGAGTTGGCAATGAGATAATAAACGTGTGCCGACTTTTTTTTCATTGGCATATATTTTGAGACAAGCACACCCGAGGGGGGAGAATTATTGTGGTAGCATGTTTTACCGGTGTAATAGAAATGGGGAAATATTATCGATTGGTGTGTAACTAGCCACTTCACATGTTTATTATGGAAATACTTACATTTGAAGTCTTTAGTTTTTTCACGAACAGTTTAAGATAACTTCATGGCAGTAAAACGAATATTATTGTATTGTATGCTCCCAGCATCTTTAAAATAGTCTTAGTTTCTGGCAATTCTCAGGATATTTGTGTCTTGCACTCCAGAACTTAAAATATGCCATGACTTGAGAATTTCTATAAAAAATAGTTTAAGGGAAATCGTTTTAGACAGTAAAAATCTGTATACCATTGTATTTACAGTGTCAGATACTTGAACGTGTGGCATTCTTTTATAAGCCAACAAAATTTTTCCAGGGATGTTCCGAGAATAAATTCTTCAAGACTTGATCGCATGCACTACAGTATGCAGAATGATAAATAAAATAATAAAGTTAAAAATTAAGGATCTTATAATTTTTCTTAGATGCAACCAAGTCAGCATGACCAACGGAGCTGACAGGCTCGAAGTATCGTTTTGAGCATTTTTTGCCGTTCTTTGTTCGTGTTTAGACATTCCCAAAGGTCGTGAATCTTGAATCATATTCCTGCATTTACAAGTTGGAATAGCTTGGCAACTAATACATTTTAGTACAATAAATGGAATAAAAAAAGCCACCAAATTTAATTTTGTATTAAAAATAAACCTCCACAAATAACCTGCTGAATTTATTGGAAAATATTAAAATTTGTTGAATAAACAGTATACGTTTCACCACTCACAGAAATGCACTTTTACAAGCAGGTATAACGTGATTATGTAACTTTCGATTTCGTTCATTATATTCAAATTAAATAAATAGTAAGTTTCTTTGGAATAACTCAAATACTTGAAAGCAGAAGAAAGGAATAACAATCTGTTGCTAAATTATTTACTTTGTTTATCAAAACGATGATCTTAGCCATACTGTAACGATGTTAGAAATCTGTCATTAACATTGTTTACTTAGAGTAAAGTATGTTTGTCTAACAGGTGTATCACATTTTCTCGATACACACAATAATGTAGGACATTGGCTGTTTTGAAACACATAATTGAAAATCGCTTATCAAACAAAGATGAAACATGATTTATAGACATCGCCTGATGTCATAACTACGAGTGGTTTTGACCATTGAAAATCAATTTCAATAATGCACCTAACCGCCCACGGCTACGGTAACGTTTTTCAATTAATCTTTTGCGTACAAATAACAATTACTTCCATTCGCGATACCTATTTTTGAAATTGAAAAAAAAAACTCTCACAGTCCGCAAAAGAGGTTCTGCACTGTGACAGCTCGAGTTTTTCTGTGACCTCAATCTTCGCTAAAGATGATCTCATTATGTTATACAAATGTTTTTACCTGGGGCATGGAATTTTTAATATCACTCATTTTTTTGTATAATATGAACAAATCTGAATTTGAAAATTTGCATAGAAACGAATTTATTAAAAACTATAATTGTATGTTATCTTTAGTACTGCAGAGTCCTTGTACTAATAAATTAGCATTTTTTAATGTAAGATTTATATTGTTGTTAGGTCCGTAGTGTAATGGTCAACGACAATAGTTTCCATGACGGATCTCACTGGTATTTGTACCAGCATTTTTTTTAATCGATCTGTAGATTTCTGTTCGACTTAATCTATTTAATTTGAATATATTGTTTGATTTTTTCATGTAAAGATTCATTTATTTTAAAATGAGAAATTCTCCGGATATTTTGTTATGTTTGAGTAGTTAAATCACTACTGTAATTTAATAAGTTTCGTACATATTATATTTCAGTCTATTAAAAATTATAACTCTAGGTCAGTATATGATAGTTGATAGAAGTTATCCGGAAAGTTTTTAAGAAAATACTTGAAACCGGGTAATGCATTTAGGCAGGTATTTGGATGCGTCAATTTCATGTAGTAGATACATTGTGTATAAAAGAAAATATTTTTAATATTCTTATAAGCCTGTAAGAAATATTGCTTAAAATAATAATATTAAAAAAACTTATATGCTAGCAAGGAAAACGAATTCTACGACAAATCTAATGTAAAAGCTTTATTTCACATCCTGAACACGATCTAAGCATAAAATAATTAATATTATTTAGCTTTATGCATGATAAACGTTCTTCTTTTTGAAGGATGCCGCAAAAAATGACCGACATTTATGATTGAGATATATTTGCGTTATTTATTTTTCCGTGTCTTGTTAAATATACCTTGCTGCACTTATTGAAGGATGAAAAAAGTTCATGTTTACGCGATATTGTAATATCACGAGTTTTAAATCTATGATTTGTACTATCGTAATAAATTTTAGTGTTCAAGATAAATAAAAAATGAGCTTAAAGTTATGATGGACGACCTTGTTTTTATATAAAACAAGATTCTCTTCACCAAAAAACGGGTATAAATAGTTATATTTTTTATATGTAAATCAGTTTCTTAATGATATATAAATGAAGTAAAATATTTTTTTACCGTATAATGTTTTTAAAAGAAATAATTTAGCAATAAACGGATGTATGCCATTCACTCAAAAATTTTCGAAGACACGGTAAAAATATTAGAAAAACTCACTTTAGATTTTTTTTTAAAGATGAAGTGAAATAATCAAGTTGTTATGCCTTTAGATACGTATTCATGAACTGGTTCGCGCTTATCTCTATTAAGTCATTTAAGCTCTTTACAGATAAACTGAATACGCATTAAAGCATTAGAATATTAGCATTTGACCACAACGATCAAAAAAATCACTGTCAATCACGATCACAAGGCATTATTATTATGTCCAATAAAATGCTTTGCATTTCCACAAATTTTGAAGCACAGAAGTATGCCACATCTTTCTATACGTTCAAATTCAGTAAATAAATTCTCATCACTTGATTTTTTAAAGCTTTTAAGGAAATATTTTCATTTCAACTTACATTTTCTATAAGCTGTGGCATAGCAGAAACAATCGGGGTTTTTTTTTCCTTTCTTATCTTCATCATTGAAATCCTTTTCTATTTCTTCTGGAGGTTTACTGACTAAATATTAGGAGGTATACTATTCTCAGTATAAAAAAAATGTTGAGATTCTCTGTAAGTAATACAATAAAATGCTTCACACTAAGGGGTGGATATATTCAAGTAGTTAACAGAAAAATTACTACACATCTGGTCGCCAAATTGAGATCCAGGATCTCAAGTGTTCAATTGAAAAAATAAACATGTGATATTTCACCTCACAATGATACGTCTTTCTCTCTGATCGCTAATATGATTTTTACTGCTTCACTACAAAAGCAGTTGTAAAAAAAATATTAGATTATTTGAATTACATACATAAATTTGTTGAGTCAAAATTATAAAAACATAATATTATCTTAGAATGTAAAGAAGCAATGACCTTAAGTGAATATTGTTCTGTTGTTTAAAATAAAATATGTATTTTTAAGTGGCACGTAAATTTTTTATTGTCAGTACGTGTTATATATAACATAATACATATTTTCTTAACACTAAATTAAACGCTCAGACACTTGTATTAAGTGTGTCCTTCTTGTATTGTTTATCTGAAAAAAATCATTATCGCGAGTGCCTGAAATTTTAAATAGCAGCTAAAATATAATACAAAAAATATTCTGTGGCAGATCTCAAATAATTTATTTTATTCCTCGGCTAATACGTCTTTTCAAGCACATGAGACACCTACCGCAAAAGCTTTGCTATATCAACTGATGAACATTCTTAAAAACCTACGAAATGAGTTAGTTAACTATGAACACATTGAATGTAATTAGCTTTATGTTTTTTTGTCTTAATTTTGGGATGTTTTAATTTTAATTTTAGTATTCATTGCAAACATTGCTCATGCATATTATATCACCATTTTAACTATAAATGATTTGATATATTATCTCACATGAACATTTTAAGTAAGAAATACAAACGCATTTTTTCCTTTTGATAACTTTTTTTATTTATATCCGGTGATAAATAATTGTATTATTTTATGAGCGTGATAAACACAATATAATAATATGTTCTTTTAATAACAAACCATTTTTAAGTTCATAGTCGAGTGGTAACTAGGGTATCCAATCCCGAAGCCTTTTTCCAATCCCAGGATTTCAGGATTGATTAATTTTCAATCCCGGGATTGAGATTTTCTCACCGAGGAATTTGAAATTCTCAATTCACTATACTTTTTCCCCAATTCTCAAAAAACCTCGTTTTTTTTTTAGCTCATCGAGGATGTTGGAATCTTGAATTTGCCAATTTCGTATCAATTTTCGGGATTTGCTCAAAATTTCTCAATCCCGATATCTTGGGATCGCGGCCGTGTTAATCCCGGAATTTCGGGATCAGAAAATTGAACGGGATCCCGGGATTGGATGCCCTAGTGGTAACGTTGTTTGCTTCAACAGACCGTTTCACAAGCTCATTTTAAATATACTTAATGATTTTTGTTGAAGAGAAAAATGTTTATAATTCTCTTCTACCCATCCAATTCTAAAAATTGGGCATTGATATAGTTGAACTTACCATGAGTCCGGTTCTAATCTTATTCTTATATATCTAATGTCTTCGAAATAAAAAGATTGAGTAACTAACTAATTAACGAGTAATTATGATAGAAGAACTAATATCATTAATAAGTGCTTATCCGTTCCACATTTAAAGTGAATATTGTAAAAAAAACAAACGTCATTGGATAACATGCTTATTTTAATATGCCACTATAATCGTAAATATCCGTTGTATACTATTGCATCTGTAGTTTGTAAAATTCATTTTACCACATCAAATTGACTTGGCAATGTTTTCTTGCTGTTATAATTGGTCTGTGGTGTAAATTAATTAAAATTGAGAAAATAATTTAATAAAAATACACGAAACTTAGTAATAAACATTCGATGTTTTATATAACAAGTTTTCAGCAATGTTTTTATTCGACAATACTGATCATTTAAAAACGTATTGTGTTTGGCAACTTGATTGTTGTACGACCAATTTCCCACAGGTCTTAGAAAAAATCAACTATCGTCTCGACAAGAATTGTATACTATTAGTTAGAAAATAAAAGTATATTGAATAATTCAATTCAGTAATTTGCCAGGCTGAAAGTCAAAATTACTTTCATTTTTTTCCCTCTTTAAGTAGGTAATCTAGAAACGTCTATATTATACTTCCTTACTTCAATTATAATAATGAATTTGGTCAAAACATAATGCGCATGCTAAAGGGAGAGTGATGTCTCGAAAGCTACAAACAAATTCTAAATTATTATGTTTATTTATACTTTTATTTATTTGTATTAAACTGCACGTCTTTTGAATTGAACCCGAGAATTGCACAATAAAAGCCAATGACAGTTTGAGCACTGGTTTGAATGTTCATCTTTTCGGCGTTTTTTTTTCGTTTCTTTCCTTCCGTAATACGTTTTGAACTTATTTAAATTATTTGAAATATTTAAAATTGTTGTGATATAATATCCGAAAGCTCTACTATATTTAGTCGCGTATAAATTCAATAGATTTCCTTTTAAAAAAATACTAAGTTAAGGCTTTTTAAAGCTACGAATTTAACAAAAACAAAATTTAGGCACTAGTGCCACCTTCCATGCAACATTATTTCATTTATCAATCTATTGAGAATACACTGGAATAAATCAATCTAATACAATGTAAGTAAGAGTGAGTTCCATTAGTGTATTTTGTCAGTAATTGTC
Organism: Himalopsyche tibetana; assembly: GCA_030503985.1. Lineage (NCBI taxonomy): Eukaryota > Metazoa > Arthropoda > Insecta > Trichoptera > Rhyacophilidae > Himalopsyche > Himalopsyche tibetana. The sequence goes on along the minus strand of JAPJYX010000002.1, from coordinate 35,931,102 downwards.
TATATGTATCTAAAAAAATACAAGTTTTCAGAAGACACATAAATGTACTTTATTCTACCGCGATCGCTGTCGCTATAAAACACCACTGGAATCGTTTTACCTTCCACATTTTTAAATATTTTAATAAGGAAGAAAGCAAATACGTTTATATCCATACCATCTTCTTCTTCATGATTAACAAAGCACATGACCATATTATTTTGTATTTTTAACGTTTTATATTAGGTTAAATCAGTGTCTGCCAAACTTTTTTACTTCGCGGCACACTGATAAATGGGACTAGTACCACGGATAAGAAAATGTATCTTTAAAAAAGAAAATGTGTCGCGTTGACCACGATATATGAACGTGACAAATATTTGTTTGAATGTGTAAATGTTGAATTTATTTAAAATTAAAGAAAATTTGAATGAATTTTTTTTTTAATGCTTCTTTTACCGCGGCACACCTGAGACTTCTTGCGGCACAGTATGACAGATACAGGGTTAAATAAAGAATTTTCTTTTTGTGATACGAATAAAGGAATATGTATGTATTGACATTTCGAATTCATTACAACAAACAACTCAAAACTGACAAAACTTTAAATACTTGTTTGTAGAAAATTAAAGACGATTTGTTGCTCTATTAAAAATTAATATCAAGTAAGTCATTTAGTCATCATTCCAATCTCTTGAGTCGCTCTATACGGAATCGTGATTGAGAATCATTTTCAGTTATTACGAAACATTTATGAGATACAAAACGACCTTCTAAATATTTTTACCGATCAATTTAATTTGTTGTAATTATTTTTTTTCGGATATGATTCGATTGTGTAATTTTTAACATCACATTCGATCATCTTTTTTAATAATTTAGAAAACGCCCGTTTGTTATATTTGCAATGAAACAAAATATTTTTTATATCGTCCATTACTTCGCGTTAAAATAATCTTAATCGATTTGAATAAAAACTGTACACCCTGGATGCGCAACCAGCGGCCCGTTTAATTTTTTTGGTGACTTTCAAAGTGTGTACATATAGATTTTGTGATGAATTCGCAAATAAGGGAACGTACAAGACAGCGCTTCGTCACGTCAGTGGTTATGGAGAGACGTTGGAACTGGCATGGCCACGTGCTGCGGATGCCTCCGGAAACCCCCAATCCTGCCTGCCTCTTCTTTCGACCGGTGAGGTTCTATAGGAGGAAGCAAAGCAATTGGCGGGAGACAGGGAAATATGGAGGTGCCGCGTGGTGATGAATGGTGTATGAACTACATAAGCAGCGAATTTGGTCAAAGAAGAATAATTGTACCTAATAACTGTCAACAATATTTAAATATTATCTCCAAAGAATTACCTTCAAATTCAGAAAGACAATGATCGCATCACCTATTGAATAAGATTATTTAAAAAATGTTTCGCTAAATATTACACATTTTGACACTTTTCTCTGCGGCCCGAACCCGTTATAATTTTTGTATGCGGCTCGCTAGACGGAAAAGTTTGTGTATACGTGCTTTAAACTATTACGTATGAGCAGCTCTAAGCCCACGGGTCGGATTTAGGATCTAATACTTTTGTTATGGCCCAGAACTATTGTATCTCAGCAAAGATACTGGACATACCTTGGAAGTCTTTGTGTTAATAAAACGTCAAAAATGATAATGTCGTAGTTCAAGAATAAGGTACTTGTATTCATTATATATTTTGTATTAATTTTTTTATGTTGTTCATAATAAATAGAATAATTAAGTGATTTCAATGTATCAATTATGTTTGATAATTGGATGCGGCTGTTATATGAATAGAATGGTAAGTTGATCGCGGAATAAATTTATTTTGGGGGACGAATATTGCCAAATATTAACAAATAAATAATTAAAATTTTGCATTTCAAAAAAAGGGTTATACATTTAGGATATCGATGCACAAGATAATAAAATAATAAGGTATTTTCATTTTTTTTAAATAATAACTAAAAAAATAACCACACTAATGTTCTTTTATAAAGTGCTCACAACAGATCCATCCTAGAAAGGTATTATATGATTAAAATTAGCCTTAATTCAACATTTTTAAAAATAAAGATCTGGACAGGTTTTGCTCATCTTGGGCATATGTTTATAACGCTCGTGTTGAGCGAAATTGGTCCTGATCGTGTTTTTTTTAATCAATGTCCGCATAACATATAGCCTCTTAATAGAGGTATCTCAAAAGATCTTCTTCTACGAGAACTGTTAGTTACTCGCTTTTTCCAAAGAGAGTAGTAAGAATCTAAGGATAATGCCAGGACAGGACTAGTTGTCAACTAAACGCTCTCACTGCGCCCAGTTATTGAAGGATTAGAAAGGTGGGAAGGAATTTTAAGACATCACAAACACCCATGCCTTCGAACAGAAATCGATCGAAAAAAATGCTTGAAAATGACGGAAGTCAACCACCCTAACCGCTGCGCCATGGGACCCGCATTAATTGATTAAAACTAATATTTTTTTTCCTTTTTACACTTATGATTGTCATATTATATTAAATATATAAAATACATCACCTTTTATTGTATGACATACCTTTTGCCAACTTATAAAACCTTCACCAAAAATTATTCTCATTAGATTATTAAACTGTCTTACCTGAACCGCCCTATATAAAGTTCAATGTGAATTGAGATGACTGTTGAACTTTGAAGCCATACACTTCTCAAAACAAAATAATTGATTCAATAATAATGAATAGATTCGTACACATGCTAAAACAATGCATTAATTTCGTGCTATTAATGCTGACCTCTCCACATAATAATGTTACGCCTTTTGATTCATAAATTATAATGATGTGCTAACATTCATATTATCCATTAAACAATGAGGCATGTTTTTTTGCTGTTTTTTCTATTGTATAATTAATTTGGAGAATGTTATAAGGTATTTATCTTTCTTTTGTGTGGCGAATTTCATATAACAGTGAATAGGATACGGCAATCCAAGAGTGATATAGGTAATATTATTTTTTATTGTAAACTAGCCGGTTCCTAGCAAGCGTTGCAATGCCAATCAATGAAAGAAAGTGTTTGTGTTTTAATTGTGTTTATTGAAGTGCATGTTTTCTTTTTCTGTTTGACGTTTGCTGCCAAATGTCTATGGTACGACACACGCACCACTTAATGAAAGTTAAATGCACTATATATAACCTTTCCGTAAGTGCAAGCATACGTTGTCAACATGAACTGTACGACAGACATACAAACATTGATTTTTTAAATATAAGACCTACTATAAGCTAATTTAGTTTGCCTATAACCTTCCCGGAAGTGCAAGCAAAAAGGTTGTCAAAGATTTATTGCAATTGGATTAGCGGTTTGGCAACGCATAAAATACGAACAAACAAACATTAATTTTTATATATTAGATATTTCACGGTTTCGCTGTCAAGCTCTACGAGCTTAGCTGGTCAGTGAGTGGGCCAGCACTGAAACTTGGTCATGTAAAGCAAAATGCTGAACACATATAATGAGATTGTCGTTTAAAGCACGAGGAGAGTGAAGATTTGCGCAAGTAGATCCAACTGTTCATTGGACTAAGGATTATTAGAATAAGGCAAACTAGTAAGCACTTTAGACATTTGCAGCATCACACGAAGAGCGAGGAGACGTTATTTCATATGAGCTATTCTTTTATCTTGAGAGATTGATTTTTTACACGGCATCAAGTTATAGGCAGTTGCTCCTAAGACACTCCCAGTCAAAGAAAAAAAAACTATAAATACGCTTAACGTTTTTGAATTTTACTGTATAAATTTAACACATATTAAAGTTGTGATGGGTGAAGGAAGAAAAATAAGTATTCACAATATTCTTCAATATTATAGCGCAGTTATTGATTTGCTCACCACTTAAAGCAGGAAAGAGGGCCGCATAAAAACAATACAAAAAAGAAAGTTCCCCCAATCCTCGGATATTTTCTACGTTAAACAAAAAAAAACAATAAATAAAAGATAGGTCCCATTTCATTTGAGCGTGTTATTTCGAAACCGTACAAAAAGACGAATAGGAATCATTTACAAAAATAAATATATTTTGAAACATTTAGATGTATACATCAGCGGTTTCCAACCTGGGAGTCACGCCTAATATCGTAAAAGAAGGCAAGAACAGTTCAAAATATTTATTTCCCCTTTAAAACGTCTCTTTATTACTATATGAAATAAAGAATGGGGAGACGCGAAGATATTTTTTTTTCAAAGGGAAGCGTAGTAACATAAAGTTTGAAAACATCTGGTATACATGTTGTATTTATATTTCAAAAATGAATGCAGTCTTTGTATGCACAAAAGTACTTAATTTTAATTTTAAGATAAAACATCTGAGGGCCACAACAAAATTCAAACGGGCCGTGGGCTATGCACGCGTAACTTAAATAATTATATCCTTTATTAAATAAAAAGTTTACACTAGCCTCGTTGGCTTACTCGCCAGCCGCATCTCTAGCATGCTTTTTTCGTGTAAGGAATGTATGCAGTAGTTACGTCATACAGATGATCTTGTTTTTTTAGCAATCCACTTGTATTATACATAGATGCTTTTACAGTAGAACGTGTTCCAGTAGCAAGAGATAATATTATCAATATAAATCTTTTAAAAGTGTATGCTTATGTTACTCGAGGTGGCATACAAATAAATCAATTATATTCAGACTTGGCGTCAATAGTATGTAATTATTTAAACACTAAAGCACTGATTTGTTTCCGTGATAGAAGTAACGCGCTTAGTGCCCGTTGCCGTGGTCCTGGGTACGATACGGAGATTTTTTTCTACTAGAAGTGATTGTTCAGGACTAGTGTTGGTTTAATCACTGGCTACACTTCATTATTTTAGAGATAGAATGACAAAGACGGATTTTTAATACATTAGGTACAAACATATATCGACTGTGGAAAGGAAAAAGGACGTAACCCACACATATCAAATTTTACATGAGGCGCTAAAAACGTGTTTTGATGATTTTGTGACATATGCAAATTATGAATTATACACAACCTTGAAGTGCACGGATACTTCTAAACTGGTGTTTAATTGACATAACCTAATATTAATTAAAGAAATTGTCTCGCAAAAACCTTTATTTCAGTGTTTTTTCTTAGTTTTAATTTTTTACAAGGTCATCTTTTTCAAACTTAAAAGCTAAATTTAGATACTTATTCGGCATTTTCAGCTTTCATCCTTTTGTTAGAATGTGTGTCAAGTTGTATACATTGTGATTATCGAAAAAATACTGTTTTGGAAAATTGAGGGTTACGTCATTTTTCCTTTCCTCAGTCGATATTCTTTCGAACTGAAATCTACTTATCGATTGATACCAATATGTACGTACGACTACGACGTAAGACTTGAACCTTTGAGGTCTGACATGGAAGTCATCAATGTTGACCACTGTCCCATGGACCTGGAATGATGATGATTTGCGCTTAAAAATGTTTTGATTAATAATATTTTATTATTTAAAAAATAAAGCAGGTTTTTTTAAATGATTAAGATCGGCTTTGCTTATCGAAAATATTTTATCTGATCGCCAAGAATGGACATTCAACACATTATACAGCGTGATGTGTGTGATAATCGATTAATCATTAACGGATCTTGGTTAAAAAAAATAATTTAAATATAACTGAAGAAATCTTTTTTTGTATTTTCAGTGTAAGTTTTCGAATAATTTTAAATTATTTAATTTATTGCTGAATGTATTTAAATGTAATTTTTGGATTACTTTTAAAGTTAATTATGAATGTTTTTATTTACTAAGGATTTTACAATATTTATTTTGAAATGGTATACCTCTTCTTAATGATTCACATACCGCAAATTTAAACTATTTCCTATTTTATTACTTTAGATATAAAGCTTTAAATTACTTTGAATCTTAAAACAATGCTGAAAAGAGTTGATGTTATTGAAGGAATGTTGTTGATTGTTGAATGCTTTGTTAGAAACGTCACTTAATAAATAAATACAAAATACTAAAACACATATAAATATACTGTTATGTGCCAAATAAAAAGAAGAATAACACAAAATGAAAACATTTTAATTGTGATGTAAAGCAGTGCTCCCCAACCTGTGGGCCGCGAAATTCAGTAGAAAGTACAAAAATCTATATATTTAAGTCCCTTTTTTAAGGCTGATAAAAAATGTATACATGCGAGTAAAAATATCCCTTAACACTTTCCAAGTGAAAAACATGATAAGGGCGGTTAAAACATGTTTCTTTAAGGGCCAGCAACATATCGGATGTATTTTTTAGCACCGTAGAGGAAGTGTTAATGCATTTTTCGCATCAAAGACAGAGGATTTTTTCTCCAACGGCATTTAAAAGAAAAGTGGGAGAAGGTTGTTTAAGCCGATGGAAATTGTATACATGATTAAATAAATAAACAGAAATCTAAAAAAAAGTTTAAACTTTTGCATCAACCTAATAGTTATCTCCTGGTAAGCAAATGATTGCATATATAAGTAAAGACATATAAACAATCTCTCAGGTCTATATAAATAAAACTTGAAATATCGTTTTATGATTTTGTCAATGATGTAATAAATTTGAATTAAATTGAAATAAATGACTAAAAATATGAGACGAATAATAATCATCATTTTTTACAACCCAGTTTAGATGCGTTAAAACTTTGGTCAGTCATATATCAAAACTACAAATTTCTGGTTATAGCACTGTGGAACTAAGTAGGGCATCCAATCCCGGGATCCCGTTCAATTTTCTGATCCCGAAATTCCTGGATTGAGATGGCCGCGATCCCGGGATTTTGGGATTGAGAAATTTTGAGGAAAACCCGATAATTTACACGAAATTGGTAAATCGGTAAGCTAAAAATAAAAAGGAGGTTTTTAAAAAAAAAAAACGAGGTTCTATGAGAATCTGGGAAAAAGTATAACGAATTGAGGATTTCAAATTTCTCGGTAAGAAAATCACAATCCCGGTATCCCGAAACCCCAATCCCGAGATCCCGAAAAAAAGGGGATCAATCCCGAAATCTCTGGATTGGAAAAAGGCTCCGGGATTGGATACCCTAGAACTAAGCCATCGATATATAACACGATTGAGGATCTCTGAACCAGCCGACAGTTGACGTAACACAGTTAAGCTATCACTGACCCATCCAACAGTTAGTTATAATAATGGAAGGCATTAGACGTCAAAATGAAACAGTTCAGTTTCTCTTATTGCCTGCACAAATCGAACATCGATTAAGTAAGCTGTGCTTCCAGCGGCAACCAGTCACGATTGTTGGGCAACGGATCGAGATAATGCGCGAAACAAAATGTTTCTTCACACATTGGAAAATTTACAGACGCCTATCTATGATAAAAAAAAATCTAACATTAGCTGCAAGAATCGCAGATCGAAAATCGGATGAGCTTATCATTGATTGTCGTCATTTCACTTCTTGATCAAGGTCTCTCATCGCTCGTTTATACCAAGTTAATGACATGTGAATTAGACCGTTTTTGTTCAAAATTCAAAACTCTTTGATTTGTGATTGCATATCTATAAAAGCCTGATTGTGTAAGATATGTGTACTAGCGTTGCTGGCTTCCGTGCCGGATCTCACGGTTTTGAGTCCCAGTACGAACAGAATTTTTTCAATCGATTTATCGATTTCTGTTCGAAGGCATGGGTGTTTGTAATGTCTTAATTTCTCTTCCAGCCTTCTCATCCTTCAATAACTGGGCGTTGCGAGAGCGATTAGTAAGCCACTAATCCTGCCCTAGCCTTATCCTTCTATCCCTACAACTCTCTTTAGAAAAGAGAAGTTGAACTTTTTTTACCATGTCCGCTCCCACTGTGAAACATATGGACTCCTAACGGAGTTTATCTCAACAGCAGTGTTTCTAAGAGAACTGCTTGTTACTCAGTTGCTTAACCTCTCTTTTTCCAAAGAGAGTAGGAATATAAGAATAGGGCTAGGACAGGACTAGTGGTTAGCTAATCGCTCTCGATAAGCACCATTACTACTACTACTCGATCCGTAGCCGAAGCCATCAACGTTGACCACTCGACCACACAGGCGGTAAGCTACTGACTAACAAACGGCTCTCGTGAAAAAAATATATTGAAATACCTTCATAACGGTACGATATACTATATCTTAGTAGCGGATATGAGTAAAAAAAGTGACGGATTAAGCACATGGGAGGCCTCAGGCGCAATAATATTCGGAGGCCTTGTTTTCCGGAAAAACATGAAAACGTCAAGAAATTCCAAGTAAACTAATATAAATATATATATCAAAATATGAGCATCCAGTATATGGGTTATATTATTATATATTACTTATTTAGGGACTCATTTTTTTGCATAATGGACAATCTGTTACTCTATACTAGTGTCCTACGAAGAAATTAAATAAGTATATCTAGTAAGGAAAAATGATACAAGTTGATTGTGACAAAACAACTTTAAAATCTTATAACCTTAAACGGCGAACAGTGTATTTTAATGTCTGAAAAAATATTTATGTCCGCTGGAAAGAAAGAGTTAATATAGATAAAATTCTTGTGCTTTATCATCGAATTGTTTTTAGCATTACCAATGTGCTTTACGCAAAATTACTGTTCAAATATGTATAAGTGAAAGTCAAAGTGACATATTGCACACAGCTAGAACTGTCATTTAGTTATCATATTCATAAAAAAAAAGTTATCATCAATCGCCGTTAAATATAACATAGATCATTTCGAAACCTTCAAACCTTGAAAGTGAATTAAAACTAAAAATTAAGCACATCAAAATCTGACCCATTTAAATAACCATATTTCAAATTACACTTTATTTAAATCAGTATCTCATTTGATGCAAAAGAAATCTTCGCATTGAATTTCTTCGCGCAATAAAAAGTGTTGATATGTGTATTATAAAATATAGCATTCTGTACAAACAGTGAGCTCTTTTATAGTTAGTTGCCTGCTTAATTATTCCAGTTGCCAACTTGTCGAGCCCCCAGCTATTATTTTGTCTTTTCTGGCTTTGTTACTACTCAGTTATGAGCACAACGACTTTGATTCTTGAATGTATACTTTAAACCATTAAATCATTAATCAATTTATGAATTCGTATCCGAAGTCATAAATGTATTGTAATTTGTTTTCTTTCGCGACCCTGTCGTATGATTTGATATATATATTTTTTAATTAAAGAATCAATCTTTACTTACTAGCCAACTTTATACCATATATTGTGCTTATTTAGGCTGTAAAATTAGATTAGATATTTAGAATAGCAGAACTTTTTTAATCAATAAAAAGCGTGTCCACCAAGAAATGACAGTGTACTACTTAAATGTTTTTAATATTTGGCATTACAGCTTACCACCAAGGCGCCGGATATTTTGAATTTTTCAAAAAACCTTAACAATAAACTTACTAGATACTTGTACATTGATAAATCGTTTCACTATTTTTGAACGTCGATTGATTTTAAATAAAATCTGTGATGTGAGAGCATTTAAACAATTCTGGTTAGACACAATCAATTAATATGTTTTATCCATTTATTATTAATCTGTATTACATTTTGTCTCATTCATCTCTATTGTACGAACCGAAGTGGGATATAATTTTTGCATCAGAACCAATACAAAGAATTTTAATGAAGATAATAAGGGAAGTTATATCATATGGCTTTTTTCAATTTATTCTTTCTTTGACCTTATTCGCTCCCTATGTGGAGTATATGGCGGCACCTCTATGTTTACCTGTCTCCCGCCAATTGCTTTGATTCCTCCCATGACATGCTAGCATCCCTCAGTTCCGCCGAGTATGTCCTATAGATAGTAAGACCAATGTGATATGTAATCAAACCTGCCATGACTCTCGTGGAAAAATTATTTAAGCCTATCAACTCCTTATGTGAAGCACCTATTTTTGAATAAAGTAGGGCTAAAACTAGACCAGTGTTAAGCTAATTTCTCTCGCTTCGCCCCATTTCTTTAAAATTGAAAGGATGGTAGAAAATATAAATCTTTACAAACATCCATGCTTTCGAACAGAATTCGATAACCCGATTGAAAAAATGCGTTTCGTACTGAGATTTGAACCAACAACATTGACCACCTGAAGAATTATATAAACTTTACCAAACCAATATGATTATTAAAAATTTATTGTATGAAAATCATTCTGTGTTTTATTTATTTCAGTACAGCGTTATAAAAATACTGTAAATATTTATAACAACTTTATTCTTAAATGATTAGTGCGTGCATCACTCAACTGTTGTGCATATAGTTACACTGTAGTTTAAAATAATAAAAATAAACAGCGTGTGAAAGAAAAATCAATTAAAATAGAAACAGGTAATCCTCAGCACATCTGGCGCAAGGACGTTTTGCTAACGCATGAGAGACTATTTTTATCTCATCTTTGTAGTCAAAGGAAATGTACTTTTTTTATCTAGCATTTTTTTTTATCTAATTCGATATAAGTTATGATAAAAACTTGAATTTTACTACTAATTATCAAGCTCGAGGCGGTTTCTGCGCATTTATGATACAAATATTATGCAAAATTGTGTGAATCACCAAATCAAAATTGAAAAAAGTCATTTTTTATCAAAACTTTATTATGTCAAAGTTTTGTAACTCAAATTTATAATGGTACTTATAATCATATTTAAAAAAAATGAGACGACCGCATTTATATAATATCTTAATTTGATTTAAATATAAAGTTTCTAATTTCACACTAGAATACGATCATAATGCCGAAATTTGTTGGCGGTTGTAAAATCGACGAAAGTAATATTTATTATTGACCATTTTGATAGATTCGGTTAACTTTTCCGCTTCTAAGCTCAAGAAATGCGACCCCAATACCAACATTTTCGTAAATATCTATTTTAATATGGGTGATACAATGTTTATAATTAAGGTATTCTTATATCATAGTTTTTTGGACCTTTTGTAGTTTATATAAATACGCAATAACGCTTATCAGCTGATTAGCGCCCGCGATAACGATTGTTCGTATGATAATTTGGAACGCTGAGAACACTCTTCAGTAGTCAATTCATATGTGTGCTGACATGACGTCTTTTTTACGCGCAACTTAAAATATGATTATTTATTAAAAAACCACAGATTTTTATAAAAAAATGTATGAGGAATGATGCAAAGAGATATTTTTAAGCCCTTGGACTATTTTTTTTTTGAAATTCATAAGAATAAGGCCAATAATGAGGAAACCACTGGGGTCAAAAAAGATCCCCATCGGCTGACAAGTATTTTTCTAGTCTCCGAGCCGCAAGAGTTAAAACAGTATTTTAAGATATTGACTGAAGTTGCTTGGTGGAATTTCAATATTGAATTTGAATCGTTCAAATTATTTACATTCACACAAGTTGGCGAAATGGATTAATCCATTTCACCATCATTAGCTTAAAACTCAGTGATACATTTATTTCACAATACATTTATTTACTAAACGTCAGTTCAAGTTCATCCGTGCACTTACTTCAACGCCTGAAAATGCCGAAAGGCGAATACCGGGTCGTTAGTAACAAAACATGTGCGAATGTACATAATTTGAACGATTCAAATTTTAAACAGTACAGTAAAACCCCCATTTACACTAAAGTCGGGATAGTGTAATTCGGGGTAGTGTAATTGGGATAGTGAATCTCATACAAAATTAGGGATTTGGTTTCAGATAGTTTTGCAAAAAAAATATATTGACGAAATATTTAGTTGCTAATTGATAAAATGCAAAGCGTGCCAAAATCCAACACATAGACAGTCGTCCGGCTATACGTGTATAGCCTGGCACATGTTGAATACACAGACGCTAGCCAACATTTGACTGTATGCGCCGCACAGACGGCCGTCTCGTAGCAACGACAATGGAATGCGACAGTGCAATTGGGGGATTTGCGGCGAATATTTCAAGCCAGCGCGTTATTCGGGGTGGTGTAATTGGGGATTCCACTGTATAAAAACTTTTGGAAAATTTAAAGTTAACGAATGCTGAATGAAATATTTTTTTAGCAATACGCGTGAATATGTAATGCAATAGGTTTTGTTTGGTTATATACATTTATTATTTTAAAAGAATAAGGTCTTTACCATTCGTTATTATACAATGACTTGCTTTAATTCAGACAAAACACATTACATTACGTAGCAAAATTACATGCAAATAAATCAAGGTGGAATGAATCGCAATAATGTGTGGCCCAGATCAAAATTTATACGGTAAAACCCCCATTTACACTTTAGTCTGGACCGTGTAATTGGGGGTATGAATCTCATACTTAATTAGGGATTTGGTTTTTTTCCGCGGAAAACGCAAAACTGAGATTTCCCTTATTTGACTGTATGCGCGGCACAGACGACCGTCTCTTAGTAACGACAATGGAATGCGACCGTGCAATTGGGGGATTTGCAGCGAATATTTAAAGCCAGCGCGTAATTCGGGGTAGTGTAATTGGGGGTTCCACTGTATTTGAATTTAAAAAAAATACATGTCGTAAATAAAGTTAATATTTTTTATAGTATTCTTTGCCACAATCCCAAAATGCATGAGGGCCAAATATTATTTAATCCCTAAGTTAAATAAAGCGAAGATCGTGACGTTATCATATTATAATGAGTAAATATTTGCATAGGAGAAAATAATTTCCAATGCTATTATAGAATCACTCAGACTAATGGTCTTATTAAATATGTCAAGAAATAATTTAAATAATTACAATATAAAATAAACCGACACAGCGTAAATCAACCTGTCAATTTGAAAATATTAATTACGAATAAGTATAACAAACGTTGTGATGTCGGCGCACGCCTCGTCGGGCACTCTTCCTGGTTAAATTATTCAACAAATCGTGACAGGAGTCATGCGCGGTAGGCTAATTTAAATATAACGATTATTATTATTATGATAACGTGTGTTTTGCAGTGTATTAATATTTATAGCGTCATCTTAAGAATTTAGCACCACTTTCTACGCAGAAGAATTTATTTGTCAGATGTTTTGAATCACAACAATGTTTATATTAAAAGTTTAATTAAAATACAGGTTTCACATTCTTTTTAAAAAAAATCAGGATATTTTTATTCAAACCTTCCACTAATTACTGTTTAATTTTGTTACGGAAAGATATCTTTTTTTATATAATTAAATCTTTTATATCGACGATAGATTATTGTTTTTTTGATGTTGGTAAGTAAAAAAAATACATTATTTTCAGCCATGAACTGTTATAAAAACAATAAAGCATATTCAAAAATAATAAAGTATATTAAGATGTGTTTTTAAAACTATTTTTTTAGATGAATGAGAAATAGGAAATCTTTATAGATTTCGCTTAGCCTCATTTAGTAGATTAAATTAATAAAAATGTCACAGATCAATGAATATAAATCAATAAATGTATTGAAAAACTTATATATTCCGATATAACGTTACTACACCAGAAAGCCAATAATAATATTAATTCAATATTGTTTTTTTATTTGTAAAAAATGTGTAATGTGTAAAAAACACTTTTTATCTAATTCTCTGTACTATTATAAAGCCCACGAAATTACTTACATTTAAAATTAAATATGTAAAGCTAAAATATCATGAAATTGATACTTACATATCGACTGTGGAAAGGAAAAAGGACGTAACCCACACATATAAAATTTTACAGGAGGCGCTAAAAACGTGTTTTTATGATTTTGGGCCATATGCAAATTATGAATTATACACAACCTTGAAGTGCACGGAGACTTCTAAACTGGTGTTAAATTGACATAATCTAATATTAATCAAAGAAATTCTCCAGGGAAAACTTTTATTTCAGTCTTTTTTCTTGGTTTTAATTTTTTTAACAACTTAAAGGCTAAATTTAGATAGTAATTCGGCATTCGCAGATTGCATCCTTTTGATAGAACGTGTTTTAACTTTTTTTTTAAACTGTGGGTGTCGTCCTTTTTCCTTTCCACAGTCGATATGATTGAAACATTGATTGATTGTCGCCCGCTGTGGTCTAATTGGTTAGAGCTTGATCTTTTGACCAGGCAGGTCTGGGCTCGATTCCCGGTAAGTTCAAAGTCAAGTTGAGATTTTTTATTTTAAATTTGAGACCTAAACATATGTGATGTCAATTAATTTCCTCGACTAGATCTCGAGTAACTTACAATAAATTATCATCGAGTTTTTCGCGTATGATATTTCAATTTTAAAATGTATGGCGCAATGGCTGGAGCTTTTATGCCAAATATTCTTTAATAATAAAAAATTGAAAATAAAAAAAAACAATAAAACTTTAAACTAGCAGTACTTGTATACATTTTGTTTTTTGGATATCAACTTTATGGAGCTTTAAGTACCAGGACGCGCTAGCGTTAAGGTTTTTCTAGTCTCTTTCATCGATAAAGTTTTTGAAAAATTGTAAATTTTATCCCCTTACCATCGTTTGCAGACGGAAGGGTGTGATCACTACAGAAATAAGAAGTTCACGGGAACTCCATATGCATTATTTTGCAAATCACATTCTATATGCTTCCCCCATACTATATCCGTATATGTAGACACACATGCGCATACATACACACATACAATACACAAAAAGAGTCATTTTCGTGATGCTAATTTCGTTATAAAATTGCCAATTTTAGACGACAGAAGATCTATGGAGGGTCGTTGAGCAGAACTAATAACAAAACCTTCATCGTTTGAATTCATAATATAAAATTGTGAATCAGTTATAACAAAAAAAGTATCGATCAAAGTAATCTTGGTGACTTTATGAACACCATGCATTACAGCTCTCCAATATTTTTAGTCAAGAAAAAATAGTGGTAAATAGGGATATTTTGAACGTCTTCCGGACTCTTACAAGCTCTTCAAATGCTATCCATATCTAGTATGTGTTCTAAGCAAAAACAAAAAATGTCGGGAAGTACGGTTGGTGGGCGATACTGAATCCTCGTGACGTCGTATGTTTCCCATATAGGGAACATTTATGCTAACAGAATAATATATTCTCAGAGTTAAGGCATGCTGAAGAATAGCAGCACAAAATTATCCAGTTAATCGTGCCTTATATGCTTTGTGTGAAGCTTGTGAATTTTTATTTTTGTTTGTATTGCAATTTAAGCTGGCATATGTTTAATGAAATTCTACAACGGAATTGGCACACACGACAAGACTAAACTGTAGTGCTAATATTATATTGAATGAGTAAAAAATCTTTATATAATAAATTAAAAAACAGCACGAAAAAGTTAATTGAAATTTTAATTTATAATATACATCAAAACGTGTATAATTATAAGTAATATTAAAATAATTGAGGTAATAAAAACTTGTGTAAGAAGTAAATTTTGGAATCTGAGTATACAGATGAAAAAAGACTTCAATCATCAATCATATATTCCATTTAATTGAAGGAGCAAGTGCTTGGAATATTTTTTACTCTACAAAGTCCTAAACAACAAAAAAACACGAAAAAGAAACCGAATTCTGAATTTAATTTGTAAATCTGACTTTATAATAATTGCACCAAGTCTCATTTTCAAAACCAATTTAAGCCTCGCTGAAGAATTAAACATACCATTCAATTCTTCAATGAGGAATTAAAATTTTCCACCTCTATCAAAAGCACGCTAACTCTGTAACTACAGTTTTCCTATTAGAAGGCAGCATGTTGATTTTTTTTAATCGTTATATTAACTCTCGCGGCTTGGAGACTAGAAAAATACTTCTCATCCGATGGGGGTTGTTTAGGGACCCCAGTGGTTTCCTCATTATTGGCCTAATTCTTATGAATTTCAAAAAAAAAAATAGTCTAAGGGCTTTAAAATATCTCTCTGCATCATTCCTCATACATTTTTTTTTATAAAAATTCGTGTTTTTTTAATAAATAATCATATTTTAAGTTGCGCGTAAAAAAATACGTCATCCCAGCACACATATGAAATTGCAACTGACAAGTTTAGCCCAGTTATCTTACGAACGATCGCTTATCGCGTTATCGCGTATTTATATAAACTACAAAAGGTCCAAAAAACTATGATATAAGAATACATTAATTATAAACATTTTATCACCCATATTAAAATAGATATTTAAGAAAATGTTGGTATTGGGGTCGCATTTCTTGAGCTTAGAACCGGAAAAGATAGAAGTATAATTTTAGCTAGGGAAAGAGTTGATTGGTTATTTTAGACATCAAAATACCCATAAATTCGTAAATCCTTTGAATAATTTACTATTTATAATAAAAGACTCGAGCGATCGGCTACAAGCCCAGTAATATGATAATTGTAAGTCACTTGTAATATTATATTCATAAGTCAGTCGGCTTTTGTAGTCTTGTAGTAGGAGCTAAACTTAACGATCAAAAGTTTCAGGATACAGCTCGTATTTTTTTTGCTATTCTATCTTTCATTATCACTGTTTAATTTTGTAGATTAATACTTATTATTTCGCACATCTTTTTGAGTTGCCATTAAAAATCGCATCGGGCTTACGTTAAAAGATATAAAAGCTTTTGTCAGATTGAGAAAAAAAGATTTAATTACAAGTATAATTTAACTTTTAAAAATCAATTATAAACAATGTTACTTAACAGAACCAATCTCATATCTAAACGAAGATTAACTATTACGTTCAAAGCATATTGTTTTGTTATTAATTACATATGAAATAAATAATTATAAGATACATTTTATGATTACTGGTGAAACAATGAATGCATAAAAAACACACAAGGATCTTGCAAACAATGTTTCTCATCTGTAATATAAATAAGGCCATGAGAAAGTAATGAATAGAAAAACATTTTTCACCTTTCAAAATGCAAAATGCATCTTAATAAATAGCATCGCTGAAGACTATGCAAGATGGATGCATTCTTCTTTACGCAAATAAAATGCATTATGTTGGTGTGTCGTGTGATGGTGAACATTTTATTTTATTGTATCATTAAAAATTAGCACATAAAAGCTGTGCGATTATTACGACATCAAATGTACTGTAGTATTTCCTTGAGCAAGTTCATCTTGAGCATCTATACAAAGAAGGGCTCTGGAAACAATGACGGCAGTCTCCATGTTTTTTCGAAAATCAATAAGGTATTGACTGTGGAAAGGAAAAAGGACATAACCCACAGTTTTTAAAAACAGCTTTTATTCGATAATCACAATGATAATCACAATGCGTTGTAGAATGTGTTTTAAGGGGTTTCAAAATGTACCTGTGAAGTCTACAGTCAACGAGGTTGTATCTTTGGCCAATATCATGGGACTGGAGGTGAATAACAACGATATTGATAAGCTTGTGGAAGAGCACAGTCAAGAGCTGACCTCCGAAGAGCTTATTGTTTTTCACAGCAAGAAGTTATGGAGGAGAGTTTTTTAGTGGAGGAGGAGGAAGTAGCAGATCAATAATCTTCTGGCGCAATAAGAGAAATGCTGAAATCATGGGAAACTGTTGCATCGTACATTGAGAAGCATCACTCTAATAAGGAGATGTCTATGCGTTTTACAAATGTATTCTATGATAATGCTGTCACATTTTCACCTAATTTTAAAGCTTCGACAAAAACAAATGTCTCTAGACACCTTTCAAGTAAAAAAGAATTATTTATTTGTCATAAATAATAAACTAGTCGATTTTTAAATGGTTTTTTGCAAATCTAAAAAGCTTTCCAGGTCGTTACGCTCCTTATTTTTTTTAAGTATCTAATTTTATTTGAATATACATATGTACGTTAAAAATATAAAAAAATATTTTTTTTCTGGCATGGGACGCATTATTTTATTTAACATGGTTTTATATGGGAAAAATTGTTTCGTTTAACGAGTGTTTTACATAACGAGTAAGATTCTGGAAAGAATTAAACTCGTTATGAGAGGTTCTACTGTAAATAAATTCGCATTTTCATAAAATGGAAGCCAATGCTTTAATTTTAAAATTTGTTAGGAAACTATCACTGAATTCTCACTTTCGCGCATGTATTGGTACTCCGTTTAATGCGGGGTATGTGTTGGTGTGATGACGCGAGCTTAACTGGAGCAAGTCGTGAGTGGACACCGTGCTTAATCTATAATCACGATCGGAGTCTGGTGTACCTACGCAACACTTCAGTATGCAAGTCCGCGCGTCGCGTGATGCAACCTTAAGAATTTACTAAGGTACTTTTGGTGCCATCTTTATTTACTGCCCACCTTACTGACTGATTTCAAATATCGTTAATTGGAAGGTGCACAGTAACATTCATTATTTTCTCAGTTTTATGTCTAAACATCCGTTCAGATATGACACCGTCATCAAGCCACCCTGTATTACATTTTACTAGGGATGTGAAGTCGTTATGAAGTAATTAAACTCCAACCAACCCTTACTTCAAAATTTAATTAAAACACGACCCCGATTATGTCCTCAACTCTTATCGTTTTTTCCCTACCCTTCCGAAGAAAAAATTGAGTAACTTAATTACAACCAGTTCTCGTAAAAACTGTTAAGCTGGTCTAAATTGGGCTCGGACGTTGCATAAAATTAATATGTGATGATTTAACAATTAAGAACACTTTTGTTATTGAAGAAGTAAATTAATGTTGTTTTATTAAAACAGCGAGGTAAAAGATTATCTAGACGGATTATATGCGGCCTTTTGTCTACTCTGGTGCGGCCTTCTGGCCAATTCTGTAAATCTGTAAATTTATGTAAATTCCCGACATATTCTGACAGTAAATTCCTGTTTCCGGCCAAAGATTCTCTAGTCTATGTTTGCTGCGGCCTTATGTCGAATCAGAAAAATGAATGCGGCCTTTAGAGAAGAAAAGGTTCCCCACCCCTGATCTAGACGCTATAGAAAAACTCTAGAGATGTACCATTTTAACTTGACTGTGGCAGAACTCAGAACTAAAATTGTCGCCCTAGATCCTCGGACGTGTTGACTATGGCAACGTTAATGATGCGATGGTGGCGCCCTCGCAGGCAGTCAAGTTACGCTGGTACATCTATAATAATTTTATTGTCGGATTCATTAAGAATATATTTCTATCAACAAAAAAAAAATTATAAGCGATGCATTAACATATTCAATAAAATATTTTTGTAGTATTTCATAATATCGATAATAAAACAGAGAGTTTTGTCGACCAGCCGGTTGGGCCATTAAGTCATTACTCTGAACTATAATTTGGGCAATGAAACTTTTATTGGAGCTTTAAGTTAAGCCATATAAGGCACAGCAATTTTGCCAACCATTTTATAAGTGGAACCTTCTCTTTTTCTTTTAAGCAGTGGACTAATAACAAATAATTTGCATTTCTTAATATAATACAAATTATTTAATCAATTATGTTACTGTAACATAACCATATTATGATTTGTTTATAAAAAAATTTGCACGTTTTTTAGATGTCACGGCTGATATGCCCTAACAAAATATTATATTTTTATCCATATCCGCTCACAATGTGTATCATATGGCCTCTTAATGGAAGTATCTTAAGAGAACTCTTTTGTTACTCAATCGCTCAACCTCTCTTTTCCAGAAAGAGTGTAATAGAAATATAAGAGTAATGAAGGCTAGGACAGCACTAATGGTTAACTAATCGCTCTCGCTATTCCCAGTTATTGAAGGATCGAAAATTTGAGAAGGATTTTTTAGATATCACAAACAATCATGCCTTCGAAAATAAATTGATCGAAAAAATGCTGTTCGTACTGGTATCGAATCTGTGGCACGGAAGCCAACTACACTTACCGCTACGCCATAGGACCCAACATACAAAAATGTAAACGGTTCATTTGTCATCGGCTACTTACATAGCAGTTAGGGCATCCAATCCCGGGATCTGGGATCCCGTAATCCCGGGATCCCGTTCAATTTTCTGATCCCGAAATTCCGGGATTGAGATGGCCGCGATCCCGGGATTTCGGGATTGAGAAATTTCTAGCAAATTCTCGAAATTTACACGAAATTGGCAAATCGGGGATTTCAAATTCTTCGGTGAGCTAAAAAAAAAAAAAACGAGTTTCTGTGAGATTCTGGGAAAAAGTATACCAAATCGGAGATTTCAAATTCCTCGGTGAGCTAAAAAAAAAAAAAAAACGAGTTTCTGTGAGATTCTGGGAAAAAGTATACCAAATTGGAGATTTCAAATTCCTCGGTGAGCTAAAAAAAAAAAAAAACGAGTTTATGTGAGATTCTGGGAAAAAGTATACCAAATCGGAGATTTCAAATTCCTCGGTGAGCTAAAAAAAAAAAACGAGTTTCTGTGAGATTCTGGGAAAAAGTATACCAAATTGAGGATTTCAAATTCCTCGGTGAGAAAATCTCAATCCCGGGATCCCGGGATTCCGGGATTCAAAATAATTCAATCCCGAAATCCCGGGATTGGAAAAAGGCTTCGGGATTGGATACCCTAATAGCAGTATCAATTAATTGCCTTCATTTAGCATACATTAAAATTTTGTAAATGAATATTTATGAAATTATTTTACCTTTCGTACTTTATCATCATTTTACCTATATTAATTTTTCAATGTACACAATTTTTATAATTGTATTTGTTTATTTTTAATATAATTTGTACATCTTGATTGACGGCACTTTTCAAAGTTTCATAATGATTATTCAAAATACCTTTTATAGTATGGATAAAAAGCTCTTATGCCTATTTGAAAACATTAGAAATAAAGTAAAGAGTGTATAATTTATTTAGCAACATCATTATCTTCTGTTTGTTATTCACACAAATTGTCTAGTTTAAAAACTCGCTTATATGATGTGAATACAATTATTATTTGTTATATATTTATGAAGAGAGACGTTTTAATGAATTTCGGTTGGTCCTGAGCAGTGCAATCAGCCGTAAGTATTACGCCATAATCTGAAAATATTTATCTATTATATATCGACTGTAAAAAGGAAAAAGGATATAGCCCACAGTTTTTTCAAAACAGCTTTTTTCGATAATCACAATGTGTCAAACTTGATACACGTTCTATCAAAAGGATGTTCGCTGCAAATGCCGAATTAGTATCTAAATTTAGCTTTAAAGTTTTAAAAAAAAGATGAGCTTGTGAAAATTGAAACTAAGAAAAATTACTGAAAAAAAGGTTTTTCCTAGACAATTTCTTTAATTAATATTAGAATATGTCAATTTAACACCAGTTTTTAAGTCTCTGTGCACTTCAAAGTTGTGTATATTTCATAATTTTCATATGGCCCAAAATCATCAAAATACGTTTTTTGTGCTTCCTGTAAAATTTGTTATGTGTGTGTCACGTCTTTTTTCATTTCCACAGTCGATATACATACATACGAAGCTACAAAAATAGTTTTAACGGGTTTTCAAACTAGCCGCTTCATGTCATAGTGTTTGCAGTTGACGAGATTACTTTCCAATCGACTATGGCGAAAAGGATAATACTACAGCAAATAATGATCAAAAACTCATGATTTACGATCACCTAGGATGTAATATATATCATTACGCTAGATTTATCATTAGGTTCGATATTGTAATCATGCCGTACGTGTAATCACCTGAATGATGTAGCGATTGCACTTAGCTGTATCAGATGTACACATCTGTCGGTGACCATTTTGGGAAACTTGCAAACGCATCTTCTGCAAAACGTTTGCATCATTCATAATTTTAAACGCCAAATACGATGCACAAAGCAATTAAATATATATTAAATACTTTTTGTGTCGATGTGTTAATTGTCAACTTTTTTATGCTTGGTGAAAATGTATTATATATCGACTGTGGAAAGGAAAATGGACGTAGCCCACACATTTTTCAAAACAGCTTTATTTTGATAATCACAATGATACACGTTCTATCAAAAGGTTATTGGCTGAAAATGTCGATAAGTATCTTAATTTATCTTTTAAGTTTGAAAAAATGGGGTCTTGCGAAAATTGCGATCATAAACACAAATCCACAATTTACGTCTCCCCGAAAATCATCAAAAAAAGGTTTTTTGTGTCTTGTAAAATTTGTAATGTGTGTTTTACGTCCTTTTTCCTTTCCACAGTCGATGTATTATATTTAAAATACAATACATTTTTGTACTAATTTCACAATCTTATAAAATGATCAAGACTGGTTTCTCTGATCATATAATATATTTTTTAAAACCCATGTTCACTTCCAATGTGGAGCATATGCTTCTTAATAGAGATATTTTTTGATACTTTTTCATCTTTTCTTTTTCAAAGAGAGTGGAGATATAAAGATAGGGCTAAGAGAGGACTAGCGATTTAGTCATTTTTTCATTACAAACACCCATGCCCCCAAACAGAAATCGATTGAAAAATGCTGTTCTTACTGGGGTCCGTAACAAAAGCTAACTTTGCTGGCCGCTACGACACGGCCACGTCTAAAAAAATATTATTTGTTTGTTAATTCATTAAATAAATTTAATTATCACATACTACCTATTCAATATTTGAGTGAAACTTGTAACAATAAAATAAATTGTCTCAATTACTTCGAAGAAATTGTGCTGTTTTATATATTAAAACATATCAGTATATATATATAGTATAAAATGGTTAAATACAATACATTCAATTACTCCATAATATAATATTTCATCATGAGAATAAATACATATATAAATCACTTAATAACTGAATACATTTTATAATTTCTATATAGATAATTAGGGCCAGTTTGACTTGGCTGTTAGTAAATGTTTATTCATTTATCGTTGTTAAAATCTCCTTAAAAAGGTTTTGACATTATTCCACTGATCGATCTTTCGATAAAAAAAAACATATAATTTTGTCGGTAATGCATGTCCACTAGGGTATCCAATCCCGGAGCCTTTTCCAATCCCGGGATTTCGGGATTGATCCCCTATTTTTCGGGATTGGGATTTTCTTACCGAGGAATTTGGTATACTTTCTCACAGAAGCTTTTTTTTTTTTAATACTTTTTTCCCAGATTCTCACAAAAGCTTGTTTTTTTTAGCTCCCCGAAAAAATTTACATCTTGAATTTGTAAATTTCGTGTAAATTTTCGGGTTTTGCTGAAAATTTCTCAATCCCGAAATCACGGGATCGCAGCCATCTCAATCCCGGAATTTCGGGATCAGAAAATTGAACGGGATCCCGGGATTGGATGCCCTACTTAGTTCCACAGTGCTATAACCAGAAATTTGTAGTTTTGATATATGACTGACCAAAGTTTTAACGCATCTAAGCTGGGTTGTAAAAAATGATGATTATTATTCGTCTCATATTTTTAGTCATTTATTTCAATTTAATTCAAATTTATTACATCATTGACAAAATCATAAAACGATATTTCAAGTTTTATTTATATAGACCTGAGAGATGCACATATGGACATCAATGAATTTGTGATATTTTCATTATTTTCTTTATTTGAAAATAAAATGAAGAGCGAGCGATTGTTTTAAAATAATACCTCATTTGTTTTTTTATGAAGAAAAAATGATTGCGCTTTAAAGATTTCTTTAGTTATTATGGTAAAAAGTTTAAAGCATCAAGTGAGATTATTCATAGATTGATTCTTGAATCTTCTATGATGCTAAAAATGTTGAATTATTATTAAACAAAACATAATAATGCACTCTCATGATGACATCCCTGTGACACCATAAAACATAAAAAATGGACATTCTACAATCCGCTTGCCTAAGAAACAGATTTTAAATTACATGAGTTATTATATCTAATAATATGTAAATGATACGAAGTAATATTACATGAATTTCAACAAGAGACACCTGTTTATTTAAAGTGAAAGGAAAATACATTTTTTAGTGATGATTTTTTGTTAGTATAGTTTAAGTTTCGGCTACGAGATGGCCCATTGAATGTGATTCTTATTCTTAATCTATATATTATGTATTAAGGCTAAGAATTAAATGAACTTTCGATTGGATTATTTCCATTTAAAGTGTAGCTCCCCATAGAACTCTGTTTGGCTACAATGCTATATGCACGGATGGTTGTGATAACAAATTTAACATATATATTTAATATGTATTTTGTTATATTTTCAACAAAATCAAGTTCATTTGTACCAGTGAAATCCATCCAACTCACAAGTACAATTATTTTTAACCCATATATTAATAGCGGATGATACTTGTTCGTATGTTCGTATATCCTGCCCTGACCGCCATTTTGGTTTTCATCTGCTTCTTCTTTTTCCGAAAGATATATTATTTTTATTATTACTCATTGATGACATTTAGAAAGATGATGGTCCGCCTTGCTGTCGACATTTTGGTTTTCTTTTTATTTGTACTAAAGACATATTTTTTATTACACTGACATCTGTGCGTAGAGATTTGAAGCATTCTGTGGTGTGGAACATTGCTGAACTGTGGATTTTTAATATTTTTTTAGAACCACGGCATTTTTTTCTAAATATTCATTATTTACAGATATACGTTTTGATTTCACATGTGAAAAAATCTAGCCCCTGTTTGGATTTGAACGCGGGACATTAGATTATCAGTCGAACGTTCTACCTACTGAGGTATATCGGGTTCGACGAGAGTTGATAATAATTGATCAAATATATTAAACATCAACACATACTGACGATCGATTGATTCTATTCAAAATTGGAAAATGAAGTCCGTCAAATATGTAATGAGTACATTTTTACATTCCGTTCAAACACACCTGTACAAGGTGTGATACATATATTCAAAATAAATCAGGGCTTCAAACCGTAACTGAACTGAAAACCGGTAAAACCTTTTTTTTGTCGGAACGAAAACCGGAACCGAACCGTAAAAAATATCGGTTTTTTCGATTCAGCGCGTTTATAATATAGTGGTAAACATGACAAAAATAAAATAAAGTAAGCCAAATAAAGTTTAGTTTGATAGATTGGGGTCAACATGACTCAAATACGGTAAAGTGAGTCAAGTGAAGATAATGGGAAAAGGTGAACTGAACTTACGCATTTTATTACATTATTACAATCATTTGTTCTCTAAAATTCTTTCTTCTTCTTCTTCTTTGACTCCACATAGGGAGCGAATATGGCCATTTTATTTTTAGGATCTGATGATAAAAGAAAATCTAGGATGATAGACATCCATACTTTTAAATACGAATTTATAAGTAGATTGGAAACTCAGACTAATAAACTGAGGATGTTATGAATCAAGCCCGTGAAGCAGAAACTGAAGCCAAACACGTTGACCACTCGGCTTCAAACCAATCCAATAATAGTGACATCAATCGTTACCTGGTATCGAAAATATTTATATCAGTAGAAACAAATCAATTCGTATAAAAGCTTCATGTCTAAGGCGAATCATTGAAATGAAGAAAAAAATATCTTCTTCTTTTTCTTTGACCATATTCGCTCCCTATGTAGATCATATGGCCGCCACGCAGCACCTCCATGTTTTCCTGTCTCCCGCCATTTGCATTGCTTCCTCCCATGACATACCAGCATCCTTCCGTTCCGCCGAGTTCATCTTATGGATAGTACCGTAGTACCGTATCTCAGAGTTGGGGGCAACGGGCTTACAGCTCGTGTATTTTACCTCTATCATTAAAGGTATCATTTTTCAAATGATACCTCTAAAAAGTAAAGGACACGTAGATAATTTAAGGTCACATTTAAATGTTAAAAAAGCGTTCAAAAGTATATCGCCAACCAAATCATATAATGAGAAGTGATTATTTACTCTCTAAAATTGATATAAGCTGATACAAGTTTAATTTAAATATTTATTTTCCTTTAAATCATATTGTTTAAGTGATTCAAATAAACGTCAATCTCGTCATCTCTTTTACAATAGAATAACAAATTCATTTAAGAGCAACGCAATAAGTAATAAAAATCCAAACGCCCTTTTCAAATATCTCTAATTAATAGTTATACTCACCTATTGAATAAAAGTCAACATTCAACATTTGCTTCGTCAGGACTTAGCCCGGAAACCCTGGAACTTCCTGACTGCAGATGTTTATATAATGCTAATTGAAACGTCATTGTTGCCTGAGATAATTGATACCTGCTAATTTCTTATGCAAAACATTTTATTTCTACACCTATTTATAATACACAATAATATCCATAATATAAAATCAATAAAAAATACATTGTTGTATTAAAAAATAAAAACATAATTGCGTACCATAAATTCACAATTACCACAAACACAATAGCCTTAAAATATGTCGTCAATAAAAATTCCATAGATCGAACAAATTCAAAAATGGAACAATTTCATCGAAGATGCAAAATTACATTATAAACAAAATCTTCCTTTCTCGTCCCAAACGTTGATGGATGTGGTTTGTCTGACAACGAAAAAATATTGTTTTAATTTTATGAGTGAGAATAAATACATAACCATGTCGCTGAAATCTTTCCCACCCTCATCTTCTTTCATCCGAATCAGTAATCGTCAATCAAAACCCAGTGAGTAGCCGAAATTTATTATATTATTTTGTCATTAGAAAACCTAGGCCTAGAAAATGGCCATTTTTTGGCACCCGAGAAAGTTATTTTAGTTTTTTACAAATAATACAAATGCAATCGACATTAATCATAGATGTTATTAACAAACCATAGTCAATACGAGTTATCAAAGAAATATTTCAGTAGTGTTTGGCGTAAAAACTTGAATTTGAACGTCTTGTCGTTTCCGCGCAGTTTTGTTTTTTTTATATATATTTATTTGGTTATGATGTTGTGTTCTTTCAGTTCAAATACATTCGTATATATTATACAACATACATATGACATTACAATGTGTTTATTTTGTTACACACTACGTTTTTAATATTAAAAGAAGTTTCGTTTTTTTTCAACTGAACTTTAAGAAATTTTCAACTGTTGCTATGCGCCATATTTATATTTTTACACGTTCAAGTGAAGGGTAGCTATATTTTTACATCCAAATAATAATGAATTCTTGTGTATTTCAAATGAAATTACCAACTACAATACGAAAGCTGTTTATGTTACGCTATGCCCTACTGCAAACAGTGGCGATACTATCAATTGCGTACAACCGTAATACATAAATTGGGTTAGGTATTATAATCTTTTTCACTCGCAGGTGTGTTGCCGTATTGCCCGCCGTAATTTAGTTTGAGCTTGGCTATACCAATAAGGGGGGGTCCCGGGTAGATATTTTAACACCGGTAATATCGAATCCAGAATCCCGGTGCTTACGGAAATTTTAAATGTATACAGAGCTTCGTAATTTTAAATTTAATTGTTCGCAATGAATTAAAATATTTTAAATAGGCGCAGAGTTTTATTTATATAAAAAGGGTTAAAAGTTGATGAGCCTTAAATCAGTGATACTCAACGTGCGCTCTATTCAGATTTCATTTGAGGCTGATGAAAAAAAGGTTGAGTATCACTGTTTTAAATGTTGTATTATTATTTTAAGATACGATTTACGATTGTAATATGTTTTTTCAATGACGGTATTTTATATAAAATGTCGAAATTACGTTTTTTATTTTCTCCCCCAGTATTTCGATCCCGCTTTATTTAAAGTTATTGTTAACACCGGTATCTCGTATGATCTTTCGGTTTCAAAGTATTTGGCGCATTGCCAATAGGTTTTCGGTGACATTTTTTATCCAAGAACTGGTCGTGAATAAAACAATATTTTTTTTTAAATTAAAATTAAAAATATGGCGTTACAGCCAATACCAATGCGTCAAAATATTTTTAAAATGGAACGGTTAAATAATTATCTGAGGTAATTAAGTATTTCGACTGAGGGTGCTTGATGGAATTTCAATATCAAATTTGAATTGTGTGAATTTTGTACTTTTCCATGAGTTTTGTCGCTAACGACCCGGGTGAGGATCTGTAGCGGGGTCAAGAAAACTGTTTTTTTCCCAATATATAAATATACATAAAAACAAAGAAAAACTTGGGTCGTTTCTCTGCTGTGCCATCGTTTTTTCATTTAAATTAATTATGAAATGAGTGTAATTCAATAAAAGCAGCGTTACCCACTGACGTAAACGTAATTTATTGGTATGGTACGGTATGGTGACGACATCTACTGACAGTGAAAATAGTAAAATTCAAATTACAAAGGTACAAATTTTGACAAAAAAAAACAAAACTTTCATCAGTTGTTTTTTTGTTTGTTGTTATTTTATGTACATATTTGAAAAAATATATATTATTCGTGTTCCAGCCAAGAAACAGTCAAGGCAGCATATATATTAAAATGGGGCTTATTTTAAAATTACTAAAGATCAACTCGAGAAGAAAAGACATCACAAACAATCATATCGAGGTAGATACATTGGTTGATGCTCGTGGTGTGGTCGAAGTTGTTGACTTCGATCGCGATGGTCATGGGCTCAAATCGCAGCTCATGCAGATTCATTATTCAATAGATAAATCGACATCAAATTTTGTATTGATGGTACAATAAGAACTTTATATGAATAAAGAGTGCGCATGTCTACAGGTTTTGTCATTAAACAAATAGTTGCAGCAATATATCAGGGTATGACCAACCAATTATTGTAATCCGTTAACTTATTATATATTTGGCAATATTAGTTATTAGCATCACTTAAATCAAATATAAATCTTCCCTCGCCACTAAATCGATTCATTTCTTCGAGCTCAATATCTTTGACATGGCCCGTTGATATTAGAGGAGTGGAGTTTTTTGTGATAGCGAGAATAGAACTCTAGAACGCAAATCTTTTCTTTGAAACTGTCTGCCTGCTGTGTGCTTTTCTATGAAGTCCTTAGATTATAAAGAACACATAACCTAGTCTGTGCGGACCCTGAATTCCACAATAAAATTAAATGACCACACACCTGCAAGAGGAGCTTTAATTAAATTTGATTTTAGTTTCACTAGATCGAAAACAACAAATGATTGTTTGTCACTCACGTTACTCCACAATTATTCATTTTCATATCTTTTGCTTTTAGTAAGGCAGGATTACTATATCGTCGGCTTAATTCTATCATAGCTGCACTAATATCACAACTGACTTATGTCAGTTTACCCTAAGTGTTCGGGAGACAGTTAAAATTGAATATTTCTACATACAGAAACAAATTCTTATAGTTTTATTATTTGTACTAGAATATTTTACTATTCCTAATTATACCTTTAAAAACATATTCACTAATTTTGTTGTATATAATACTTAATGGAGAAGAGTTAAGTGATATTAGAAAAGATAAATCTAAAAAGAGATACGCTATATTCTGTTGTTTGCTTTTTGACCCCTTCCACTTGGAAATTTAGATATTAAACAAATGAAATAGATATGTTGATATGCTTTTAAACCAAAATCACTAAAGCATGAAATTCTAAAAAAATATCTTACGTGATGTAAGAATTAAACCGATTTGTAAAAACAAAAACTAATATTAACCACACTTAAACGAGCTTCTTAATTATTATCCATATCCCACTCCTTGTTTGGAGCATATAGCCACCACACGGTTCTTTCAAGATTCTCTATCCCTGCCAGTCTCTTTACTTCCACCGATGTCAGCGTCCCAAAATCTCTACCGAGTACTTCCTACGAGTGATAATAAGTGGTCTTCCACAGTGACAGGATCCATCCGGTTACCAATAGAGACAGGCAGGATTCAGTATCCTTTAAGGGCGTCTTCAACACACGTCAAAGCAAAGTTCATCGTTGCTCTTTTAAAAAAGACCATATTGCATTTCTTATTTCAATTTCAATAGTTTTCTATTTTGAAAACGTGATGGCCTTAAAAATATCACAAGCACCACACCTCAGATTTCTCTGAAAGATCCTATTGTTTGAATTCATACTTTCATCGATGGTTAATTGTGTATTTTTACTTACTTTTAGTAAAATACCCATTCTTCCTGGGGGCGGACAACGGCCACCAGCACCAGCAGGGAGCGAGGGGAGCTGGGAACGTTGCCAGCGGCGATCACAACTCTATAACATCAGCGGGTAAGCTGTTTCACTATCGCCTCACTTAGACAGTTGTATAATTATATCCAACAAGGATCCACTGCAACTCGATTGATTGTCACAAAATATTATAATTGTATATTCACCTTTTACCTGTCATAGATAAAAGTAGGTTTGTACCTAGCACGCCAATGCCTAATGCAATTATTAATTTAATAAGTTATTGACGAGGTAACTTGTCTCTGGCGTGTTGAGCACGAAAGATTTGACGAGATATCTTGACTGGCAGCCATCCAGTTAATAATATACATTTATTATTTACAGTGGCGGTTCCTGAACTAAAATCTTGGGTGGGCTAGAGGAAAGTTTAGCATTGTATGCTATTTACGAAATTGTGTATGTTTCCACTTCACCTTATACATTAATCTACAAGCAAATTAACAAATATTACAACACTACTGCAAAGCATAAATTACTATATAATAAAATCAATGCTAATGTACGTAAGAAATAATAGAATAATAATAAGGAACCTTAAATTCGTCTCTTACAAAGTGGAATAACGAGTACAAAAAGCAATACAGAGCTGTCACTGAGAGTCAATACCTGTCACTTTCATACAATACAACGATATTGGTTTTTGTGTTTGCATGTATGGGGGGGCATGGGCAGAATCCATTAAACCCCCAACGAAAGACAGAAGCTTGATAATTTGAAGCACGGTCGTGTGAGTTTAGATGACGTTTCCGTACATACAAATACAAAAAAAATCTAATCATGCTTGATTGCGCCCCAGTGTAAAGAAAGAACCTATATTATCTCTGTAAAGAACTCGGGCTTAAAAGATCTAGCCCCTGAGTCGTTAATACGTAGGTGTTGCCAGGCTGACGTCACGTTGCCTGTTCTCTATGAAGTATTTATAGGGTTATGGTTTTTTTTTATGTCGGCTCGGTTTAAAATTGTAATACAAAACACAATCGAGAATATTATTTTAGGTAGACATAGCATTGTCTTATATTGACAGAGGAAAATCAAAACAAAGATATTGTATTAATTTGAGAAAGGTTAGTTACCCTTATAAATGTATTTATTTTGTTCAGCGACCGAATTGCTCCTCATTTTTATTCAGCCGTCTAAAGTTTTGGGTGAAAAATGCAGGTCGGGCTTAGCCCACCTAGCCCAGTACCTAGAACCGCCACTGATTATTCATATACTAACACAAAGTGCGTTTATTAACTGGCCAATATCACTCACAGTCAGTCCTAAGGAAAATTACTTTTTCTAAAAGCAAGTTGTGGTAACTTTCGTTGAGTGGTTATCATTGTTGGCTTTGTTGGCAGAGATTAGGAGTTCCAATTTTAGTATGGCCATTTTTGGTTTCGTGTTTTTGAATCAATTTTATGTGTTTGTGATTGATGACATGTTTGATTTTTAAAACAGGAAGAAGCAAGAGCTATTAGCTATCGGCTAGCTCTGTCCTTACCCAATCATTCTATATATATACAAAAACTCACTGATAAAGTAACAAACATTTTTCTTAGAACAACATAAACCGATAATTTTCTGCGCATCAGGAGTTGATATCAGTTCACAAAAGAACTTAAGCGACACAATTCGGTAAATTGCATTTTGAGCCAATAATTTTTCAATACACCTAGGGGAGTGGTCGGCAAAATGCAGCTCTTTGGCCCCTCGAGTGTGGCTCTTCCACAAAATGTCACATACAGTGCAATTGAAACTTTGTGTCCCACGCGCAGAAGTAATTTTTCAAGCTTTAGACTTAGAGTTTGAAAGGGTGATCTCAGCGAACGTACCTTAATCAGCCCGAGGACATTTTAAGCAAAAGCCAGCTTAGGAGTACCCTTGCCAAGTTAATAACAATGTACCTACCTATATATTTTATGTTTAAAAAATTTGACAATCAAAGGAAATTTTAATTGTTGTATAGTTGTTATTTGGCTCAGTTGACTAATGAGTTGGCCGACCACTGAACTAGACGATTGATATTTATGAAACAAACAGAAATCATTAAAACCAACAGGACAAACTTTTCTAGTTTAAGTGACATTCAAACTTATTGTGAATTTAAAATACTCTCAGCCAAATTTGTATGTTATTAACGAGATGGTTTTTGCGCAGGTCTATCGGTGGGAAGATTGCCAACACGCTCGTCTCACCTGAGCAGTGGATCGGAGGGGGGAGAAGCTCGCGGAGAGATCTTCTCCAGAAAGGTGTTTGTCGGAGGTCTTCCACCCGATATTGATGAAGGTTAATTACACACCGTTGCCCTTACTGAAACAACCCAATTTCTGTATTTATTTGTATTCAGTGCACTCAAATCTCGATTAACGCGGAGGATAGAGGGTACAAAAGAATCTGTCTAAATGAAAGTTTGGTAATTATTCAAAATAGAAGGATACGCTACAGGATATCTTAAACTAAATTAAACAAGTCACATAATTCATATAGCCTTAGGGAGTCATTGTGAGGCTATTATTTGCAAGCCCGGCTCGTACTAAATTTGTTGAAACAGTTACCATGAATGTGATTTAATAAATAAAAACTAATTTTAAAAATATTTTTAGAAAGCAATCTCAAATCTGGCTTGATAAGATAATATACATAATATTATTCCTAAGTAATGTAAAACTAAAAAATCTTCTTTTTACAAAATGAAGTTCAATTTTAATTTTTTAATCATTTTAGAACGAACCGTGTTTTGTTGTGTTTGTTGTTGTTTTTAACACATGTGATGGATATATATTTTTTTAAATCTTGATATTTACCAGTAAGCTCCCCAATAGCGTTTCCCAAGCACAGCATTCTTCCCTATAGCGTAGTTTTTTCACAAAACGCAAAATTTTCATAAATATATTGTATTGTGTAACTTCCATTGAAAAAATATTTGTCGGCAGCTGTTTGTCCCTTCTTAACAAACTAAATACAATGTCATTTGATATATAAAAATGTTTTATTGCTGATTTTGTGAATGGAACAAAATACAATTGCAAGAACTTAACCCCAAACTTTGCGTAGGGGCACATTCCCCTAAAACGTAGTATTCCTATAGTGTAGTTGCAATCTTTTTGTCAGGTCCTATGGTGCAGTGGTTCCAGTACAAACCGCATTTTTTCAAATGATTGATCGATTTCTGTTCAAAGTCATGGGTTGTGATGTCTAAAAATTCTCTCCCACACTTTCGGTCATTCATAGCCTAGTTGGGCGTAGCAAGAGGGATTAGTCAACCACTAGTCCTGTCCTCACCGTATCCTTCTATCGACACTTTTTTCTTTGGAAAAGAGAGGTTGAGCGACAAGCAGTTCTCGCAGAAAGATTTCTGTTAAGATACCTCCATCAGGAGGCCATATGATCCACATTGGGAACGGACATGGATTGAAAAAAAAATATATGAAAAAGCTGAACGATTTCTTTGACAATGGTCTTTAGTAGTTAGTACAATCGAAAATTAAACTAAAACTCCTTAGCATACACAAAAGACAAACCAATTGTGCAATCAGGAAAATGAAAAAATTTTGATGAATAAAGTCATTAAATTTTTTTCTCAATTCAATGCAACGCTTCTTCCAGATGAGATTACGACGTCGTTTCGCAGCTTCGGAGTTCTGGCAGTGGACTGGCCTCACAAAGCCGACAGTAAAAGCTTCTTCCCGCCCAAGGGATATGCCTTCCTGCTATTTCAGGTACCTCCATCTTTGATCTTAGTCGGGTTGTCTGACAAATAAAGTATCCGAGTTTCACTTGTACAGTGTGCCTGAATCATTAACAAAGAAATTTTAATTTGAATAATGCAATGTGCGCTTGAACGCCTGAAGATGCCAAAAGGCGAAACCCGGATCGTTAGTGACAAAACTTGTTCGAATGTGCATAATTTGAATGATTCAAACTCATTTATACTAATTGTACTTTTGTTTAATATTATCAGGACCGATAATATTAAGTCGAGCATTATTATCAGTTGATAATGATCGTCATGAGCAAAACCGGTCCTGATCATATTGAATAAAAGTGAAACTATTTATTTGGAATAAGTATTTGACAGTGTACACCCTAAAAGTAATATATCTTGACATTAATTTTTTACTGTTTCACTTGTTCTCGCCTTGAAAAATACGGTACATAGCAAATAACTAGGAAAAA
Source organism: Himalopsyche tibetana (assembly GCA_030503985.1). Classification (NCBI taxonomy): domain Eukaryota; kingdom Metazoa; phylum Arthropoda; class Insecta; order Trichoptera; family Rhyacophilidae; genus Himalopsyche; species Himalopsyche tibetana. The sequence goes on along the minus strand of JAPJYX010000002.1, from coordinate 35,897,034 downwards.
GTCCAATAACCTTAAAGATGGATGGTTATAAAATTTGTTTACATTTGGTTTTTGCAATAACAGGTACTTATCGTTCTCAAGATAAACTGTTTTAAGAACATAAACATAACAGACATTAAGCTGAGCCTTATAATTTTTTTTTATTTTCTTTCGAATGAGAATCTGGTCTCACTGTTAACAGTAAATAAATATATTTATAAATAAATCAATAAAAAGCCACATCTTTTGGGCATATTTAATGTCTGGATAGGCAACCACATCATCACAGTTAGTAAAATGCAAATGGTACCATTTCAGAATGAATCCTCCGTCCGGCAGCTGATGGACGCGTGCATAACAGACGAAGGGAAGTTCTACTTGTGCGTGTCTTCGCCAACCATCAAAGACAAGCCGGTGCAGATCAGGCCGTGGCACCTGGGGGACGCCGACTTTGTCCTTGACGCTTTGAAGGCACTCGATCCTCGAAAAACTGTGTTCGTCGGAGGCGTTCCGAGGCCTTTGAAAGCTCGTGAGTACATCATCTGACTTTGTTATGCAATAATACCTTGGCACACAAGCTTAATTTGCTCCGTGTCTGAGCTGAGTCCTGTTTTTCGGATAACATAAAAACGTCAAGAAATTCCATTCCATAAGTAAATCCATTTTCATAAACAAGAACAAACACTCTTACTGGCCGATGAAAGAACAGAATTTAATCAAAATTGTCGAATTCACCTAAACCAGTGACTTTACAGTAAATTTCGACAACTGGAGAGAGGACAGAGATGCCAAGAGAACAGTTGTTAAGTGACTGTAGCGTCAATCTCCCGCAAGCTCAATTCAATCATACTTAACATATGTGCCTTCAAGAGGTGAAGTGGGCCAAGTAGAAAAATGGTAAAACTTTTCTATTGATTTTTTATATACAATCATAATGACTTTATTGTATTGTGTACTTACTTAGGTCACTTTACCTTTGCTATACTTGAAGACATGTGGAATATTATAACGCATCCAACTCAATTTCCTAAAAATACCACTTAGCTCACTTCATCTTTCACGGGCTCATATAATCTAGTAATAAATTTCTCAAGTAAAACTGCTCGACACTTAAGACATATTAGAATTATAAAAGTTATGTAAATATCAACGATCAGGTAATTTAAACATTCGGTTCACTGATTTCCAGTTGAGCTGGCGACAATCATGGACCGACTCTACGGTGGAGTGTGTTACGCGGGCATCGACACAGACACAGAGCTCAAATATCCTAAGGTAATATTCACCGCACGTTATGTTTGTAAGCCCCCAAGGTATTCACGTTTTTGTCTATGAGGCAAGCATGAAGACTAATGATTTCTAATTACCTTCTCCATTGTTTGCCCGTGCTCAAGGGTTACAGGATACGATCCCAGAACGGACAATTCCAAACAATTTGTGGGTATTTGTTTGGAGGGCACGTACAACTGTGATGTATATGTTCCCTCTCACTCATCCAATTCAAAAAACAGGACAGTGAGGGTGATTAGCTAATTAACACCTCCGTGCCCATGGTATAGGTATAGCCGGTCGAGTCATTAAAACATTCAATATTTCTCTTAATACTGTCAATAAGTATTTATCATTTTAGGTATTCCTAGAAAAAATAGTTTTACATCCAAATACATAACTATAAAATCAAAAATATTACGTCTACTGCACAAAATTATCGATTTTGTGGTTAACCGATCAATTGATTGATCGTTGCGTGGTAGAATGCGATAGAAATATACGAGTTTACATTTGATAAAGTAACAAGCATCTCAAATAGTAAGAGCAAGAACAACTTATTTTTGTGATAAGTTAAACAGAGAACGCAATTTTTGCATCTTTACCAAATAGAAGCAACATGTTTCAAGGGTTTCTACAGTAAAAAATACTTGTCGTGCATACACCGCTCAAAAGTTCTGCGTACAAATGTGTGTTCTTTTTAACCGAAAGTTTTATGATGGGAAATATTTTGTTTGTCGGCATGAGAGAGTCATAAAAAATTTCTTTAAGCCGGTTGTATATTTTAAAACCTTTATAAGATTTAGCAAATGCCTGCAATAAAAATTAATAGGTTATCATAAAAGTTGTCCCTTAAAATTATATAAGTTGTAAAGGTATGCCGACAATTTTGCAAACGCATTATGGCAACTGAATTGTATGCAAAAATAAATCATTTATAAAACAAATATGTTGTTGTTGAATTTTAATTGCAAATGATAAAAAAACAGTGCTGGTTATATACAATTGTATTTTTACTTTACTTTTTGTAAACACATGTTGCATAAAAATCGCTTTATTTATTAACTTATGATTTATTATTTGGGCAAGTAATTTTATTATAATATTAACAAATAGCCAGCACCAATATAAATAAATAAAGAAACTAAAACGGTTAAAAATGATTTTTGTCAATACCTTTATTCCACAAAATATTCAAAGTCGGTAAAACTTTATTTAAGTAATAAGTGAATGTAAAATTATATCCACGAAAACACCAATTTGAAACCTAATAAGCCACCAAAAAATGTGTGCAATTTATCTTTCCTTTTTTCTTTGTTATATTATAAGCAATAATTAATATGACTTCATAATATATATAAAACATTTCAAAGAATGTCTAAATAACAATAAAAAATATTCTGGACTTTCCGAGCAGCTGTATAGTAATTTTGGTTTTGTCGGATCTTGCGAATGTCCGTCTTTCGTCAGCCATACCTACCCCGGCTATTGTTTATGCCCAATAGGGTACACTTTTTGTATTAGTCTTCAGACCTTTGTTGAACTCTACATATGCAGCACGCTCGAGACATTAATTTGAAGATGAGTTTCGAGCATGAAGCATTGATAATAGTTGTGTTTGATTAAAGTTGATTTTATGTGCTTATTTAAGCATTTATAAATTAAATGAGGGTGAAAATGAGACCTAGAATATATTTTCAAGCATATATACATTTTTAAAATTATTTTTTAGCTTCTAACTTAGGTTTAAATACTGTCAATAAATATTGAAACTGAGATGCCACCATGGCAGGAAACGTGATTTTCTAGCATGGCATGTCACGGGTTAATCTCTCGAAACAAGAGAGGACAAGCGACTGAGTAACAAGTAGTTCTCATAGAGAAATTTCTGTTGAGAAAACCCACAAATAAGGATTTTACCAATCACCGTGAATAATCCTAAGTCATATTGTTCTATTGTTAATAATTTTAAGTCATATTGTTATATTGTTAACACTTATCGTAGAAAAACTCCTGTTTAGATACCTCACATTGGATTGTCTCTGGGTATTATTTCCTAACTTTGTTGCTGTGAAATTGCATATTTATTTTAACATTAATATAATTATTTATGTAACATATTGGTCCTAAAGACTGTACTGAAAGCTAAAAAAATTGATTTTCTGTTTACTCAAAACTATCAATTCGTTGATGATATGGAAAGTGATTTATAAACTGCTAATAAATTTTATTCTGTGTGTGATTATTCCAGGGCGCAGGTCGCGTGGCCTTTAGCAACCAACAGAGTTACATTGCGGCCATTTCAGCGAGATTTGTTCAGCTGCAGCACGGGGATATTGACAAGACAGTAGAGGTTTGTGCTACGTCCATAGCTCTTTATAATCCGGTCATATTTAAATTATAAATGGATGGCTAGAATCTACCTGCCTCAACAACGAATTCAAACAGTTTCCTGATTTGGGCGGTCAGAAACACATTTAAAGTAGCACTGATAGAATTCAAGCGTTGAACAAATGGCATTTGGTTTTAGTCATGTACAGCTGTGTCTCATACAGTTTGCATTGAGTTAAATGTGGCTCCAACCATTCCTAGAGGAATGGCGAGCTCCTTTTTTGTGCTACCGTCTTCCGAAATATGTATGCCAAGGTATCTCTAATCGATATTTTCAGCCGACTGATATGCTGTATGTTTCTATTTTCCAGGTGAAGCCTTATGTTCTAGATGACCAAACGTGTGACGAGTGTCAAGGCGCGAGATGCGGAGGAAAGTTTGCCCCCTTTTTCTGCGGCAATGTCACTTGCTTACAGGTAAACTATACAATAGCGTAGCTATAAATTTCCCCCCCCCCCCCCCTGATACATTTTCATTCTAATAAAATAGCTTTCGAGTAAGGATCCCTTTCAATCAATTTTGTATCTGACGATAAATATGTTTGCTTCCAGTATTACTGCGAACACTGCTGGGCGACCATCCACGCAAGGCGCGGCAGAGAGTTCCACAAGCCGCTGGTTAAAGAGGGTGCAGACCGACCCAGAGCCGTCCCCTTCAGATGGTGTTAACTGCCGTCCCAGTCAACAACAATGTCCGTGGCCCCGCACGACACACCCCAAAACCTGCACTTGTCACATTTCTCACTGGCAATATAAACAAATTTTATCGATGTCCTTTCGCCACCTTGTTTTGTGCCCTCTGTATTATTATCGTACGCGCTGGCACAAATCGTGGATGACGCGGTGTGAATTCCATCTCGTAGCTACGCGGTCAATGAATTCAGCAACTGACATCGATTCAGTTTGAGTATTGTTAGTAACAAATAACACAAAATGTTTATTATATTAAGCCAAAGTTTATGACAAATAATGAAAATATGTATCCAAATTCAAATACGAACAGTGCCTCTTTACTTGAAGAGAAGTAAGTCTCTGAGAGTTCTTACAATCTTTTGTGAAAGATAACTACTCGAATAAAACGAATGGAGTGTTATTAATATGTAAAAACCTGCATAGGTTTTGTGTCAATTTGTCAGCATTGAGTAAAACCTGGCATCATCCACATTTTTCAAATACTAGTCTTTATCAACTCCGTTAAGCTGTGTTTGCGGAGTTGACAAAAGGACTAAGACGATACTATTATAAGAAATAATAATTGAAAACGACAAGCGTGTGACTCCTTTTATGTGTGTTTAAACACATGGCAGCCCCACTCCCCCTGCTATGCTGTTGTGATTTTTTTAAAATCTTGAAAGATATTTTTCTAATACTTGGTTAGGTCTTTTATGTCAAATAACCAAACATAAATTCTCCGTAAAAGTCCAGTCAACAGTAAAAATTGTAAAACTCTTCATTCAAAAATAGAGTTTTTTAATCTTTGGGTACCCATGGTGTGCATTTGCATTGCAAAGTTCTTCTTCTTTCAACCATTTACTAAATACCAATAATATCTAGTCGATATTTATTGTAATCTACAATGATACTTCAATCAATGCAATGCAAATATGAAAAAAAATTGTCTGGAGTCACTTTGTACCCCACTAGTCCTCGATGCTGTTTTCGACGTTTCGGTACTCGAGTGTTGATACCTTACAGTAAATTTTTCATTCATTCAAGTCATTTTTTTGATTCTGAAATATTCATATTATACCTGCCGCCTTTTAAAATGTAATTTATTTTCCTGTTAGAATCAACTGTATAATACATAAAATAAACATTGTTTAGTTGTTAAATTTACCTAGTAAAATTATTATCATTTTATTGTTATTGTTTATAGAAAAAATATGTCGCAATGATTTTGGCAAAACAAAAAAAATTACTCAGTTTTTCATTTTTGTCATGGCCGGAGTAGTGCAATACCTGGAGTTAGGCAGTGTAATATCCCTGAAACACACGAGTAGAGAAATAATAGAATTCTTTTAATGATAATTCAATTTTTTTATTTAACAAATAAATAAATAGTAATAATGATTAAAGTTAAGATAATTTTAAAACAAACTACGGGTAGGGGGTCCGCTGCTAATTGTTTTAAGGAAACGTACTCTTCATCGACCCCTTTGCCCTCCCAGGCTCCTTACATCAACCCTTCTTGAAAATGTTTATGTTTTTTTGAGACATGTGTCATTGAGGTAAATTTAAAAAATAATAAACAAACAAAACAATAGCCCTCCGCTGTTTTAATTAATATAAATTTATCATTTCTTTTGTCAGTTGGAATATTTTTACTACTACCTAAAATACCAACCATCGACCAAGCACCCTTCACGCGGCGGCTCCCAATTTTTACTATTGAATTGGTGAATGACACTACTATTAATAAACATGGTGGCTGTTTTTTCTACCGGCACATGCAAATCTTATTTTTCAACGGCGACCGTCTTTTAAAGAGTGCGCGTCCCAAAAACTGCAGTATTCCAAATATGATGATTCAATTTTGTATTAGCGACGAAAAAAATAATTTATTATGAAATTAGAATACTTTTTACTGTCCACAAGATGTCAGTAATTTCGTTGTTATGTAATATGTACAATGAAAAAAACGTGTGCAATCGTTTGGCTTCATGATAGTTGATGCTGACTGTGGCAGAAAGTGCCACGCCTAACAATGGAATATGATCGGTGGCCATGCCCCAACATGTACTGCGTAGCCTTTTAACATTCATTTTGAATTAGTAATATTATATATAATTATATAGCTTCATTGATTACTATTTTAATTATTTAATATTGTACTAATGTATTTCCGACATGAAATAAAATAAAATAAAAAATAATACACTTCTCACCACTCAAATTATTAGTAGTGTATGTATTATTATTATGTTGTATTTTGACAGCACCCCTGAAAGAGGGGGTGTCGATTTTTCTAGTTTCTAGTGAAAAAAAAGTTTTTTGATCGTTTGAACGCTTGACACTTTGTTGTTATTGTTTTTAGTATAGGATATAAATATTTTTTGGACATTTTCAATCTTAAGTATTCTTGTAGCGCCTACCTACGAAACCATTCAGAATATGTATTTTCAGTCAAAATTTTTAGTACTCATCAATTAGCAATGCCGTTTTTTAAATGTACAGCTTTTAACTTTGTGAAACCTGTATTTAATATATTTTTATTGATTACTACTATTTGTTGTTTTGCGCCTCCGTCCCCTGAAAGAGGGGACGTCTTTTTTTGTAGTTTCTAGTAAAAAAAAGTTTTATTTAAATAAAAAATTGTAAAATAATCTTGTTTTATTTTGTTTTCGTGTCTAAAATGATTATTTTTGCATGTTGTATCATAATTATTATTATTATTATTTAAAAATGCCCAAGTTGTGAAATAATCGGAGAAAAATATTCAAAACGTTTCATTCTGCCTCGACGGGCCGATTTGAAGATTTCCTTACATTCTTGTCAATTTTCAGTGGCACATTATATTTTTGATCGATTGACCGATTCCGTAGTCCAAATTTTATTTAAAGGCATGTCGAAAGTTTTTGATTAATATTATGTTATATCAATTCACATTACCATTCTAACAAAAATAATTCTAATAAAATAACATCTAGCTTTTATTGTACAGATTTTGGTCAAGTATTATTTTTTTTAAATGTTCGGTACCGTGCCAGAACTCTATGTCCAAAAACCCTGCTTAAACGCATTTCATGAAATTTCTTAATGATTTACTAATTTCATCGAAGTTTTGAACAGTATTGACGTAATATTGGCTGAGCTTGTTTTTTCATACGACAGAGTGCGCTGAAATCTATCTAGGTGCACACAATAACACTGTAAACAGCTTATTTTTGACTTAACGCCTTCTGCCACTAGTCCGACATTAAAAACTATTATTGATATATGTTTACTAAAAATAATCAAGCCACCTTTAGTCGGTCTAGTTTAATGTAAGACTAAACAATAATAAGATTGATACCTCATCTTCTAGGCTAATTTTGAATGGTAATTTAGTTAACGCTTGCATTCTACCAGTACTGCTTTACGGTTGATAATCATGGCACCTGACGAAGACTCGGAAAAACCGTATACTGAGCTTCGAGAACATATGCTTGCGTCGGATAATGGGGGTGAGGTGGTTTGATTTTGTGAGGAATTCGGAGATAAGGGAACGTACAAGACAGCGCCCCGTCACGTCAGTGGTTATTGAGAGACGTTGGAACTGGCTAGGTCATGTGCTGTGGATGCCTCCGGAAAGCCTCAATCCTGCCTACCTCTTCCGATGGACGTTGGGTACTATACATAGGATGTACTCGCCAGAACTGAGGGACGCTGGCATGTCATGGAAGGAAGAAAAGCAATTGGCGGGAGACAGGGAAACATGGAGGTGCCGCGTGGCGGCCATATGCTCCAGATATGGAGCAAATAGGGTCAAAGAAAGAATTTAGTTTACGAATAACAATTGACGTATATCACCAAGAAAGAATGACATGGTATGAAATTTTTCTCTGATAATTTTTTTGTCAGTGTGACCGGTTGGAAAAATATAAAAGAAAATCGAGCAGCAATAATACAAGGACAGTAATACGTATTAGGTATACGCAAACATATAGGATCTTGAGCGGATATGAAAATATAATTATTACATCTCGTTGAATAACATCAGTAAAAGCTTTAATATATTTTTGACTACTTTACCCGCAGATATTTTCATATTGTTATCTAATTACAGTTCTTGTGTCATTTCCCTGTGTTTCTGCGCATCCTACTCGACCGCTTAAGCTATAATAACGATTGAATATTGTATATTATTACTACCTACTTAATGATAGTACAATTTTCGTAGTCCCCGGGGTGAACTGAAACGCCAGGTATTGTCGGTTCATTTAATTGAAAACGACATCCGCACGACACCTTCCAATTGTTAAAGTGATTTGACGTAGTTTATCTTTACTACCGATATCAGTATTGCCAACGCTATATTTTCCCACTACATTGAAAGAATTAAAGAGAGACTTTCTACCTACCTGTAAGTAAGTGCATTTCACTTTTTTTCGCAAAGTAGCTCATTTTATTAACAGTGACATCTGTATTTTACTGCATTTATTCAATTTTTCCGATAATATGAGATTATTATTATTCTAAACAGGGTTGAAACATCGCTCACCTTGGCTCATACTTTTTTAATTACTGGCAACTGGTTCTAATTAATATTGCCATTTTTTATCATTATTACCAATTTAATAAATCATTTTTTAAAAGCAATATTTCAGTACATTGCTTATTTACTTAAAAACCCTTAGAAAAATTATGGAATGCTAAATTCTTTAATAATATTAGCTTTAAAAACAAAACATGGTCTCTATTGAAGACTGTTAACTAATTTTTAATACAATAATTAACTTGACAGTCCAGGGGTGTAGGAAGGGGCCGTGATGCCCGGGGTGGTTTTTAAATTTGCTGCCCCACAATATTTAATTTACTCTAATTTCGTTTTTAAATCACTTCTACTATTTTTTATCAATGAACTAAGAGTTTTTACTACAGGCGGCTTAATTTTTTTAACGTATAAATATAATTTCTCGAGAATATTGTATTTATTTTTTAAAATATCGCCTCAAAAATTATCCACCCATATCGCGCCCCCCTTGCTACGCCACTATGACAGTGACCAGTAGAAAAGAAATCATTTAAGTACTATTTCTATTTTTTTAATTTACTATTAGATTTTTTTATCTTTTTTACCCAATATGTTTTTTATGTGTATATATTTTTTTTTTTGATATACCTATTTACAATTTGGTTGTAAATCATTTTTATTATTGTTTAATCACACTCGCTTTGTTCCTTCTGTTCCTGCTATTCCTCTCTCTCCGGCCCGTCCACAGTGAAACCAAAATTCCTCCCGACAGAAACTGAATCCCGACTTCCACATAAAAAAAAAATATTGATTTTACAGAGGTCAATCTGTTTATCAAACTTATCAAATTATTAGGGTCAAAATCTAAGCAGTAATTAGAGGGGCCTCAAACACTCAAAATAATTCTTAAATATAGTTTTTACAGTTGGCATAACCTGAATGTAATATTTACGACTACGTTCACTGTTGTTATAAGTTTTTTTTATGTCTAATAATTCATGTTCACTCGCTATACATATTAGATTGATTGCAATGAGAAATATATGTTTTAAAACACTTTATTCGACGATCTTGCGTTAATTTTGACAGTTTATTTCTAATGCATTTTTTGATTGGTCGAATAATTCATTAGCGATAACAAAAGCTGTGACCACAGTCGCAATTTATACAGTTAAGTTATACCAACTGTAACTATATTCAAAAATCGAAAGAGTGCATTGAAGACTCACAAGAACTTACTTTCATTTTATTTTTTTTACAATTTTTACTCGTTCTGAAAAGTGTTCCTCGTAATTTTTTTTCCTCTTTTGCTTCAAAGAGATGTATTTGAGAAAGAAAAACTCATTAAAATTAAAATAGGTTAATTAAAATTGAATTGGTTTTTACAGTGCGTGAATAACATAAACAAAAATGTTTTTTTCTCAGTTTTTACAGTGTGTTGTTCTATTATGAGATATTGTTTAGTTAACAATATTTTTGATTCATTTAAATTAAAATTTGGCGTTAATTAAATTTGCGCACAAAAGTTATTATATTTATGGCATTTGAAAAATTGTATAATGCATACATAATAATACGTTATTTAACAAAATCATTTTTTGTTTGATCACGATGATTTAGCCATCATTTTTAAATCTTGAACTACAATTAATCCGTATTAATTAATCTCCGATTTTCCATAATTGATGCTTCCTTTTGATTGTATACATTTGTAAAATACTTAACCACTGATATAATTGTATGCTTTAATTTATTTGTGGCTTTTCAAGGCCTCGATTTATGTGTAGGCTTTGTATGGAATACATTCTTCTTTGTTCTATATATTGCCCGATAGTACAATAATGGTGTGCCCGTCATTATTTATTTATTTCAATTAATTTTACTTGACCTTTGTATACAATCAATTAAGCCAAATGCATTCCCAAAACAACATATTTGATTGATTTTTTAGAGCGCCGTATGAAATCATACGAATTCAGACATAATTGTAATTGTGTAAATAGATTTTGACCCCGGTAAATTACGATGACTTCATTAAGATGATTTTAAATAATTAAAAAAAAGCTGATTGATTGTATGGTCGAATGGTAGATTGATTCAATTAAATGTAATTCGATATAATTTCTAAGAAAAACTCAATAGTCATTCGATTTCTTTACAAATTAGTAACGAAAATTGTACATATACTTTACAAGAGTTCTTGTTTATTGCCAGTAATCAAACAAACCAATATTCATTATAAAAAGCTTATTATTAATATTTGTTAAACATGTTGTTAAATATGCGGTATTGATTGAAGTTATAACACAATTTCATGAAACATTAAAATTTATTTCCAAAATCAAAGCACAATTTTCCCCCGGTGGTAACAATCTATTACAGGGGGTTGGAATCCGTTTCATACCAGAAGGCCGTTTTCACGAAACTTCAAAAAGAGTTATTATGTAATGTATAAATACAGTGTAATGATTTATTCTTTTCACACCAAACAAATCGTTTCATATGACATCTCGTGATTCTGCTCTAAAGTATTAGTTTTTAGACCGAAGTGTGCTTGAGAAAGAAATTTTGCAGGTACAGATTTGTAATCTTACGCTTAAGGAAATTGGAATATTTTTGCATCTAATATATCTAATATAACTGGGAAAATGTCTTGTTAAATATGATACATGCACCCAATATTATGTGTTGATAACAATTAAATTTGAAAATTCTTAATGACAAAAAAAGTATTAATATCACGTACTACAATTGAGTTTTTTTAATTACGGAAGATTTTATAGCTAGGCAATAAATAGACGGTCAAGAAACCAAACCCTAAGCTTAATAAATATGGAATACTTATTGCGTTAAAATGTATCTCTTTACAACAGGCATGGGGAACCTTTCCTAGGTCTGGGGCCAAATTATCATTCTGTTTCCGAGTCAAGGGCCGGACCAAATTATTATACATAATAAAGTAATATTAAATTAAATAAAACACGTTGCTATTTCTTATATGGTGGTGGTCATGAACTAGTAGAGTGGATCCACTGCAAGCGCCCGTCTCATTGCCTCTATTTAATACCTCCCTAAAACTATCAATTTCTTTCTCTGATACTTCGCCGAGATGAATCAGGGCCAGACAAAACAGTTCGGCGGACCGGTGGTTGCCCTTATATGCTTTACAACGATCGTTTGAAAACGAGAAAGTTTTTGTGCTAAAAACCAAAATACCGACAAACTTCAAACATTCTGATTAAAAAATGCACAAATAAAATTAGCTTCACGAGAGCTTTTTAAAGAACATATTTGTATTATATCAAAATAAATGTCGTAGAGGATTTTTTTGACTTATTCATATATTTTAACTATAAAATACGTATACAATTTCATGCAAACTCAAAAGCAACACACAACAATCATAATGCATTTACAACAGCGATTTCCAACTTGGGAGGCGCGCATCCCTGGGGAGGCGTGAACTATTGCAAAGGGAGGCGCGAACAGTCCAAAATATGTATTTACTCATTCAAACGTATTTTCATTACTATATGAATTGAAGGATGGTGAGGCGCAAAGATATTTTTTCTTCAAAGGGAGGCGCAGTAAGATAAAGGTTGGAAACCACTGACTTACTGGCTTATTAATTAAGACTACCACCACAAAAGTTAAAGTTCAAATTATATTGCTCCGGCGGTGTCAAATGATTGCTTCGGAAGTTATTAGGTTTATAAAAATGAACTGAATTAGGCAATTATTTCGCAAGGCTGTGACCTAACCTTTATAGAGCAATTATTGTATTCAGGAGCAATGTATAAGTAGCGCCTATAAATGGTACAATTGCTTCATCTAGATATTTTGTTTTCCCGATGCAATAAATTCAAAAACAGATCGTGGTTTTTAATCCTTGACATCGTAACTACATAAATAAGTTATATCGTAAAAAAACTCATCCATTTTAATTCGAGAAATTCCGAAGTTTAATTAGTTTATCTTAAATTAATATTGAGATCAAATAATGATTGATGAAGATATTTTTTTCAATTGTTTGGTTGACTAAGTGGTAGTTTTTTAAGCCATATCAGCTCAGTATATGGAGCATACATATTTTTTTGTCAATCAGTCTTTGTTATTTCTTTTTAAATACGGCAAGTTTATATGGAATCCTCATGGAATACTTCAACATCAGTAGTTCAGCAGTATTTGAAGTAATCCATTCGTGTAAGCTATCTTTTAGAAAGTTTTAAGAAAGATCTAGTTGTTTTTAATTTACTCTCTATGTCTATTGTACTCAGGAATGAGCAGGTAGTCAAAGGGAAGATAATATTTAAACATTTAAAGTTTCTTTAATTTAATGTTTCGACTGAAGGTGCTTGGTGGAATTTCAATATTAAATTTGAATCGTTCAAATCAAGTTCATCCGTGCACTTGAACGTCTGAAGATGCCGAATGGCGAATCCCGGGTCGTTAGTGACAAAATCTGTGTGAATGTACATAATTTGAACGATTCAAATTTAAGTTTTCGATAAAATCGGATACTAATCCGTAAGTCTGTTGGAAAATCACTTAATAAAAGTTTCCGTCCTGATATTCGAGCCCCTCATCCTCATAGAGTTAGATTGATATATTTTTTACCCTCAATTTTTATAGTGACATCTCTAAACGCTGTATATGCCATTCAATTATTTCAGCCAACGTTTTCATTACATTTTTCTTTCTCATTATACTATTTTTATCATTAATTAATTTTCCCAAAAATCAAAAACGTTAATTCTTTGCCGGCAACGTAATTGTAATAAAAATAAAAAGTGCAGACAAATAATTGTACACCTAATTGTGCTATTTTATATTTTCTCAATTGAATGCTTTACAGCCGGAAAGTGCAATGTTTGATGTAATGTAAAAAGTTGGATTAGTTATTTTGTCACAGTAAATTAGATTTATTGGCCAGTACAAACGAACAATCGTCCATAAATTTTGATTCACATATGTATTCCGTAAAAACCGAGACTGCGTGAAGCAGGGTCTAATCAAGGAATTTCGCTAGTTAAGGAACAAAAAAATAGTTATTCTGAAACTTCTGATTTATTGAGACCTAATAATTTCAAACTGAAGGGTCCTTAAAACTTTACAACTACTAAAAAAAGTGCAACAATCCATTTATATTGTGTCACTTGTTCTCCGTTTGTTTTGATTTTCAAAAAGACGAAACAAAAAAAATCAAAGCTTAGTAAACGATATCAAAACTGGAAGCTGTATCCTATAAGCTTACTTGCAGCTTACTTAGAAGCTGTATCCTACAAGCTTATTTGCAGTTTACTTAGAATCATCATTTTTTTACGTGACTCCTTTTGCCATTATGATGTCGATGTTATTAAGCAAAATAGTACATGTGGGAACATCTTACCAAATAATATTGTAATAGTTATATAGCACTGTAATTCTTTATTAATTTCATTGAAAGGGAGATTTATTTGTTAGTCTATTTTTTCCACGGAGAAAAAACACAACACAACACTACAAAGCATATAAACATGAATTTAAATTATTAATAAAACAAATTACTGGAATTATATTAAATTGCGGTTTTTTTGACGTGAATACGTTTTTAAAATTGCTTCTATAGGGAGGTAATTCAAAAAAACGAATGATAACAAAATCGGGGGATACAGTTTGGTGTTGCAGCTTCATATCTATCATCGTTATCCAAAATTTAATTGCACCACTGAATAGCTAAAGAATCAAAAAAAATATTGGGCTATGTAAAGACTGTGATACATCGCGCGGGGCGGAGGAGAAAGCGCCACCATTTTAAGGTAATTTTGCTGCGTATCGAGATTTCTATTTACTATAACTTTTGACTCAAAGAAGTTACGATGTTCGTTTGAGTTTCAATCGTTAGCTCTCAACAAAATCTATTGATTATAGATAAAATATTAGTGTAATATTGTGACTGTGACTATAATTAGGTATTTAAAAAAATATAGCTTCTCAAGAGCAATCGAATGGTACCATTAAAACACCATATGACCGAGTCAAGCAGTGCCAGCAACGTAAAAATAGGGCGTAATATCACATATTATGAGACGTATTCACGTACAACACACAGCCGTGTCCATGACACATCCACACCCCATTTTTTGTTATAAAAATGACTGTTGATTAAACGCATTAGTTATTGTTATATAGACATGAATAAAATGATAATTAAGCTGTACATTATTTAAGTTCAGCCTGACTAGCGTATGTAACATCATTTGACTGTGTTGCATACATATTTAGGAGCAGAGAACAATCTGAGTATCAATCTAATGTTGTTTCTTTCCAAACGGACCTGATGCGGATACGTTACGATATGTTCTTATAGCATGGAAGCCTCGTGAGAAGTTAGCAAAGTTTTCAGATAAACAATGCTACGGAAATATAAGATTTGTAATGAGATCGCTGTAGAATAAATTCGTTCGCAATTAATGTAACACTCACAGAACGATTGCATCGGAAAGAGTAACGTTTTTAAAAACAGCTTTAATCCATTTAGTAATTTGAATAAACGATATATGTAAAATACAAGTTGACTGACTTATAATGAAATGTTTTGAATAATAACGGAACAGTTTTAGCTAAAAATTTTATTTAAAATAAATTCCGGAAAATCTAGTGTTAGAAAATCCGTTTTGTGGAGAGACTTTTAAATATGCGTTTTTTTTTGCTATCAATTGAATCAGTGGTTTCCAGCCTTTATGTTACTGTGCTTCCTTTTGAAGAAAAAAATATCTTCGCGCCTCCCCATCATTTATTTCATTTATTAATAAAGACGCGTTTTGAAGGGTAAATAAATATTTTGGACTGTTCGCGCCTCCCTTTACAAAAGTCCACGCCTTCCAGGTTAGAAATCGCTGAATTAAGCTAACACTTTACAGATAAAAACGTCAGATCGCCAATGTTTTACGATGACTTTTGTCTAAGCGAAAAATCTTCAATTTCACAAATAAATGGAAAATAGCGTATTTTATGCTGTGAAATTACAAGTTTATTTGTTGCAAGAGTTTGCTGATTTATTGAACAAAAAAAAAGGTTTCGGTGTCAACAATTAATTCGTCTTGGCTGACATTTTAACATCTTCAATCTAGCACCTTCGAAAATAATAAAAGATCCTCATCTAGAAAACGCTATAAATGATATTCAAAAGTTTTTTGATCTTAAAATATTTATCATAATATGTATTCTTCAACTTGACAATTTTTAGATAATGTGAGAAATTTTGCATTGAAAATTTGTCGTGGTTATAAAGTTATTGAAAGTGAGTCAAATATTACTTATTCACTTTGAATTATTTATGTAGGTGTTAAAAAAGTGGTCAGTAATAAATATTGTTTCAATACATATTATATATATTTTACGAAACTTTAGAAATCATCGTTGTAATAAAAATATTAAATTTTAACAAAAAAATATTTTATATATTTTTTAAAACCCGAGTCGTTACTCAAACAACCAATATGGTAGCTGCCACAACAAAGACATTTCTATGGCGCAGCGAAATTGGCTAATTTGTTACCGCGTTAGTTGTTCTCGTTTCGCTGGTCAGCATTTTCCAGCTTCTACGTATCCAAGGTCACCACGAATTCATCATCATTGCGCAACGTCGTCTATCTTCATGAATCATTTTTCATCCTAAATGCCACAGCTTTATATAAATCTAATATAGATTGGATCTTTCATCTGAATGAAAATACATCAGTTAAATACATCTGACAGTTGATTACGGCGCCATTTTCTGTAGTATATATAGTGTTTCTCAACTTTGCTGTCAAATGGTTCGCAGGAATTTTCTTTTACCCTTCAAATAGCATATGAACTCCTAATGAAGTATATGTGAACTTTTTTTTTTTTACTAGAAAAGCTGGTTATTCAATAGCTCAACCTTTCTTTTTCAAAGATTGAGTGTAGGGATAAAAGAATAGAGCTAGCATATAGTAAGTAGTTGGTTAATATCTCTCACCACACCTCAGTTTTAAGACCGGATAAAAGTAGTGATCATTCTTTCTTTCTAACAAAAATAAATAAATTGATCAAAAAGTCAACTAATAAAATTGCCTGTACTGGGATTTGAACCCGAGTGTACCCGCAACTGAAGCCACTAACGATGACCACTCGACCAAGAACCTGGCACCCTATAATATAACAAATAAAAACTAATAAAAAAACATTGTCGAAAAATCAAAACACATTATGTTTTGAGTACTTAACTAGTCCATGAAATATTTTTTAAATTTTTACCGGTCCGCAGGTGTAAAAAAGTTGGGAATTACTACTGTATTAGTGTAGTACAGCGGTCGGCAAACTTTTTGGGCTCAAGAACCACTAAATTCACAATTTTAATCCAGCGGACCACTAACTGGCTTTTGTTTAAAAAGTCTAAAAATGCACCAAGTTCTTAAAATAGTGGCAGATTTCTCTACGGACCACACTTTTCCGACCGCTGGGTAGTAGATTAATAATATTTGAACATCGGGTGTATTATATTGCTTTATCGTTTTCCGGCATTACTGATTATAACCTGTCCGTATCCGATTGGTCAACGATATAGAATGACCATCCCTTTCAGTTGGCGGGTAACGGGCTCGAATCTCTAAGCCGATACAATTCATACATTTAAACGTCATTGATATTTACTTAATTTCATCTCATCTTGTATCCACCAAAACGGGACGCCGAGATATAGATAAGCTAACAATTTGTACTTTGGAATTTCCGTTTTTCTATCATTATCTCTTCTAAAACAAGATTTTGGGATGCCCCATTAATTAAAGACATGCATGGTATTCTTATTATTTTAATACATGAAAAAAAATGTTATTTGTTATTTTGCCTTTACCGTGTGTATCACATTTATAACATTCAGCTCATGCTCATAGAAAAAAAAACATGAAAGTTTCTGATTTAACCTTCAGCATGCAAAAATAGTGTAAGGTATTTTAAGCCCAAAACTCAAAATTGGGCAAGTACGAAAATTTCATGAATCTGGTAACTAATTAGTCTCCAAAGAATTTTTTAAGCTGAGATTTTAAGCATATAAAAAAATTGTCACAGGACTTACTAGTGCTGGAGGTCAGCAATTGGTGTAAGAAGGGGTAGGACCAAGTGAAGTGATGGAAACTATTTGAGACGGTCAAAGTTAGACCCGTACTGTTGCGGAGAAAAGAAGAAGAAGGAAGAATAACAACCACATAACGTACATATGTAAATATGACAACTATTGCATGTGTATTTGACTTGACTAAGTAATGTTTAAAATGCATTCCTTAGTCTTAGCGCGAATGACTATTTAAGACGTTGAACATCAATTAGAGAGTTCTGGTTGAAACGTAGTCACCATAAAAGACTTAACTCTCACCTGTGAGCTCAATTCGGATAAAATTTAAAAGTCAACGTGTAGAAACACCCACCATTTTAATTGACCAAATTGAGAATCAATAAGGTTTTTCCGATAGAAGCTCTGTGTTTTGTTGAATTTCAAATAATAACATTGAGCAATTAATAACTAAAACGAGCTGAAAGAAAACTTGAATTCATTTTCGTATTTTTAAGCTCTTTATTTATATGATCGACGTCGTGATAAACTGTTTGCTCTTTGCAGTAAATAAGCTAAATATATATTGACATATTCTTTTTAATAATAAATAATTGACTTGTACTCAATTAAACGGTTAGCTTTTTATATAAAAAAGTACGAACTTATATATAAAATAATTATTTTCTGACCGTATTTACAATAAATCGTCGGGTTAGCATTGTATCTCACGGGTTCGAGTGCCAGTATGAACAGCATTTTTCCGATAGATTTCTGTTCGAAGGCATGGGTGGTTGTGATGTCCCTCCCACCATTTCTGATCCTTTAACAACTGGGCGTAGTGACAGAAATTAGTTCATCACTAGTTTTGTCCTAGCCTTATCCTCATATCTCTGCTACACTCTTAAAAAAAAGAGATTGAGCGACTGAGTAACAAACAGTTCTCGTAGAAAAACTTATGTTGAGATACCTTTATTAGGAGGCCATATGATCCAGATTGGGAGCGAACATGGATAAAAATATATTCACTAATGCCATGTCATTATGGGCGATGTGTGAGTTTATTATTTTGATGACCCTTGAAGTTTTTATTTCGTCATTTTGATAATTATTTTATTTATTTTTTAGTTTTGAAGAAGCTAGATGTTTAAATGTTGATGTCACTTTATCGTAATTGCATTACCTACCACAAGCTTAAAAGCTTTTTTAAGTTTGCACATTCATCGACCCTGACAGATCAACCGGAAATGTAAAAAGTCTTACCGACTTGAACTTTTGATAGAAACCAAAATAAAAATGACTACGCGCGAGTACAGAGCGTTATTAATTATGATCACCATAACTTGATTATTTAAAACTACACTGTGTACATTAATAATCAACGTCTTTGTTGCAATGCATTAATTTAATTATTATCAAAGACCATTTCAACATTTCATTATTGGGCATTCATTATCCACTTTTTCCTGGTACAACTCGAAGGTCTTATTAAGCTCTTGCAGTCTTTGTTTATTTGTTATGAAATTACCTTTCATACAAAATTTTTGGTGGAAATATTAGTTTTATCGTAACTATGGGTAAAAATAATATATAAAAGTGTAAGATTTAGTAGAGTGTCTAACCAAAATTTGTATACTATTAATGGACCTGTTAGCTATTATAAATTGTATATATTATATACACTATATAAAAACTGTAAATTAATTTGCAAAACTCCTTATTCTTAAATATACATAGTAAAAATATTTTGGTTTTGATCTGTGTGGTCGAGTGGTCAACGTCGTTGGCTACCGCTACAGAGGGCACGGGTTCGAATCCCAGTACGGGCAGTTTAATAAATTGTTTTTTTCAATCGATTTATGAATTTCTGTTCAAAGGCATGGATGTATGTGATGACTTGAATTCCCCCCTCCCACCCATCCTATCCCATGAACGAGGCGTATCGAGAGCGATTAGCAAACCACTAGCCTTGTCCCTTTCCTTATATTCATACTCTCTTTGTAAAAAGAGAGGTTGAGCAACTGAGTAACAAGCAGTTCTCGTAGAAATACTTCTGTTGAGATAAACTCCATTAGGAGTCCATATGCTCCATATTGGGAGCGGACATGGTAAAAAAAAGGTTTAAATTTATTGTCGAATAAAATTTGCACTGTGTTTAAAAATAAGATTCTTAAGTTAGTGTAAACACACAATTTTAATAAAAAAAAACGTGAGTTATTTATTCCAAAACATTTTCGATTTGAAATATGACAAAACAAATTAGTTTAAGAAAAACACAATATCACTTCCTTCCAACTCAATCGGTCCTGATCTTGACAAATAAATGTGGATATACGTACAGAGGAATATTTTGTTTTTTTCTATATACAATATAGTTCTTTCCACTAAATATTGACAGTGACAAATAAGTTTGTTTACAAAAATTGCAAAAAATAGCATGTTTGATATATTTACAATTAATCACTTAAAAATTGTACAGCTTATTCACATGGATTTTTTTTTATAGTAACTATGTTTACAATAGAATATAAAAATATTATTGTTTGTTTGTTTACGATTGGCACACAATAATTATTCAAACGAAACTATTTCTGGAATTAGTTCCGATGTCAAATTTCATTTACTGTATTGTTGTGCTAAAAAACATTTTTCCAGTAAGTTATTTTTTTTAAAATGATACAGTATTCGCAGTTTACTTCATTAGCCGTTCTTTTGTGCAATTGGTCAAGATGGGATGTTGCCAAATAAATCTCTCTGAAGATCAAAATCATTCGTGATCGCGATCACGCCTCGCTTCCCAAAAATTCACCAATCGTGAACATCTAATTTCTCCTAACAAAGCATCTTAAAAAGTCCCATTCGGTGATATAATAGTTTAATTTTGTCAGACCATTTCGCAAGACAATAATACTTTTATTTGTAAATATTAAATTATAACAATTCAGAGTAATCAGTCATTTCATTTCGTTGCATGCATGACTTGTTGCACTGAACGTACTCTGATTTTAGTCGTTACGAAAAAAAGTAAACTATATAGAAGAACATTTACACACTGAGAAAATTAACCCAAGGATTTCACTTTCCTTAATTGACAAGAAAAAATGAGTAGTTGCTTGATTTGATTTAAATCTACATTGTCTGCGAACATGATTAATAACTTGAACGATACATTTAAAGGGAGTAACGAAAGTTTTTATTTATTTATGAGTGGACAGAAGAAGACATAGATAGGCGAGAGTCGAAAAACAATACCTGTAACTATGTTAAGTTTCCAATGCGGTATATAATAACAACTAAAATAAAATGTATTGACAGGATACGTCACCAGATTTAGAAAAACATATCCAGATCTTTCACAGTGAAGTAAAACAAGTAAGTGTCGCACTTAGATTCACACACAAAATAATAAGAAAGATGACATTTGTTACGTTTAATATCGTGCACAATATTAACATATACAATTGTAAAAATCAGGATTATGATCCAATGAATGCCCCCTGCATAAAATTAATAAGTTGTGAGATAATAAAAGGTATAAAAAATCTATTTAAATGTTATCGCGTATTATTAATAATCCGATTCGATTGAACAAAAACTTTTGTGTGTGAATTTTTCAATCAATATGTTGATTCAAATTCAAAGAACTTATGTTTGCGATACTGTCTTATTTATTTGTTCCTTAAAATTGGTTTTTGAGAGAGGATTAACTTAATGGAAGTTGATTTTCAATAAAAACGGGTCATTTTATTTCAAATTTATTTCCATTGGAATTTACTCTATTTAATGTACCTGTTAATTTGTAAGTATTGCTATCAATATTTGTATCTTATCTCTCCGTGCGTCTAATGGAATAGAGAAAAAAAACCCCAATTTTTATTTCAATCGTAATAAACCTTCTGATTTAAAACCACGTGTCACAATTTGTAATACAACAAATGGAATAACAAAGTTGTCGAATATTATTTTAAATAAATATTTTTTAGTACCATTTAACTATCTCTCTCGTCTTCAAAAAAGTAGAGTTGAGTCAGTAAATAAAAATCAGTTCTCTTAAAAATAACTTCTGTGGAGACGTTCCATTATTAGTCAGTTTGCTGAACATTAGAAGCGGACATGATTGAAAATAAATTAAACGGTCAATTAAATTGATTTGACGTCACTTTTGGCTGAAGATAGACATGATAGCACTTGTGTATGGGATATATGTATTTCCAAATTACTTTGAAAGTTTATTCTTTTCGGCGATTTCATCAAAGAGTGGATTACAAAATGTGGGCCGTTTGTACAAAGAACAACAAAGCAATTTAGTTTACTAGAGCAAACGAACCGTGCGTTCAAATACTCTGAGCAACAAGCAATATATTATTATACACCCGGCTTATAAACGATGATTTTATAATATGAAGGTATCAAAAGTGCAAAAGGTTGAAGAACCTTTGACATTACCATTTTAATTGAGAACTAACGGTTAAATTTTTCTGATTTCTTCGATTCCCAATACCAAAATAAACTTAAAATAATTATCATATGACTGGTGACCAGGGCTTCCAATCCCGGGATCCCATCCAATTTTTCAATCCTGAAATTCCAGAAAAATAATCAACAAGAGAAAGTTTTTGAAATTCACGCAAGAGCTAAAAAAGGTTCCAAATATTTACATTTTGGCAATTCCGTAAAATGAGTTTTTGGGTTTGGAAATTCTGTGAAAAGCTAAAATAAAGAATTTGCGTCTTTTAACTTCGTCTTGGGTTTTTTAAATCGAGTACAATTTTCTTTAAAAATACTCGTGAGAGCTCAAAAAAAGGTGACATATTTTTTTATTTTAGGAAATCCGTTAATTTCCAGAATTTCTGAATTGCCAAGCAAAAATTTCCCGATCCCAAATTCCGAATTTCTACACGATTTGTTGGTGAATGTTCAATCACAGGGTCAAGAGATTGGAAAAATTGTCAATAACAAAATTTCGGGATCACAAAAAGAGTACGGGATTGAATGCCCTTCTGGTGAAATATATAATCCTTAAATTACTTTTGTGCAAACTACCGATTTTTAGTGAAAGTTTATTTTATCTATTATCAAAGTAAGCACAATTTTCGTATGAACTCTGACAAAAAGTTCAAATAATGAAATAATACACCTTAGCAATAAACAGAAAAAAATCTTCTTCGATCATATTTGCTCCGTCTTTGGAGTATATGGCCACCAAGCAGAACCTCCATGCTTCCCTGTCTCTCAACAATTAATTTGCTACCTCCCATGACATAAAAGCATCCGAGTACATCCTATGGTAAGTACTCAACGGTCGTCCAGGGCGCCAGAATCCCATGGTTGAAAAAGAAGCAGAAGGATTTAGTTAAGCTCTCTAAAAGCATCAGCAGCATATCTTCATGACCACTGACGTCACGGACCGCCATTGTCTACGTTCGTTTATCTCCGAGTTCCTCACAAAACCCAACTACTCCACCCTCAATATCCGATGCAAGCATGTATTCTCGAAGCTCAGTATACAGTTTCTCTTCGTCAGGTGCCATAATTCACTATCATAAAGCGACACTGGTAGACCGCAAGCGTTGAATCAATATATAAGAATTATTATTAAATTTCCATCAATCACCTTCAGTCGAAATTTTAAATTATATGGTGAGATAATAAATTTAAGCTACAAATTGTAAGTGGACATGGTAAAAAAAAATCTAAAAATTTCATGAATTAATTTTGATTAAAACACCTCGATCGGATTCGCTTAGTTTATTATTTAAGAATTTCCAACCAATACAAAAATTATTTGAAAAAAGTTTTTTTATTAAATAGTAAAATTGATTCTTCCGCAAAGGGTTAATCCGAACACGAAAACTTCTTACACTGAAACATCCGCATATAAAAAACTTCGGACTCAGGATATAAAAGCTAATCATTCTTGTAAGGAGTTTTTTCTTAACTGTTTTCTCTACACAAAGCCTTCAGCTGGCAGAATCTTTTAGAAAGTCATTACGTAGCTAGCTCACATGCGGGAATAGAAAATAAAGACTTAGTCTGTACCCAACCTAGCAAAAACTTTATCCAGGAAACCAGGAAATGAAAAAAACAAACATTTAAAATGTATATATATAGCTAAATGGTCTATTACCCCTGAAATATATTTATAAAACATTAATAGTGCAGTATTTCAGTCATTCAATAAAATAATACATTGTTAGGTACGCAATGCGTTTTACTTTTGGTGTGTGCACGTATTCCACTTAGTTTTAGTTCAATTTGCATATGAATTAAACTGTGAGAAACCAAGACAAGATTGCGTTTCTTGTTAACAAACGAACCTCCTGCCTAACAATTGAGATGTTCCATGGCTAGTTTAATAATACAATTTTAAACATCTTTTCTTTATTTCATAACATTGGATAACGACAGACTTGTTATCAACAAAGTAATTGTATTTGTTGTCTTTTTAATAGAGAAATAATAGTCACTGAAAATACAATCTTTTAAAAGGGAATCATCTTCTAACAAATTGAATAAAGTACAAATTAATTGTGTTCAATTTTGCGTTTCATCCATTAACGAAAATATCTTATGTTTTTTTAAATAAGTGTATTTCAATTTCGTTAGAAAATTAACTATCAATTGGTTAAATTATCTTAAAATAATGTAAAGTATTTCTAGTCTTTATAGATACTTTTAATACCTTAATAACCGTAACTGAGGTCTAGGTATTCTGAATAGCATATTTAATCTGAGAGAAATTTTTCTACGACGGAACTTATTTGAATACGAAAAATCAACGTGAAATGACAGAGATAGCGTTGCAGTATCCTAAGTTTCGACGATGATCGATTTTCCATGCAACTGATGATACTTCTTTAAAGTCGGTTTAATATTATATTTTTTTTGCTCATTTTCTTTTTCTGTAATTGTGTAATATCAATATTAATATTAGCAATACCGGTAAACATAGAATCATCAATAATGTAGATCCCTTACTTTAAGAACTTTTCCGTTTCTAAGCTCAAGAAATGCGACCCCAATACCAACATTTTCTTAAATATCTATTTTAATATGGTTGATACAATGTTTATAATTAAGGTATTCTTATATCATAGTTTTTTGGACCTTTTGTAGTTTATATAAATACGCGATAACGCTATCAGGTGATTAGCACCCGCGATAACGATTGTTCGTAAGATAACTTAGAACGCTGAGAACACTCGTCAGTGGTCAATTCATATGTGTGCTGGGATGACGTCTTTTTTACGCGCAACTTAAAATATGATTATTTATTAAAAAAACACAGATTTTTATAAAAAAAAAATGTATGAGGAATGATGCAAAGAGATATTTTTAAGCCTTTGGACTATTTTTTTTTTTTTGAAATTCATAAGAATAAGGCCAATAACGAGGAAACCACTGGGGTCAAAAAAGACCCCCATCGGCTGACAAGTATTTTTCTAGTCTCCGAGCCGCAAGAGTTACAACTATATCAATTTAATTTTTTTTTAATACGCAAGACGTTTTAGCGTGATAGTTTATTAATGCCTATCGTTAATAAATATATTTATTTTTCGCATGTAAAAGTGGAATTTAAACATTAGAAACAAGACGTGAAACCTTTGCATGGGAGAAAACGGTTCCTCTTCTTCTGTCTGATTTTCCAAGAGACCATATAAATTGCGACACACTCTTCGTCTAATCATTCAATTATACATTTAAAATGGTAACAACTTATTTCGACAGAGGGCGCGGTGGAATATGAATGAACCAGTTCACAGGGAATAAATGGTTGGAATCACGACTAAATTAATTAATTATAGTTATTAAATTTAGGACAAATCGCACAATTAAGTTTTGATGATAACACAATGGTTTTATTAAACAGTTTTTAAACAATTCGTCGTAAATATAATAACATAATCAATAAAGACAATCTGTAAACCTTATTATTAAGAAAATTGCAATCCTTTATGAAACATTTATAGCCGAGAGCTGCGTACACTAACGGTCACCAAAAAATAATCCGCAGGTCAGGTCCGTATTGTCCAGGACAAATATTGTTTTTTTTTTATGTATTAATATTATTTATTTAAAATCAAATTATATGATTGTGATTTTAAAAAACTGGTTTATTCAAATCTATCCATTAAGATTTCGGACTATATACCGAAGCCGGAGTAAAGGATTAGTTTTAGAATTTATCGTAGAAACAAATTTTACTCATAGTTTTCTCAGATATTCTCGTTTTTCGAAATTGTAAGAAAGAAGTATTAGTTTTAAAATAGTAAAATCAAAGTCCAAGAATCACAGTCAATAAAATTCAGTTGTATTTAATCACATAAGAATATCTTTCGTTCAGCCTCCCATGTCGTAAACAAGTTATTCGGTTGGTTTCTAGAAAGGTTTGGTGACTCCTGGCGTAGAAAACTTACCCATATAAGCATTAATTGTTTATTAAATTTAAAAAAAAAAATACGCATTCAGGAAAAAAATATTTGTTTATCTAATAATGTTTTGTAATATTTTATATGCATGCTTTTATTAACAAATTGGCTGATTTCTGTAGAACGGATATTCTTTATTACGTCTATATGCTCCTTATAGTAAACGTTTATTATATCTATAGGAAAACACTTTTTTTTTTAAACCATGTCCGCTCCCAATGTGGAGGATTTGGACTCCCAATGGAGTTTATCTCAACAGAAGTGTTTCTACGAGAACTGCTTGTTACTCAGTTGCTCAACCTCTCTTTTTCCAAAGAGAGTAGGGATAGAAGGATAGGGCTAGGACAGGATTAGTGGTAAGTTAATCACTCTCGATACGCCCCGTTCATAGGATAGGATGGGTAAGAGGGGGGAATTCAAGACATCACATACATACATGCCTTTGAACAAAAATTCATAAATCGATTAAAAAATCAATTTATAAAACTGTACTTACCGGGATTTGAACCAGGGCCCTCCGTAGCCGAAGGCAACAACGTTGACCACTCGACCACACAGGCAGCAAAACACTAGTTGTGAGTAAATCATTTGTGTCACTTACATACAATAATATATAATGATATTGAATTCATATGAATCATATATGTAGGAATCTTTTTTTTTTAAATGTATTTACCATTAGAAGAGAGTATGGATAGAGGCTAAAACAGGACTAGTGGTTAACTCTATCTACGCCTTTAAATTTAAGAATTGGAAAATGGTCTAAAGATTTTTTTAGACATCACAAACATACATAAACGGTTGAAAAAAATCTGTTACTCGTATTGATATACTCGAACCTATAAAATCTGCCGCGGAAGACAAATAAGTTGACCACTGCACCCCAGACCCGATCATTTTCCAAAAAATAGAACAAGTGACAAGTGAAGAATAACCGTTCTCGTAAAACAATTATATTTTGATTGACAAACAATATGTTCCAAATAAATTATGAACAGGCTGGTTTGAAAATGAATTTACGTTTTTTGTCGTTCGGGGTCAGAATTAACTAATATGTTTTCATAAAAAAAATTATTCTCATAGACATCAATTATTGAGGAATGAATCAAAGCGTTATAATTACTTTATTTTTTCGAAAGATCAAAAATGCGTGATAACAAAAGCACATTATTTTTATTAGTAAGTGTGAGAATACGAAAAGAAGTAATCACTTGTTCTTTAAAAGTGTTTGCAATTAAATTCTTCTTTTGTTAAATTTTGTTACTTGTGTAAATTTCAGAACTGTACCAAGTCTACTTTTGGACAGGTTAATATTATTTTGCGTTGTGCAATAGGTTATTTTCGGGATCATTGACACAATTTAAACTAATATTTTCTTATTATAAAACTACATTGATAAATATTAAAGGAATAATTACATTAAAAAACAGCGTATGGCTAAAAAAATATGTAAAAAGATCTCTCTTTTACTTTAATTGTATACATAATTTCTCAATTGACTTTTTGTGAAAAGCAGTCTTTGAAAAATAAAATTTTAGCCATATCAGCTTCCTGGTTGAAGCATATGGTCACCACATGGTTCTTCCTAGATTAATACCCCTCGCCTATTTTCTTGCTCCCTCATATGTTCCATGTTCATAGTATGGATAGTCATCAGTGGGCAGGTAGAATTCAGGCTTTCTTAAGGCATCCGCAGCACATGTCCAAATCGGTTCCATCGTCGCTTCTTCACTTTGGGCGTAACTTTTTAAAGCTTCGAATATCTTCCTCTTCGACCGTCGTATTATCTGCTACTCGCTAATCACTTTGTTTTCTCACATTACATGCCAGTATCCTTCATTTCCACTGAACACATCTTTTGGATAAAACCCGACAGCATTAATTGTCAGTAAACTATATGTACATACAAACACAATAACCACTTACCATTTCATTTGAAAATGTATATTATAATTATTAACATGCTGAAGTAGCTGTCAACAATAACATCCAATTAAGAATATATCATAACATTATTTAATGAAATATCCATTTGAAGATTTTGAATTATTTTTTACCAAAAAAAGGTTTACTGTGTTTTTAACTTTGATTATAGATTAATTGTTAAATGCATTTAAAAAAATCACATTATTTTAGGGCTCTAGTTTGGAGTTAGCATAGAGTAAGATCACTTATTTAACATCTCATCGCTAGAGACCCTTCATCAAATTTATTTGTTATATATATATATATATTGTAAATAAACGGAGGTTACGGGTTCAAATCCCAATACGTACAGTTTTATAAATTGATTTTACAACCGATTTGTTAATTCCTTTTCGAAGGCATGGATTTTATGATATCTTCAATTTCCTCCTCCCACCCAACCTATCCTGAAAGCGGGACGTAACGTTAGCAATTTGCTACCCACTAGTTCTGTCTTAGCTTTACTCTTCTACTCTTACATTTATTAGAAACAAACAGAGATTGAGCTACTGAGTGACAAGCAGATCTTGTAGAAAACACTCGTGTTGAGAATTGAGATATATATTAGTATAAATATAAAAAAATGTATGATTGTAATATTTTGAATTTAATTTCTTTTATAAGAAAACTGGAACAAAATAACCATTCATTTGTTTTATTCTAATGTGAAGTAAGAAAAAAAATTATGTTTATATTTATTGTTTGGAGTTGCCGCCTTTATTTACCAGGAAAGATAACGAAAAATAAGCTGAAAAAAAAGAGTGAACCCGTAAAAAAATATCTATGGATTCAGATGAAAGTATTGAGGAGTTTTAGAAAGTATGAACAAGCCATACGAGGACTCAAATCCCATGCTTTAATCAGTGCTCCGCAACCGCTGTGTCGCGACACACTAGTGTGCCGTGGGGCGATGCTAAGTGTGCCGCAGCGCATTACTTCATTGAAGAAAAGATCAAATAATTTGATCAAACAATAATCAAATCAGAGTTGCTTAGTTGTAGTACTGAGGTGGCAATATATATTACACAATTGAGAACAATGCCTTATTTTATTTTTACATATACACATACGTATATCGAATGTGAAAAGGAAAAAGGACGTAACCCACACATAGCAAATTTTACAGGAGACATAAAAAACGTGTTTTGATGGTTTTGGGCCATATGCAAATTATGAATTATACACAACCTTGAAGTGCATGGATACTTCTAAACTGTTGTTTAGTTGACATAATCTAATATCAATTAAAGATATTGTCTAGGAAAAACCTTTTTTTCAGTCTTTTTCTTGGTTTCAATTTTCACAAGCTCATCTTTTATCAAACTTAAAACCTACATTTAGATACTAATTCGACATTTGCAGCTTACATCTTTTTGATAGAACTTGTATCACGTTTGATACATTGTGATTGAAAAAAAGCTGGTTTGAAAAACTGTGGGCTACGTCCTTTTCCCTTTCCACAGTCGATATATATACATGCATATTTGAAGTGGGCTGCGGAAATCTGGAGTAAATTTTGGTGTGCCGTGGGAGAGTAAAGGTTGCGGAACACTGCTTTAATGAATCGAAATTGATCTTAAAGCGTTACGTGAGTAACCTCTAGGCCACGGCGATCGCCAGTTGTAAAATAACATATTCTGGTTTGTTAGATTAGAAAAAAATCACCGTAGAAATAATGATTATTTACCAATTTATTTATCAATAGAATCACTATTATGTATAATAATTATAATGACTTCATTCAATCATTTTATGCGAAGTTGATTTTTTAAATTAAGTCGTTTTCATTTATTATTATTTCATCTTCCATAATAGTCGCCTATGACCCAAATAAACGACGCAAACATTTTTCACAAGCAAAAAAAAGTCTTGAAAATCCTCACAAAAGTACGCATACATCTTGTGATTTCTTTTAGATTAATTCCTACTAATAAATTTCAATTAAAAGCAATGCAACGAAGATAGTCCGTTCTCTTCTTGACTTGTGTTCACAATACAATACGAAGAAATGTGAATCTTATTCAGTCGTAAAATGTGTGATCAATATTTATTTTTTAATTTTCAAGTATTTCGTCGATAGCATAGAAAAAAAATTGTCTAGCGGATATATCAATTTTAATTGAAAATTTTGTCTGTAATTCTAATACCATATATGGAAAATTTTCTTCGAATATTTATGATTGTTCATAATGATTTTTATTGAAATTTAAGTAAACAGCACGGTTGTGATATTTCATTTTAATTTTATTTATTTTTTTCTACTCGATCCATTTCAGGAATTTGAAAAGTGCATCAATTTACCACGTCGTCTTTCCACCACGACTGGTCTTTTTTCTGGGGTTATTTCAAGAATATTTTTTTAGATTTCATTTGTTACAAAATAATTAAAATATATATTTTTTTTTAAATCCATGTCCGCTCCCAATGTGGAGCATATGGTCTTCTAATGGATGTATCTCAACATAAGTTTTTCTACGAGAACTGTTTGTTACTCGGTCGCACAACCTCACTTTTTTTAAAGTGAGTAGTAGGGACAGAAGGATAAGGCTATAACAGGACTAGTGGTTGGCTAATCGCTATTGCTACACCCAGTTATTAAAGGATCAGAAGGATGGGAGGAGAGGAAATGATGTGAATTGACATCACAAACAACCAGTCTTTAATCACAGCTTTGAATTGAGTAATTCTCAAATTCACTGTGATCTGACCGGGAATCGAAACCAGACCTGCGTGATCGGTAGAGCAAGGTCTAATCAACTGGACCACAGCAGGCGTATTAAATTTATTTTTTTATATTTAAAAAGACTTACAAATGAGTTCTAGTATTTAAGATTTTAGTATTTCACAAATCTACACAAGAAATGAGCTTTAATAAGTAATATATAAATTTAATTTAATATTTTTTTTATATTTAGATTTTTGTGCTACAATTTATGACACGTGTTTCGTCTCTTTGAGATTCATCGTCAGACTATCGCACCGTTAACGAATCGTTCATCATCAAATTTATTTTATATTAAAAAATAACTTCCACAAAGCTACCGCCGAATTTATTAAAAATACATAAATTGTCCAAATAATATTACAAATGAGAATAAATTCTGTTTAATAAGTAGGAAAAATGTTATTTTCCAGGTTATTAGGTTAATTAATTAAATTCCTTGACGAAAATAATAAAAAAAATAATTGCTGCTAATACATGTCACTATTTATAATACAAATGTGAAATTAGTCTGGGAACAAAATAATTATGTATTTTTGAAGTAAACGGTATTTAAAATATGATACTCAACATTTTTAAATAGAAGCAATGTAAATTTACTGCAGTATTTTTTTATAACAGTTAAAAAATACAGTCACTTTTTGTGTGAACGCACTACAATACCGTGAATTCATATGGTAATAGACATTTTGCAACGTTGATCTATATAAAACGCAGGCTCCGGAGAAAAAAGTAAACAGTTAGGTGTGTGGTTCCAGCGGTCTACCATCATCTTGATTACTAACATAGGACTTATCTCCTTACGAAAAACAACACGTTTTGGTACGTAGTTTGTTCTGAATAAAATCGTACGTACGAAAATTTTGAATTCAAGAATCCATTTTCACACATTAAAAAACAATTGGACTTTTTTTGTTATAAAACCAAATAACCTATCAAATTATAAAAAATATCTTTTTGAACAAACAATTTTTGAGTATGATATGCCATTGAATGTTTTTTAATTTAACACATAAAGCTATTTTATTTTAAAAGTTACCTGCATTTTTGAATGAATGTTAATCTTAATTTATAGTTAGTTCCAATTTTTGGGGGAAATATAGTAAATCTAGTTTTCATTCCATATAAAATATACATTAAAATTATTTAAATTCGTGTTTCTACATGTTTTGTAATTGTGAATTACTTTATGTTTCTAAATCTTCAAGTCTTAAAGAAAAAGTAATAAGTGTATTTATTAGTAATCCATGTTTTAATAAATGTCAAATGAATTCAAAATCGTCAATACTGAAATGTTTGCTGTTTATAATTATCAGTTTACCTTATTATTAACAATTAAGTAAATTTGATAATTTATCATGTTTAACCAGCGATTTATAGACAGACGTTGGTAAATATTTACATAATTTTAAATGTTCTTTTTTACTGCTAACAACAGCAATAAAACCAAAATCCAACTAAATTAAACAAACTGTCAAGGTGTAATTTTCATTTAATTGCGTGACTTTATAATAATATTAAAAGATAATTTCAAATGAAAATCGTGAGAGAGTTTTATGAAAGAATTCGGATGAGAAAAACGAAAGCACTGGGACTTGTGCGAAAATTAATTGCTAAAGAATGAGTTTCCATACTGTATCGCAGTATAAATAACATTGTTGTCGTAAACACAAGCTTAAATCTAGCATAACAATTCATTTCAAGTTCAAAGTTGAACTCGAGCGTGCTTTTGAATCGATTAAAAACTTTCATAGCAGCTGTGACAGTGCAAAAATGATTTCACAGCGTATTTATTATATTTTATCTGGCTTAATCATTTTTTTAACTAACACCATACTTCTATATAAAAAAAATGTGTAGCATTTGACCCCAGTTATCGTTTTAACACATTTGGGCTAAATACTTCGCTGACAGTTTAAATCCATAGATTCAAATGTATCGAAAAAAATACAATAATATTGTTATAAATATTAGGAGTTCTATATTTTAAAAATTATAACCATTTTTTTTGAAAGACTACCAGAACGACTACCATGGTAAAAAGCATCAAAGATATAATGCTCAAGCAATTTTATGATACTTAGTTTTGTGAATACCTTGGTAGTGCAGTAATTGAAAGAAATCGACGATTGTAGCCTCTATGGATTACATATTTTAAATCATTACTTTCTGATATATTCTTATACTTTTATGACAATTCAGTTTTTGTGCTTACAGGACTAAAATTATCAAGATTTTAAAAATCCCAAACTACCAAACTTCTGCAACGATGACGTCACTAAAAGTAAGTGAATATTTTCATATTTTATTTTGTGCATAAATACTTAAATATGTGTAGCTTTTTTGCGTACGATTAGAATACGAAACACAGCTTTCGATCAAATGATAAAGCTGTAAATTATAATAGATTTTTTGACAATTTCGACGATTCACTAGTTGTTACATTCAGAATTACATACGTGTAATTGTGTATGGCATGTGATTATATTATCAATGAGCAAATGATTCATTTTTAGTTTTACTTTGTATGACAAAGCTTTTACGCACTGTTTAACAGTTTGTCACTTATTGAAACAGATTAATGAATGAAAATTCTTATTTTCAAGCGTAAGACTAAAAAAATTGTTACAAATTTGATTATCGTCTCAATATAAAACATGTGAAGTTTCATGAAATATTATTTCTTTATCAATCACGGTAAATCTAAGGAATTCAATAAATGTTGGAATACTTTTCTTAATAAGCTTTTAGTCATTGATAAAAAAATTAAAACCTATTCAAACAAGTGCGAAGTTTTATACAGTTTACTGAATAACATCAACGCACAACTACGATAGAAACCCGTATGTATTATTCATGAACTCTAATTAAATTTATTTATTTAAATTAATTTACAATTATTTGAACCTTATTTCTATTTATGTCACTATGACTGTAATTTTTAAAACTTGCTGTTTTATATAACCTTTAAATTTGATAAAGAAGAAATCACAAAACCTTGAGAGAACTTTTCAAAAATATTTTTTTTAGTAAATCGTGTCTCAAAAAATTTACGACATCAATTCGCTTAGCTTAAATTTTAAATTGTTTTTTAATACTCCAAAAAGGTTTGCAAAACGATAAACGCAACGTAGTAAACCGTATCAAAAATTTAGATCATAATCAAATACGTAAATACTGCGTCTTACTTATTCAGAGAGAATATTTCGAAGCAAAGGTTAAATGTTGGCTTCTTTTACCTTGAGACAATTTTAAACTCGATTTCAAGTATTTTAATACAAAAGATATGCTAAACAAACAGAATATTAATTTTTCCGTCATTAAAAAAGACAGATTGATTGAAAGTGCTATTTTTACATTGTTAAAAATAACTTACTTTGTTATATGAATACAGGAAATAAAAAAGACATTTAAAAATTAGCATATGCATATTCTCTTTTTTGGTACATGGTTTATAGTAAAATTAAAATTTTTATTCTGTAAAATACAGTATTTTTTTGTAGTAATACAATTTGAAACCGTAAATTTAAAATTTAACGGATGGGTGCATAATAAAATAGTGTAAAAATATTGAACAATCGCCAATTATTATGATAATAATTTGAATGTTTCTGTTTTATATTCTTTTATATAAATGCGGTTTAGTGAATGAGCAGTCACTCAATCTATCTCTTCAGTCAATATTTCATACAGTAAGAGTGATGAGGCAAACATATTAATTCTTTCGAATTTACTATTTCATTAAAGTACTTTAGTAAACAATACAAAAATACTTCCTTATGACGATGGTCGAAAAGAATTGTTCATAATTAATAAAATACATGAAAGTATCCATCCATTTTGTAGATGATTAGTAATAAAGTTTTTTAATTACTTAATAAAACTAGTGCCGCAAATTTTCGACTTATACTGAAAATCAAGGTTATTTGTGCATTTAATTTAAGCTTTTTCATACAGAAATATAATCGGTACACGAATATGATATCATTGTAAACAAAAAAACATTTTCAGCTGTTTTTCAATACTTTGTAGTATTTTTATAATCATTTGGATGTTGGAGTTTCACAACAAAAGTGTCTCTATACGAACTGTTACTCAGTCGCTCAACCTCTAGATAAAAATAAAATACAAGGACACTGGTTAACTAATCGTTTTAGCTACGCCCGATATTTAAGATTTAAGAAAAAAGTGAAAAGGAATTAAGAACATCATATAAGTCAATGCCTTTGGACAGAAATCCATAAATCAATTGAAAATAAATTATTAAAAATTGTCAGTACTGGGATTCGAACCCAACGATGTTGACCACTCAACCACGTAGCCAAAGTAAACTATACCTCATAAAGTATATGATACAGTGCAAAACAATGATTGCGTAATCAAAAACAAAAGTTTTGATCATTATACTCAGCACAAAAAATTTGGTATTAAAACAATACAGTATAACTTTAAGCTCAATGTTAACAAATAACAAATTCATTCGCAAGGCTGACAAGGTTTCATTAATTCAGCTGTGATAATAATAATTGAACTATTTCTACGCACATATTTAATCATCCCACGTTATTGCAGTCAAGTTTTGTAATTACTTGTAATCATTCAGACGGACAGGCGTACGAAGAGAGACAATAGATTCTCACGTGAACCTATTTACCAATGTACAATTAATTAATGTAATCAAAATCATACATCTGATGCTAAACCAAAACATTAACAGTCATATTATGAAATAATTTGCGTTACACACATAAACGCATATCAAAGACAGCAGGTTAAAGTGAGTACGTAATATTCAGAAAACAAAGCAGTTGCAGATACAAGTGTATTTTTTAAAGTTTAATAATTACATAAACTAGATATAGACAAAATTTATAGGAAATTTTCCTAAGAATTTAAATATTTTGAGTAATAAATGTCCCCAAAGTATGTACATACACATACAGGGCCGGCGCCACCATACAGGCGAAAACCATTAGGGGGCGCATTATATACTCTAATAATAAGGTTTATTTTATTTTGACGTTTGTATTTGTTCGTTTTAATTCTATATAATTTGAAAAAGAGAGGTTGAGTGACTGTGTAAAAAACAATTCACGTAGAAAAACTGCTGTTGTTCTGGGACTAAATACTTCACACTGGGAGCGGACATGGATATATAAAAAAATATTTATATCATCCCGAGTTATTGTTATCATTATTTTGAGAAAAAAAAATGGGACGATTTACTAAAAAGGGGGCGCGCCAATAATCGTTGCCTAGGGCGCCAAATAACCTTGCGCTGGCACTGTTCACATATTAAAGTTTGATTTAATTGTTTTTTATGATGCTCAACAGTTAATTATTCTATTCAACAGTTAGTTTCAAAGCAAGCTTTTAAATATTTTAACTTATTTAAAAAACCAATATTTGCACACAAGTGAAATGCTATTTTCCCTAATCTTTAGTGCTTCGTTCTTGATATCAATCAAATAACAGTTTAAGTAAAACAATATGAAAATTTTGAAAAATTATAGATCACAGTTTTTACATATTTTTTTACAAGTTGGTTGTTGATTATTCCACCACCACCTTTTATGTGTATGCAGCCACTGTTTTATGGCCACCTTTCATAACGCAACACGATAAAAAACCATAATTTACTTTTTTGCCCGATACAGAGCTGTACGGGATCTATATTTTAATTAACACTGTTGTGCTTAAAAATTAAAGATAGAAAGACATAAATTTAATATTTTATCTCTCTACCAGAATTATTGACCCATGAAATATACTACCCTATGAAAGATGTTATCATATGTTTGCCAATTTTATCGCTAGTCATAAACAATGCGTAGATTATTTAAATTATTCATGTTTTATAGAAATATAAAAAAGGGGAAGTACTTTTTAAACAGAATCATTAAATTTAGCAGCAGTGTTGAGTGTTGATCTCCCATGATTAGCACGCACTTAGAGTGCTTCTATTTATCAATTTTCCACTGAGTTAGAAAATTCATGAATAATATTTAAAGAGAGTAGGTCAAACACCACTTTTGAAAACGAAATCGTCTTGTTCAAATAGTTGTTGAGATTCCCACACGAAAATTGAAAACAATGCATTCAAAAACGATGGGAAAAACTGGCGTAAATTTTTTCACTTGATTTAAAAAGTAGTTTGCAAGTTTATTATCATATAAACGACGTAAGAAAAAGAGTTGCATCAACAAAAATATATCAGAATCAAAACATTGTTGTATATTTTATTGGAAAGTATTTATTTTATAGTGAATCGTCCAGCAACAGCGCTTAAAATATATATGTGAAGCATGAAATAGTCCAAAAAAATCTGTTGATAAAAGCTCACTTCGTTTGTAAATTGATAATTATTTAATCATGTTCATAAAGTATAAAGATTTTTCAATGCATGCCAGCCTTTCACATTTCAGTATCGTTGCTATCAGAGAATTAAAAATTTTAATTATCGAATGGAAATTCACATACTACTGTTTAATCATCGGCTTATGAATTTAATTTGAAACTTTCATACTTTAACCAATGAAACAGGATTCTGCTAAAGCAATAAGCTTTTATGACCAGATCTTTAAAAGCATTGTTTTATTTATAACTGTATCATGGATAAATGGTAAAAAACTAAAACTGATTCGTTATTCTTCCTGTTACAAAACTAATGTTTAAAAATTGAAATTGGTAGTGAACTTATTTATACAACAGTTGATATAATAAATTCTTACAGAATTACAGTTTTTTTTGTGTAAGTATTATATATACTGTTTTGTCTATCATCATTTTAGATAAAATATATAGGGAGCATAATGTATTTATTGTTGTAACACTAGCCAATTTTATTGTTACATTTCGCTTAAAATGTATTAATTTTTTGAATAAATTTACGATGTGATTTTTTGCAATTCAAACAAAAGACCACTACTTTATGTGCCAATTTCGAAATCTCACTTTGCCCCTTTGTCTGATTGCCCACTTACATCTATTATGCATGCATCGCCATAAAAATTTACAACAGACATCTCTTTATATTATTACAGACATTGATGCATATGATGTTTTATTAATAAAAATTTACGATGGTACATTGCAATTCTCTAGTTAGATAAAAAAAAAATACAATAATTTAAATGGGTTTAATAGGTAGATATTTTTTTCAAATAGTTTGAAACCATTTATAAAACTGATTTTTTTATGTATTTTTACGTTTAACCTACATATTTTAAATTGTTATATTAATTTATTTTGGAAATGATGAAATTGTTAAGATTTTTTGTTGGTCTTTTGGTTTTAAAAATAGTTATATAATTATTTCATATTGTTACACATATCTGTACACAAGTATAAAGCATTAAATTGTATCGCTTCCGCAGGACGATTTTAATTATATGTATTTTTAATCGTGGATAAGTTGAATAAATCATTTACTCGATTAATACAGAGATTTGCTATAGAAATAGTGTGTAATAAGTTGTTTTAGAAAAACCCACAACTTATAAATATATTAAATAAAACAATACTTAAATTATTTCATAAGAACCCTTACTAGTATAGAACAGGGGGTATGCAAACCGTGGCTCTTTGCGGTTCTTAAAATTTAAACTATTGATCATATCACGTTTTGTACGTTAAAAATCCATACATTTATGGCTGTCTTATTCTTTTTCTATCATTTCTCCTTAAAAACTTGATTCTTTTCAATTGAAAGACTGCTGACTCCTGCCCTAATGCACTACCACTTGATCGTGATAAACAGAACATCAAAACTATGCTCTTTTTGTCAGTAAAAATAATAATCAATGCAACCTGTTCTTGATTTAAATTCTCAGATACATTAAAAAAAGTGTTGTCTTAATTCTAGTGTAGTCATTTACGCTTTTGCACTTTTGAAAGTACCTTACCAATCAAAATTCAATAATGAATAATTGTTATATCTCATGTATGATTAATAAATACCTTGTTCCAAAAAACGAAATGACAAAGGATTTTTGACCTTCTTTGTCTTAATGGTTCCAATATAATAAATCTTAATACGCCAAGCTTTTTTTTATTACAGTAATTTTGATTTTTAATAACAAATAACATAAAAGATTCCATCATTAAGCGAGGTTAAGTGTGTTGTCCACAATAATTTGGCACATTAAATTCACTAGGATAATCATTTGTGTCTTTTAATTACTATTTATTTACGTTTTTAATGGTTCCGTTAAACATCCGTTTGCCGGACCAAAATGTTGAAACAAAAAAGTGAATTACGCGTTCAAGATCGTGCCGTCAGAGTGCATTACGCAACTTTTCTCTCGTGCACCTACCTCCAGACCAGCGCAATACGAATCTTCGTGACGTATATAATACGCAATGGATAAAATGACGGTTGTAACAGTAATAATTATATGATTTATTGTGCAGCTAATGAAACAACAAAAATAGCGA
The DNA here is from genome assembly GCA_030503985.1 of Himalopsyche tibetana. Lineage (NCBI taxonomy): Eukaryota > Metazoa > Arthropoda > Insecta > Trichoptera > Rhyacophilidae > Himalopsyche > Himalopsyche tibetana. Next base: position 35,857,616 of record JAPJYX010000002.1, on the reverse strand, counting down.
TGTCAGGAAATATTACTTTTAATTTTTTTTATGAAAAATAAACGAATACCATCTTGAAAACAATTGCTGTATACCTATTGAATTAAATATATTCGGATACGATTTCATGCTTTCGAATCCCAGAACAGCATTCACCAATAATTTGTGAATTTGATTCTAAGGCATAAAAGCACACTCAACTCCCAAATAGTTTTGAAATGTTGTTAAAATTTGATAAAAAGTCAAATAGTTATTATTACATTAACCCGTAACATGCCATCCTAAAAAATCACGTTCCCTGATATGATGGCATCTCAGTTTCACTGTTTATTGACAGTATTTAAACCTATGTTAGAAGCTAAAAATAATTTAAAAATGTATATATGCTTGAAAATATATTCTAGGTCTAATTTTCACCCTCATTTTATTTATAAATGCTTAAAATGCTTGAATGATTTAATGGCTCAACTAGCTATGAATACATCATGAGCAAGGATGAGTGAATAACTAGTCTACTCTTATTTATAGATCATTTGATGATTCAATTCTACCAGAGCTCAAAATTATTTATCATAATCTACAATTTTTCGTTTGTTATAATTTTTACGAAGTTGTCGAAGATTTAATATTCTTTTAAAAAATTATTTATTATCAATTTAATATTGTGTACCGCTTACATTGTAGGAAAAAAATGATGGTTAAATTATGTATGGAGTAAATTAAAAATCTTACGTCATTTTTTTTTTTATTTTCAGTTTTTATCACTGGCCCTGCTAGCTTCAATCGTATCAGCAGAACCTCCAGTACAAAGCAACTTTGGAGGCTATAACTATCAAAAACCTAGTTCAAATTACAACGCACCCAGCTCTTCGTACAATGCTCCAATCTCCAGTTACGGAGCACCAAGCTCAAGCTACAACGCGCCAAGCTCCAGTTACAACGCGCCTAGCTCAAACTATCACGCGCCTAGTTCCAGTTATAACGCACCTATTTCAAGCTACACAGCTCCAAGCGGTGGACAAGGATACAATAGCTATAGCAAGCCTAGCTCTACATATGGTGCACCAAGCTCTGGTTATTCTGGTAACAATAATAATAACTATGCTAGCTCCGGACACGATAATGACTACAATGATCATGAAAATAATGAGGTACGTCTTAATTTGATATCAATATGTTTAGTAGACAATAAATTAAAAGGCAGCTTGCTCTGTAAAAAAGACATTTAAAAAAACAATGATTGAACAAATCATTAAAAAAATAATCAAGGAACTCAAAATAATTTATCAACATTTCAAAAATGTATTTATTTTATATGAAAACTTATAGTTCTTGTTAAGGCAGTGTTAATATATCGACTGTGGAAAAGAAAAAGGACGTAACCCACAGTTTTTTCAAAACAGGTTTTATTCGATAATCACAATGTATCAAACTTAATACACGTTCTATCAAAAGGATGCAAGCTGCAAATGCCGAATTAGTATCTAAATTGAGCTTTTAAGTTTTAAAAAGATGACCTTGTAAAAAATTAAAACGAAGAAAAAATACTGAAATAAAGGTTTTTTCTAGACAATTTTTTAAATTAATTTTAGATTATGTCAATTGAACACCAGTTTCGAAGTCTCAGTGTACTTCAAGGTTGTGTATAATTCATAATTTGCATATGGTCCAAAATAATCAAAATACGTTTTTTGCGCCTCCTGTAAAATTTGATATGTGTGGGTTACGTTCTTTTTTCTTTCCACAGTCGATATGGAGAGACGTACACTTACAAAACTAATTCATTATTAACTGTATAATATTTTAATGTTTTGGTTAAATGGTATCGATTTCTTTAAAAGCTCCACAAGAGAAGCATACGAAAAAGCTTTCATCTTTTAATTCGACTCGTTTCTATTACATTTAAAACAACTCGATAAATAAATTTAGTATACAATAAATATTTACTACTTTCTTGAATTAATATGTGTTAAAAAAGTCAATTACCTTGCACAAAACAAAAAAAAGCACTAATCGATTGATAGCGTGCGAGTTGTACCTGATAGAAATCAGAACAAGAATTTCGCTAAAAAAATAATCGTGGTAATAGTGATTGGTGCTGCCGTTTAAAAAGTGATTATAACTCAATCTTTCTTAGTTAGTACACTATTAGACAAAGCAAATAGATTAAAAAATCATTTTATTATTTAGTAACGGCAACAATTCTAACAAGTCAAAAACTTCTTATAGTAACTGTTTTATATTTGAAAGAGATATATTTTAGGCGTTTAGATATTTGGTGTATTTATCAAATTCAACAAATTGAATTGGTTTGTTGATATTTTCATTATCAAATGCTTAATACAAACACTACTTTAATCAAAAGAATCGATGTTTTTCCAATAGGTTCTTATATATATTTATTTATAGTGAGCCACACATATTAGTTTCTTAATAAATACATGATCAATATTTAGTATGCAAATTATTTACGATAAGCATATGTTGAATAATCAAGTTTTTAATATTGTTATTTTTTTAATTTGCTCAATTCGTTTGTATGTAAGAATAAACACATTTTTTTACCATTAATCATTCAATGTAGAGAAAGCATATGAACTTCTAATAGAATTTATCTCAATAGAAGTGTTTATATGAGAAATGCTTGTTACGCAATTGCTCAACCGCTCTTTTATTTCCAAAGAGAGTAATAATAGAAGGAGAGGGTTAGGACAGAACTAGTGATTATTTAATCGCTCTCGCTACGCCTAGTTTTTATAATAGGATGGGAGGGAGAGGGAAATTAAGACATCACATACATTCATGCCTTCGAACAGAAAATTATAAATCGATTGAATAATCTATTTATTAAACTGTATTTACTGGGATTCGTACCAGTGACTTTAGTAACCAAAGCCAACGAAGTTGACCACTTGACCACGAAGGTAATGAATAATAACGTACTGAAATTATTAAGAACGTTTGATATTTTTGTAAGAACATAAGGCACATCGTACTATTTTTCAACATTTTATCTTACAAAAAATATTTTGTTTATGAAGATAATAATCTTTAAAACGTTCAAGCTACAACATGTTAACTGAATGTTTCTAGAAAAAAACATTTGAGCTTTATCACTGTTTTGTCCTTGCACGTACAAAATCACTTACTTGAGATGTCACTGTACTCTGTGACAATGAACTTCTTAACACATAATGTATTATGATATAATCAAAAAAAAAAAAAACGTTACATATACTAATTCACGTATGTCTTAATTGTTTTTTTTATTATTAACAGCCTAAGTCTTATGAATTCGGATATGCAGTCAAAGATCCCTACACCGGAAACGACTATGGTCGCAAAGAATCTTCAGATGGCAACACTGTTCAAGGAGAATACAGAGTTCAACTTCCTGATGGAAGGACACAGATTGGTAAAGCAATACTTAATACTAAATTAACTAAATTATTAATACACAAGATTAGGCTCTAAGTTCACACTGAAAACAATAAAATTCTCAAAAGCTTTTTAAAATATATGAAGAGAAATAAGTGTAAAGATATAATCATATTATTATTTTTTAACACGCAATAAAATGGTAATAAATAAATCGGAGGTTTTTAATGCAAGCCGAGTGATCTTGGCCGAAATTATTTTACTATTACAAAAAACACAATTATACATTTTTTGCAAACGTTTTCTTTTTAATTGCGAGACAATTATATATCACAAGAGGCAATCAACTACAAATTATAGTAAACTATGGGGCGATGCCAAAATAGCTATCAACGAACTAAATGATTATCATGGCATAACTCTTGTGTAACTAAAAGCTTTTACCGAATAATAACTCTGCCAATTATTTACTAGGTAGTATCAATATATTGTAGACGTATTTTTATAAGCTGAAAACAAACGTATAATACTTGATTAATTTGCTTTGCTTTCTGAAAATTGTTCTGATAACTAAGTGTTAAATATGTTAACAAATTTTATTCTGTTATTTTTATTATATAAATGTGACATAATTTTCAGTGTTAGTAAACCTTTGTAACAGTTCGGTGGCAGTATTTATCTAAACCGTTTGCCAAAAATCTCAATAGAGAAATGGTGCGAACAGTCTTTTAAGCGGTTGACATCGCAAACGATTCTTTTATGATTCTTGGAAATACTTGAAATACGTGACTGGAATTGATAATATGTACTCACAAGTACAATACTACTCAATTTTTCATATTCTTTAAGCGTGCAGAAACGTTTTACAATACAAACGCAGCAGAACATTTCAAATCAAGGACTGTATTAATGTTTAAGATATCACTCTCTAGTCAGTTATACCTTTTTATGACTCTATAAACAAATAAAATATGCAATACAAAGTGGTATATTAACAATCTTATATGTCTTGTCCATATTATGTTTATAATTCTTCATTTTTCATTTCTAAATTATTTATATCGACTGTGGAAAGGAAAAAGGACGCAACCTCCACATAGCAAATTTTACAGGAGATGCAAAAAAACGTGTTTTGATGATTTTGGGCTATATGCAAATTATGAATTATACACAACTTTGCGGTCAAGTGCATGGAGACTTCTAAACTGGTGTTTAATTGACATAATCTTATATTAATTAAACAATTTGTCTAGGAAAAACCTTTAGGTTTTAATTTTTACACGGTCATCTTTTTCAAACTTAAAAGCTAAATTTAGATACTAATTCAGCATTTGTTGCTTAAATTCTTTTGATAGAACGTGTATCAAGTTTGATACATTGTGATTATCGAAAAAATCTGTTTGTAAAAACTGTAGGTTACGTCCTTTTTCCTTTCCAAAGTTGATATTATAATTCTTTCGCAACCATATTAAATTATATTAGCTCTTAAGAAACGGTCATAGATTTACAGTACGTGTACCGTACACTCAATTGTATATTTTTAATCCATGTCCGCTCCTAATGTGTATGGGCTGCCAATGTAGGTATTTTAACAGAAATTTTCTACGAGAACTGCGTGTTACTAAGCTTCTCAACATCTGTATTCGAAGAGAATAAGAATAGATGGATTATGTAGAACAGGACTAGTGTTTAGTAATCGTTCGCTCTATTCTCCAATATTTAACCTGTTGGCTGCCGTAGAAAAGTACGCCTGTACCTAACACCCGGCTACAATTTTCAATTATTAATTTAATTAGGTATTGACGAGGTAATTTGTCTCTGGCGTGTTAAGCACGGAATATTGGATGAGATATGTCGTCTGTGGCAGCCATCCAGTTAAGTATCGGAAGGGTATTTTTAGACATCACAAACATGCTTGCGGACAAAAATCGATAAATCTATTGAAAAATTTCTGTTCTTACTAGAACTTCAACCCGTGAGGTCCGTCACAGAAGCCAATGACGTTGACCATCGAGCCACGAATCTAATTGTAATTCGATACGTTGTTAAATTACAGTAACGTACCATGCTGACTGGAAGACAGGTTTCCACGCTGATGTCAAGTATGAAGGTGAAGCAAAATACCCAGAAACTTACGGATCACCTAAAGCCCAAAACGGAGGATTTCCATCATCATCTTATGGTGCTCCATCAACTGGAAACGGAGGAAACTATAACCAAGGTGTGTTGAATATAGCTTTTACTAAAACAACATTTAAAAATAGTATTTAGTGTGACACTTTGTATTTTTTTTTATCATATATTTATTTATTTATTGTTAAAAATTAAAATTACAGTACATGACGCCAATTCGCCATGTACTTGATAAATATAATAAGACAAAATATAAAATAAAACTACATAATACATCAAAATCAACAAATAAAATAGTAAAATTTAACAAACAATTCACAAATACTATCACTTTAAATGTCCACTTCTCTAGGCAATGCGTTGATCAATCGAACGGCCCTTGGAACTGGTGACTCATACCTCCTAAGCGAGTTATAAGTTTTTAGAAATAAATGTTTTTACTCATAGTTTCGTCCACGTAAGAATAAATTGGGAGCATCTAAATTAATAGTCATGAGAATTTCAGGACTGTTAGCTCGGCCCCGAAGGAGAATAGAAAAATGCTGTATATATATTATATAACTATAGAAATATATATTATATAACTGACTGAGTAGTACATTTTTCGACAACTTTTCCACTATCATTGAACATAATTAATTGACCGTCTTAACTTCATTTCTCTAGATTACATATTTTTGTGGGACCGAATTCATATTTATTGAAACACAAATATCAGTTTATGTAAACTACATTATTTGTGACCACGACATTTCTACAATACTATCTTAAATATTATTTATGAGAAAAAATGTAATTTGTCAAGATAGCCTTATGCAACAATATTTTTTTATAATATTCAAGGTTCTTCATACAGTGCACCATCCAACCAATATGGAGCTCCAGACTACAGCGGATCTTTGACAGGATTCGGAGGATCCAACAACAATAATAAATTCGATTCATATTCTACCATCGGAAGCAAGTCCTCATCCCCATCTTCGTCATATGGAACTCCATCATTCCACTAAGATCTTTCATTGACCATCATCGAAACTTATTAATCTATAAATTATATTTAATTTACAACGCTCCCTAGAATTAAAAAAACGTACATTTAAGAAACTATTTTTTTTAATGTACTTTTCAGTAAATTATTATTATTTATTTTATTTTAAGACTTTATGAAATGGTTGATATTTTCATTTTCATTTTTAAAATAAGAATATTTTTTTTTGTTTTCCGTGAAAGCTTTATGACTATTTTTTATTAATTTGACAGAGCTTTATTAACTGTTTGAATTATATATTATATTTTACCTTATTTTAATTAAATTCAAGCAGGTTAATGTCAATTCAATCAATTAACTATATAATTTATCTAATTAAAATATTTATTTTGATATCCATATACATACGTATGTTATTGACTTGAAATTCAAAATAATTTGCTCAATAAAAAAATAAATTTAATTATTTTAAGCATAATATCTCTGCAATAGGATATTTTTGTAAAAGTTTACCGTGTACTTAAAATTATTGTTTATTATCATTTTATACTGGAAATAAATGGGAATGATAATGCTGTAAGTGGGTTAGGTGGTGTGATTGTAAATACTTGTGTGAAGGATACGTTTGTATACGATTAAGTACCTTATATACAATTACTTGTGTTTAAAATACAACTTATATTATATTTTAAAACACTGTAAATTATATCTGCACATTGAGCTTTGCTTAGAATAATATTTTTTACTTTTTTACAACTGTTAGTTATACGATGCGACATCTTTTAATTTCAGTATTATTTTATGTAATGACAATGCATTTATTATTTTTTTAATTTGTTTGTCTTTTGTGTGAATTAAATATTATGTACTTACTGCTATGTGAAAATGATTGAGCTTTTAAAATAAAACGCAAATTTAAAAATTATATGTTTATTGTTTTAATTTTGTGTTAATTCATTAACTCATTAAAATGGAAGTAAAACCAAACATTTTAACTACCGATTTGTCGTCGCTTAGGCAAAAAGGGGAAATATTAACTATTTGTGATAATATTCAAATAATTTATGAAGACCTTGGTATCACGATACTCATAATCAACGTTTCCTCTAAGCCGAAGAGTTAGCAGCGCGGAAATTTCAAAGGCTGCGCGGAGGCTGCGTGGAGGCTGCGCAGACCGATCAAATATGAATTGAGCAACTGTCTTGTAGTGCGTGCCAACCCGGAATGAGTGCGCGGGGGCTTCTCAACTGCTGCGCGGCCGCGCACGCGCGCAGCTTAGAGGGAACGTTGCTCATAATATCCAATTTTGATATTTTTGAAATAAGTATGCCGAAGATTCAAAATTTACACTTACATTTGAATACACAACAAAGAATGTTGGGTATTCAAATGTACTTGTCTAAGCCACTAGCAAAGATGACTAGCTTTATTTTATCTTATTTTTTTTACTTTTAGGGTGTTCACTGTCAATACTTGGTGGAAAAGCATCATATTAAATTTAGAAAAACTCAATATTCCATTGAAAATATTTCCACTTTTATTCACCAAGATCAGAACGGTTTCACTTGTGGCGAGTATTATCAACTGAAACTGGTCCTGATATCGGTGAATAAAAGATTGGATTTTTTAAATGAATAATATGATATGGTTAGATAGTATCATTTGGCAATTAGTATTTTTCGTGGTGTAAAAGCATATTTTTAATCATTAGAAAGTGCTATTTTTCACTTGCATTTCGTGGTATTTTTTTTAGCAATCAAAAAATTGTGCTCTTGCGGTTTTGCGATTTTCTCAAAACTCTAAATTTGGTGAATACGAGATAATTCACCCCTCATAAGGTTTTTATATTCAGACATTATTTAAGGAACAATGATTGTTATTGAATTCTTTCATATTGTCAACATTCTACAGTTTGCGCAAATTTCTTTAGGCAACCTTTAAGTATCTTTATAAGTCACTCCCCTCGAAATATGCATTATTATTCATGGTTATCGCCTTTGGCAACGTGCTGACTGAGAATTCATTTTATTTAGTTATTCTATAGACTTAAATACACTTTAAGTGATTTCTGATAAAGTTTTCAATGCCATCTTCAATACGACAAGTGCTATATTTTCCGTCAAAACATTATCAGTCTCCCACAAACAGTGTAATTTTTTCAATGGTTTTTTTAAAGCATTTTTTTCTTGTTTTTCATTATAATATAGTGTATTTATATTGGAAAAACTATGTTGTATTTTTTCATCCGTCCTGTTTGTCGCTGTATTGTTGTTTTCCAATTCATCAACAACTCGTACATCCATTTTTCAGCAACAAAACCCACCCATTTACGGCGGTCGTATGTATACACCCAGAGCCAACGCGAGGTTATTTAGCGCCCTAGGCAACGGTAATTTTCGCGCCCCCTTTTTAATAAATCGTTCCATTTTTCTTGCAAAATAATGAAAAATAAACAATTCGGAACCATTAGAAATATGTTTTATATATCATATATGGAGTATATGGCCACCTTATGGAAGTATCTTAACAGAATTTTTTCTATGTAAACTGTTTGTTACTAAGTCGCTCAACCTCTCTTTTTCGAATCATATACATAACTACAATGAACAAAAATACACACATCAAAATTAAATTTAATTTACTATATATTTAATGTATGTAAAACTATTTAATATTATAAGAGTGTATAATAATAATTGTAATACTCCATTTATGCGCCCACTAATGGTTTGCGCTCTAGGCGGTTGCTTATTTTGCCTGTATGGTGGCTCCGGTTCTGTATACACCCATACCTCGCAACACGGCCTAGATACGTTCCACAAAACTTGGCCGCAAAGCGAAAAGCCGTATAAGGAATCAATTATTCTAATACAAATTCAATGGGATCGGTTCCAAATTTTTAAAATATGTAACATGGTTTATCATTCAAAATGCATTTAATCTTTTTATTTCATTTAAGTCAAAAATACATGAAACAAAAATGAAACAACTTCATGTTACATAAAATATGTGTATGTGTACATACATATATATGTTTTAATGTCTTCTTTTTTATCGCGAATAGTTTGAATGGTAGATTTCGCAAGTCCAATTGCCTTGCAAATTTCAACAATTTTCTCTCCAGCTTCTATACGACGTAATACATCTAGTTTAGTTTATAGCGTGACTGATTTTCGGCATCTCTTTTTATCAGTCTCCGAAGTCGATATTTTTTTCGATGGCATTTTGTCTAAAAAATAATGAAATTATAAAATAAGTAAACAAAAAATACATATTTAAAAAAAAATGTATCAAAAATTTCCTTAATTGTTTCCAATTTTTCCAGTTAATGTGTAACAATCAGTAATAAATATGTATCCAAAAAAAGTTTTTTTTGTCGTTATAGCAAAACATTTTAGGCCGAAAATCGAAAACGTGCCTTAATTGAAGAGGGCCGTTATAGCGAAATGCCGTGAAAAGAGCGGCCGTATAGCGAGGTATGGGTGTACTGCATAATTGAATTTTTGCGTTCAGAGCGGGTTTCGCTGTTGGCTTTTTGCTTCTTTGACAATATTTTTTTTTACCTCCATAGTTTTTAATAACACTACAGGTACATCGGGTGGTAATAAGTCAAGAAACAATAAAGCACTTACACAAACGGACTAATACAAAAAACGACGAAAAGTCAATATTGTGATTTGTGATGAAAAAATCAATAAAAAAATATATTTTTACGTAGATATGTATATTTAACAAAGTTTATTATGATAAAAAATATTACTATCGATATCATAAAATAGATTACAGTTTGTGGATCATTTAAAAGTATGACGTACGACACATATATGCTTCTTAAACATATTACTGTTTTGTTCAGTTTTTATAAAAATAAGATATGTTTTTTAACTACATAGTTGCACTAAATTTTATATATTTATATAAAATATATCGACTGTGGAAAGGAAAAGGGACGTAACCCTCAATTTTCCAAAACAGCTTTTTTTCGATAATCACAATGTATACAACTTGACACACATCTAAAAGGATGGATACTGAAAATGCCGAATAAGTATCTAAATTTAGCTTTTAAGTTTGAAAAATATGACCTTGTAAAAAATTAAAACCAAGAAAAAACATTGAAATAAATGTTTTTCCGAAACAATTTCTGTAATTAATATTAGGTTAAGTCAATTAAACACCAATTTAGAAGTATCCGTGCACTTCAAGGTTGTGTATAATTCATAATTTGCATATGTCACAAAATCATCAAAACATGTTTTTAGCGCCTCCTGTAAAATTTGATATGTGTGGGTTACGTCCTTTTTCCTTTCCACAGTCGATATATTTATATATTTTAAAATTATGCTTGATAATTTTGTGACTATATTAATTAAAAATTATGACACTCGCTTTTTTAATATCACCAGACAGATTAGATCTCAAATTTCCAGTTATGTATGGAATATGAACGTTTTTCCACGTTCTTATGTCCAGCTTTCGAAACTTACTAAATACGAATTAACTAAAAAGCTTTTTTTTATTTTACCGTCTGATATTCGGTTTTCAAACCAAACAACAATGAAAGAATATCCTCTCAATCATAGATGGCAGTCGTATAAATATTAAAAATATTATAAAATCATAATATCATTTTTGTTTATAATAAATAGTGCTATAATAAAATAATGAAAGAGCTCTAATGATTGGGTGAAAAATAAACTGCTCAATAACGTAATCAATGTTTTTTTTTAAAAAGGTAACGGATCTCAATTCCTCTAAAGCTTTTTTTCTAATCCATGTCCGTTCCCAATGTGAAGAATATGGCTTTCTAATAGAGGTATTAGGCAACAAAAGTTTTTTTACGAGAACTGTTTGTTACTTAGTTACTCAACCTCTCTCTTTTTTCGAATATAGTAAAGATAGACAAACAGGGTTAGGCATTGGCGGATCCAAGAGGGAGGCCATGTGTGCCATGCCCCCCCACCCCTTATGAGAATTAATTTTTCATTTTTCTAATTTATTAAAACTTTATTGTGAAATGGGCTCTTTAACCCTTTCTTAACTATGATGTGTTAATAGTACACATACCTTCTAATCATTTACATTTCTCTGTATATATAATAAATACTCGGCCAAAAATTCAGGTATTCATCCCTTATATATTTACGCATTGAGTAATGCAATAATAGAAATATTTTAGTAGTGTTATGATTCACTCCCGTTTGCCTGATGTGTAACGGATACGCATCTCAAGAGCGCGTGATTTTTTTTTTGCATAGTAAGGAAAGAGTTAATTTTTTAGCTTACTATGTTTTATAGAATGCATACTTAATTATGTATTGACTATTTTATATCGATAAATTATTTTTAATTCATCTATTTTTTAATGAATTAGTTATGTGTCATGTTTATATTCATATTGAATGGCCCCCTCCTGGGACAATTTCTGGATCCGCTACTGGGGTTAGGACATAACCAGCAACGTTCCCGCTAAGGCCTCCCAAAATATGGCTGCACACATTTTTCCATCCCCGCACAGGCCGCACACAGAAATATTGTAAAATATAATATTTGCGCACATTATTTATTTTGCTGAAAATTTATTTCTCACCAAAGTTGATGGTCCGCACACACAATAGAAAAATTATTGGAAACGTTGATAACCAGTGGTAAATTAATCGCACTCACTTTGCTCCATTTATTTTTTTAAGTATTAAATTTCTGGAGGAGAACATTTTATACATACCACGAACACCTCTGCCTTTTAAGAGAAATCGACTGAAAAAAATTCTGTTGATACTGGGATTCGAATCTGTGAGATCCGTAACGAAAGCTTCATCTTCCTCTGAGTGACCACCAATCAACGTATTTTAAAGGATTGAAAAGTGTCAAATGTGCTTACGAAGAGTTATTAGAAATTGAAATAAAAAATGTAAAATGTTGATTTGAAATATTAAAAATGTAAAGTAAAAAGGTGCAGGAACGCCGTTCTACCGCGTTACATGGGAGAAAAGCACTGCATGTAATCAAATTAAGTATTAAACTATTTCTGTTTCTCTATATCTGAAAATGTAAGTAGAAAATAAAAATGACAAACTATGTATAGATAAAGTGTCATTGCTCGTCATGAGAGAAACCTTTCCTGATAAAATAAATGAAACTAGGTGTTAGTAAAAATGTACATTTTATTTTTTGAAATATAATGTCTTTCACTGACAGTAAACACCTTAAAAGTAAACTAAGTTAAAAACTTGAATTTTTCATTTGCTATTATCTCAAATTTATCAATATCCTATTTATCAACCTCCGCCAGTGCGATTACGATCTAAAAATGAGTTTTTTTTTAAGTTTTTGTTAATAACTTATAAACGGAAAGACAATATTTAAATATATTAATAGTTTTAAGTATAATATGAGCTCTCGAGAGGTGAAGTGAGACAACTAGTAAAATGTTAAAACTGTTTTCTTGGTCTTTTAAGTACAATCACGTCTTTGCTTGGTGTTTTGGTGGATTACATATTTTTATTTTACGGAGATAACACTATGTCATGTGTATTGACTGAAGTTACTTCACTTTTCTATACTTTAAGACAAGGATCGGCAACTTTTTGTTGTAAAACTTGTGTCACATGTCATTACACTGTAATGACATGTGTACAGTGGCGTATTAAGCACTTTGGAGGCTCTAGGCGCAATGAATTTTTGAGGCTCTGCTTTTCGAATAACATAAAAGTGTTGCAAAACTCTTCGTAGAATAATAATGAATATTAAAAACTGAAATTAAAATGTAAGGATTTATATAATTGATGCTATTTTTGAGGCCCCTTTAATTGTAAGGCCCCAAGCCCGCGCCTCTTGCGCTTATGGGATAATCTGCCACTCCATGTGTAGATAAATATTTTAGGTTTAAAAGGCCCGCAGGCCGCTGGTTTCCGATGCCTGCTTTAGGACATGTTGAATATTACAACGCAAATAACTTATTTATTTATGACATACCACATGGCTTACTTCACCTCTAATGGGCCCGTATTACTATTTACTCACCTCACTTCAGAAATTTCTTTTTCGAACATAATAAAAAAAAACTTCTGTAAATTTGTTAAGCTGTCGATTACAACTTTTTGCTTATTATAAATAAGTGAACTTAAAATTTTTCGCGGTGTCTTCAGCCCCAGTGCCAATAATTGATATTCAATTTGATAATTGAGGAGCAAACATTCAAAAAGTGTTTTGTCACAAATTTTGAAAAATGGCGTTTTATATCAATTCTGATAGCCCATAATAAAACCTATGAATGGAAATCAAAATTAGTGTTCAAAAAGGTTTTTTTTCATATTAAAATGAAATCATAAAGTTGACACATTCATACAAACCGTCACTTTTGCAACACTTAAATCATCATTTTCCAAGCTTTGTATTTGTGTGACAAAACACTTTTTGAATGTTTGCTCCTCAATTTAAGCTTCTCTTGTTTTCAATATTCTTAATCTAAAATCGAAATATTTGAAAGGTAGCTAGATGAATCTCAGATCAATATTAAATAAATAAAAAAAGATAACGGAAAAGACGTTACATTTGTTATACAGCTCATTCTTTTGTTGTAAAATTTATCAATGGAATTTAATGCCAGTGCTTACCGAGTCAACTACTTTAATCCTTTTTAATAAAACAAAATCGTGACAACATAATATATATGAGGTCATAATGCCAAAGAAATTAAGAAAATTCTGCCGTACATAAGGTAATAAATTAATTGTGATATTTAAAAAACCCAATAAATCGGTTAACGTGCATTCCTGATTTGTATCGTCTTCCTCAATTATGGACCATAAATAATATAGCATAATAAAAAAAAAACTTGCCATTTGAAATAATAATAAAAAAAAACACTGCATCGCTAAATAGCACAAATGTTTTTTTTTTGTTATTTATTGCCAAGATGCACCTGAATTATTTTATCAACCAAAGTATCTCAATTATTTTCGTTCGTGCATAAAGCTCATTATTGTATTACACGGCATTTATAATTCGCTATAAGCAGCGGTGGGCTGCTAATACGTTAACAAGGGGCTCGGTTAATCTCGAAGTAATTCTCGGTGTTCTGGGGAAGGAGTGAATATTTTTATCACTCCCATACAATTATATGCAATATGTAAATTAGTAATCGATGGTTATTTAATACACTTGTAATATGTAACAATATGCAATTTACTGTAAGCTTATTAATCTAAAAAGCTTAAAATTTACTAACGTGTACTGAAGCTGTCGTAGGTAATTTATAATTCAAAAATTGTTGTTATATACTAATTTGATCTGAGAATATTTTTTTCTCTTAATTTAACAGGGGGCTCGCGCGAGCACTTCCGAATCTTAATACAAACGGACTTTGATGTACCTTATTTATGATACAATAGATTTTAACATATAAATAGTATTTATTATACTTTGAAACAGTAAAGTTATAATAATCATACAAGGAAGGGTGAAGTTAAGGGAATATGATATTTAAAAAAAACTGCACTAACAAGGTGGTGGTAGGGTAGAACAAAACCGGAAAAGCGCCACGAGAAATGGATGATAAATTACTAACAGAGGAAAGGGATGATAACGAATTGCCCCCTTCTCTTCCAAAATTCATATTTTATTTGTTAGAATTCATCTGATTAACAATTAATAGTTTATATCCTTTACAGTTTGGTGTCTAGCTTAAGTTTTAGCTTTAGTTAGTTCACGGTTGACATATGTCATTGACAGCTTTCATCTAGATACCAATATCTTATGCCATTTGAACGCTTTTCAATAATTATCTCGTTTCATTAAAGCCAACTGATAAAATGGTAAAAGAAAATCTTGGACTTTTAAGTATAATCACGTCTTTGCTTTGAGTTTTGATGGAATGCGTATTTTTATTTTACGGAGATAGCATTATTGCAATGTTTTTTAACTGAGGTTACTTCACTTTTATGATACTTTAAGACGTATACAATAGTACAACGCATTTATTTTTTTTCTTCTAAAATACTACTTGGCTTCACCTGTAATGGGCCCATATCAGAGGTGGGCTGGAGGGGGCTCAGGAGGGGGGCTCGCCCGAGCCCCTTGTTAAAGTTAGGCGCGGCCGGCGAGCCCCTTTTTAAGTTAAGAAAACCATTCGTCTCAGATCAAATCAGCACCTTACTGTAATTTCTAGTAAATTGTAATACGAAGATGTTTCATCTATAGCAGGGGTCACCAAACTTTTTGAGAAGCGGACCAGATTGAACTTTTTAAAAACTAAGAGGGCTGAACGACGAATAAATTCTTATTGGAGCCCAATCAGAATACTATTTCATTTTATGTGGTTACATAATAATTAGAATGTAAACAATTGTTTGCTCTTAGAATTTTAATATGTAAATGAGAATATTGGAGAAATTTTTGAGTAAACGAACATCTGGTCGTCTCGTCTCCAACTTCTATCCAACTACCTTCACTTTGAGTCCCTTACCACATAGTTGTATGACAATTGATGATTTGAAATAAATAGTCGTCGTGAATTCACAACTCAATCATGAAAATTTATATTTATTTGAATAATTTCTAAGCAAAAATCCAGAACTTTTCGCGGGCCGGATGAAAATCTTCGGCGGGCCGGATCCGGCCCGTGGACCGTAGTTTGGTGACCGCTGATCTAAAGTGTGAAGGCATTATGGCTGAGATTAACCGAGACCCTTGTTTAGATATTAGCAGCCCACCACTGGCTCATATATAATATTTAAGTAAGTAACAAAATGTAAGAATGGACAAATTGAGCATATAAATTTAAAAGCAATATGCCTAAAATATTTAAACTATAATTTTATTAATATAGCTGCGTGTACTCTTTAATTGTTTGTGGAGGATTTAAATATTTTTAAAATAAGGTAATTTGCATTTTAACACAGAGCTTTGTTATACAAAAGATGTTTGTATATACATAATATTTAAAGATTTAGAGTTGCTGTCATAAATACATATTATGTGTACGACAAAACGATTGGGCAACTCACTTTATAAATACACTTTCAGTGTTTCTAAGTGAGTCGGTCGTTAAAATAAGCGACATTTCACGATCTGCGGCAAAACTGCGAACTATAACAGATATCTGTTGTGAAGCAATTCTTTACAGTATCTGGGTGAGAGGACATGCTGTTTGTTTTGGCTATAGTAATTGGGAAATAAATCATTTTACGAACATAGGTATCTTTATAAAGACAGATTATTTTATTGCACCCAATTATTGAAAATGCCAGTTAGATGTGGGAATCATTTAATACATATTAAGAAGATAAAATAAGGAAAATACCAGCATGGTTTTCAGATGTTAATTAAGCAGATCAAAACACACCATCAGTATAAAGCATTTGAAGAGTCCAAATAGTATCCACGTTTTTTGAAAAGCAGTTGTTTCATAACATAAAATCGTGACAATACAACACATTTTTAATACACTGTGATTTTTTCGGAAGTAAATAGCTAAACATGTTCACTCGACACTAGCTAGAGGAGAAAAGACATTGTTACAACAAAGTACTCACCGGAACTCACTTCTTGTAATGGTTTTTTTCAAATCCATGTCCGATTCTTATGTGTAGCATGTGGCTTCCTAATGAGAGTATTTCAATAGTGGGTTTTTTAGAGAACTGTTTGTTACTTAGTTACTCAAACTCTTTTTGTCTCTTGAATTGTTACTCCACAAAAACGCAGATCGGCTACATCAGCTATAGCCCATTTGTAAAAGGATCCAAATTATGTTTCGTCTCTTCAAAAACTTGAACAAGTGATTGTTTTATTTGTAATATATAGTTTTAAATTGACATCATAAGCTTAGAATGATAATTCTCAGAAAGCGTTACACATCACAAGATTCAAAAAATAAATGTTTGCGAATATGTATTTGAAACATTAAAAATGCCAAAAAAAAGAGGTGCTGAAACGCCGTTTCACCGCGTTACATAGAAAAAAAGCACTGGTTACAACTATGTCCAAATTGAACAAAAAATAATAAACATTGACCTTCTGACATTGATATGGAAGAGTATAAACTGCCAGGATATGACATTTCACCTTTTGACTGACTAAACGTACAAAATACAATGTAAGAAGCTATTCTCTTATCGTTATTACTTGTTGCTGTCGTAAATACTACAAAGGCAGTTACAACACATGGTGTTAGAAACGATATTTTATTAGACCAAAGCTTTAGCACTGAGCAAAAGTTGCAACGTTAAAAAAATGATATTTATAAATAAAAGAAAATAAACTTAAAAGAAAAAAATATGAATGTTTAAAACCCTCCAAGAACGAGTGTCACAGTAAACACCGTTGTCTAATGATCCCACTATTCATCCTTTTTCTACCTGAATATCGTTGCTTTTGCTCATATTTGGTTAAGAAGGGTACATACTACAGTAAGTCATCAGCCGTGAGGACAGAAACGGCCTCCAAAAGCATATGTGATTTTTTTAATTTACTTTTTGAAACTGTTAGTTATTTTTTAATGAAAACATCAAATTATTGACAGTTATTTTGCTAAAATGTATTGAAATTATGTTGATCTAAGGAGTTCAAATTGTAAATATTTTTTAAAAAATCACGTTAAGCTATATTTCAACTCCGAATGTTTACGAGCCCATACGGTCACTTTTGTCCTTACTACTGTCCGTACTCAATATTACACGGTAATAAAAGGATGGGCATGACCATATAGTCATGCGGGTTTATATACAACGACTTGGCGTTTTTTTTTTTTTAATTTTGGATAGGAATAAAAGTTATCCGTGACTTCAATATGGCTTAGAAAATATTTTTTTTATCGGAAAAAAGCTCTCGTCTATGGAGGGTTAATTAATTGAACATTTAAATTTAATATTGACCTTGTTGGGGTTTTTCAAATCCCTCTTGATCGCTTTTAAAAGCTTTTACGGCTGGTATTTTATATAGGCTGACAAAAATATTCTCAGAAGAGCTACAGATTTGACGAAAGCGAATAAATAAAAAATAATTTTTGAGAGAACGTTTTGCTGTCAATTTTATGTCTCAAAACATCTTTTAAACTACATTACTTTTCCGTTTTACTCGTTTATTTAATTTCACAATGTTAAATAAAGCCAAATATTAAAAGCAACGAAAACCGACGTTAATAAATTCCAGTAAAACGAAACTGATATTATCAATCAAAGATCCGCAAAGTGTTGATGGCCGATATTGGGTAACTTCAAAATGTAACACAAAAGAATTTTGACATTATCTTTTCATGTAATGAATAACGAGAGATGAACCCTGATTCATAGGTCAAAACCTCTCTCAAATATATCTAATAATGATATTTACAACCATTCGATACAATCAATCACTTTTGTTAACGGAGTATTATTTATATCTTTTTCCGCTTTGTTTTTTACAATGAAAGAACATTTATGTTAAAATTATCAACGAATTAAGAAGTCTTATCTGTTGATAAAGCTCGTCATGAGTGAAAATTGCTCTGATCATATATGAATTGTTGTGTTACAAAATGTAACACGTGTTTCGCTTCTTCGAGAAGCATCAGAATAACAAAGTTATCAAATTTTATTATGTATTAATAATTTTATTTCATTTACGAATAAAAATAAAAAGCTTGCTGATAACTACTGTATAGACAATTTGAATTGTTTGAATTTTGTACTTTTCCATGAGTTTTGTCGCTAACGACCCGGGTTTCGCCTTTCGGCATCTTCAGGCATTCCAAGTGCACGGATGTACTTGAACTGACGCGTAGTAAACAGTTTTTATCGTTTATATACAAAAATATAAGTAGATCACTAAGTTAAAAGGCTATTAAAATGTAAATTAGCGAAAATTTAATGTATACAAGTTTCAATGAATTAAGTGGGTTTGTTATAACTATGGGCATTTTTTAAAAATATTAATATTTTTGTATATAAACGATACAAACTGTTTACTACGCGTCAGTTCAAGTACACCCGTGCACTTGGAATGCCTGAAGATGCCGAAAGGCGAAACCCGGGTCGTTAGCGACAAAACTCATGGAAAAGTACAAAATTCAAACAATTCAAATTTGATATTGAAATTCTATTAAGCACCCTCAGTCGAAATACTTAATTACTGTATAGAATATTATGAATTAGGTATAGAATGCTAAAAATTCCCTCGCAACCTTTCAATCCTTTAATAACTGGGCGTAATAAGAGCTATTAATTAAACACTAGTTCTGTCCTAGCCTTATCCTTCTATTTTTATTACTCACTTTAAAAAAAGAGAGGTTGAGCGACTGGGTAACAAAAAGTTCTGGTAGAAAAGTTATGTTGAGATACATCCATTAGGGGGTCATATGCTCCACATTAGGATCGGACATGGATACAAAAATCAATGTTGTATATTCAGAAATTTATTTCACTAAATATTGTTGATTATTTTTGTTTATTTAGATGGCGTTGGATTAAGAAGGTCTATTTGTAGCTATGGTCAATATTGCAACCTTTCTTTACGTATTTTTTTCGTATTCTCTTGCCCTTCGGTCATTAAAGCCCAACCTTCTATAGTTGTCTTGATATTTTCCGAAAACGTCTTTCAGCATTATAAAATTTGTTAAAAAATCATTTTATTGTTTTTAAATTAATCGCTCATTACGCATTATTCATTCAAGAAGCATTCTGATAAGGACGTAGGTCGTGAAATGTGACGTACGCAAAAAAAAACTAAATCTCTGTGAAATAATACTTTTAAAAAAAATAATGAAGACAACAATACGATTTGCCCTTGGTATTTCAATTTTTATTTAATGTTGAGAGCACTGCTTCTAAGAAATCGCATTTTTATAATACCAATAAATAATATGACAGACGTGATTTTATTGGTTTTATATTTTATAAATCAAATTGGAATTAAAGCACCCAGGACCTGAATGATGTAATGTAGTTTTTTTTTGTGTTGAAAATAGGTTGGGCATAACAAAGAAATTTAATATTGCAATGAATTACTCATCAGAGAAGTCGTGCTAAAGAGTATTATATGAAAATAAAGATATACTGTAGGCTTTGAGTTGTTTTAGTTTTTTTTTCAATAAATATAACATTTACATAACGATCATTATAATTTAATAAATAATCAATCAATTTAAAGAAAGATTAATGCATAATGAAATGATTGCTTCAATTAACAATTTAATTTATGTTTTAAGATTTCGACTGAAGGTGCTTGGTGGAATTTCAATATTAAATTTGAATCGTTTTATATCGGCAAAACAGAAAGAACACTGAACATCAGAGTTTTAGAACATATGGCAACCTTTAGATTAAAAAAAGACACGTCTACTTTTGCTAATCACTTAATTTCGGAAGGACACGTGTTCAATCAGGAACAAGGGATAAAAATGTTACACCCAAATACGGACAGTCATAAGCTCTTTTTCCAAGAAATTTTAGAAATCAACAAAGCACAGTTGCAAAGTCTTCCGATTTTAAACGAAATATCAAACTTTCCCACATCTCCACTTCTATACCCTATATAACCATAAAATCATATAATCATAAAACCTTTGCCGACAAACAAATAATATAATTCTTGAAACTACTTACTACTCAAATCTGTTGGCATTCCTATGAGCTCATCCTTTTCGCCAGCAATGTCTTTGGACTCAGTGATGCATTTATATCTTATATAAACACGAAACTTTCATTTGCTAAGCGTCAGTTCAAGTTCATCCGTGCACTTGAATGCCTGAAGATGCCGAAAGGCGAAACCCGGGTCGTTAGTGACAAAATTTGTGAGAATGTACATAGTTTGAACGATTCAAATTTAATTTATGTTGTAAAAAAACTAGTAACAGGATAAAACCAATAATTGAACCTCTGAGAAGTGAAATGAACCATACGATATTTAATAAAATATTGAGTTTGATGCGTTATAATTTTCTACATGTCTTCAAGTATCGTAAAATTGAAGTGATCTTAGTGAATACACATTGAAATAGTGTCATCTTCTTTAATTAAAAATATTCTACCCATAAAAAAACACTTGATAGAAGCCTGATTGTACCTAAGAGTCCAATAAAAAAGTTTTTCCATTGTGCCACTTGGCTCACTTCACTTCTTGAGGGCTCAATTAAAATTTAAAATAAACCAAATACTACCTAAGCCAGGCGTGGGGAACCTGCGGCCTTTTGACTACTCTGGTGCGTCCTTCTGGCCAATTCTGTAAATTGATGTAAATTCGTAAATTCCTGACATATTCTGACCGTAAATTCCTGTTTCCGGCCAAAGATTCCCTAGTCAATGTTTACTGCGGCCTTATGTCGAACCAGAAAAATGAATGCGGCATTTAGAGAAGAAAAGGTTTCCCCACCCCTGAACTAAGCCATATGCACAAAATAAAAACGATTATTGTTTATACGTAAATATGACGATTTCGATGAAGTACCAGCACACATAAATAATTGTGTATATTATAATAGTTTGTGTAAGAACACATAAAAATACTAAAATAATACAGATATTTAAGCATACGATGTTTAAGCTTTAAATAAACTGTAACATTTATTCCAATCCATTTATAATATACAGTGGAACCCCGATCTACCGTTCTCGCATTGTTCGTTTTCCCGCATGGATCGTTAATTTTTCATAGTCCCGGCCAAACACCCATAAGAGCATTGTAAAAGAATCCCGCCTTAATCGTTCCCCGATTTACCGTTTCCCTCGATCTATCGTTTAAATATTTTGGTCCCGTCACGAATATTATCCCGATTGACCGTTTTCGTTGAATATTTTTCATAAATGGTTTTGCCTCGCATTTCGTTTCGCGTTTCAAGTTGTTGCTAGTATTAATCCAATCCGTTTATGTATTCCGTAATTATATTTAAACTTCAGTTTGAGTGACTTACCACTTATCAAATTGTATTATATTAGAATCCATAATGTTTTTTTAAAATACACACCATTTCAAATATGTGAAAAAAGTCCTAATAATTTTCTTCTAACCGTCACGATGGAAACAGTATAAGTTTTTTATGGTACGCATTTATTTATGTCTCTCAAAAATGACCTAAGCTCGGCGCCATAGTAATTTAAATACAATAATATTACCATAAATAATGTACTAACTTAACCAGAAACGCGCTTAAAAAAACCAGGAAAAGTAGTAAAATATCATATTGAGTTATTTATTAGTGTGTAACTGCCGACAGATGATTTAAATTGAGTAATATTTCAATGTTTTCATATCAAATTTCAATTCATCATACGGTAAGATATTTCTCATTTACTTTACCTTGACAGTGAAGATTTTTACGGCCGAAATTTATTGTATTTATGTTTGTTTTTACGATTTATCAGATGAGCGATGAATATCGATTACAAAAATCTGATTGCAAAAATAATTCTAGCACTAATCAATCTTGCACCCCTTTTATTATGGATAAAATTAGCTGAAAATTAGCACTACATATTTCATAGCTTAAAGCTTGGAAAATAATAGTTGCTATTTTAAACAAAGACACAGATAAAAATGTACCACAAAAGGAGTGTTGAAAATTCATATTATTGTTATTGCAACATATTTTTTTTACTTTATCTAATTGATTTAAACAATAGATTGATCATTCAAGACTATCAAATTTGTAATACAAATACTTCCGATGGATTCGGCGGTAACTTTGTGATTTTTTTTTTAAATTTAAAATTAAAAATAACTACAAACTGTCACCTCTGTTTCGCCTTTTTCAGAGGCATCCTCAGACAATCTTACTCTCACAATGATTGTTTACGTACGAATTTCACGTGTCACAGTTTGTAGTGGAATAATCTAAGTTATTTTTAATTTTATATTTTAATACAAACGTTATGAAAATAAATTGTACCAAATTAAAAAACATGTATTGTATACTGATTAAATTATTTTTTAAACACTGACAATATAATCGTTTTGATTTTATAAAAGAATATTTTTTTTTTAAATTTAAAAATTAGATTTTTTTTCCGGATATTGATTGTTTACTCAATAGAGCCAATCAACCACAAACAGAGACAGTTGGTTGTTATGGAAACGCTATATCCAACAATGAAATTTTAAATTAATGATACATATTGATACATAGACATGAAGGTTTTTTTATTTGAAATTTATATATATATAAATGAAGACAAAAATCACTCTTAAGATACTCTCAATTCTTGGTGGAAAAGTATTATGTTACTTATATTAAAAAAAAAACACTTCTTTCTTCTTGTATTTTAAAGTATGGTTTAATGACTTAGCGTAATTTACAAATTAACACACTCTAAATAAATTTAAAGTTGCATCTAAATGTTTGGAAGCTCTGAATCTATACTTACAACAATTCCCGATAAGCCACTGGATTTATATAACGACGAAGCAATATCACGATACTTTGGCTTATTTTTCTCATTTATGTACTTACTCATTTAGTGTTGTGCGAAATGTAATGTACTAAAAAAATTCAACAAACAGGCACCATGAAAGTTTTTTTATCATCAGTCGTTAAAATTTAAAAGTTATGGTTCACATATCGACTGTGGAATGGAAAAAATACGTAACCCACACATATCAAATTTTACAGGAGGCGCTAAAAACATGTTTTGATGATTTTGGGACATATACAAATTATGAATTATTCACAACCTTGAAGTGCACGGAGACTTCTAAACTGGTGTTTAATTGACATATTCGAATATTATTTTAAAAAGTTGTGTAGGAAAAACCTTTATTTCAGTCTTTTTTTTGTTTTTAATTTTTTACAACGTCATCTTTTTCAAACTTAAAACCTAAATTTAGATACTAATTTGGCATTTGCAGCTTGCATCCTTCTGATAGAACGTGTATTAAGTTTGATACTTTTTGACTATCGAAAAAATCTGTTTTGTAAAAACTGTAGATTACGTCCTTTTTCCTTTCCACAGTCGATGTGTATACATGATTTTTCATAAAGAGGTGAACCATTCAAAGACACTTATATTAAATATATATTAATAATATATTTAAGCATATTGTAATTAGGATAACTATTTAGTTATCCAAAGAAGACATATGGAAGACAACTACACAGCTTTATGCAGGGATGGGCTGGAGGGGGTTCGGAGAAGCTCACGCAGAAGCTCACGGAGAGCCTCTTGTTAAATTTTACTTATGCCGGCAAGCCCCTTGTTAATTTAAGAAAAAACTATATTCTCAGATCAAATGAGTACATAACTGCAATTTCTGACTTATACATTGTCTAATACTTTTTTGGCCATTTACATTGAGCATTTTACGGTAAATTGCATATTGTTACATATTATAAGTGTATTAAGTAACAATCGATCGCTTATTTAAGTATTGCATATAATTCCATCGGAGTGATAAAAAACTAACTGCTTCCCCAGAACACCGAGAATTGATTTGATATAAAGCAGCGATTTACAACCTGGGAGGCGCGAACAGTCCAAAATATTTATTTACTCTTTAAAACGTGTCTTTATTACTATATGAAATAAAGTATGGGGAGGCGCGAAGATATTTTATTCTCCGAAGGAAGGCGCAGTAACATAAAGGTTGGAAACCACTGATATAAAGCGAACCCCTTGTCAACGTATTTGCAGCCCACGTCTAGTTTTATTTTAAAGATATTTACAGCAATATTATGATAGTAATCGTTCAATTTAAATATCTTAATAAATAAAAGGTAAGTAAAAAAAAAAGTTTATATTGTATTTATTTTTTTTGTCATTAAATATTAACAGCGAATACGTCAAGATATAAATCTATCGGCTAATCAGGACTGCCTTTTGTGATTTTTACTTATGCTACGAATTAATTGTAACTTATAGATCATAGTGGCAATATTCGATAGGTAATGCTGTTTGTCATGTCTGAAAATTCTCTCACACCCTTCTAATTCTAAAATAACGTGGTGAAACAAGAGGAATTATCCAACAGCTGCTCCTGTTCTAGTCTTATACTTTCTATCCCCATTCTCTTCGGAAAAGGAGAGCGACTAAGTAAAAAGCAGTTAAGTTCGAAAAACTCTTTTGAGATTCTTCCATAACGAGGCTATATGCTTCACATTGGGAGCAAGCATGGCTCAAAAAAAACTTAAGATTTAAAATTAGATTAAAATAGTGAATAATTGAGTTCCACGATAGTAAAAAAAAATCGTTCTTACAGACATTGCTCTATCGTCAGAAATATTAAAACAGATTAAGTTCTGACAGTGGCTATGAGTTTAAAATAGCTGGCAACAGCGCAATTTCAAAATTCATACGAAACAAATTAAATCGTTTTAACCCCATATATTTAGTATATATCTATAGTCATGAACGCGCATAACGATAACGTCATCACGCTAGAATAATTATAATCAATTATTGTAATGGAATTACTTCACTATTATAGCACGCCAATGGTTAATTTTAACAGATAATGGGCAGGACTGTCATGTCATTTGATTGTGTTCGCCCGTAGCCAAATAATGATATGAGAAAAGGGGGTGGATTAAATAACAAACATACACGTGCTAGATCTAAATACATATTTAATCATTAAAAAATGTATTGTTTCATGCCGCAAGAATGAATTTGTAGTGTGCCAAGGCTTTGATTCCTCGTATCTTTGAATATTAATGCAAATGATTTTTTCGTAGTTAACAGGTTCTACGCTAACTCAATAGGCTATGACTGTTTCAGGCTGTGATGGTAAAAGGGGGTGCACATGTTTGAAACCAAGTGCCACTTAATAGAACAGTATTTTTTTCATTTTTTTTACTTATTTCCTTGCCATTATAAATTAAAAAAATATTTTACTAGTAATAATAAAAATATTTATCATATAAAAACATATAAATATTTACAAATATAATATTATTTCAATTGAACATCATATATTCGTAGCTAATTTAGTAATATTAGTAAGAAGGAGCTGGCTGCCTGGTCGAGTATCAACGTAATCGACTTAGAAAACGGAGGTCAAGGGTTCGAGTCTTAGTACGGAAAGTTTTATAGATTGATTTTTTCAATCGATTTATGGGTTTTTGTCCGTTGGCATGGATGTATGTGATGTGTTAAATTCCCTCCCACGCATCCTGTCTTACAACGGGCTTAGTGACTGCGATTAGTTAATCACTACTATAGTGAGTGACAAATAGTTCTCGTAGACTATTTTTTTGTTATGCATTCATAAGATACCAGATTTTCCACATTCGGAGCGGTCATGGATTTAAAAAAAGAAGTAGAAGATTTTCAAAATGAACGTCAGTGCCAAATTTGAATTGTTTGAATTTGATATTGAAATTCCATCAAGTATATGAACGTCAGTGCGTTGGGGTCTCTGTTTATTTTTAATAATATTCATCGATGAAAAATTTTGTTCTCGAATATATTTTTTGACTTTTTCAACAGTTTTGAATATATCTCATAACAGCAAAAATCTAGATTCACCCGTTTATTAATTATGTATGCAAATTTTTTCCGTGTATTCTAATTAATAGCTATATTAAGAGTTGTAATAAAAAATAATAACACTACATATAAAGGAAATTGCATTTTCATGCTTTGCTTAGCATGAAAAGAGACAGCGTATCAAAAAAAAAAAAACGTTACATTGCAATCCATCGAGAATAAATACAGCTACTTACAAGCCTGTGCGAGTAAAATAAAAGCCTTTCTCAAACTGCATATCGAAGAATACAGTTAATTAATGCAATTGTAGTGTGATATTTTATTAATTTAACGCTTTGTATTATATAATTACATAAGTACTTCACTTTCGAAAACCATTAAAAACCCATCTTTCAATATTTAAAATAAAACACTCAGTCGTGAGTGAATTAAGTCAGTAATAAGAGAATAATAAACGTATCAAAGTCGTTTAATATGGTTACACAATTCATGCAATAAAAACTTTCTCAATTTAATATTTCTTTTAATTGTAACGAAATAATAAAATCAATTTAACATTTGTGATGCTTTCGATTATTAAAAAATATTGGCTTTGTTGAAAGAGGAATACAAATCAATTGTTTCATAACAAAAATCATCTTTTTGTTTTAAAAACATTTTTTTCATTTTCATGCTTCCTTTAAACCGTTATAGCTATTTTCACGTCCGTTAGTTTTGTAGATAATGACCCGTATTTCATCATCTTAAAGAAATCAATCAATTTGTTTAATCAGGAACAAGGGATAAAAATGTTCCACCAAATACGGACGGTCATAAGCTCTTTTTCCAGGAAAATTTGGAAATAAACAGAGCACAATTGAACAGCCTTCCGAATTTAAATGAAATACTAAACATGCAGGGGTCTCCACTTCTATACCCTATATAAATATAATCATAATATAATCATATTACATTAGTTATAGCAGTGGCAGTCAATCTGGTCTCTACCACCCACTCGTGGGAATTCCCGCTTTCATTGTGGGCTGTATGGGTATTAAAAACATTTGCTAAATCATCATTACTGTGGAACCGGTGGGCGGTTAGAAAATTTTACTACTACCAGTGGTACAGAAGCGAGCGGTAGGTATAAAAAGGTTGGCTATCTATGTATTGACATATTTTTTTAGCATGACATTCTGCAACCGAGAGGTAAACGATTATTGGCTTTCAAAAGACTCAAACTAAAATAATGACAGAGCACATTTGAACAGCCTTCCGATTTTAAATGAAATACTAAACATGCAGGGGTCTCCACTTCTATACCCTTTATAAATATAATCATAAAACCTTTTCCGACAAACAAATAAATATAATTCTTAAAACTTCTCACTACTCAAATCTGTAGGCATTCCCATGGGCAATGGCTTTAAACTCAATGATACATTTATTTCTTATATAAACACGAAACATTCATTAACTAAGCGTCAGTTCAAGTTCATCCGTGTCGAAAGATACTGAAAGGTAAAACCCGGGTAGTTAGTGAAAAATGGAAGTGTATAAAGTTTTGATATTAAAGAAAAAAATCGATTTTGACATTCCATTAAGAACTCTCTAACGATATTATAAATTTATAATTATGATGAAAATAAGTAACCTTCATGGCACTTTATAAGGAGTAAAAAGTATTTTCGAAATGTATTTTACCCTAAAATGTAGGACAGTAAAGCAAAAGTTAAAATACACGTTGCTATTTATAAACGAAATTATAATACAGCACAGCTATTGATTGAATTCGCATTTTACTTGGTAGGACTCTATTGTAATAAGGTATCAATATATTTTGGTTTTACAAATGTTTATAGAACTAGTTATTTTTTCATTTTAAAACACCAAACCAAATAATCATTGTGCTTTAAAAATCCACTGTGTTTTTTTAAAAACATTTATGTAGTCTTAAAACATGTCAAAATACATTACGAATTACAATGTTTGTCCTTGACAGAATCGACATACTTGTAAAGCAATTCTAGAACGACTTACATCATGATAGTTATTTTTGTTTTGCGGGTGTGGTGAATTTTTATAATTTGTTTGATGCCACAATCCGATTTTATGAAAATATGCACCCAGCGGATTTTGAAAGCGCAACAACTATTTGCACTTGCGCACTTGAGTTATTCTCGCTTGCTTCGTATTATAGACACACATCTTTTTTACATTTTACACTATTTGTCGACATATTTGTGTTATTATATTTTCAGCTAAGTTTATTATATAATAATTTGAAATAAGTTTGAGAACAATAGATAAATCCACAAATGCCAAGTACAAACAAGCATATCCGGTGACTTTTGATTACATTGCTTTTGTTTAGTAAATGTCTAACATGGATTCTTTAAATTTCGCAATAGTATCAAACAGGGAGCGCTAGCTATACATATAGTTGTATCGAAAGTGATGCCGAAATATCACTTATAACAATGTATCATTATAGAAAATTTGTATTATTAATTAGTAGTATGTATAATTGAAATTTTGTTGTATATTTAACACATATATTTCTTGAAACCCAGTACTCACATTTTTGCTCTAGTACATTGTGAAGGATATAATTTATTAACTCCATTGATCAACGTTGTTATTTTTATCTTCTTTGTTTTTTTTTGTCTGGCACTACGGAGCATTAAGGTCTTAGAGCAACTTCGCAACTGTCTTTCAGGCACTTTTGTTTTTTTTCTGTTTTAAGAAGCGTGTATTATAGCTTAATAATATAATATCGAGGTTGTTAAAAAAAACTGCAACGAGTGCTGCAAATTACTACAAATGTAGAAATACATTGTTTTTTATTGTTGTTGGAATAAACAACGTTTTCGGAAAATCAAATCGTTGAGTAAATTAAATTTACCCAAAAATTAAAGATCTTTCTATATCTTTCGGAATAAAATAAATAATTGGGCCCTCTAAAAGTGAAATGAGCCAACTAGTAAAATGGTAAAACATTGTTCTTAGACATTTAAATACAATCACGTCTTTATATGGTGCTTTGGTGGATTGCATATTTCTATTTTACGGATATAAATAACACTATTGCAATTTGTATTAATTGAGGTTACTTCACTTTTAAGATATTAACCTAACCTAACCTAAGAGGTGTAGAATATTATAACGCATCTAACTTTTTTTTATAAAATACTGCTTGGCCCACTTCACATCAAGAAGACCCATATATTCTTTTTATCAATTGATATATTTTTTTAACGAGCAGAATCAGCCTAGATCCCAATAACTTAGTGTAGAATAAGTATGCAAAAAAAGAGTTTTTTTATTTATTTTTAAGTGTTATTTAAATATACTGAGGAAAAATAAAAGGTATGTTTTTCGCACTGACCATTAATATACTGACGTATCTATTTGACCTCATTTTTACATCTGATAATATATATTTCTTATATATGATTTTTTTTGCATTCTTTTAACAAATACTCATTGTTTTTAAAGGTTAGCGGATCGGGGCTATTAGTCTCATCCGCGCCTATAAAAGAAGATCTTTAATCAGTTGTAAACGTGAATTATGAAGGAATAAAAAATCAGGCCGGATCTTGTTATAATTATTTTTTTGTGTTCACACGCCGTTGTTGAAGTATGTTGAAATTGAATCTATGGAGCAGATATGTGTTTGTCTATAACAGGTGATATGCAAATTGAAATTTATGGAGTAATACGAATATGCAGACAATGGTTTTATAGTACAAGAGAATCTGTTGTAAAACATATTTGATTCAATGTATCGTATATCACAGGGGAGCTGGGGCGTACATGAGTCAAGGGAAATAGTGGATCGACATTTACTTACTATTAGTTTTTCGTTTATACATACCAATTTTTTTTCAAAAGAGTGCTTACTCCACCCATTTACTCTCGCGGCTCGGAGACTAGAAAAATACGTCTCTGCCGATGGGGATCTTTTTTGACCCCAGTGGTTTCCTCATTATTGGCCTTATTCTTATGAATTTCAAAAAAAAAAATAGTTAAATGGCTTTAAAATATCTCTCTGCATCATTCCTCATACATTTTTTTATAAAAATTCGTGGATTTTGATAAATAATCATATTTTAAGTTGCGCGTAAAAAAGACGTCACCCAGCACACATATGAATTGACAACTGACGAGTGTTCTCAGCTATCTTACGAACGATCGTTATCGCGGGTGCTTATCGCCTGATAGCGTAATCACGTTATCGCATACTTATATAAACTACAAAAGGTCCAAAAAACTATGATATATGATACCTTAATTATAAACATTGTATCACCCATACTAAAATAGATATTTAAGAAAATGTTGGTATTGGGGTCGCATTTCTTGAGCTTAGAACCGGAAAAGTTAAAGACTCGAAGTTTTAAATAGTACGGTAATAAACTTTAATAAAACAATTGAGTCTATCTAAAGGTGCTTCTAACAGCGGCAGAACACACGAGACATCTAGTTCCACAATTTGTGTAAATTACAAATTTATCCAATACACCATTGTATTCATACTGTTTTATTTAATTAAATTTTCAAAATTTTTGTTGCCTTTTTTATTGTAAAAAAAAACAATAAATTGAACTACTCACCTTTAAAGAGTACACTGTCAATACTTATTTGAAAGGCATTATATTAAAAATATATTTATTTATTTTTACTAATTCACAATTTTATTCAATAAGATCAGAACCGGTTTCGCCGGTGATAAGAATTATCAACTGATGATAACATTATCAGTTGATAATGCTCATCACGAGCGAAACGTAAAAGTGGGAATTTGTGCAAATGAGTTTTTTTTTTAATTGCAATGCCTTGTGCCTTTTAATTGCACATACATAAAGTATATAAAGTAAAATAAAATAAACACAAATGGAAAAAAACAGAAAACATAATAAGTAGCTTTATAATCATTCAAATAAGAACAAAAACTATTAAACATTCACTATACGTAGCGAGGAACAAACTTGTACGGTAAATTTCGGTAGCATGTAAATTTAATGTTTGGAGAAATTCAAAATTTCAAGCCATAGACAAAAAAAAAGCCTACCTTTGGTTAAAAATAATTTCCTAACAAATGAGTAATCGTTAAAAAGCGATATTCTCGCCATCCACGAACGATTCAAACAAATGTTTGAATAAACGCAAACCTTTGGATGCTCGTTGTACATATAAAAATAATAATCTTACTTAAACAATAGTTTTCAACGTATTTTTTTTTATTCCTCTATAAACAATCAATAATCAAATATGAAAGTTGTATGTGTGTCATTTTCCCCTACATTCCTCTAAAAATAACCTAGATAGAATTTGCTTTTTCAGGATATATATCATTAAAAAGTATAAAGGTGAACTATTTTGAAATGCTACACTGGCCTTCACTGGTGATTGATATACAAAGCGATGTATTATATATATGTATGTTATATTAAAAATGAATTGTGGTATAATCTTACGATAAAAAAACATGTAATTAGATGAAAAAAAACATGTTTTTCTTTTAGTTATATATTAGTGTACAATCAAATAATTACAATAAGAATACTAAGTTATGGTCAAACATACATTTTAAGGTCATTTTTTATATTTATAAAAATATTTCGCTTTGAGTAACCATGATTGAAATGGGATTTGATGGTGCCCTTTTTAAAAAAAAATCTTCAAATAACATTTTAAATGTTATTAGTCAAAGCAGTTTATTGTGACAAGATAAAAATTCTGGTAACGGCCAATAAATTGGTAAAGTAATCGTTGGTAATCTTTAAATATTTGAATAAAAAATGTAAATTTTTCAAAATGTAAATTGATTTGTATTTCAAGTCTTTAATAATTTTCATTCGTGCACTTGAACGCCTGATGATCCCGAAAGGCGAAACCCGGGTCGTTAGTGATAAAACTTGTGTGAATGTACATAATTTGAACGATTCAAATTTCTTTAATGATTTGTAAATTAATAATGTATTTTTTTGTAATATTTTTGAAAAACGTTGAATGCTATTATAGTCCAGTTATACTCAATTTTTTTTTCTTTTGAGCCACATACCGAACTTCGCCACGTTACGTGGGCCGCCACATGTTGATAAAAATATGTAAATATATTCTTCATACTATTCAAACATAATATGGTAGTATAAAAATTATTAACCATCTAGTGAATACGAGTTTATGGGCCACACATAAAAACTGAATGGGTGACGTGCGGTCCACGGACCACAAGTTGGGTGTAGGTACCCTAATTGAATTAAATGTAGACCGATGCCTGTCATTAATTTTACCTTAATTACATGAAGAGAGAAAGACTAATTAATGACCTACAAGAAAGACGTCATTTCACCAAAATGCACCATACATACCGTACTTAAAAATACAAAGCAAAAAGCGCATTTATATAACAGGCTTAATTTATTTTCATTTGACCCCGAACATAACGCAATTCGCGCTGATTTCGGGGTAATACCTTACATTCTATGATAAATGAGGTATGTTTTTAGTACGAAATGACCTATAGTAAATTTAACATCTTCTCGTACGATAAAACTCTGTTAATTAACCCTCCAGAGACGAGAGCTTTTTTCCGATAAAAAAAATATTTTCTAAGCCATATTGAAGTCACGGATAACTTTTATTCCTATCCAAAATTTAAAAAAAAAAAACGCAAAGTCGTTGTATAGAAACCCCGCATGACTATATGGTCATGCCTATCCTTTTATTACCGTGTAATATTGAGTACGGACAGTAGTAAGGACAAAAGTTACCGTATGGGCTTGCAAACATTCGGGGTTGAAATATAGCTAAACGTGATTTTTTTTAAAATATTTACAATTTGACCTCTTTAGATCATCATATTAGCAAAATAACTGTAAATAATTTTATGTTTTTATAAAAAAATATCTAACAGTTTCAAAAAGTAAATTAAAAAAAACGGAAATTCAAAAAATCACATGTGCTTTTGGAGACCGTCCCTGTTCGCACGGCTGATGACTTACTGTAGTCCGTACCCTTCTTAACCAAATATGAGCAAAAGCAACGATATTCAGGTAGAAAAAGTATGAATGGTAGGATCAATAGACAACGGTGTTTTGTGTGACCATATGGTGACGCTCGTCCTTGGAGGGTTAACACGACGCGTTTTATTTATCGATTATCCCCGCATTAAAGTGTTTAATATTAATTACAACTTTATATTGCGTCAGTTAAAACGTAATGTAGTTGGGCTCAAATTGTAGGCCATGCCACTCAGTAACTAAAGTTATAAATTAATTTGTTCTGCTAAAACGTATCTAACTGGCTACTTGTCATAAATTGGTTTCTTTTAATGAATGATTTTCATACACATGATATAAACGAGGGAGTCCAATATCAAACACGGCCAAGACATGCTTTTGCTGATTTACATATTTTCTAATTGTAACACCGGAAGAATCTATTTATTTATTTATTGTTAAAAATTAAAAGTACAGTACGTGACATAACAGCTGACGCCAATTCGCCATGTACTTGACAAATATAATGAGACAAAATATAAAATAAAACTAAATAATACATCAAAATCAACAAATAAAATAGTAAAAATTAACAAACAGTTCACAAATACTATTACTAAAAATGTTCACTTCTCTAGGCAATGAGTTGATCAATCGAACGGCCCTTGAAACTGGCGACTCATACCTCCTAAGCGAGGTATAAGTTTTTAGAAACAAAAGTTTTTGGTCATACTTTCGCCCACGTAAGAATAAATTGTCGCCCTCTGTGGTCTTGTTGGTTAGAGCTTGCTTTACCGACCAGGTGGGTCTGGGTTCAATTCCCGGTGAGGTCAATGTCAAATTTAGATTTTTTCAATTTTAATTTGAGATCTAAGACATGGGTGTTTGTGAAGTCAATTCTCCTTGAGTTTATCTCATGTGACTTTCAAAAATTCTCATCGAGTATATCTCGTATGATCTATCAACTTAAAAATATTTGACGCATTGGCGTAAGCTGTAATGTCAAATATTTTTTTTTTAATTTAAAAAATATATAAAATATAAATTGGGAGCATGTAAATTAATTGTCATGAGAATTTCAGGATTATCAATTAGGTCCTGAAGGAGAAGAGAAAAATGCTTTTAACTTGAAAACGATCGTCGAGCTTCAAGAGAGAATGATAACAATCCTAAAAGAAATTTGGTGGGGTAGGATTTTTGGAAGGAATTATCAAAGGGGAATTATTATATTAACACCGTTATTTAAAAAGGAAAAAATACGGCCAATTGAAACCGCAATACCGAGTGAGTAAATCAAAATTATTATTTCGACATTTCTTAATTTTAGATAATTTATTGTCATTAAAAAATACATCGTGCTTCTTTTCATAGAAAACTTACAGTTTCATAAAATAATAATAGATCATTGAAGGTTCATCAAACCTGGAACCTAACAATATTGATACAACTCTTAGAACAGCGTTTCCCAAACTTTTTCCACGCGACCCGGTTATTTTAATATTTCTCCTTCGTGACCCACTAAATTTGTTATGACCTATAGGTAAAATAAAACAGTATATTTATGTCCTGCTGCTTTTTGTTTTATTTTAGGAAATTGGCGACCCGGGATTTTTATTTCTACAACCGGTAACGGGCCGCGACCCACAATTTGGAAAACGCTTTCTAAGAAGATTAGAAATATAACAATTTATTTATCTTGCTTTTAAATTCTAAATTCGATTATGGTCACTTTTCAATGGCGAACTACTGGTATTTTGTAGCATCAATACCGGGATCTCTATACTGGTATTGCAATCTTTATGTACACTGTTTCATAAATTCCGGTAGGAATTTTAATACCTCCACAAATCTCTCCACCTTCTCCACTGCCATACATCTGTGCCCAACATACGTTTCCCGTTATGCGTTATTCAGTTTTGTGCTAGGATTTTCCCGGGAACAATTGACCAAATCTTGGCGGCTAGCTCTTTAGCGTGAAAAAAATTGCCATAAAAAAATACTTACAATTCAATACATGTTTCAGTTTCAAAATTGTACTACAAGTGTATATAAATCAGCTTTAAATAATTATTTTACTATAAAAAGTAGGCCAACGCAAAAGCTTCTTCGTATCACTTTTAGGGTGTTCACTGTCAATACTTGGTGGAGAAGCTTCTTGTCAACATACTGGCCATAGATATTGACAACCAAATCAAATCGCAGGGCTTCAATCGGTCGACTGAATGACATCCAGTATTTTGTATGGAATGTAAAAGATTAACTTTTAATAAGTGGGCGTTTGGTCTTTGGGTTTTTTTAGTCATTAAAGTAAATTCGAACTAAAATTTTCTTAAAACAGTAGTCAAACAAGCTTTCGGTTCTCCTGGAAAATAAAGTGAGACTTACTTGGCCGTTTTTGATACATGACACCTCAAATGTTTATAACGCAGGTTAACCTTTTGACTTGTAGAAAAATCGGGTCGTTTAGTTACTTAGAAGGTATGTAAGAGATTTAAATTGTACCCATTTGGTTTCAATTATATTAAATACAAAGCAAGAAAAAAATCTTCACACCTTTCTAAATAACGTTAATGTTGCAATTATTGCACGGTGTCATATATTATAAATCAGTGATACACAACCCACGGCCCGCGGTCAGCGTGCGGTTTCAAATGAAATGTATGTAGCGAGAAGTGTTTCATTCATTATTTCAATATCAACTCCGTTTAATAATAGAGTAAAAAAAAATCTGTCATTAATTAAATTATCATTTTTTAAAATGCACATATTTTTGATTTAACTCTCCACAAAGTAATGTCAAATGGCTGTGGTTTGTGTTAGTAATTTCGGAAGACATTTGCTAGCTTATTATACGCACGTAATAAAAACTATGAGTAGAGTATCTGATATGCAAATATTTTAATAAATAGCTTATTATCTCTGTCTAGACCAAGGTTGCCAGATTTCTTAAAACACAGATCGGTACATTCACAATTTCGAAGACATGTATACGTCGGGATTATAGATGGCCTTGCAATGCGGGACTCGGGATTTGTCGATTGAACTTGGGACAGTCCCGCTCAAATAGGGACGCCTGGAAACCCTGGTCTAGACCCGGGATAGGTTATATTATCTTTGTCTGCAAAACTTTTGACCTCTGCGGTTTGTGAACAATTGGAAATGGAGGATTTGACCTCATTGTTAAAAAGGTTGCGCACCACTGACATAAATGAAAGCTAGTGCTAGTATTCACACATTTTATCAGTATTTTAAAGTTTAAAACATAAAATGCTTACGTATACACAAAACAGGTAAGAGTGAAAAAATGCATTTATTTTTAATGGTATTGTAATAAAAAATGAACCTAATTAATTCAAAGCTAAGCCATCTGTTTAATACAATTTAAAAATTGTATTGTCTAAATATGCTTGTAAAATTTAAAAAATCGTGACCCGTTAAAAATATACCCTTTTCAATACTGGTACATATATATAAATAGCTACGACTATGGGTCATCAATTTTTTGGTCGACTATTTTGTTTTTATTTTTTATGAGAACTGTATTCCCTATCGTTTTTCCATTCACTCTGCGGTCAATTTTTATCGTCGTTGCATCCAGTAATTAAATATTCAACTCGTTAAAAAATCCGTTTTAGCATGCATAATTTGTTTCACGTTTTAAACAATACATGAGCATTGCATTGAGCAAATAACAACACAAGAATGAACAACACATGAGCATCGAGCTTAGCACTGTAGTCAGCCACCTAAAACGTCTACTACAATAATTACAGTATTATTATTATTAAGTGTGGTTTATTTTCAGAAGATTACTTATTACATGGACTAGTAAAACTATGCACCAGATAGCAACATTCGCTGAATACTGACGTTCACACACTCTCTCTCTCTCTCTGTACATCGTGTGTTGCTGTGGGTTACGGACAGAGAGATCAACAAATCAAACACGACAATCAATATTATGTACTAGCCGGTTCCCGACAAGCGATGCAATGCCACTCGAAGAAAGAAAGTGTTTTAATTGTGTTTATTGAAGTGCTTTTTTTTCTTTTTCTGTCTGTTTGACGTTTGCAGCCGATTGTCTATGATAAGACACACACGCCACCTGTATAAGACCTACTGTAAGCTAATTTTAATATCCATATAAACTTTGCGCAAGTACAAGCAAAAAGTTTGTCAAAGTTTTATCGCAATCGGATGAACGATGTGGCAACGCGTAAAAAAAGAAAAAAAACAATCACACCTAATGCACGGAACACATTTGAACGGAATTTCAAAATGTAGACCACACGATTTGACAGATTTTAAATACTATATTTTTTAATATTTAATACAAACAATCGAACGTCAAATTTAAATTGTCTGAATGCTGTTTGATCGTCAGTTATCGGTGACAGTTGAATTGCATGAACGGTAGACATTCAAACTTTGATTTTTACATATAAGTTAATTTTACTATGCCTATAACCTTCGCCTGTGTGGTCGAGTGGTCAACGTTGTTGGCTTCGGCTACAGAGGGCCCGGGTTCAAATCCCGGTACGGACAGTTTTATAAATTGATTTTTCAATCGATTTATGAATTTCTGTTCAAAGGCATGGATGTATGTGATGTCTTGAATTCCCCCCTCTCACCCATCCTATCCTATGAACAAGGCTCATCGAGATCGATTAGCTTACCACTAATTCTGTCCTAGCCCTATCCTTCTATCCTTACTCTCTTTGGAAAAAGAGAGGTTGAGCAACTGAGTGACAAGCAGTTCTCGTAGAAACACTTCCGTTGAGATAAAATACATTAGGAGTCCATATGCTCCACGTTGGGAGCGGACATGTTAAAAAAAAAAAAAAAAATCTTCCCGGAAGTGCAAGCAAAACGTTTGTCAAAGTAATATTGCAATCGGATCAGCGGTTTGGCAGCCCATAGAGTACGAAAATACAAACATTCATGTTTATATACTAGATTAGTTTGTAAAAATAATACAGACAGTATTTTTTCATTATAAATTAATTACTTAAATTTGCACACGTATATTTTACGCACTGTAAAGCAAAATAAATATTTTTTATAGAGTGACCTATAATATTATAAACGATTATTACCAAGTGCAATACAATAGAATATTATTATTCGTCGTTTTGATTCGTGGTAGTTGTGAACATGAACCGTCGATTGACATAGAATTAATCAAATTACTGCAAGTCAATTTGTTTCATAATTTGTATTGTACATTGAAATGTCAAGGTTAATTATTGTTAATATCTTTATAATAATATTCTAGCTAATAAGATGCTACCTCCACAAATAATTGACTGATTCTATGCCCCTACATATAATTACAAATAATTCACTGAGTAGCATCGGATAAATCTTTTTCATGCGTAAAAAACTGTAAGTCACTTCTTCTACTTAATATTACTTTGCTTCTTAGGGAGTACTTATTAAGCCAGAGATTCTTAAACCTATACCCGCGGGCTCAGATGCGCACACGAGTCTATTTTTATGCGCCCTAACAAAAAAATATCATTGTTTACGATTCAGATAATCAACATAAACTCTCAAATTTAAGAAATTAGTAAGTAAATTGCAATGTCAAAGATCGCACTACTTGTGCTTTCAAAAATTCAAAATATTTTTGCATTCCGTATTGAATTTTACATATTTTTTTTAAATACCTTCATAGGCATACAGATGTATATTTTACCGACTAATATCAATTGAGATAATAAAGTTAACTCTCGCGGCTCGGAGACTAGAAAAATACTTCTCTGCCGATGGGGTTCGTTCAGGGACCCCAGTGGTTTCCTTATTACTGGCCTTATTCTTATGAATTTCAAAATAAAAAAAAGTCTGAGGGCTTCAAAATATCTCTCTGCATCATTCCTCATACATTTTTTTATTATAAAAATCCGTGATTTTTTAATAAATAATCATATTTTAAGTTACGCGTAAAAAAGACGTCATCCCAGCACACATATGAAATTCCAACTGACGAGTTTAGCTCAGCTATCTTACGAACGATCGCTTATCGCGTATTTATATAAACTACAAAAGATCCAAAAAACTATGATATAAGAATACCTTTATTATAAACCCATATTAAAATAGATATTTAAGAAAATGTGGGTATTGGGGTCGCATTTCTTGAGCTTAGAACCGGAAAAGTTAATATAACACATATGACAAAAGTCATATTTTTTTAAAAATCTGGCGTGCGCCCGCCGCCATTATCATAAGTCTTAAATGCACCCATTACCACCAAAAGGTTAAGAGCCCCCGCATTAAGCAATCAATCAAAAACTGTATCAAAGTCTAATGATATTGAACGAGTTTTTAATTTCTCTATTAACTCGCGTTTAATTTGAAGAGTTGTTGTTACTTTAAATAAAATGCGTAAAAAGTTTAAGAGAGAATTCGCGATATCAAAAATGATGTGAATATGGATTATGTTTATGCTATTATGAATTGAAAAAAGTAAATTTATAATTCTCGGCAAAGTTTTTAACCATTTTAATAAATATAAACATGGACGTATCGCAAAAGTAATGAACTTGTTATTTGTAACGTAATTTTTATTGATATACATTTGAACCATTTTGGTATAAAGTGGAAAACAAATCAGTAAACTTAAGATGTATATATATTTACTCTTACAATTAAATAGTTACGTTTTAATTTAGACCTAAGTATTAAAATTAAGTCAGTTTGACCTATCAGTGTACCTGAATACATTAAGATACCATTAATACGTTTGTGACCTAAACGTTTAGAAGCGTAACTATTAAATTAAGATGATTAGAAGTTGTTTTAACAGCTTAAAAATTCGCCATACTTATATTGTATTTGTGTATTTGATCGTGGTTATCTATAGATAAAATCCAAGTTTGAAATATTTTTCAAGGCTTAAGATGTATAACATTAATATATTTAAAACATTTCCTGATATATAATATTTTATAAATACCATTTTCATTGCATTGGCGTAAATATATCCAATTGGTAAAAACCTTTATATTTGTACATTTTTCTTCTTAATGTCAAGCATCAATTTTGTTTATTTTACAATAAGTAGTATCAACGATTCCATAATATTTAAACTAATATTGTATCACAAATTTGACCCAACAAATACTAAAGTTGTGAATCAAGTTCATGCTAAGTCACTGACTTTGTTGTATCGTGAAGTTTAAATATCTTTTAGAATACACAAATTAAAAACAGAAAAAAAAACTTTTGATTATTTTAAAATATCGTGCGCATAATCATAGATTTATATTTAAAAAAAATATATAACAAATGTGCTAGCTAAGCTGTCTATCCCATAATGACAGACAATACCACCTAAGAACAATTTATTGAAGGTTCCGAAAATTACCTTGACATTTAAACGAGCCAGATATTTGTTACATAACTTTCGCTTTTATTGTTATGTCCCGATGAACGCTTTGTCAAGTGTCAGATCATCGCTCGTTGTGTCATTCATTGATTGAGCACAGTTTTGCATTTGCATGTTTTTTACTTTTTTCATATTAAAAAATAGACTGTTTTTTCAGCTAATTTTAGTTTTACTTCAGATAACACGTGTTTCGATCGTTAAACCCATCAACATACTAAAAAACACATTAATACGAAAATCAATAGCAAAATTATAAGACATTTTATTCTCGATTCTCAGGAAATCCCGATGCTTGTAAAATGTTATGTCTCGTTTCCCGGGACTTTGAAAAAGCCGAGACTTTAGAACTCCAAATATCAATGCAATTATAAAGACTATGTGTTAATTGAGTAGGTTTTTATTGTTGAAACTTATTTATCAACATTAATCCACAAGATATTAAATACAAAAGTATTGATTTTTTATTGAAATATTTATGAAAAGTAGTTCAGGCTAATAAAATAAATAGACATAAATAATGTTCATAGCAATTTCTAAGTACAATTTTTTTTATATTTTATTATAAACCTTAATAATTCAAAATAGTTACATCGAAAATTTGAATTCATTTATTGTTTTCCAACTTCTCAATGAACATTAGTAAATGTTAACTGGTAAATTATATGCAAATAGTTTTAATCTTATGTCATTGTTTTAATAATGGCTTAGGTTCTTTAGGCTCTAGTAAATATATTTACTATTGAAGAAATATCTTAACAGCTTAACGACCGCGGAT
Organism: Himalopsyche tibetana; assembly: GCA_030503985.1. Lineage (NCBI taxonomy): Eukaryota > Metazoa > Arthropoda > Insecta > Trichoptera > Rhyacophilidae > Himalopsyche > Himalopsyche tibetana. The sequence continues at coordinate 35,815,597 of JAPJYX010000002.1, read as the reverse complement.
GCTTATTTGAGTATTTGAAAAACAAAGGTTGCTGGCCGGCGTACTCATGTATGCGTATGGGCGAAGTATCTGGAAGCTAAGAAAATTAAATTTAGTAAAAATATTTCAATTAGTTAACTTTATTATAGTGAAATTAGTAAAATTACAATTTTTGCGAATTTTTCGCAAAACTACCCGGCCGCCAGGTGAAAGTCTATAAAAAAACGTGCGGTCGTTTAGCTGTTAAAAGTTTAATGCAAGGGTGGGTAACCTTTTCTTCTCTAAACGCCGCATTCATTTTTCTGATTCGACATAAGGCCGCAGTAAGCAAATTAAGTAGGGAATCTATGGCCGGAAAAAAAATCATGCCAATTTCTTAAAATTATCAGCGTGGGACCTTTTTTTAGGTCTTTCAAGGGTTTTGACATCAACTATTCCAAGAGTTTACGGAGTTGCCAATATTAGCAGCGTGGCACCTTGTTTTTTTTTAGGTCTTCCAGGAATTTTCAAATCTAAAATGTACAGAATTTTCGCAGGTTCCCCACGCCTGCTTTAATGTATCGAAAAATATCAAGTAATTTAGTTATATATTAAATATCATTTTATGTATGGTTGATAGCTATTTCGGCTTACGCCCTTACAACTAACTATATTTGGCTCTGATGAAGGCATTGATACTTTAATATTTTTTCACATTATCGACACATTATCAATCGTTAAAATCAGCAATGTTGTGCACTTATTTTAGAACAGGATGCAAATTTTGCAATACGTATTTTTGAAAAAATAATCCGATCTTGAAAAATTCCGATGAATTATTTTAAGTGCCTTTTCAGCTGCCAACTGTAATGTAATGTTTTTGTTTTTTTTTTATGAAGCAACCATTATCATATTGATTACTTAGATAACAGTGTTTTTTCGTACTTCCGAAGAGATTACTTACTGAAACTGTATTAAAACCTAACGTCCTTACTTCTAACTTAACATTGACTTAAACTTTTCCTGCACAACATACTAATTCTCTAATAGATTTTTTTTATTCTTATAATATTATTATGCACAAGCGCGTTCTCTAAGCTTGGTAACCAATTCACAATTAACCTATTCGAACTATAATTTGTTAATAACATCCAAATAATTTAAACCTTATAAGGTATTATAACTAGGTGCACGTTTATAACTTTTAACGGTAATGTGGCCAATTATATTCACGTCAGGTTAAATTCTTTTAAATGTTGTCATAATGATTGTGTGCTTAACTTTGTACGTGAGTACTGATTTTTCAAGTAACCAGCATTGCCCTTGTATGAAGCAAACCAACGAAGAAGGTTCACCGTCGACAATTAGTGAAAAATCTTTACTTTTTTTACTCAAGTTATTGCGGATCAACAAAAAAAAAAAATTATATTAAATTATACATAGTATGTATATGATTCCTTTTTATTCAATTTATTTTGCTAATATATATCGACATATTGGGTCCTATAGCGCAGCGGTTTGCACTGTTGTCTTCATGCAGAATGTCACGGGTTTAAGACACAGTAGGAACATTATTTTAAAGATCGATTTTTGTTCGAAGACATGGGTGTTTTTAATATCTTTTTTTTTTTTATTCGATAAACTTTTTCTATTCTTTTCTGCATCACACCGAAGATGATATCTCCTCAATGATGCAGTTAAGATACATTACAGAGTTAAGATACATTAGGTACAATTTTAAAGGCAACAATAAATAATAATTACAACTATATATATATTAATACAGGTTAATTAAATAACAAAGAATTGGTATGATTACAGATGTGATTAAGGATTGAATGGTGAGGGACAGGGAAGGTAAACTTTTTCTCCAAAAGAAGTAGCAAATTTCTTGAAGTGACAGAAATTTTCTGAAGACGAAACTAGATCTGGATGCCCGATAGGACCATCACGATTATTTTTACATGACAAAAACAATATGTTTCTTTCTACTGACATAATCGGGCAATTCCAGAGAATATGTTCTGAATCTTGATTAATGTCACCACAAGGGCAGTGTGGGCTAAGTTTGATTTTAAATTTATGTAACTTGGCATTAAATGCACCGTGTCCGGTGATAAATTGTGAGGTCCAGTGATCCGGAGAGAGCCAGGTTGCATTCTGACGAAAAGCAATATCTGGGAAAAATAAATAGGTAATTCTACCACGAAGGGACTTTGACCATCGACTTTGCCAAGTAGTTAAAACGGTTAGTGAGCAGAGTTTTTTCACTTTAACTTTTAAAAAATCCTGTAAATCCAATGGGTGAAGAGTTGTGCGACCAATTTGCTCTGGTTTCCCGTGCAAAAGGTGATGAATTGCAGCTCGTCTTTGGACCTCTAATCTCAATCTCTAATCTCAATCTTAATATCTAAAAAAATCCCTCTCACCTTTCTGATCTTTCAATAACTGGGCGTAACGAGATCGATTAGTTAACTAACCACTAGTCTTGCTCTTGCCGAATCCTTCTATCTCTACTACTCTTTTTGAAAAAGAGAGGTTGAATGACTTATGATTGAATGGATATGATTTTATGGTTATAATCATAAAACCTTTGCCGACAAAAAAAATATATAATTCTTGAAACTGCTCACTACTCAAATCTGTTGGCATTCCCATGGGCTCATCCTTTTTGCCAGCAATGGCTTTGGACTCAGTGATGCATTTATATCTTATATAAACACGAAACTTTCATTTGCTAAGCGTCAGTTCAAGTTCATCCGTGCACTTGAATGCCTGAAGATGCCGAAAGGCGAAACCCGGGTCGTTAGTGACAAAATTTGTGAGAATGTACATAGTTTGAACGATTCAAATTTAATATTGAAATTCCACCAAGCACCTTCAGTCGAAATCTTAAATAATCTGTGTTTTGACAAAGTTACTATACTTTCTTTATTACATAATAGTTGCAACTAATCATAAACTTTACTAATATGAATCGATAGTATGAGGCTATACCAGACGTGTTGATAGTCAATAATTAATGATGAATATCTTCATTCTTGTGTGCAGTAGCACAAGTATGTCACAAATTTCTCAGATAGCTTTTTGCTCACTTTAAGTGCTCAAGTCAATTAATAATGTTGCTATCTTATCGTCAGGTAAGACACTTGTCTTTAAAATGAATAATAATAAAAAACCGAGCATCGGCAAAGAACTAAAGACTTTGTTGTATATTATCAAATATTACAAACAAAAATAACATATTACTATTTTAACCAGGAGCTGTCGAAATTCTTGGACATGCACAGAAATGAATTTGATGAAGTAAGCATTTAGATTTTATTCAATACTATTTAAACGAAAAATATATTTAAGTATTTTAAGCTCCATACTGCTACATTAAAAAGTTATTTTTACCTTCTTAAGCAGTGTTTCCTAAACGTTTTGTTACAACGGCTCCCTAAATTTTTAAAAAATAATCCACGGACCTCTGAAAAAAGGATTTCTTATTCGTCAAAAACTTTATTTGGCATTAATTATTACTATTATTACATACATGTGTATATTTTATCACAATAAATAAGAGCTTACGAATAAACATTTTTTTAAAACAACATGTATTATATAAAGATTACAAAAACAAATAAATGTGAGGAGCAAACATTCAAAAAGTGTTTTGTCACAATTTTTGAAAAATGGCGTTTTATATCAATTCTGATAGCCCATAATAAAACCTATGAATGGAAATCAAAATTAGTGTTCAAAAGGGTTTTTTTTCATAGTTAAATGAAATCATAAAGTTGACACATTCATACAAACCGTCACTTTTGCAACACTTAAATCATCATTTTCCAAGCTTTGTATTTGTGTGACAAAACACTTTTTGAATGTTTGCTCCTCATGTATAGATGCAGATGCATTTTTTTTTTAAATAAAAAATAATATCTGATTCAATATCAGAAATGCTTACTTTCAAGGAATCTTTGAATCAAGGAATACCCACGTACAAAATGTGTTACTAAAGGGTATGACAGAAATTTTGTTTTACATATGTTTGTAGTTAAAAAATCAATAAGGATGACCAATGTTTATCTTGCAATATACGGATGTTCTTGCTGTCGCCTTTTCCGAAATTCTGAAATACTTGTTTCAAGCAAATAACATGAAAGTTTTCACCAACCCCTGCAGAAAACTTGCGGATCCCAGTTTGAAGAGATCTAAAATCGTACAAGTAAACAAATTATCATAATATTTGTACAATATCTTAATAAAAAATGAAACATATTTCGTAATAGAAAGAAAAATATAAGAATAGACATTCTGAAGAATAGTAAAACTTGAGTTGAAGAATATTCACTGTTTGTAAGACACTTGTAATTTAATTGCAATAATTATAACGATCTGCACAATATATAATAAATAATAACGATAGACTCTGTAAATCAACGCGTTGTCAAGGGCGACAACCATAAATAATTAAGCGTTTTTTGGAGGAGCAATTCATAGAGAAGCTTAAAGGTTGCCGGAGAAAATCTGATAAATTAAATTTAAAATTTATAAATTGTGTAGACACTCGACAATATGTGTAGAGCTTTTTTATGTTCAACAAATAATAAAAATTCTACGAACTCAATGAAGCATTCATTTATTTTTTTATCATTATCAATAAGTCATTAATAAAACTTGGATGAAAAATAGATTGCAGCGGTTTTTCGTTATCAACAACGAATAATATAGTATATAAGAAAAAATATAATTTTATTGAATTTTCCATTGCACAATTTTTTATCTTTCATTAGAGTTAGTAAATCCTCATATTTGTGCAAACAATATTTTAACCAACATTATAAATACCTAATAAGTAACTTATTTGTTAGTAATATTTTAAAATAGACAGCGCCCCTTCACGTCAGTGGTCATGGAGACACGTTGAAACTTGCTGGGTCACGTACTGCGGACGCCTCCGGAAAGCCCTAATCCTGCCTCTTCTTCCAATCTTTTCGACGATCATCAGATACTATAGATAGGATGTATTCTGTGAAACTTAGATATGCTGGCATGCCATGCGGAGAAAAAAGCAATTGGATACAAGGAAACACGGAGGTACCGCGTGGTGACAATATGCTCCACATACGTAGTGAATATGGTCAAAAATGAAAAATAATATTTTGAATTGTTTCCACCGAAACTACAACGCAGTTCTGTTTTTTCACAATCACTTATAAGATACTGTCAATTATTCATTGAAAGGCATTATATTATATTTAAAAACAAAAAAAAATCTTGTGTGTGCTATTTTTTAAATATGAATCAGGACCGGTTACACTTGTTATATACATTTCAAACTGGTTGGTATATTGAGACTAATATTTGCAAACCCGGCTTACTCCAAAATTGGTGAAACGTGAACCATGCAGTTATTTACTAAACATAAATCATTTTCTGAAAGCAATCTCAAAAACGGCTTGATAACATACAAAATATCATTCTAAATTAATTTAAAACTAAAAATGCTTTAAAATTGTAAATTATTTTACAAAATGAAATTCAAGTCTTATTTTTCAAACATTTTGGAATGAGCCGGGTTTACAATTAATAGTCTCAATTTTCTTACAATTATACCTTTGAATATATAGCACCGTCTTGACATGAAAAAAAGTCTTCAACAATATTTTTTTCGAAGAGGATTTTGCATGTTGTTGATTGAAAGAAATCCAAAGTGAAGGCTTGTGATAATATTATGAAATATACATTTAAAAATTGTTTATGATCTTTCATATGATAAAAATATGATTACTTATTTATTTTATACGATACTTTTCAAAGCAGTTTCAAGCAGTAGCTTGAATTAATAGTTACTTTCATACTTACCATTTTCTATGTCCAATGTCAAAAGATTTTTATTGTATTATTTAATGTATCTCAATTGAAACAGACGTGACTTAATGAAATATTAGCATTACTGCTTCTTTGACTAGTAAAAATGTTTCAAAAATATGTACTCCTATATTCCACAATAGTAAAGTTAATGCTTCGTTTTGGTTATATCGAATACAATATACACGTACGCCATGATCTGACAGCACGGATGCGAACCCAAGTAGCCTTGCTTATCGAACTATGACATTTGACCTAAGCTTGCTGCCGCTATTTTGGTATCTACACACTTTTTTCATCATTTGTCTTTGCAGTGATGGCAAGTAACATCATATTTTATATTGATTGACGTACCGTCTTCAGATTAACAATAATTTTATTTTGTCAGCATTATAAAGCGTTATAAAGTCTTACAAAGTTTTATATTTGGTGTTTTATTTAAAAAAAAAAAATATAGAAAACAATTGAATATATTTTAACAAATAATTGGAAGTCTAATACAAATTCAAACACTTATTTGTACACTAGAGAGGTGAAGTGAGCCGACTAGTAAAATGGTAAAACTTTTTTCTTGGACGTCAGTCTACTTACTATGGATTACAATACGTCTTTACTTGATGTTTTAGTGGATTGCATATTTTTATTTTACATAGATAACACTTTTGCAATGTGTTTTAACATACGTTATCCTCGTCCTTTTTACGATACTTCAAGACGAGTAGAATGTTACAACGCATCTAATTTTTTTTTCTAAAATACACTTTACTTCTAGTGGGCCCATTTATTTAGCAGTGAAGCAGTTTTGAAACAGTAAAAAAAAACGTTTTACTAGCGAACACATTCAATATCTTTGACGGATTCGGTAGGAACTTTTAAAATATTTGTTTTTAATATAAATTTAACTTGGTTGCTCACTTTTTTTGTCTCACCCATCTCTGCGTCCGAAAGAAAATGAAAAAACCCGACCTTTAGTTTTTAAATTATAACATTTAAAAGAAACGATTTTTAGTTCATTGGTAAAACTTGCGATATTTTGTCTGAAAATGATTCAAAGGCAAAACACATGTCACAATTTTATCAAAACATGTATAGAATGTAAAAATGTGAAATTAAATACAATTCGGATCTTCTACAGCAGCGTTTCCTAAACTTTTTTCCCCCCGACCCGGTTATTTTAATATTTCTCCTCCGTGACCCACAAAATATTTATGGCATATACTACCGGCATATAGGTAAAATAAAACAGTATATTTATGTCTATATAGTTTTTATACAAAATATACAGATTTATTTAAGGAAATTGGCGACCCGGCATTTTGCTTTCTGCGACCCGGTAACGGATCGCGACCCATCATTTGGGAAACACTGTTCTAAATATTTCTAGGGGTTTAATCTTATTTTAACTGTGCATCGATATTGTTATCAAATTTTAAAAGAATGAATAAAATTAGCTCTATGTCCGGAACAACTTCAAAGCTAAAATAAAAGCTTACATATGTTATGTCTCTTATGTTTTAATGAAATTATGTTATATTAATAACAAAAAACAGTTCAATAATAATTGTCAAAAAATATCTATCATAAAAAAATTATATTATTTTTCATCTTCTAAAACAGATAAGTGTAATTGTATTATAAATATTACAATCGACGGATTTTATTGAAGAATATTGTAATAATTATTAAAAACAAACTTTAAATTTTTACTGTTTATTATTCATTCAATCATTTCAAATGTAAATAAACAGCGTCATCTTTTTATGATTTTAATCCGACATGTTTATTAAAGTTCATTAGCATAATTGCTTTCGCAATTGTTTAACAAAGAGTTCTACAAGAGTATATAATTGATGTTTTTTTAAAAACTATTGTTAACATTTTTGATAAATCATTTGATTAAAATTTTTATAAAACAACAGTTTCTTTAAAACAATACACATTCTTAAAAGCTTCGATTGCGTGCCAACACGATATATAATATTTATACTAAATAAAAGACAATGTCATAAACTTTGTATACATTTGCGATGTTTTATTAATTTATTATTGCGTACAGTTGGATCATAAGTTCTGAATTAAATTTCAAGAAATAATAAGGTTTCCAACGAATGTCGATTCCTATGTTCATATTATTACTACAACAGATTATAACTTGGCCTGTGTGTGAAACATAACACAAAATTGCGCGTGCGCATTACGCAGTCATAGAGACAGAGGGTGTTGATTTAATTTTGAAAGATGACACTGCATAGTAAGATTGCTACTTCGGGGCATTTTTTTGATTCTGGAACTACTCACTAAGATTTCGATGCATTGTTTTGAAAATAAAATATAAGTCTAATATTCATTGTTAATATTTAGGCAAAAAAATGTTAGTTAATGCAGTCGTTTATTAGAAATGAATCAAATATGTTCATCTTTGTCCTTGTTTCATTAATTTCTAATGTTAAGTATTTATAAATAAAACCTTTTTTTAACGTGTCAATGAGTAATCAATTCTGTGCAAAAAATATTTTCTTATATCTTGATATGTCTAGACACTCAAAGTAAGTTTAAATCACTGTCATTAAATAAAAAAAAACCAAGCCATAGTAAGTGACGGCTAAAAGCTTTTTTTTTTCAATTTTCAAGGCGTGTAATGATCGTAAAAGCTCTGTTTATAAAGGATATTTCTCTTTTCAAGGATACGTAATAAAACTTTTGCTTTTACTTCAACTTGTTGAAATAACAAAAACAAATATTGTCTGCTTATAAAACTGTCTTGCAAACCAAATTATTAAGCTTATGAACACATACATAAATTAAATAATTTAATAAGCTTAAATTTCGCTCGGAAAACTGATTTTTTTCAAAGGTTAGAAGAAATGAGTAATTAATAACTTTATAAAATATTTACCAACTTTATAATATCGCATATTTGTAACGTTTATAATGGATATAAGAAATGATTTCTCGATAAATTTTATTTATTTTCTTGAATTGCCTGATTTTTACAACAGCAAAAAAAACAACTGATACTTTTTGGTTAACTCTTCTATAAGTTTTTCTATCATCAGTATAGGTCTAATAGTGACTTCATTCTTACAAAGATCCAGACCTTTTAACAAAAACAACTAATACGTATACATAGATTAATGTCATAAATTTACAGCTTTGCGAAGGTATTGTTGTGAGTAAATGCAACCAGAGAATGATGGTAGAGCTTAGAGAATCATAAACTCTGTCAACTATCCACCAATGTCTTTTGATTATCAGATTACGGATTCCGATCGTAAAAAAGTTTTTTGGACTTGCGTAAAGACGCCGAGAGAAAAATTACATTTTTCCCCACATCCTCTCCCAAGTCGAAACATATGGCTACCATATAGTTCCTCCGAGATTCTCTGTCCCCCGCCAGTCTGCTTCCTTCCATATAATTCCAGTGTCCCGTAGCTCCGACGAGTACACCCTATAGATCAGGGTTTTTCAAACTTATGGTACAATGGAACACTTTGCAAATCTAGAAATGTTACCGGAACACAGCTTTTTGTTAGGTCAGGTAATTCATAATTGTAAACATATTTAAAAAAATATATGCATACATATAATAAAACTCATATTATTTCTTCTTCTTTGGCCATGTTCGCCCCCTATGTGGAGCATATGGCCGCCACGCGGCACCTCCATGTTTCCGTCTCCCGCCAATAGCTTTGCTTCCTCCCATGACATGCCAGCATCCCTCAGTTCCGTCGAGTACATCCTATGGATAGTACCCGACGGACGTCCAGGACGCCGGAATCCCACCGGTCGAAAGAAGAGGCAGGCAGGATTGAGGCTTTCCGGAGGCGTCCGCAGCACGTATTTTATTTAATTGTTATTTATTTTTAAAACACTTTACACAGAAATTTGAGTAAGCAAAGCTCTAAGTGATTTAAAATCTCCGCTTGTACTTAAATATTTGACGTTTTAAACATCAGTGGAAATTTACCATCACTCTATTTTTAATATGAATTAGAAGATGTTTAAATGTGTTGCAAAGTATTTTACCATTTAAATTTTTTGCGGAACACCTATTTAGGTCTCACGGAACACCGGTGTTCCACGGAACATAGTATAGATGGTCATCAGTAGCCTTCGACGACGGCGAAATCCATTTTATTGGTAGAAGAGACAAGCATAATTCAAGTTTTCTTGAGGCATCCGCAGCATATGTCCGAGCCAGGTCTATTGTCGCTTCTTCACTTTGGACGTGATTGAGGGTTGCTTATTCCGTCCCCTTGTCTCCGTGCTTTTGACAAAGCCACGTACTCTAAGTATTCGGTGGAGGCATCTGTTTTCAAAGCACTGTATAATGTCACCCCATGTTTTTGTAAGTGTCATGACTCGCATCCCTAAAGGAGCACTGTCAGAATGCATAGGAGCCGGTAAATTGCTCGAATGGAAATTGCTCGAATTACAAATTATTCGAATTGCTTGGTTATTTCAACGATTTTTCACGACTTTTACTACGAATTTCATTTTTATCTTGTGCGACACTTATTTAGAGAGTGAAATATAAAAATAATTTTCGTAAGTATTTATTTTAACCGTGTTCGCTCCAAATGCGGAACATATGATTTTTTAATGGAGTTTATCTCAACAGAGGTGTTTCTAGGAGAACCGCTTATTAATTAGTTACTCAAACTGTTTCTATATATTTCCAAAAAACATAGAAGACTAGGGCTAAGACAGAACAAACGGAAACAAATTGATTATCTTGTTATTCGAGCAATTTCCATTCGAGCAATTTACCGGGAACCAGAATGCATACATTGAATAGCAGGCACTAAGTTTTTACCGAGTACACCCGTGAGTTTTCCTTCTTACGTATTATACAAAACAAATAAAATACTCAGATGAGAGTAAAAAAAAACAAAACTGAATTATTCACTAATACATTTTTTATGTTGTATAATTCAAACACGAAAATATTTAATCTATCCCAGTATAATAACAATCCAAGCTTAAACATGTAATGACCTAATCGTTCATAATATTTTATAAAGAATATCACAATGCCGTCAAACCGTCTATGCTTCAGAAAATACGTATTCTTTTTTTTTATAATATCATCGGAATTTTGTATGTAGGTATGTAATCATAATGTAACCAAGGTGAATCTGTGTTTAATAATATTTTGAACGGACAATCACTTCCCGGTTAGGGGTGGACTATATATACAATATAATTGAACATTTATCCAAGGGTGGGCATGATAACCTTGAATTAAAATGATGATGCTTTAGTCTCACTTTCTCTGTTTTTATTTTGAAATCTTTAATGTCCAAATCCAAAAAAGGCGTATCAAAAGCGATGAGCTAATCACTAGGCTTGCCACGGCACTATTTTTATATCCCTAATCCCATTGAAAAATAAAGGTTGAGTAACTGAGTAACAAGCTGTTAACTCTCGCGACTCGGTAACTAGAAAAATACGTCTCTGCCGATGGGGATCTTTTTTGACCCCAGTGGTTTCCACATTATTGGCCTTATTCTTATGAATTTCAAAAATAAAATAGTCTAAGGGGTTTAAAATATCTCTCTGCATCGTTCCTCATACATTTTTTTTATAAAAATCCGTGGTTTTTTAATAAATAATCATATTTTAAGTTTCGCGTAAAAAAGACGTCATCCCAGCACACATGAATTGACAACTGACGAGTGTTCTCAGCTATCTTAAGAACGATCGTTATCGCGGGTGCTTATCGCCTGATAGCGTAATCGCGTTATCGCATACTTATATAAACTACAAAAGGTCCAAAAAACTATGATATACGAATACCTTAATTATAAAAATTGTATCACCCATATTAAAATAGATATTTAAGAAAATGTTGGTATTGGGGTCGCATTTCTTGAGCTTAGAACCGGAAAAGTTAAAGTAAAAAAAACTTCTGTTGCCACAAACTTCATTAGGAGTTTGCATATATGCTAAGCTACATATTGGGAGATTAAAGTGGTTAAAACAACATATTTAAACATAAAATTTTGATATTTTATTACAGCTTATTTCAAAGCGTTAACAATGTGGGCTTCCGTAGCGGATTTCACAGCTTCGAGTCCCAGAACGAACAGCATTTTTTCCCATCGATTTTTCGATTTCTGTTCGAAGGCATGGGTTTTTTTGATGTCTAAAAATTCCTTCCTACCATTCCAATGCATTAATAACCAGGCGTAGCGAAAGCGATTAGCTGTCTACTAGTTCTGTCATGGCCTTATCATTCGTATCTCTACTACTCTTTTTGAAAAAAAGAGGTTGATCGACTGACTAACAGACAGTTTTCGTAGAAAAACTTTTATTGAAATACCTCACCGTGGAGAATATATGCTCCATATTAGGAGCAGACATGGATAAAAAATCATTTTCAGACAGTCTTAACAACGTTAAACAACTTAAATTGTTCCCAATTAATAGAGTAATCACCAACCTAGCTGATTGATTGCAGCTCATTAGTTTAATAGTTTGTAATGTTTAACGTCATTAGTAGTATGATTAAATTTGTTTGCTCTGTTTCGATTTTATAATCCCCTCTTTGCTTCCCTTAAAAAGGAAAAATCCCAATCTGATTGATTGCAACTCATTAGTATCATTATTTGTTTGCTTTATTTCGATTCTACACCCACCTCCTTGCTCCTCTTAAAAGGAATAAAAACCCAAAAACTCCATTTTGTAATTTCATAATTTTAAAATTTTAGAATCAATCTTGCTTCATTACTTAAGCAAACTTTGCGATAGTAAGTCTGAAGATGCCTCTGAAAGAGGTGTCACAGTTAGTAACACAATACGTGGTATAATCAAAGTTAATTTTAAAAAATCTATTAACAACGTTAGTTTTAAATTTAAGTTCTTCTGCGTAATTCTGACGGTTTGCTGATGGTTTGCAGCAAACTGTTTTCGAATTAGATTCTTATTCAAAGCTTTGATCACATGGTTTGGATTGTGACTTTGACAGTTGTGTCTGTTCTTTAGCGTCAAAACGACATTCCAACCGTTTGCAAACCGTCAGCAACGGTTCATGCTCTAAAACGCTGATTACATTCTGACTCTGATTCTGCCAGTTTTGGTGTACCAACCTCCAACCCCAGAATGGCGAAATTTGTTATAAACGACAACTTAACCGACTAAATATCAAATGTCACACTGACAGTTATACGTCATTGATGTCACGATATATTGACAGAAATATGTGTCGCAAATAGTGATTGTTTTGTTCAATCAGGGTCATTTAACATAATTTTTAATCTGAAAATCAAACGATTAAGTAAGATAAGGTATCACAAATTTCAATCAATGTACATTTCCATTTGAACGAACAATCAAAGATTTTTTTAAACGAAACCATTTAGCAATCTGAAAGCTCAGCATTTGCCATCAGTTTGTATGGATTGTAAATTTAAATTTTAGATTTCATTACTATTTAAAAATTAATATTATTACTTAAATATTTTGTTTCATATATTAAAATATGTAGATTCGTCAAAGTAACAACGTTTTTTGTTTCGTTAAAATAATTATTTTGATAAATTATCTAAAATTTTCGAATACAAACATCAGCGATAGAGATCATAAAATTAAAGGTGCGTCCTCCATAATATAAATATGTGTTTATTCGACAAGTATAAAAGTTATCAATAATTATTTAAAATTACCATTTTTATTGACCTGCAGTTGAAATAATAGCTGCTAATGTGTCTGCTGGAACATAAAAACAACAAGTCATAGTTACTTAAACAGTTTGTTAAATGCGGCCCTGAACATATGTTGCGAATGATTGCACATTTAAACCAAAATTGTTTGCGATTGGCTTTATCTTTAAACCGGCAGGCCGGTTGGAAAGGTTAAACCGATTTGTCTGAACCTTTTCATTAGTTAAAACGGCCTAACCTTCAATTAGTATTGAGATGTAATGAGAAGAGCGTCTTTAAGCAAATTACGTCTTAAAGGGGTTATGATTCTTCTTCATTTTCATGGACATTTTACATGCAATGTGTGATCAAACTCTTTAAAATATACAGACAGGATGTTGCCAAGCAATTCTTTGTATATAAAAATGTGAACGAATTTATCAATGACTCTGTTTTGTTATTAATAAATAATAAAAAAAATCTGTTAAATATGGTGTATTTTTAATTCTTACGGATATATTTTTATTAAAATCATGTATGATTTATTCGACTATTAGAGCAGAATGTTTAAAATAAGGTCACTGTTAGGCTGTCCACTGTCAATACTTGGTTGAGACATTGTATTTAAAAAAATAAAATACACATATCTAGTAATTCTACTTTTATTATGATCATAACTGATTTCTGTCATGACAAGTATTATCAACTGATAAGAGAATACAATATTACAGCGTTATTTATACAAAACAAAATTAAATTAAACAAACAGTTGATAATAAAAAGAATTTACATTTAAAGATACAAAATATGAAATAGTAAGACTAAGATGACTATAAAATAATTTCAAAACACATCAAAGAATAGTTGAGCTAAGGTGGAGACTAATTTTACAAGATAATTTATAATATTACATTAATAAAATTATAACTTTACTAAACGACGATTAAACTATAATAATATTTTCAAAATAAAAGTAAAATCGTCAATTTGCGATGATGTAGTTATCTTATCTCTACTCATCAAATATTTAGCAAAAATACTGTAGTAATAAATACAGTTACTTATTGAGAAAAAATATATTCAAAGCTCCCATGCATTTAATTTAACTGCTTTAAAAATAATTTAATCAACTTGATCCATACATTAAATGCTGAAAAAATGTGGCAACATAAAAAATTACATAATTTCTCACGGTCTGAGATTTTCCAATCCAATTTCATTACCGCAATATCAAACACACGCTTCAATTTAAAATACGTTTTCATAATTATTGAGATCATTATCAGCGCAGTCATTTTATAAAGTAATTAGTGCTCGGATAAATTATTTGCAATGAGTGAATTAATATTAGCAGTGTGGAGACGCAAGAAAGAAAATGATTCCGTTTTATCTTTGATGATTGGAATATTCAAGCAAGTAACGTTATCTTTAATCAATCTTTCTGCAAGAGTGTGATTTGGGACTTGGCGTAGAAAAAAATACCATTCCGAAATTCGATTAATTTCAATTAACCGATTATTTTTAGGTCGAGTATATAAAAGTACAAGGTGAATTGATAAAACTCGGTTGTCATTCTCCTGGAAGAGATAAATGCCAAAATCTATATTAAAAAATGAGAGGTTGATAGTGTCGATTGTAAACAGAGCTGCGTTGAAAAAACGAACTAAAAGAAAACTGTAGAATGTTCTATTTAAGAATCGTTCACATCGAAGTGGGAAATCTTTTATTCTCTAAAGGCCACATTCATTTTCTGATTCGACCCAAGGCCGCAGAAAACATCGAGTAGGGAATCTTTGGCCGAAAACAATTTCTAAAGCCTAGAAATTTGCAGATTTCCCAAAATTACCTTTTTTTTACGTGTTTCAGGAATTTTTAAATCCAAAATATCAAGAGTTTACGAATTCACAGAAAAACACAGAATTACTGAATTGTCCAGAAGGCCGCACCAATGTAGCCAAAAGCTCGCATGTTCCCCACGCCTGTACTAAGCTAAAGATCATAGCATAAAATTACAAGCTTGTCCACCTTTAATATTGTCTTTTATAATCCAGACTTACTATTATTAGGGCTTATACAAAAAATCGACTTTTGAAACAATTAGTTTTTTTAATTTAAATATTTCCTAAGTTTAACAAAAAAAATCATCAAAATAAAACAAGTGGAGCTATTGAGGTGTCTCAACAGATTTGTTTACGAGAAGATGTAGTTTTTGAAGAGAGCAGTACAAATACATGGTTTTAATTAATTATATTTAAATTCAAGGACCATTTTCAATTATTATATAATTTAATATTATAAGACTTGTTACATTTTTTTTTATTATTTAAAACTGCATTTGGTATGCTTAAAAATAACATGAATATGTCATAAACGCAGAAACCGTAGATCCAATTTTATATCGCGTATATGTAACTATTGAAAATAGCAGTTGACTGACTCTTAAAATAAGCATACTGTTCTCAATTAGAAATGAAGTACGATGAAAAAATAATAGCTAAAATTCCATTTTATATCCTAATAACTGTACTGTATACATACAATGTATTGTTTAGTATTTTATAATGACAGTGTCCACGACAAATACGAATAACTTGACTTAGTGGATATGGGAATAAGACCACAATGTTTGTTTAATTTACCCCTTAAACGAATCCCACTCTTTGACTGCCGATGATTAAAGTTAATATTCACCGACGTGTAATTAAAATGTTTTGAATATCAACAGACACGCTATTAAGTTATATTTTTTCCAGTGTAGTAAAAATCAGAAGCTATCAACACATTGTGCTCTTGCAGTCTGACAAAAAGTGAAACAAAGAGTTATTGGTGGTTCCCGTGTGACCGAGGTACTCTCACGACGCCTGCATGATGTTTGTTGGTTTGTGGCGCTCCCCGGGTCACGAACTTGTAACACTTTCGCCGCTCGACTGCAAAAGACTATGGGAAGTCAATGTCTATTGTTCCCCGAGTTGCGTTTGCGAGATTGATATGCCTGCGAATGTCTGCGAGAAACGAATGTGGTAATGAACGTAATCGAATTCAACTGGTTCAATTATTTACCTCGAAGTTTACATTCATGATACATTTAATTGAGGCGTCCAGTATCAAATACGGCCATGTTATTTTCTCTTTATTTTTGAGGAGAGCCGAACGCAGGTTCAGCTCGTGGCCAATGTTCATGCTAAGGTGTGTGCGTGTGCGCGCGCACACCTCCCAAAATATGGCCGCACACATTTGTCCATCCCCGCACAGGCCGCGCACAGAAATACATATACTAAACTCACCAAATCTTCCACATCTAGCGTCAGTGAGTACATACCTAATATTTGCGCGCATTATTTATTTTGCTGAAAATTTATTGCTCACAAAAGTTGATGGTCCGCAATCACAATAGAAAAATTAGAGGGAACGTTGCTCGTGGCGAGTGCAAAGTGTGCGGCGCATACAGGCGCATAGGTACTGCACTAAGTAATTTTGGATTCTGAAATTCTGAGGAGAGCTAAAAAAAAGGGTTTCGCGCTTTTTTCTGGGATAAGATCAGTGGCGGCTGGTAAATGTGGCATTGAATCAATGCACCCCTTGTATATACAGGGGCGATTATATGTCATGAAATAATATTCAAACATACCATTTATTCACTCATATTAAATTCTTCATGTATTTAATGTTTATAATAAATATTAAAAATTGTCGATAATAAAATAAATATATAGACCAGGAATGGCGAATGGCACGCGTGCGCTTGGTGGCACGTTCGAGAATTTGGATGGCACGCGAACGATTTCCAAGTTCAAAAGACTTAATTTTTAAATTTTGATTTAATTTGCAAAAATATCATTCATATTAAAATAGCTGATGTGTATTCTTATTGATTATGAATTTATTTTTAAGAAACTTTCTTGTAATTTTTAAGCTAGTAAATAAAATTCAGAAAAAAAAATGTTTTTTATTTTTTCTACTTTGTTAATTTTTTTACTGCTTGGGCACGCCACACAATCGAGAAACAATATTTGAGGATTTTCGGACTTAAAAAGGTTCGCCATCCCTGATATAGACAATAAATACATGAAGAATTTAAAATGAGTGAATGATATAAATGTTATGCTTGAATATAACCGCCCCTGCATATACTAGGGGTGCACTGATACAATGCCACACTGACCGGCCGCCCCTGGATAAGATGACCTACCATCCACTCATTCAGATGTAGTTTTTCGCACACAGGCGCAGATATCTTCGAGCCAGTCCTGGCCGAACGTTTGTTTGATTACTTTTTAACGAAATTTTAATGCCATTCAGCATTTATAACTACGAAAAACCCAGACAATAAACGTTAACTTTTAAAACGTTGAGCGTCTTTTACATTCCCAACAAAATAGTGGATGACATTCAGTCAGCTGATTCAAATTCTGCGATCTGATTATCTGTAGGTAACTAAACTTGCCCATCATGATAATAATATGTTTTTTTCTTTATTACTTTAGATAACAAACTCTATAAATTCTATATCTTAATTAATAAATAAGTTTAAATCGGTTAAACATGACTTGACCGTATTTGATACTGAACGCCTCAATTAAAGCTTACGGTATTCTTACAAAACTAATTACCGAATAATTTAATTTTTTAAATGAATGAACGGAGAACAAAGATAAATGTATCGGTGATAAATAGGTTTCATGTCAGTCTTTTAAGTTAATTTAACCAAACCTTGAATTGTTTGAACAATTGTTCATTCCCTCTTTGATGAAAAGGTAAATTTGAAAAACTATGAAGATATGAAATGACTACAATCGTAGACTATTTTTTTACGTCCAATTTGGTACTGATGATTAGGGGGTTGGGTGTTGGTAAAGTTGATTTCACAAATCAATTGAAAAATCATTTTACGAAATTAACTAACTAGCTACAAATCCCTTGACAGGGCAATTGGGTAGATGAATGTTCAAAAACTTAAAAACACTCAGCTGAGGGACGTCAATTATTCATGATGTTTTGATATATATACGAACTATATTTAACACCTATAATTAAGAAGAAAAAAAAGTGACTTATTTATAAAAAACTGTGTAGTTGATATTTTTTTTTAAAAAAAAGCACTACTGGCATCCTGTTCATTTTTTTTTACAGATAAATTGTTATGGAATATAATAATAAATAACGCTTTACTCAACTGCGATGATTTGAAAATCCTATTAATCAAGATTTTTTCAATTACCCAAATGTTAGTTTATAAGTCATTTTTTTAAATTGACACTTATAAGTGTAAACCGTTTCTCAACTCCTTTTGAGTATCATATTCTTCTTTGGCCCCCATAACTGTTTTGTAATATTGAACTACAAGTTTTATGAGGAATTTTAGAATTTCCCAAAACGAAAAGACGCGAGTTTTTTTTTGTCTTCCAAAAATTTTGAATATAAAATCCCAAGAATTTATGGGTTTCCCAAAATCAAATTAGCGTGAGAGCTTTTATATATTTTTAGCTATTCTCAGACATTGCTGTAGAACGTGATGTGCCCCCCCTCCCGTTGAGAAACACTGCATTATTGTATTATTTGTATTCTTTATATGTATAAAAATCGTACACTACAACATGGTCATGCTAATGGTTAGTAAGTATTCTCAATACTTGTTTTTTCTTTATCAGATGAAAGATTTAACCCATGACTGAATAATCACAACGATTGTGTAAATATGTTTATTGAATTTGAGTATCGTAACGTCAGTTTAATACTTTGATTTTTTTGTTTAATATAATATCATAGAGTGCTTCAAATGTGCTAATTAAAATTCACTGTGTAATTTCAATATAACGAAGTCCACTTTCACAGAATAGTATAGTATTAGTAGTAATAGTTATTCAAATGTTTCTTACATATTGACGTATTAATTGAAAAGAAAAAATCTGTAGTTATTCAAACGCATTAATTTACGACTAGCTGTAAGCCCGTTGCCCAGCAACGTGAGATTTTTGTTGCATAGTATTTAATTTAATTTAATTTTATGTTATTTTATTTTATTTTATTTTATTTTATTTTATTTTATTTTGATATATATTATTCTTATAGTTAGCAGATATGTCGTAAATTGTTTAATATTTGGAATAATGTTTAAGTTTGCTAACAACAATTTTTCGTATTAGCAGAAACTTCGTAAATTACTTAATTTTTAGAATAATGTTCAAGTTTGCTAACAACCATTTTTCGTAGGAGCAGAAATTTCGTAAATTATTGAATTTTCGGAATAAAGTTTAAGTTTGCTAACAACCATTTTTCGTAGGAGCAGAAATTTCGTAAATTATTGAATTTTTGGAATAATGTTGAAGTTTGCTAACAACCATTTTTCGTAGAAGCATAAATTTCGTAAATTATTTAATATTTGGAATAATGTTCAAGTTTGCTAACAACCATTTTTCGTAGTAGCAGAAATTTCGTAAATTATTGAATTTTTGGAATAAAGTTTAAGTTTGCTAACAACCATTTTTCGTAGGAGCAGAAATTTCGTAAATTATTGAATTTTTGGAATAATGTTGAAGTTTGCTAACAACCATTTTTCGTAGAGGCATAAATTTCGTAAATTATTTAATATTTGGAATAATGTTCAAGTTTGCTAACAACCATTTTTCGTAGTAGCAGAAATTTCGTAAATTATTGAATTTTTGGAATAATGTTCAAGTTTGCTAACAACCATTTTTCGTAGTAGCCGAAATTTCGTAAATTATTTAATATTTAGAATAATGTTCATGTTTGCTAACAACCATTTTTCGTAGGAGTAGAAATTTCGTAAAATATTTAATATTTGAAATAATGTTTAAGTTTGCTAACAACCATTTTTCGTAGTAGCCGAAATATCGTAAATTATTGAATTTTTGGAATAAAGTTTAAGTTTGCTAACAACCATTTTTCGTAATAGCCGAAATATCGTAAATTATTGAATTTTCGGAATAAAGTTCAAGTTTGCTAACAACCATTTTTCGTAGGAGCAGAAATTTAGTAAATTATTTAATATTTGGAATAATGTTCAAGTTTGCTAACAACCATTTTTCGTAGGAGTAGAAATTTTGTAAAATATTTAATATTTGAAATAATGTTTAAGTTTGCTAACAACCATTTTTCGTAGTAGCCGAAATTTCGTAAATTATTTAATATTTGGAATAATGTTCAAGTTTGCTAACAACCATTTTTTTGTTGTAGCAGAAATTTCGTAAATTATTGAATTTTTGGAATAATGTTCAAGTTTGCTAACAACCATTTTTCGTAGGAGCAGAAATTTCGTAAATTATTTAATATTTGGAATAATGTCCAAGTTTGCTAACAACCATTTTTCGTAGGAGCAGAAATTTCGTAAACTATTTAATTTTTGGAATAATGTTCAAGTTTGCTAACAACCATTTTTCGTAGTAGCAGAAATTTTGTAAATTATTAAATCTTGGGAATAATGTTCAAGTTTGCTAACAATCATTTTTCATAGTACCATAAATCGACCTCGGCGCATATATCGACAGCCCTGCAGTTTTTAAATTGCAAATTATTGAATTTTTGGAATAATGTTGAAGTTTGCTAACAATCATTTTTCGTAGTATATATATTTTATTCAACTAATTTTCAAATACGCTTACAAATACATTTCGTAAAAGAAGAAAAAGACCCGAGAACATCAGTACGCACACATTTGTGAAAATTGAGTAAAAAGTGAGTGAAAAGTGAGTGAAAAGTGAAAAGTAAAAAGTGATTATTTTATCGGCTATTAATATATAGAATAGATATGCTGTGTTTCTAATAAAAAACAAAAGTTTCAAAATTCGAACGCAATACAATATATATAATGCTATTTCATCACGAAAACAGATCCTTGTTTACCCTAGAGGTAAGGTCTTCAACTCATAATCTAAAGACCCCGTTTCGAATCCCAGCGCTTTAGGTGCTTTTTTTGTATTTGTATGAGAATTCAATTTTTCATCGAATAATAGTGTATTGGAAAAATACGTCTTTAGTATGAATTAAAAAATGGGACAGTGGGTCTGGGGTTGAGGAAGGGGAGAGGCAGGGGGAGGGGAAATCGCGGACAAAATGAATGAATGGCGATAGCGGGCAGAGGGGTGGGGGGAAGGAGACCGTCTTTCTTGACGTCATCGAAAAGGTGAAATCGCGACCATAGTTTAAATAAACAAATGGAGACAGCGCGGCTTGGCAGGAGGAGGGGGAGGGGCAGAGGGAGGGGAAATCGAGGACATCTTACACTCAGACGGACATTATCGGCTATTAATATATAGATTCCGAGTAATATGGAAATGTTTTTGCTAACCAGTCATAATAAACTATAATTATTTAAATAAGAATCTTTTCTATACAAGTGATAAAAGCATTTAAAGAAGAATTTATCACTTCACTAACATATTCTAATTACGATAACATTGTAATTACTTGCAAATTCGTGATATATCAATACGCAAGGACTTGTGAGATATTGATTGCTGTATGTTTATTTATTTTTGATTCATAGTGTAGATAAGCATAAATCTTAGTCTAATTATAACACAGCAGTAATTTACTTACGAAGGAAGCTACGCTATATTTTAAATAATAAATTCAAAATACTTCAAAAATTTCCGACCATAAAATAGTAAGTTTTTTTTTTCTAACAACGATAAAAGCGATTATCTGTGAGACAGGTGCTGTGTAATTTTTAATTGGACCTAACAAGTATATAGTTATTTTTGGCAGGTATTTATGAAGAAACACAAAATTAATGTGAATTACAAAGATATAAATTTAAAAACAAATGTTCACATAATTCGCGCTAAATTCATCGAAAATATGAGGTTATATATAAAGTATCCAATCCCGGAGGCTTTTTCCAATCCCGGGATTTCGGGATTGATTAATTTTCAATTCCGTAATTGAGATTTGCTCACCGAGGAATTTAAAATCCTTAATTCGCCATACTTTTTCCCTGGATTATCTCCAATCCTCGTTCTTTTTTTTTTTTGCTCACTGAGTAATTTGAAATCCTCGATTTGGTATACTTTTTCCCAGAATGTCACAGATCCTCGTTTTTTTTTTAGCTCACCGAGGAATCTGAAATCTTCGATTTGCCAATTTCGTGTCAATTTTCGGGATTTGCTCAAAATTTCTCAATCCCGAAATCCCGGGATCGCAGTCGTGTCAATTGAAAATTGAACAGGATCCGAGGATTACGGGATTGGATGCCCTAGTTATATATTGTGATGTATTTATTAATTAATTTAATTCCCAACAATGTACTGTACTCAAAAAATAAAAACACTCATTTGAGGCTCATTCCAACACGACACATTCCAAAATGGTTAAAAAAATTAAACTTGAATTTCATTTTCAAAAACAATGTATATTTTAAAGGTATTTTTAGTTTTAAATTACTTTGAAATGATATTTAGTATGTTATCAAGCCATGTTTGTAACTGATTTCTCAAAATACTTTCAAAATTTATTTTTATTTACTTACATTACATTTATGATTCATGTCTCGACAATTTTGGACTAAGTATGGTTTGAAAATAATACCCTCATTTTTACATACTAATTCTACTTTTATGTTAAATAATGAACACCGGTTTTGCTCATGACTAGCGTTATCAACTGATGACTGTGATAGACAATGGTATTATTTAAAAATAATAACAGCTCTTAATGATTAGTGAAAAGCTTCGGGTTTGAAATTTAATAATCAAATGCAAGTACATACAAAATGTTGAGCACGCAATATCTGTCCGGTGATAAAGCAATATTGCAGACAGCTGACTATGAATAAAGTGACACGTGGATTCTTACCGAATGTAATTAGTTATGCAAAGTTGAAAAGGTGTACTAAAGTAAATACATGTAATATATTTTAACTTGAACTTAAATAAATAACAAAATTACTTTTTAATTATTGCTCTGGCTGTTCTTAGTATGAGTTGATTGCTTTCATAATGTGAAGTCGTACAGCAAAGTTGTGAACTAGGGATTCCAATCCGGATATTCGAATATTCGATATCCGGATATATTCGGCCCTTTTTCAATTATTCGATATCGGATATTTGGAGAACTATCCGAACAGTATCCGTAATCATTTTCAATGAAATATGTTACAAAATCTACGAAAGATCACATCACAATTTCTCCACATTTAATAAATGTAGTGGTGGTTTAAGGAATGGTAGTGGTGTTTTCGCCGTCACCCAACTCGGGTGTTATCAATATCTTATCATAATACTTTATTAATACAATGAAACGATATTGAAGTATGTATTTATTTGTTTTGTCTTTATCTAATACAGAAATGTGAAAATATTTGGCCTATGTTTAGTTTAAAATGCATTAAATAACAATGCTTGTATTTAATAACAACTGATGATTTACTGACTTCTAATACCTCTCTTCTATATCATCAAAAAGGTACAATTATAAATTATTGCTTTTTTTCTCTCTGTAGGCAGGTGTTGATATAAACAATGTTCTCTCATTTCCATATGAATACAATTCTAAATATCGCTTTATAGTTTTGAAAACGTTTTAATAAATTTTAATTGAATTGAGATAAATGATTCACATAAAAGATGAGACAAATAAAAAATGATTTTTTTACAACTCAGTTTAGATGTGTCAAAATATTGGTCAACCAGCCATATCTCAAAACTACCAAATTACTAATTGTAGCACTATGGAACTAAGCCATCGATAAGTAAGTTTAATTTGATTTATAAGATAACATCCTATAGATTTTTTTGTGATTTAGTATTTCCTGTTTTACCTTACGATTCTATTGTTAAATTAGTATTTTTAAAACTAGTCATTATAGTTTTAAAGTGTGTTGGCTTAATTCCAGCCATAACGATATTTTATACACCTACGCTGAAATTTTATGATTGATGGCACGTCTTCTTTTTAATTATATTGCCTACAAATAATTACAGAACTATCATTAGTTAAAATCTCAACACCAAATGTGTGTGACCCACATAGAATAATTAATGATATAAATGAAGAATTACATTTAATTAATTCCAATTTGGCGTACATAATTTCAGACAGATAACATAATAAATCGTTATAATTCTCATTTGTCAATTTTATGCAAATATCAGATAAAAAAATAATATAATACCTTTACACGAATAATAATTATAGAACGTAATTAATCATATTTGTTCTTCCGCACGACTTGTGTATTTATTATTTAAAAAAATATTCTTTAA
Source organism: Himalopsyche tibetana (assembly GCA_030503985.1). Lineage (NCBI taxonomy): Eukaryota > Metazoa > Arthropoda > Insecta > Trichoptera > Rhyacophilidae > Himalopsyche > Himalopsyche tibetana. The sequence continues at coordinate 35,790,918 of JAPJYX010000002.1, read as the reverse complement.
GAAATTTGTGTGTAATATTTAAGATATTGTGTATATTTCTTTGCATACTAACTCTCTGCCTGTCTTATATGTATAACAATTTTTTTCTTATTTTTTACAAAATAATTAATGATATCAAATTTATACATGTTAATAACCTTCTTGTGCTGGTTAATAAATCTAAATATTTAATGAAAAAAATCGTATAGCTTCATGCGTGTATTGTAGTATTTATTTTTTTAAATTTTAGCCGGCTGCGTGGTCGATTATTAACGTCGTTGGCTTTGAGCACGGAGGTCGCGGGATCGAATCCTAATACGAACAGTCTATATGCATTGATTTATTAATCGATTTATGATTTTTTGTTCGAATGCATGAATGTGTGTGATATCTTGAATCCTGTATGTGATATCCTAAAATATAGTCCTTTTTTAACTCTACCCTTCTATTCTTACTCTCTAAAAGCAGTTTTAGCAACTAAATAACAAACTGTTCTCGTTGAAACTCTTATGTTGAAATAAAGTCCATAAGGAGTGCATATGTTTCACATTCTGATTGGATATTTGAATCGTTCAAATTATGTAAATTCACACAGATTTTGTCACTAACGACCCGGGTTTCGCCTTTCAGCATCTTCAGGCGTTCAAGTGCACGGATGAACTTGGATATGGTTAAAAATAAATAAATAGATTAGAGATATTATTGCCTCTGTAACCACGAGTTAGGCGCTCTTAAATTGTCATCCTACTCCACTGTGAGACTGCCTTAAGAAGAATGTCTGACGAGGAGAGCTGTTCGCTGCGGTCCGTCCTCATACAGGTACGATTGGCCACGCTGAGCTAGTCTCAAACAAGGACAACTTTGAGACATTCAATAATTTTGTAACAACATATGAAGAACGCTCTTGATACAATTTTAATAGAGCCCGTAGCAAATCAGACTCTATTATTACGGCAAGATTCTCACAGGAAACACAGGTATTAAACATCATTTTCCTAAGCTAAATGGCTGGCCAAGTAACGCTTTCTTATTTTATATTCTATCTTTTCTTTTCCTGTTAATCACAATAGTACAATAGAACCCCCAATTACACCACCCCGAATTACGCGCTGGCTTGAAATATTCGCCGCAAATCCCCCAATTGCACGGTCGCATTTCATTGTCGTTACTAAGAGACGGTCGTCTGTGCCGCGCATACATACGCGTCTGTGTATTCAACACGTGCCAGGCCATACACGCATAGCTGGGCATCTGTCTGTGTGCGGGATATTTACTACTACAAAAAATAAATATTTCGTCCATATTTTTATTTTTTTGCAAAACTTGGGGAAATCTTCGTTTTGCGTTTTCCGCGGAAAAAAACCAAATCCCTAATTTTGTATGAGATTCACACCCCCAATTACACTACCCTCAATTTCACTGTCCCGACGATAGTGTAAACGGGGGTTTTGCTGTACATTGTTTTAAGATCGGTCTCATGTAGCTCTGTATCAGGCCAAGAACATCACTGTTAAATTCGATAATCGATTAAAAAAACATTTTTTTAATCTGTCTGTACTGGAATTCAAGCCCGTGAGCACCACAAACTTAGCCATGTTAATGTTAATTATTAATATTATAATAATAAATTAAAAATAAATAAAATGTTTAAAAATATTGACTGCACCTTTTGGACGTCAATAATGAAGACACGCAAGCCGCACATTGTAACAATTCGTCATTAATACCTCCAAGGTCATCAACTGGCGCACTAAATAACTGCGCGCGCATCTTCAGTATTGTTACATGACGTCAAGGTCGATCCGGAAGTGTGAGTGTGTGCGTAGTGGTACAGCGGCTGTGCGGACGTAATAAATTTTGTATCGGATTGTGCATTTTGTATGTAATTATTGGCGAATGGTAATAAATTAAACTATGAATGCGTGTAAATACTTTATGATACAAGACTTCTATAAAAAAATATATAAATCTCTCAAGAAGACAGTGTCCCAGATGTGGGGATATTTGATACCGAATCAATTCCAGCTGCCTATACGTTTCTATACAACGTCTCACGAGCGAAATTAACACTTCTTCGCTGATTTCATATCTCAGAAAACATAGATAGAAAAACAAACAAGAATGCGAGATCAAAAATCACAATTGTTATCTTATCTGCGTGAAAAATAGCTTATAATCTGTTTCTTTTTATAAGCTTTTTCTTAACTTGCTCTGTTAGTCGCCAAAATTCAAAAAAAGTCGCCAAAATTTAACGCAAACGTCAGTAGTTTTGAAATGATCTCACGCCTTTACGAAAGCATTAATCGGTCTCAATACAATTTAATATTATAGCGCTATATTTATATTATAAGATTATGCTTTAAAACAATAAGGTGTTATAGAATATATGTGCAGGATATCGAATCTTTAACTGTCGATTGAACATTAAAATTGCGGTGACATGTGTCGATAAAACAGTTATCTGTTTTGCTAATGGAACATTACAAAATTCGAATAATTTGATATTATATTGCACATTAAGTTTTAGATAAATATTTTCGCCGCGCGCTTCTACTTTTAGTCATATGAGACAATTATTCCGAAAGAGAGACTTACTTTTTAAAACATGTTCAACCCAACAAAATATAAAATAAAAGTATAATAATTTATCTTACCCATGTGTTTTCACAATGATAACTACGCTTAATCTCCATACTAAATCGAGAATGGATATAAAGCAACACTCATCCAAAAATATCCTTGATTGACTATCGATTGTATTGTTTATGGGTATACGTTGTAAAACATTTATCATCAATATAGCAATTACAATTTTCATTACAGATAACATCTATAGAAAACCGTGCTGAGTAAATAAACAGTAAAACTTCGCATATCCTATGTAGTCATCAAAGGATGGTGATGTAATAAAGTTTGATTAAATAATTATACAAAAATAAAAATTATATAGAGTTTATAATATAAAATGAGTAGGAAGGAAAAATATTTTGACGCATTGTTTTTTGTACACTAATTCTCGTTGGTTTGGCAACCTTTGGCATGTTGGTAATAATTCAATACGGTTTTTATTTTAATACTTATTTATAAATATGCATAAATTATTTTTAATGCGTTTGCATGAATCAGTAACATTTGATATGCATGAAATGTAGAAAATGTCTACAATAGTCGAGCGAGAAAAAAATGTTTAAACACGTCTTTCGGTCAATTACTCGTTGTATTTCATTCCCATTTCTGATTTATTTTTTATAGCATTTTTAGGTTTTAGAGTTTAGTATCAGTGGAAAAATGAATTAACCCCACACATATCAAATTTTACAGAGGCGTTAAAACGCGTTTTGATGATTTTGTGCCATATACAAATTATGAATTATATACAACCTTGAAGTGCACGGAGACTTCTAAGCTAGTGTTTGTCGACATAATCTAATATTAATTAAAGAAATTGTTTAGAAAAAACCTTTATTTCAGTCTTTTTTCTTGGTTTTGATTTTTTACAAGGTCATCTTTTTCAAACTTAAAAGCTAAATTTATATACTAAATCAACATATGCAGCTTGCATCCTTTTGACAGAACGTGTGTCAAGTTGTATACATTGTGATTATCGAAAAAAAGCTGTTTTAGAAAATTGTATAGGAAAAACCTTTATTTCAGTCTTTTTTCTTGGTTTTGATTTTTTACAAGGTTATCTTTTTTAAACTTAAAAGTTAATTTTAGATACTAAATCAGCATCTGCAGCTTGCATCCTTTTAACAGAACGTGTATCAAGTTTGAAACATTGTGATTATCTAAAAAACTGTGTGTTACGTCCTTTTTTCCTTTCAATAGTCGATATGCTGGACAATTATTAAATAATACAAAACAGTATTTTCTGATCAAATCAGTACCAAACTGCAATATCTGACAAATATATTATCAACGAAAGCTTTAGTATAACGTTTTAAGCACATAATTAGATCGAAAAGAATAGTAGGTACGTATTTCTGAGTCAATCTTGGAACTCTTCACTTTTGTAATCTTAGATAGCCAAGTACATGTTTCAGTTATTGATATAAGTAACATTGCGTGTTGTGACATTATATAAATATGTAAATTTAGATTTGTGTATAAATGTACGACATTGAAAAAAAATCAGCCTCTTTCCTAAAACTCCGAGAAAAGCTCTGAGATTAAGCGAACCCCTTGTAAACTTATTGGCAGCCTACCGCTGAATATTACGTCAGTTAAACTTCAAGTAGCTTTGTGGTCGAAATACTATCAGAATCACAAAGATGATTAAATTATTTTCCTGCAACCCAGGTTTATGGTAACGAATAATGAAATAATCAAAATGTATATCCCTTTTATATTGCTTCTTTTTTTAAATATTATTAAAATGTTTAGTTAAACATTTGGGTATGTAATTGGGTTTAGCCAGTGGTGTGCTACTATGGGTACGCTACTAAACACTACTGGTTTTAACCCTTCCAAATTGACACAGTTCATTAGTTAATTATTTTGTAATGTAAATGTCATTTGAAGTATTATTATTGTTTGTTTGCTTACTATCCTCCCCGCCTTGCTTCTCGTTTTTATTTTTATAATATATCATGTTAGAATATTAAAATTTAAATCATTCATACTTAAACAAGAATTTTGAAAGTAAGATTGCCTGAGGATGCCTGAAAGAGACGAAAAACGTGTCACAGTTTGTAGCACAATACGTGGAATAATCTAAGTTATTTTATATTAATTAAAATGAACTTCCACGAAGTTACAGCAGAATCCATTGAAAGTATTATATAGTTTCATGGCTTATTTAAAATTATAATTCCTAAGCCGGATAAAAAATAAAGAAAGTAATAAACTCTATGTCTTATGTATTTTTAAAATGTGAAGCTTTTAATATCTGCCAAAAATATGTTATATATTTTTGGCTTTTAAAGAATAATGAATATATTCGATTTAAATCACTGGTACGACTGCTTTAGTAGATGGGAAACAAATAAGTTTTTAATAATAAACTATTTATACAAGGAAGCGAGTGGGCATCGGTAAATATGACAATAGAAACAAGTATGTTTTCATTCAAAATAAAAAAAATAAAAAATGAATCTATACAAGAAAAATAATTGTTACGCTCTGAGATATAAACATAATATTGATAGATCACCAAAACCACCTCAAGGATCAGGTAGATGTCGACGTGGTTATTATTTTATTGTGATCGGTCTTCAATACGGAAGACGTTTGGTCCTTCTTTATATTGATTAATGAGGTATAAGCCGTTGTTAGTCACTCACAACATGTCTGGATTGTTGTGCCGACATATTTTATTGTAAGTATTGTAATATAATTTATTATGAATTTGAATCTCTTGTTCGTGTATCTACACGAATAAAATTAAACAACGGTGTATTAATTTGTATAATAAAACAAAAAACTTTGCCAAGATAAATTAATTATTTTACATCACATATACAACTTATGTTCACATTCTAGACAAGAACACTTTTTGACGACGCAACGAAAGTAATTTTTTAGAAGTGTATGTTTGAGATTAGCCAGGTTTATTTACATCATTTTTTTTTATCCATGTCAACTTCCAATGTGAAGTATATGGCCTCCTAATAGAGGTATCTTTATATAAGTCTTTCTAAAATAACTGTTTGTTACTCAGTCGCTCAACCTCAGTAGGCAAAGACAGAACTAGTGGTTAACTAATCTCTCTCGCTACGCACATCGGTGGGCTGCCAATACGTTAACAAGGGGGCTCGCTTAATATCAAAGTAATCAGTCACGTGCAATTATATGCAATACTTTTAAATAAGCAAACGATTATTACTTAATACACTTAAAATATCCAAAATATGCAGTTTACTATAAACTAATCCATGTAAATGGCTAAAAATGTACTACTGTGTATACTGGAAGCTGTCGTAGATAGTGTATGTCAGAAATTGCAGTTATATACTAATTTGATCTGAGAATATTGTTTTCTATTAATTTAACAAGGGGCTCGCTGGTCTTGGTAAAAATGTAACAAGGGCCTCGCGCGAGCCCACCCCTGGCTACGCCCAGTTATTAAAGGATCGGTAAGAGTGGGAGGGATTTTTTAAATATCACAAACATTCATGCTTTCGATCATAAATTGATTAATCGATCGAAAAAATGCTGTTGCGTACTGGGATTTGAACACGTAAGATCCGGCACGGAAGCCAACAACTCTAACCACGTCGCCATAGGACTCGACAAAACCCAAAATAAAAAATACCGTCCTGCTTATTGTATCTACGGTGATTTCTCTGCTAGCAATATTGATTATAAGATATTCTAGTGTTTTCTACGAGAACTTAGCCTATCTTTGTTTTTGAAGAGAGTGTTGATTGAAAGCATAGGGCTAGGACAAGACAAGTGGTTAGCTAAACGCTCTCGCTACACTTAACTATTTTAGGATAGCTGTAAGCGAGTGCGCTAATTATTGGTGCTTATAAAAATAGTTTAAAAACTTGAAGACATTTGAAAAAGTCAGCTCGATGAGAAAGGATATATGCGACGGACGTAAAAATTGAACATTGCTATTTCATGAAACTAGAACCATCTGATTGCTAAGCGGAACTCTTACGACTAGGTGTAAAATTATATGGATTTACTGATTATGACTCAAAATATCAAGTTCATTTGGCTATTTTGATGACCTTATTTATGAATATCACGTAACAGTCTACAAAATGTTGAAGTCATTAAAAAAAAACAATTAACGCGTGGTCGAATTAAAACCTGTAGTGAATACAGTAGAACATCGATTATCCGGACTAATTGGGGATGAAGGTAGTCCGGATAAGGAAAAATCCGGATAATCGACAAAACATCATAAATGATAGGTAATGCCAGGTATGTTAATTATGAATAGTTCTTATTTGTCTAGATTTACATATGGCTTTAGTATTAAATTATTTTTTATTAAGAAATTCAATTGTTGATTTTTGCTGAAAGCGGATAGCTGTTCTTTTTGAAGCTCCCAAATCGCAAATGCTTTTAAAACATATAAGTTTTCCTGAGTTACACTCTTCTTCAAACCACTCCATGGAGGACTAATGACTAAAAAGCTTCAGAATGTGTATGTCCGTGTATCTCTTCCCTGGCTTCTCTTCGTTTTTTGGATCTTATTCCTATGAGGCATATTCAACCGGAAAACTTGTGATATTTTAAAGCATTTGAGGTTCTTTGAACAGTGGAAGTCTGTGTCTGCAAACACAACAAACAAAATTGTACGCATTTTATCACCACGTGAACAACGGTGTACACAATTTGCCTCGTGCAAATCAGCAAATTCGTAATTTTTTGTTTACATATTTCAATCCGGATAATCGAGATTCTACTGTATTTAAAATTGGCAATCCCTCCCAAATATGCTATAGGAGTTTTAATGTTTCTTAAATATCATACATTTATACTATAAATATTCTGCATGTATCCTAGGTGGATTTTGAGAAGCATCTTCAAAGTTATTTTTTTCATGAATTTCTAATGTTCTCAAATCAACAGGTATAAAAAGTATAAATTAGATTGATGCTTGGTGGAATTTTATAATCAAATTTTAGTCGTTAAAATTGTGCAAGTTTTAACAATAATCAAATGTAATTTGAAATACTTACAGAAACCGCAATTATTTATGTGACTAGTTTTCAAATTGATTTAACTTTAATTACATCAAACTATTATTAAAATAATCCAGATCGTTATCAATAACTTTTTTAATTATTTATAATATTTCAATTCTTATGTACAAATAAACGATAACAACTATTATTAAATAGTGAGTAAGATTTCATTTGTGAATTCCTGACAGTTCCGAAAAAATATACAAGCTCTCAATGATTCATACAAAGGATTTTTCATAAATATTGTTTTGATCCAATTATAAACTTTTATCTTCAATTTTTTTTTGTTTGTATGTACGTACTGTAAACTACAATACTATAAATTATTCCCATCAAAAATGGAAAGAAGCGGGTCAATAATAACGAAGTTGTTATTTTTTTAGTTAAATTAAGTCATAGGATACTTCAAAATGAAACAATACCGGATGATAGAAAATTTAAATTAACTTTGATTATTCCACGTATTGTGTTACAAACTGTGACACGTGTCTCAAAGTTAATTTAAATTTTCTATTAAAATGAACTTCCACAAAGTTACCGCCGAAACCATCGAAAATACCGGATGAATTTATCAATACCACTACATATGTCGGTATTGAAAATATCAAGCATAGTAAAAAATACAATTAATTGAGCAGGTGAATCAACATTGGTATTTTGACATTTGAAGAATATGTCAATCATAAACGGGTGTTTTTCATTAATAAAATTATAATACATCATCAATGAAACGCTCATAAATTCTGAAACCTGTTAATATTGGATACAACTCGTAAAATATTTCAATTCATTGACAACAGTTCTATTTAACATGTAATAGTTGATGTGCATTCAAAATTCGAGATTGATTAATTTTCAACACCGAAATACCAGCATGGTTTCGATTTTAAAACCGATATTTTGCAATTGAAAAATATCACTAATATGTGGATCTCTGTGACAGTAACACCGTTATTGTCATTTCTTTTTACACCTATTTACAATTAATGTCGAATTAAATAACAAAGTTATCATTTTCAATTGTATTAACTTATACATTGCCGATTGATTTTATTTCACTCGTATTTATAATATATGTTCATATATTGTGTTTCACTTATTCGAATTAAAAATAATAAACTCATGCTGTAATATAATCAAATTGGAGAGTTTACGAAATAGATAATTGGCTTAGCGGAAGTAACAAGGGTGTTCGTTTTACGATAAAATTACTTCCACTCTCGATTGAAAAATCACTTTTACTTTTTAATTCGTAGTCATTACATTGATGGGTCACGATGTATTTACCTGTGCAAGTTGTTAGTACGTGCGGCAGAATCAATCACTTTAGACGTAGGATGTCGTGGGTTTGATTCCCACCCATTTAGTCAGCTTCTACGATACACATCAGCATTATTATGTTTGTAGATTCAAGTGCATTAAAGTATTATGCTGATATACAAAATTTTTAAAATGTTTGAAATATTTCAATGAACACATTCCTATGAATAAATCAATAGGAAACGAGCTATTTTGTTGAATAACTATTTAAAATACGCACTGTTACGTTGCCTTGTGAGTATTTTTTCACTTCATAAAAATTACTCGCTGCGCCTATTTAACCAATAGGATGTATAAAAAAGATTATTAATCGATCACTTGATTTTCTCATACCTTGTTCGAATGTAAAAAAAATCGAAGCACACTTTTAATATTGATACAAATATATCGACTCTATTGATAAACAATACATTATCGAGTTTTGACAGCAAAATGGTTATGATTCTCAACATTTCATCACAAACATACTTACAATTGGCATCGAACTTTTTTTGATAAAATACAGTATTTGAAATATAATATGCTTATTTATTTAATAAACGGTTTAAGTGCGCATTTAAAGGACAAACACTTACTTATTATATCAGGGTAAAATTACGCCGGTTTTACGATTCTATCAACAAGGTTACAAAATTTTAAACGTTTTAAACTATTAGACCTTTTCTAATTTTTAATTCACAATTCATACATGTTTTTTCCCAATGTGAAGCAAATGGCTTCTTGATGAAAATATCTCAACAAAAAAATTCTACGAAAACTGCTTGTTACTCAGTTTCTTAACTTCTCTTTTTTAAAGAGAGTGAGGAAAAACAAATTATGATAGAACTAATGTTTAACTGATCGCTCTTGTTAATTTTATAATTGGAATGGTAGGAAAGGAATTTACATACATCACACACACCCATGTCTTCAGAAATCGAAAAATCTGTTCGTACTGGGAAACAAGCCCGTGGGATCCGCCAAGGAAGCCAACTACGTTGACCACTATGCCACAGACTCGACAAATTCATAATTGCCCTCTCGTAAAAAGAACTACAAAAAAAGCTCTAAGAAAAACTTTTATTGAAATGGTTTACTTTTGATTTAAGATTTCGACTGAAGGTGCTTGGTGGAATTTCAATATTAAATTTGAATCGTTCAAACTATGTACATTTTCACTTTTGTCACTAACGACCCGGGTTTCGCCTTTCGGCATCTTCAGGCATTCAAGTGCACGGATGAACTTGAACTGACGCTTAGCAAATGAAAGTTTCGTGTTTATATAAGATATAAATGCATCACTGAGTCCAAAGCCATTGCTGGCGAAAAGGATGAGCTCATGGGAATGCCAACAGATTTGAGTAGTGAGCAGTTTCAAGAATTATATAATTTGTTTGTCGGCAAAGGTTTTATGATTACATGATTTTATGATTATATAGGGTATAGAAGTGGAGATGTGGGAAAGTTTGATATTTCATTTAAAATCGGAAGACTTTGCAGCTGTGCTTTGTTGATTTCTAAAATTTCTTGGAAAAAGAGCTTATGACTGTCCGTATTTGAATGTAACATTTTTATGGTTTACGTTGGAAGCAAAAACAAATCTATAACATTTTTAAACGTGGGTTACTATGCCTTTTTACAGACATTTTACAAATATTCCATAGAATGTTGTTAATGGCTCGTATTTTTCCGGTCATAATTTGTATTAAATAGTCATACAATATATCGCTCAGTGTAAATAGTCATAGTTCAAATGAAATTTTAAAAAAAACCTAACATAAGCAAAATTGTTAAAGAATATTCTGACCATATTTAATTTGTTTTCGTTGTAAATTGCATAGTTTTCTAAAAATGTCCCCACCGTTCTGTTGGCCTTTTAAATCAAGTATATTTTACACAAATATATATAAAAAAAGAACCTAGCACGATTTGTTTCATAGATTGTGCGTTTGTGAGTGGTCTTGCACAATCTACCTAATAAATAGTAAATAGAATGTATTGGATAAATGATCTTCGGTATCAATTCTTGTTTAGCATGCCAGCACTGTGTACACATATAATATTATAGTGATTGAAAACATTTTTATACATGACTTCAATGGTGTGTATTTTTAACTAAATTGACATAGGGATAATTTTTTGTTTTACAGAACACTAATAAATAAATATTTTTTTTATCGATCAATTCAATTGATAAGCCAATGAGTCAACAAAGTGCAATTGGTATGAAACCGAAATAGCACAAACCGTTGATTTTTAATTTGGTACGAGAATAACAGTATTATACACCAGTTTTTCCCAACCTGGGGTCCGTGAGAAGAAAAAAGTTGGGAAGCACTGTTATACACGAAATAATATTATGATACTTATCTATGGTCTAAAACACAGGTTCCCAATTTTTTTCGGGTGGCGACCCCTTTTTATAAAAGCCATGTGACTAGGCGACCCCCCGAGGAATTTGAAATCCTCGATGTGCTATACTTTTTCCCCAGATTGTCTCCGAATCCAAAATCGAAAAAAGTTGGCGACCCCCCAGAAAACCCTTCGCCGCCCCCAGGTTGGGAGCCCGTGATCTAAAAAAAAATAATGAAAAATTGCCTTTACTACCTTGGCTGTTCAAAAGTTTCCTTAACTAAATTAGACAGAAGTAAACTCATTTGTTCAATTTTGAATTTGAGTAAATGATATTAAGTTTTTATGAAATTATTGCAACTTGAGTGAGCTTTTTTATAGTTTTTGGGGTGATGACAGCTTAAATTATTACAGATTATTATGTATGAAAAGACTCTGTAATAAAATTTGGCTTTTTACCTCTGAGAACACTTGAACCTAACTTTTATTTTATTCTGAAAAATGTAAGTAATTTATACAATACATAAGAAAATAAACTAAAAGTAAATAAGACATATGATCAAAATAATTCACCATGTTCTGAATAATCGATTCACTTACTTCATCACTCATTATTCAAATAACATATTGAATTGTATTATGTTGTACATTAACTACGTTTTGGACTTTGTAATTTAACTATTTATTAGTCGAAAAGTTTTGCATCCCTGCAATCGTGAGACATTCGAATTATCCGATGCTGCTCTTCTTTAAGTTGCCTACGCAATTTTGTTTTATTTATTATGATTTGAAAATTATATTGAACATGGGAATAATTATTATTATGAATAAAGAAAGGTCGCATTTGACTACGTGGATTACTAAAAACCTCGAAGACGAGGTCTTTACACCGAAATATAATTCGAGATTAAATCATCTATAGTTGTTACAAAATAGTTTTAAAAAATATAATATATGATATACCAGAAAAAGTAACATTAATAATAAATGATTGCCAGTTAAAAAATATATTTATGTTACAGTACAAGTGCATATCGATCCATAATAGGCAGAAAATTGTAACCGACAGTTTATAAATTTTATAGGTTTTTTTTAGTTTAATAAATAAATTCCCTAAATGTGGTTAGTTCATAGTAACAGGAAAAAGGACATAGCCCACAGTTTTTTCAAAACAGGCTTTTTTCGATAATCACAATGTATCAAACTTGATACAAGGATGCAAGCTACAAACGCCAAATTAGTATCTAAATTTAGCTTTTAAGTTTGAAAAAGATGACCTTGTAAAAAATTAAAACCAAGAAAGAAGACTGAAATAAAAAAAAATCCTAGACAATTTCCTTAACTAATATTAGATTATGTCAATTTAACACCAGTTTAGAAGTTTCCGTGCACTTCATGATTGTGTATAATTCATAATTTGCATATGGCCTAAAATCATCAAAACACGTTTTTTGCGCCTCCTGTAAAATTTGATTTGTGTGGGTTACGTGTTTTACAGGAGGCGCTTAAAACGTGTTTTGATGATTTTGGGCCTTATGCAATTTATGAATTATACACAACCTTGAAGTGCACGGAGACTTCTAAACTGATGTTAAACTGACATAATCTAATATTAATTAAAGAAATTGTTAAGTAAAAACCTTTATTTCAGTCTTTTTTCTTAGTTTTAATTTTTTACAAGGTCATCTTTTTCAAACTTAAAAGCTAAATTTAGATACTTATTCGGCATTTTCAGCTTCCATCCTTTTGATAGAATGTGTGTCAAGTTGTGTACATTTTGATCGAAAAAAAGCTGTTTTGAAAAAACTGTGGGTTACTTCCTTTTTCCTTTCCACAGTCGATAGGTTAATAAATATGAAGTACAGACTATATTTAAAAACCTCAAACAAATATCATTCTACGTCACATGTATGTCATTTTGAATAAATCGACGTATGTTTAAAATTTCGTGCCCTAAATAATTATTTTAATTAATCATTCACTTTATTAGTTTAATGTCGGTTCATAGCCTTTTGTAACATAATATGTAGTATTTGACAGCTGTAATAATTATTTCGTATGGTATAGAAGTGATAAAAAAAAAACCACCTCTCTCCCAGAAAACCATGAATAGCCTTGAGATTAAGCAAGCCTCCTGTTCAAATTTTACACAAAAAATTGACTTAAAATGATATTTGATTACTCTTCATTTGCAAATATTAAATTTGAACAACAATGGTAGTGTGTTATGTTACAATATTATTATTTAATAATTACCATAATGTCAAGGGTAGAAAAAGTTATTATTTAAATATTTTTACCGGACCTAAATTCGCACATTTACATTAGTTAATTGGGCACGATTGAGGCACGCATTCTCATCTAAAATATTATAGTTTCACTATAAACAGATTACTGATTAGGTATAGTTGTAAAAACGCTATAATCCTAACTAAACGAATAACGTATTTTTTTATTTGTTAATATAATGCTAAATGTTGCCTGAGGGGAAATATTAATTAAATTTGCCTTTAAAGAACAATAATCGACAGATATGAATCGCCTTTAAATTGGGAAGCTCATTTTTTAATTTATAATACATGTACATACATCATTTAAATTTCGTGTATTACGCCACAGTTATATTTAATTTTCATATACAACTTTACTCCATCGCTAATAATTTATAAGTTTCACCTTATTAAGGTTTGTTAAGCTATACAATTGCTTTGATAAATAAATTCATTGTAAAAAAATAGTATTTAAAAATGGGAACAAATTTAATGGTTATAATTTAAATCAATTTTTGGTCAGAATAAAAATATTATACGGTTAGAATATTTAATAACAGTTTTGGTCAGGTTAGGTTAGGTTAGGTTTTTTTTTAATTTCATTTAAATAATGACTATTTATTCTGACCAATATATTATGACCATTTAATATAAATTCTGATCAATGATATATAAATTCTGACCGGAAAAATACGAGCCTTTAAAAATAACGCAGTGTTTCTCTGTATATTTTTTCATTATTTTTTAACCAATTTCGAGCCAATTACCATAGTAACTATTGTGCAATCTAAGACATAATAATAATGTTACAACTTGCTCTTCCAACAGCTATTTATGAGTGTATTATTTCATTTTGGTTTTTCTGCTAGACTCCAAACGGAATTTTTGAACATGTTACGATAACTGACTGTAAATCAGTCACTTGAAAACTCTTTCTCTCTCGTATTGTAAAGTGTGGGGATTATAGAACAGAATAAAATCTAGTAATCAACCATTGAAATATTTACTCAATCAACACCTGGACCACTTGGCTACAAAAAAAACTCAACTAATTAATGACCACCATTTTACAGCGGTGGGCTGCCAATACGTTAGCAAGAGGATCGCTTAATCTCAAAGCAATTTCGATGTTCTGGGGAAGGAGTGAATTTTTTTATCACTCTTATGCAGTTATATGCAATACTTAAATAAGCAATCGATTTTTATTTAAAACACTTATAATATCGACTGTGGTAATGAAAAAGGACGTAACCCACAGTTTTTTCAAAACAGGTTTTTTTCGATAATCACAATGTATCAAACTTAATATACGTTCTATCAAAAGGATGCAAGCTGCAAATGCCGAATTAGTATCTAAATTTAGCTTTGACGTATGAAAAAGATGACCTTGTAAAAAATTAAAACCAAGAAAAAAGACTGAAATAAAGATTTTTACTAGACAATTTCTTTAATAAATATTAGATTATTTCAATTAAACGCCAGTTTAGAAGTCTCCATGCACTTCATGATTGTGTAAAATTCATAATTTGCATATGGCCTAAAACCATCAAAACACGTTTTTTGCGCCTCCTGTAAAATTTGATTTGTGTGGGTTACGTCTTTTTTCCATTCCACAGTCGATATGTAACAATATGCAATTTATGAAACACTTATGTTGAGATAAACTCTACCTGGTGTTCATATGATTCATATTGGAAACGGAAATGGGTAAAAAAGTAAGTTCTAATTTAATTAATAATATATCCAGCATTTACCCGACTGGTAAACTGTGCATTAAAAATGCTAATGGATTGAAGTTTTTAAGTAAAACGTGTTTATTAATAGACAGTTAGTTACCTTTACATGTTGTTGATGATAATAATACATGGTTAAAAATATTTTTAATATCTTTACACGCTACAACAGACTTTAACATACACGGCATGTTTTAAAATGGCGTATACATTTAAAGTAATTGGTACCCCATTACATTGCTAAAGATTTATTATAAATATTAAAGGCTATAAAAACAATTGTAATCACAGTTTAGAGTAAATAATTGAATCACTATATTTCGACACTGCTTTTCAACGGCTAAATAATAATGTTAGGCATCGCCTTATATTTACGTTCATTAAGACTGGATTATACAAAACATTGTAGAGAAGAATTACTTAAAATACTAAATAAGAAAAAATAATTTATCACGTTTAATTATCACAAAAGCATACGAAATGTAAAGTTTGAGTAACATGTCGAAATCTTTCTCTTAATTTTGTTATTTTATCGGACAATATTTATGTATCTCTCTCTATTCGAATAGTGTAGTATAGTATATTGACTAAGTAAAAGTGTTTAACGACACGATCAAATTTTATCGAAGTCATCTTCCTGTATTTTTTTTAACCATTTCCGCTCCTAATGTGAAGCATATGGACTCCTAATGGAGTTTATCTCAACAGATGTGTTTCTACGAGAACTGCTTGTTACTCAATTTCTCTTTTTTCAAAGAGAGTAGGAATAGAAGGATAGGGCTAGGACAAGACTAGTGGTAAGCTAATCGCTCTCAATACGTCCCGTTCATAGGATAGGATGGGTGGGAGGGGGGAATTCAAGACATCACATACATAAATAAATTCATAAATCGATTGAAAAATAAATTTCTTAAAGGGTTTTTACCGGGATTCTAACCCGGGACCTTCATAATCGAAGCCAACGAAATTGACCACTCGACCACACAGGCGGCATAAAATATCTTGTATAGCATAAAAAATGTTCTTTTTAAATTAAATTGAGCACGATAACAAAATTCGACACATTAAAATCAAAAATAGACTTATTTATGCCATTTAAGAGTAATAAACTAACGTTCACATTTTCAAATAATGTTAATATGGGAAAGATGTTTTTTTGTTTTGCAAATTATAATACAAATTATTAATTAATTAGATTAAATTTTTCAGAATTAAAAATGTGTAGCCCAGCCCAGTGTAGGGAACCTGCGCCCTCTTGGCTACTCTGACGCGGCCTTTTGACTTGACCAATACATTCACTGTGATCTAAAAATTATACGCAAGCGTTTGAAAAAAAAACTTTAACATCCCATTATATGTTCGACAGTCGAAAAAAAAAGGTGTGGGTGTCAACGTTTTCTTTACTGCGGCCTTATGTTGAATCAGACAAATGAATGTAGCCTTTAGAAATGAAAAGGTTCCTCACCCCTGCCCTAGCGTAATCCTTTAATCCCTGATTTCTTAGAAAAAAATAGACGTTTATCAATTAAGAAACAAGAAGTTCTCGTAGAAACATTTATGTTGCTAATTGATTTGGCATTTACTTGGAAGAACTCCATTATATTAAGGTAAAAATATCAAAGTATTTTAGTTCTACAGGTTTTAATATTTTTTATGCGTTGATAGCTATTTCGGCTTTCACCATCGTCAGAACTATTCTACTATATCAGTTCTGACGATGGCGAAAGCCGAAATAGCTATCAACGCATACAGTATACGAGTTCTACCAAGTCTTTTATCCATGTCCGCTCCCAATTTGGAGCATATGGCCTTCTAATGAAAGGAATATCAACAGACGTTTTTTCTACGAGAACTGCTTGTTACTCAGTCGCTCGACCTCACTTTTTTCAATGTGAGTAGTAGGACTAGAACAGGTCTAGTGGTTAACTAATTGTTATTGCTACACTCAGTTATTAAAGGATCAAAAGGATGAGAGGAGAAGAAACAATGTGAATTTACATCACGACTTCGATCAGAACTTTGAATAATTCTGTGATCTGACTGGGAATCAAACCCAAATCTGCGTGATGGGTAGAACAAGCTCTAACCGACTGAGCCGTGGCATGCGAACAATTATTTCTACCATAATAAATTAATAATGATTTTAAGCGGCACTTTGGTAAATGGGTCTGTGTAATTCCATCTTTACAGCATCCTGTCTACCAACGTTAAAAGGTGAAGGAAGCACAGACATCGGTAACATAATAATATTGATAATAATTGCTTTGATCTCGATAAACCGCGCTGAGATAATCCACACAACAACGCAACTGTGTAAGAATTACGAATCGCCTTACAGGTTACGTTGTTATGCTATACAAACGTGGAGAATGCGATCGGAGACCTTGATATTCTCAAGAAGAATCATTCGACGGCGGTCATTCTAAATCATTTACACGACATTTCACAAAACAATTTTACGATCGTTCTTTAATACTGGCTAATTAAAAATCATCTTATGCACTTTTATTAATTGATATATGCACTATCAACTGCAAGCAATCATTCATTTTACAGCGCCAATATTTCTTATCTTAGATGATATCGCCGGCTACCTGGCGGTTATTCTTTTGAACAAAAAACTATTTACGATTTTAAAAATAAAAAAACATTACGTTAGTTTTATTTAATTATTTATTTATTTAATTAACATTGTACAAGGTTGACAAATTATAAATTTAAAACTTTTACAATGGAGAAAAAAAAATAGTATAATTTAATATTAAAAGCAGTAAAAAAAAGTGGCATGGAAGTCAACTGAGTAAGCTCCGACGAACTCTACTTTAATACATAAAAAATAGTATTCGTCGGAACTCACCCACGTCTACGTGGAATATGTCGACATCCGAAGCAATATTGTTGAACACCGTTAAAGCTTTCCCCAGTGGCATCCCCATTGGCAGGTTGGTTCTACACCTTGGGAGAACAAACAATTCATGTCCACGATTTCTCAAAAAAAAATCAGGAACATTTAGATTCACATTCTCAATAATGGTGGAATTTTATCGTGTTTATCTTTTCCGGTTCTAAGCTCAAGAAATGCGACCCCAATATCCACATTTTTTTAAATATCTATTTTAATATGGGTGATACAATGTTTATAATTAAGGTATTCTTATATCATAGTTTTTTGGACCTTTTGTAAATTATATAAATACGCGATAACGCGATAAGCGATCGTTCGTAAAATAGCTGGGCTAAACTCGTGAGTTACAATTTCATATGTGTGCTGGGATGACGTCTTTTTTACGCGCAACTTAAAATATGATTATTTTTTAAAAAAAAAAACACGGATTTTTATTAAAAAAAATCTATGAGAAATGATGCAGGGAGATATTTTAAAGTCCTTAGACTATTATTTTTTAAAATTCATAAGAATAAGGCCAATAATGAGGACACCACTGGGGTCCCTAAACGACCCCCATCGGCAGAGAAGTATTGTTCTAGTCTCCGAGCCACGAGAGTTATTTTCATTAATTATTCCGACTCTGTTCTAGCGAATTTGGTTAGTAAAAGATAAACTCTTTTTGAGTTAACAGTGAATAAAAAAAACCTTTAAGAAAATTCATCTAGCATCAGTATTTTATGCTACATATGTAGATAATTATTGTACCAAAATATATATGTATGAATGCCGATCTGACACAAATAAAATTATAAAATTAATAGACAGGGACAATTGCCTGCCTTTAATTCATCATTAATAACTCTCACTTATCCCATCATAAGAACGGACGTAGCAAGAGCAATAAGCTTACCACTAGTCTTCTCCAAAGCTTATCCTTACTTTCATTGAAAATGATAGGTTAAGAAACTGAGTAAAAAACTATGACACTATCAGTTTAAGTTTATCCGTGCACTTGAACGCCTGAAGATGCCGAAAGGTGAAACCCGGTTCGTTAGTGACAAAAATTGTCTGAGTGTACATAATTTGAATGATTCAAATTTAATATTGAAATTTAACCAAGCACCTTCAGTCTAAATCTAAAATTATAAGAGACCATATTTTCCACATTGTGAGTTGTCCACTGGATAAATAATATGTAAAATAATATTTTGAGAAGTGTTAATTTGTATCGATACATATGCTTTGTGCACTGACACTTACGAAGCTTGCGTTCTACTCCGAAAATAAAAATTTACTTATCGCCTTAGGCATGAATATTTAAACAAACATACACGACTTGATATAGAAATAACGCTAAATGACACGATGATTTATATGGAGTCTATACATAAATACACATTACAAAATTAAATAGGCTTTTAATTAGTTGAATGTGTAGTAATTTATATACATTAGGAATCTGCTACTCTTTCCAAAATTCCAGCAAGTATTTTTTTTAAAAACTATTTTTTTAATTCAAACTATCTGATACTGAAAATGATGGCTTAGTAAGATCTATTTTCAAATAAGACTTATCTTATTCGCTTGGCTAGCGCAAACCCCTTGTTCAATTTTACTAAGGCTGGCAATCCCCTTGTTGATTTCAGAGAAAACGATATTCTTGGATCAAATAAGTGCATAACTACAATGTCTGACATACATATTATCAACGACAGCTTCAGTATACACAGTAGTACATTTTTAGCCGCTAACATTAGTTTATGGTTAATTGTATATTGTTATATATTATAAGTGTATTAAGTAACAATTGATTGCTTGTTTAAGTATTGCATATATTTGCATGGGAGTGATGAAAAAAATACTTCTTCCATAGAACATCGAGAATTGCTTTGAGATTAATCGAGCACCTTGTTAACGTATTGGCGGGCATCGGCAGCCCACCACTATCTTACTCTCTGTAAAAAAGAGAGATTTAGCAAATAAATAATTGAGATAAACTACACAAGGAGTACGTATACTTAACGTTTAGAGCGGACATGGCTATAAAGAATTGAAAATAGTAAAGTTGAATTTTCAATTAAGTTATAGTATTATAAATCAATCGATCGATCAGTTTCAAAGCGTGCTGTATGTAACTTGTGAATGTAGTGTATTGAATCTTTCCAAAACTTTTTCCATGAAGATATTATTAAACCAATCAACAATTTACATCTGCGATAAAAATCATTGAAACTCGTTTAATACATGATAAGAAGGAATAGATTTTTTTGATATCAATATTCTTTTTCTGGGATTAATTGGGTATTCAACCCCAAAAACGGCGTATATTAAAAACAATTCTCTAGCAATTACTATTGGTCTTTCAGAAAAAAAACAAATTGAGTGACTGAATAGTTTCAGTTCTAGTAAAATTAAATATATCCATCCCTTCTGTCAGAAATCCATAAATCGAATGAAAAACGATTGTCCTGGGAATCTAACCGTATATATATTATGAATAAATATTGCTAGCTTTAGTTTTTCAGTCATAGAATAAATTAAAAAAAAACAGAGCATTTTTTTCAGACGCTAAATTTTTTTTTCCGTAGCATTTTTTGATATAAAAATCTACAGTTTGTAATAAAATTTCTATCAGTAATAAATTATTCAGTAAACTAAACACTTTTTTTGATTTTAAATAATTGTTTACCAAAAAACAATTATCTTGTCTAGGCTTACTTACGACTACAAGAAATTTATGTGATTTTGCTTTAAAATTCACCTTGCATTTTGATATATGAGTTATATTTTAACTGTTATAAATAATTGTTGTATTTAAAAAAAAGTTGTGACCATGGTTTATTAGTGATGATAAAAAAACATTTAATTTTCAATTTTACACGTCAATATGTTATCAGACGTTCAGAAATGTTTTTCCCATAGAAAATGATGTCATATATATACAATAATACTTTTAAAATGTGTTGTAAAAAATCAAGACATTATTATCTCGAAATCAACTCGATTAATTAAAGAAATTTTTAATGTTGCATCATAATTATTTTGAATATTCTTTTAATTTTATTCATTTTTTTGTGTGTTGTTAATGTACTACTGCTAATGCATTACATTTGACCTTAGTACAACACGGTATATCAACAGCACGATTTACGAATTGTGACATATTATTTAAAAATAAAAAAAATATGTAAATATAAAAATTGCACGTAGATTGGCTCATACTTTTAAATGGAATTATACTAATTATTGAATATTGATGGTACATGCTTATAGCTATATATAAAAATAAAAAAATAGACAGTGCTAAGTGAACTTACCAAATAATTAAAAAGAGAGTGAGCAGTGCAACACCTTTAAGGGAATTTTAAAACTATTTACTCTTGTAGATATAATATTATCATAGCTTAAATGCTTTAAATATATTGTAATGTTGAATGACATGAAAACCTATTATCGACTGTTATTATTACAGGTTACAAGGGAGTGAGATGAATTGTAGCGAAATAATTGAATAATTGACATTAATTACACATCGCTACAAGGCAGCTCTATATAAATATAATGTGACCGTTTATTATCAGACTATATCTAATGATTAAAAAATGTTATTCGGCTACTTTTTTAATTGAGCACAAAAATATGGATTTTATAAAAAAAATCTTTATTGTGTGGGTAACATGAAACCTCGTTTCGTATTTATATATTTTTCTTCAATTTCTTAAGCAAAATAAACAACCCCGTGATTGTTAAATCTAATATACAGTTGTTTCAGATATATAAGATTCTCACTTTCGCTGATATTATGTAACTTATAAGATAAATCATTGTTTTAGTACTAGGTGAAATCTTTTATCTAACATAAGGTCTTAGATAACTGTATGAAAATACATAAATACCGTTATTTAACTCTCGCGGCTCGGAGACTAGAAAAATACGTCTCTGCCGATGGGGATCTTTTTTGACCCCAGTGGTTTCCTCATTATTGGCCTTATTCTTATGAATTTCAAAAAAAAATAGTCTAAGGGCTTTAAAATATCTCTCTGCATCATTCTTCATACATTTTTTTTTATAAAAACCCGTGGTTCTTTAATAAATAATCACATTTTAAGTTGCGCGTAAAAAAGACGTCATCCCAGCACACATATGAATTGACGACTGACGAGTGTTCTCAGCTATCTTACGGACGATCGTTATCGCGGGTGCTTATCGCCTGATAACGTAATCGCGTTATCACATACTTATATAAACTACAAAAGGTCCAAAAAACTATGATATAAGAATACCTTAATTATAAACATTGTATCACCCATATTAAAATAGATATTTAAGATAATGTTGGTATTGGGGTCGCATTTCTTGAGCTTAGAACCGGAAAAGTTAAAAATATTAATATATCGTTTTTATTATAAGCTAATTTTCATGGATACTTTAAATTTACTCTAAGATATAATCACTATTAGGGTGTCCACTATCAATACTTGGTGGAAAGAAATTATATTTATTTGTTCTAATTTCACAATTGACTGATTGATCAGTTGTTAATGCTAATTTCTCCTGGTCTTGACATTAAAAGATCGATCTTGATTGGATTTTTGTACAACAGAGCCCGACTGCAGATCTCTCTTTTTAGATTCAACGCTTGTCGTACAAACAGTTATTAAATGATTAACTAAGAAGATTATTGTAATGCCAGCGTGTGGCATTGAAAAAACTGCGAGATATATCGGGATCCTGGTTTCGTTTATTATTACCAGTTGTGCAATCCTTAGTAGAAAACGATGTACATTACCGTAGTTCCGCAAAACTTTATTATCTCATAAACTACTGAACGTTTTGCACATTTAAAATTTAAGATAAGAATCAGATAACTGTTTATAAAAATATGCATGTTCAACTTTAAAAATAGTGGTTGTTTTAAAGAAATTTCCGTTAATTTTTACAATAAACTATTTTATTACACATACGTCATTCAAACTTGACCTTTGAATTTACAAAAGATACGATATCTTGTTTGGAATTTGAGAAATGCAACTTGCAATTTTATTTTTTCTCACAGTATTTTCAAGCCGTCAATACAATCAAAAGAGGAAACATTATGGATTACTTCTCAAAAATTTGACAGGCCTATATAATTCACGCTACACTCGCGAGGAATCTGCAACGTCAGGTAATTCAGTTCTAGGAACGTTTCAAGGTGAAGTAGAAGCGTAGACCTTGGTATTAACCCCGTCGATATTTCCCATGTCATGGTGAAAGACTGGCTGTAATTAATTATTTTATTTTTTTGATCGAGACGGGTCTTCATACAAAACCTTTACGCGGACGTGAAGTCTTTGTGGTACATTTAATCAATGCAATGTTCTAATTGATTGATACGTTTTTTTTATAGAATATGCTCTATAAAAAATCTTAAGCCACTGGTATAATTTCAATTATATCACGTATCTATGTAATCATATTAAGAACTATTTGTAACGATAAAAAATATAATAATGGCATTAAGTAAACGAATTTTAATCACATCTCATTACTTAAAAAAAGTATATTACATCATTTTATTCGGATATTATAAAACGTCTAATCTGCAGCATTGGAAATCAGAGCGTTTCTAATTCACTCATTATATTAGTATTGAAAAACAATAGACACATTTTTAGATTTATTTAATAATATATATGATTGATTAATTTAAAAAACTTTAAATATCTCTTTTCAGCATTTACTCTACAAAGAATTTTGTTGATTATAACAAAAAAACCACTTGTTTTTTTGTATTAAACTGGAACGATGTAGAAACGGTTTCTTCTTCTAACAAAAGGTTTTGATTAAATATTTTTTTTATCATAATTATTGTTAATTGATTAAAAAATTAAAAGATTGTCCATTGTTATTCATTTTAAGGCATTTTTTAAATCCTAATGTTTACAATATTTTCTTTAAAAAAACTCATATTGTGTTGGATTCACGTTGAAAAAAGCATTTACTCAACCACATATTTTATTGATAATAAGTTAAAAGCACTGATCTCGACTTTTTAGAATACCAGTACGAAAAAACCATTCATATAATATATTAGCAAAACCTTAATTATCTTACTCTCGTATTGATGTGTTTCAAAACATTTTTCGAAGTTTCAAATTAAAATAAATAATATTTCCTGTGTATTTTTAATAAAAAAATCACTTAGATGATATCATTTTTATGCATAATTAATTGTCAATACTTTAAGGAATTCCATAGAATGAATATTCATATAGTTGGGACAATATTATTGATGAAGACCGTTGTTAAAAAAAAGAATTTATATTAGCATAAAATCAAAGTGAATGGATTTGTTATTACAATTATATCAGTATTAATTTATTATTCATATAAACTTTCAGCGCTGTTTTTTGCTTAATTTAATCATTGAATCAATCGTTTTAATTTCAATAAATTTACTCGCAACTCAACTAATAAAGAAATATTACAACTACTTTTGTTTCGCCTTATAAAGTATTCAATAATAATTCCACTTATCTCATAGCGGGTACATTTTCAACGAGGTGTTGACTTGTAATAGCATTTCATACGTAATCTGCCAGATTTATTGGTTTATTATCGAATCAAAACAAATCGGCATTTTGCGTCGGGCTTCGTTAGTCTATTCTTTAAATGTCAACATCGTAAAGGGAATTGCCCATAAAAAGATCAAATTTCCCTCGCGAAATAATGATGGTATTTGACCGTTTACGCTTTATTGCGTCATTTGGTTAGTTGACTGTATTCACAATTTATTGTAGCTTGATCGATGCAGATTTTTTGTATGACATTTAAGGCGACTCAGTAGGATTGCAAAACTTAAATTTGACCTACAGCATAAATATTGCACTGACTTAAATAAGTAACCACCACAATACGTATTTTTACAGTATCAAAACAAGCAAAACATTTGTATATTTCATTACAAAAATAGCAATACCACCTAACACACGGATGGATATTTAGACAGTAATAAGGGTTTTTCATATAAAACAATTTGTTATTGACGAAAATCAGTAAGTACTTTTTTATCTTCGTAGCAAAGACTGACAATCTAATTTACTTCCCCAAATATCTGTTGCAAAAATTATATGTAACTGAAACAATGCGTTAATTATATATACCGTGAAAATGACTTATAATGCTACATATGAGTTATTGATAGCAACAGTAAGCCATCGTATTTAATAAATGTAAATCAGAGACGGTGTTTTGTCAAACGAAATAATAAAAGAAATAAACAAGATAAACCATACAATACAAATTTCTCAAACTTTCTCTAATATATTGAAAGAATTTGTTTTTATTTTTAATTTTGTATAACCTATTTGTTATGATATTGATTTTAATATGAATACAGTTAAAAACATTCTGTTGAATAAAAAATATTGACATCATAAGATTAAAATGGAAAAAGTATTGAGTTCTAAAATAAATATAAATTTCAGTTGATAGTTATTTCTGGTTCACGCCATAGTTCTGACAGTGGATTTTCCGAAAATTATATTAACTATGTCTTATATTTCTTGTTGGACATCTAAGCTATCTTGGAGGATATTTGTAATCATTTTCAAAAAAAAAAAAAATATATACTGAATTCACGGAATAAAAACATGTTTGCTATCAGAAAACTTAGTTATTCCACTGATTACTTAGAATAAAGGTAAATTTCATTAACTAATAATAGCTTTAAGATAGTTGGTATGAAGACGCTTCTCGAAAAAGCCAAAAACGTGTTACAATTTGTAAACAATTAGTGGAATGACAAAGTTTATTTGTTAATTTGTTATAAAATGATTTTGTCTTTAGTGAATGCCGAAACTATCGAAAATATTCATACTCCATGCATGTCTTTAAAGTCATAACCAAATGTTATGATGTGTTTATTTTTACTTCAAGTTTTTATATAGCCTAACACTAATTCAATAAGGAAGAAACTAAATGAATAGTATGCCTGATCAAAAAAAGTTATTTGTATAATTTATATCAATTGCATAAATATATTCGTATTTTTGTATAATGTTTGGGAACTTTTTTTCTCTCGCCAATATACAAGTTCGACATTCAGGGCTGTGACAAAAAAACATAATACTAATAATATTAAAAGTAATTCAAACCATGTGATTGATTTGAATATTAATGTATTGTAGGTATAATATTGTTACATAATTTGGTAAGTTATCGAAAAAATATGGTTTTCAATCATTTAATATAATAGATAAATTAAAGTCGTTAAGTTATATCGGCTGCATCGGACTAACTTTGTTGGGTGGTACAAAAAATGACTTAAATGTATGAATTAATATATTTCACAAGTTTATTATGTATCCATACATATGTATATATATTTGTCATATATCAATTTCGAATATTTTCTAGCATTCTGTTTTATTCAATTATAACTTAAAAAAAACAAGTTTGACGGTAGAAAAATGTATTCAATTAAAAAAACCAGGGCTGTGGAGTCGGAGTCGCGGTATTTTGGCCGGAGTCGTGAAAAATGAGCGGCTCGATTTTTTTTTGAAAAATATATTTAATGATGTGTATGTAAACAAAATAGTCAAAAGAATTAACATTTCATACTTGGCTGACTAAAGATGATCTGATGGTACACATATATATAAGTTAAAATGAAATTATTGAAAAAAATTCCTGATAAAAACTCTACGTTGCAAAAAAAACATGGTTTACCATCTGTATAATGATTCTTAAAAAATATTTACTGTTAATATCTTACCTTATCTAATAATTTTCAAGTTTTTTTTCGATTTAGATGACGAACTTTGTTTTTTTAGCAAAAATCTTTTGAAATATAGAAATGATTCAAAACTACTAATGTGAAAAATCTTTTTATTCAACTACTGCTATTATTATATTGAATAGAATCTCTTTTTAAAAGCAAATAAATATTTCAAAATGCTTATCCATTAAGCTAAATACTGGTCTTTAAAATAATCGCTATTGGAAAAGACATTATTGTATTATAAATAATAATATTATTTGTAAGCGCATTGAGCAACCCTAACCCTAACCGCTATTTTGCGCAACACCTTTTTTATCGCAAAATAAAAAATACATTTCTTCGATTCATTTGTATGACCAGTGTTTTAAGTTAATGCAGAGTAATATGTGGTACGTGCACTCAGTACGAACGTCTTTCTCACACTGACTGGGTTTGCGAAATTTACGACAAGAAAAACACATCCCCGAAAAATAGTTATTATTTATTGGTATGACAATTTTTTAATTTTTTTTTTGCTTTTAAATGTAAACAATAAAATGTTTTATTATTCCAATTTTTTTTAGAAGTATTTATGATCCAATTATGCTTTAAAAATCAGTCAGAAAAAGTGTGAAAAATGGTACATTTCAAATAGATGTACAATCATTATATTACATAAATTGGAAATTCTGCTCAAATCACTTTCTTAAACAAACCTTTATCTGCATTTCTTTCTAAGACATTAAACTTCGGTATCTTACAATAAACTCTGAAAATGATCAAAACGAAAGCAGTTGAAAAATTCTGTGTAAACTGTTTGCCTTTTATTCTTGAAAATATGACTATTTTCATGAAAAAAAAAATGTAATAGTGTAAAAAAGCGTTTGGAAAATGTAATATTTGAAAAAAAAAATTTTTTAAGTGAACGGTTCACGAGATTTCGTCGATGGCAAACGATCGATTTACTCTGTTTTCAGGCGTAAAGGTACTATATCCTCTTAATACGTTTAATAATTTTTAAATTGTTAATATCCGCAAACAACAGTGATATTATTATTTAATCTTAAGCGTATGCAATGAGATTATGTATTAAGAATAGATGTGTAGCCATAAGAGGACAATTAGTATGCGGATAGGCTATTCACGAGGTTTAGCCGAATTTACAAAAAATATCGTTTTTAAACACAGTTTCATAATTTGTATAAAAGATCATCGAATAAATGTTTGATTATAAATTCAAACTTGTACAACCGTGACCAAATCACTTGACTATAGAAATATTATTACAGGAAGATTATTTATTGTACACTAGCTGTAAGCCCGTTGCCCAGCAACGTGAGATTTTTGTTGCATAGTATTTAATTTAATGTTATTTTATTTTATGGTATTTAATTTAATTTAATTTAATTTTATTTTATTTTATTTAATTTTATTTTATTCTATGTTATTCTATGTTATTTTATTTTATTTTATTTTATTTTATTTTATTTTATTTTATTTTATTTTATTTTATTTTATTTTATTTTATTTTATTTTATTTTATTTTATTTTATTTTATTTTATTTTATTTTATTTTATTTTATTTTATTCTATGTTATTTTATTTTATTTTATTTTATTTTATTTTATTTTATTTTATTTTATTTTATTTTATTTTATTTTATTTTAATTTATTTTATTTTTATAGTTAGCAGAAATTTCGTAAATTATTTAATATTTGGAATAATGTTTAAGTTTGCTAACAACAATTTTTCGTAGTAGCAGAAACTTCGGAAATTACTTAATTTTTAGAATAATGTTCAAGTTTGCTGACAACTATTTTTCGTAGTAGCAGAAATTTCGTAAATTATTGATTTTTTGGAATAAAGTTTAAGTTTGCTAACAACCATTTTTCGTAGTAGCAGAAATTTCGTAAATTATTGAATTTTTGGAATAATGTTCAAGTTTGCTAACAACCATTTTTCGTAGGAGCAGAAATTTCGTAAATTATGTAATATTTGGAATAATGTTCAAGTTTGCTAACAACCATTTTTCGTAGTAGCATAAATTTCGTAAAATATTTAATTTTTCGAATAATTTTCAAGTTTGCTAACAACCATATTTCGTAGGAGCAGAAATTTCGTGAATTATTGAATTTTTGGAATAAAAAAAAAGTTTGCTAACAACCATTTTTCGTAGTAGCCGAAATTTCGTAAATTATTGATTTTTTGGAATAAAGTTCAAGTTTGATAACAACCATTTTTCGTAGTAGCAGAAATTTCGTAAATTATTGAATTTTTGGAATAATGTTCAAGTTTGCTAACAACCATTTTTCGTAGGAGCAGAAATTTCGTAAATTATGTAATATTTGGAATAATGTTCAAGTTTGCTAACAACCATTTTTCGTAGGAGCAGAAATTTCATAAATTATTTAATATTTGGAATAATGTTCAAGTTTGCTAACAACCATTTTTCGTAGGAGCAGAAATTTCGTAAATTATTGAATTTTTGGAATAATGTTCAAGTTTGCTAACAACCATTTTTCGTAGTAGCATAAATTTCGTAAATTATTTAATATGTGGAATAATGTTTAAGTTTGCTAACAACCATTTTTCGTAGTAGCCGAAATTTCGTAAATTATTGAATTTTTGGAATAAAGTTTAAGTTTGCTAACAACCATTTTTCGTAGTAGCAGAAATTTCGTAAATTATTGAATTTTTGGAATAATGTTCAAGTTTGCTAACAACCATTTTTCGTAGTAGCAGGAATTTCGTAAATTATTGAATTTTTGGAATAATGTTCAAGTTTGCTAACAACCATTTTTCGTAGGAGCAGAAATTTCATAAAATATTTAATTTTTGGAATAATTTTTAAGTTTGCTAACAACCATTTTTCGTAGTAGCATAAATTTCGTAAAATATTCAATTTTTGGAATAAAGTTTAAGTTTACTAACAACCATTTTTCATAGTAGCCGAAATTTCGTAAATTATTGAATTTTTGGAATAAAGTTTAAGTTTGCTAACAACCATTTTTCGTAGGAGCAGAAATTTCGTAAATTATTGAATTTTTGGAATAATGTTCAAGTTTGCTAACAACCATTTTTCGTAGTAGCATAAATTTCGTAAATTATTTAATATGTGGAATAATGTTTAAGTTTGCTAACAACCATTTTTCGTAGTAGCATAAATTTCGTAAAATATTCAATTTTTGGAATAAAGTTTAAGTTTGCTAACAACCATTTTTCGTAGTAGCAGAAATTTCGTAAATTATTGAATTTTTGGAATAATGTTCAAGTTTGCTAACAACCATTTTTCGTAGGAGCAGAAATTTCGTAAATTATTGAATTTTTGGAATAATGTCCAAGTTTGCTAACAACCATTTTTCGTAGGAGCAGAAATTTCGTAAATTATTGAATTTTTGGAATAATGTCCAAGTTTGCTAACAACCATTTTTCGTAGGAGCAGAAATTTCGTAAATTATTGAATTTTTGGAATAATGTCCAAGTTTGCTAACAACCATTTTTCGTAGTAGCAGAAATTTCGTAAATTATTTAATTTTTGGAATAATGTTGAAGTTTGCTAACAACCATTTTTCGTAGTAGCAGAAATTTCGTAAATTATTGAATTATTGGAATAATGTTCAAGTTTGCTAACAACCATTTTTCGGATTTTAAATTATTTAACAATTATTTCCAATAAAAATCAAAAGATCAAATCCAATTTTTCAATAAAAAATCAGTTGCACATTTTGTCCAAGTGTATGAAAAAAGCAAAATATTATTCTATGATATATCCATATCATAATTTGAATATTCTTAATGTATTAAAGAATTCTAACAGATTTTCAAGGTCAGACGTGAAAAGATTCATCATTATGATTCAATTGATCAAATCCGCTCCAAAAAATATTAGTCTCACATCGACTCACACGATCAAACGATTCATTTCGATAGCCCTATAATCATAGTTTGCAATAGTCGAATTAAAGTCTTTGATTATTCGAATATTATGATGTATGGTGATACAATACTTTAGCTCTACACCAAGAAATATCAAATTTTCAAACGTGGCGATATCAGAACATTCACGCCCGGTTTAAAATAAGCCGCTCCCATTGGATAGAACAACATTTCAAAAATGTGCTGTTCAGAATAAATCGAAATCATTGGTCTGTACCTTACTGCGGACGTCCTTACAGACGGACCTTATCGGCTATTAATGTTAAGATGAAATCCGAGATATTTTGAACAAGTTGAAAGAAAGTATTTAATCATTAACAAAGAGAATTTCAAAATATGTTTTTTTTTTTATATATATAAAGTGGTTTTTTAACAAAGTGTGAAGTAGAAATTTTGGAAAAGCTCTAAACAATTGTTTGGTAGTGGTATTGAGTAGTTATATAATATAACACATTGGGCCTTAAATTAAATACGAGTTAGAGAAAAATGTATTTCAGTTAAATTAACCGTTTGAATACCGCGCAAATAAATCATTAATATGTCCCAAAAATACTGAATAATAACATGGAATAAAAAAAATACACATATCAATATAACGCCTTGCAGCAATGTTATATAAAGAATTGGAAAGGCGCGGAAGTACAAAGGGTCGCAGCTTATTCTTCGATGCTTATAATCAATCATCATAAAACTGTTCACGATTTCATGAGCATTTGTTATACATCTCCTTATTTGTAACAAAATTATCAAAATACAAATCGTGACCGAAACTTCAACGTCATATTTATAAGGCGTGAAGTATTTAGCGCCTTGAGTGGAGAAGTTCCGAAGCTTAATTTGTTTTTTTATTGGTTTTTTTCGCCAGAGTATTTTATAAGTATAGTTTGTCAGTGGGCTTTAAGAATCCACTTTCAGATTCAATTACTACACGACTGCAGTAGGCGAAAATACAGGATGTTACATCTTGCAATTACAAACTGGGAGGTTCTTACAAAGAGATACATTGTAATTTGTAAATTCATATTATCCCTTAATTAAACATGCGACTTTTTTTCATGTTACTATTTCGATTAACAATGCTCATAATAATAAGATATTATAAAACTCCAGTCTCTACACAATTCTTTATTTCTACACAATAAGAACTAAAATTGTAGGCTTATAATGCAAAACGTACTATTTCCAAAATGAGCGATGTCGAGTTAGGTATTCAGATAGGGTAATTCAACACTTAAAAATCGACTGGTTCTATTAGTTTTAAGATTAAATGTCTAAATTTATGCAAATACTATTTTGTATGTGTTATTCGTTATAGTTTTTGACTCGACTGAGAAGTTTGATTTTTGGAAATAGCACGTTTTGCATTATAGCCCCAAAATTAAGAAACTTGAATAAATAATTATTTTGCAGCTTTTTGGAATAAAACGGTACAATTTGTTTTAATAGGGAACGTCGAGCATTCTTCATTACGTCTCTTTTGGTTTGTAATGTTAATCCAGTTTCATATTTATCATTTCAAATCAAATTATAGAGCATATGGTCTCTGAATGGAAGTATCTTAACAGAAGTTTGTTACTAATTCACTCAACTTCTCTTTTTCCAAAGAGAGTAGTAGGGATAGAATGATAAGGCAAGGGCAGGGCTAGTGTTTAACTAATCGCTCTCGCCACAAGTTATTAAAGGATCGGAAGGGTGGGAGGGTATTTTTAGACATCAAAAACACCCATGCCTTCAAACATAAATCGATAAATTGAACGGAAAAAAAACTGGGGCTGGAACGTGAGATCCTGCACCTAAGCCCACAGCACTAACCGCTGCGCTATATGATCAAACAACGATTTACTTCATTTATATTATAAATATTCAATGTTTTGTTATCGTTACATTAATTCGTCATTGAATCCTAAAACTTTTTACACGTTCCTTGTACGATGCATACAAAAAGACGATAAATATGGTGACTGACATGATGGATGACGTTATCCAAACAAAAGAGGGTTGCACAACTAGTGTCTCGCAAATTGATGATTTTTTAAATTAAATTTATTCCACTATGAAGTGATTCATACCAACCAAGGTCTTGTAGTACTTTTGCTATCCCACAGAGACAGAATATTACTATTACAGTGTGTCATATAAAGAAACCTACAATGCATATTTATATTACTAACCTTGTTGCGTGGTTAATAATTAAACAATGTGTGGGTGTTAGCATTAAATTTCGATGTTATAAATAAATTGTAAAATTTTGCTTTCGATTTCACTTTGTATGTATTAGGGATTCTGAAGTCTCGAGGTTTTCAATATCCCGGGACTCGAGACGTGATAAAGTCAAAGTCCCGGGACAACCCGGGACTCGAGACTTTTATTTTCCCTTCAATAAAATTATAATTTTATTAAAATTAAATATTTGCATGTATGTATTTATGTATTACATACACTCGGCGCCTTTTGAAATAATCACCAGTAAAAAATGCGTTTTTTAATACAATTATTAATAATTATTATTTTTCTTATGTAATGAATATGTGCAATGTTTACGGTTAATTTTCACTAAGAAAGGATGATAACGGTAAATATAATGAAAAAATATCAACGAAGCCGCCGTCAGGGGTAAATTTATGACCGTAACTTCACAATACAGCTTTTAGACCTTTTTTGTCCTATTAAGACATTGGCATCTTTGTAAAATAATGAAAAAACATTTGTACATAAAACAACACCAGGTATGAACATTTAATTTAAATATTTTGTAATTTGCTTTTACTACAGTTATATTACAATATATAAACACATGGTATTTTAAACTTCTACGAAATTTTAAATCCCAAACATCTATTTTTCTATCAGATCCCTTTCATATATGTATACTTAATTTTGTTAAAGCCCCGGGTAAGTGTCACGTCTTGACCATGTCATGTCCGTTTTTATTGGGGCTCCCCTCTTATACCTGCTTTCATTCGATACATATCAGTTCTTTTGAGGGTTTATTAACCAC
The DNA here is from genome assembly GCA_030503985.1 of Himalopsyche tibetana. Taxonomy (NCBI): domain Eukaryota; kingdom Metazoa; phylum Arthropoda; class Insecta; order Trichoptera; family Rhyacophilidae; genus Himalopsyche; species Himalopsyche tibetana. The sequence goes on along the minus strand of JAPJYX010000002.1, from coordinate 35,757,077 downwards.
AAGAATTGTTTTTTTTTTAATTAAAATGTACCTGTTATTAGCACATTATAAATCAGTCACAATTCCCGAGACATTTTCCAAAACAGTCCCGGGACTTAAGACATCAAAAAACTCGACAAGTCTCGAGACGTCTCGAGACATAGACGTCCCTAGAATGTATAGTGTAATTCACAGTTGGATAATTTTCAGTATTCCGACAGAATTCAAAACTTTGATTTCTTTGTTTGAACGCATTAACACAACAATGGACACGTATCAAAGGTTCTTGATTGCGGTTTTCTTACATGAAAAGGCTTCTTACTCCTGTGTGTTATAAGTATAATTCAGTGAAACTCCGGCTCATCATTCCCGCATTCATCGTTTTCCTGTATACATCGTTTGTATTGACATTTTTTGTAATAATTAACGTTCCAAACTACGTTTGTCTTGTATCAATCCATAAATGATAAAATTGAACCATTAAAAATACAATAAAGACAAGTTCACCAATATATTCTTTAAGTGGTAAATAATTATTACGATGATTCTGAATGAGTAAATTTTGACATGAAGAAACGTTTTATATGCGTGTGTAAATAATCCTCTACAACAAAAAAAAATCAAAAAATTGTTTTTATTTACCATCGTATAACCGAAGATATAAATAGGTATCAATATACATTGTTCATTGTTATTACAGCTAAAAAGTCACTTCAACAATAAAAGTAGAAATGAAAATTCATTTAAATATATATTATTTAATTTAATCCTCCTTTACTATCATGTAATATTTTCTTACTTCAAGCTTCAAACATTAGCATTTTCTTATCAATTTTACATTATTAGTACAAGTATAAATTTGATTACTTTTAGGTTGTTCGCTGTCAATACTTTACTTGATAGAAAATCATTATATTTAAAAACATAAAATACTCATTTGTACTAATTCTACTTTTATTTAATACGACCAATACCGGCTTCAATCATGATCGTTATCAATCATATTAAATAAAAGTGGAATAAGTGCAAATGAGTATTTTATTTTTTGAATATAAGTTTTATCAAAATACTGCTCATGGTGAGCAAAACGGCCCCTGATCAACCCTCCAAGGACGAGCGTCACCATATGGTCACACAAAACACCGTTGTCTATTGATCCCACTATTCATACTTTTTCTACCTGAATATCGTTGCTTTTGCTCATATTTGGTTAAGAAGGGTACAGACTACAGTTAGCCATCAGCCGTAGGAACAGGAACGGTCTCCAAAAGCACATGTGATTTTTTGAATTTCCGTTTTTTTTAATTTACTTTTTGTAAACTGTTAGATATTTTTTGATAAAAACATAAAATTATTTACAGTTATTTTGCTAATATATTTGTTTTGAAATTATGTTGATCTAAAGAGGTCAAATTGTAAATATTTTTTAAAAAAATCACGTTTAGCTATATTTCAACCCCGAATGTTTGCAAGCCCATACGGTCACTTTTGTCCTTACTACTGTCCGTACTCAATATTACACGGTAATAAAAGGATTAGCATGACTATATAGTCATGCGGGGTTTCTATACAACGACTTTGCGTTTTTTTTTTTTTTAATTTTGGATAGGAATAAAAGTTATCCGTGACTTCAATATGGCTTAGAAAATATTTTTTTTATCAGAAAAAAGCTCTCGTCTCTGGAAGGTTTTAATAACTAATGTAGATTTATTACAAGAAGTGTTTTATTTTTAACATAATGTCTTTCCACTAAGAATCGATGGTGGCAAACTTTAGAGGCAAAAGTTGTCCCGATCAATTTGAATGAACCATCATAATATCATTAAATTATTGCAATAATCAATACCCATCAAACTATGAATTTGTTGTTTGTCAGTGTATATGCTACTTTGTGCATTAATAAAGTGATATTGTTTACGTATAACATATTTTTTGTAACAGTATAAAAGAACTATCATAGTCCAAAAGAGCGGCTGTTTTTTATGTTGTTGATAACAATTTGACAGCGTGATAAATCATTGGACAGATTGATAGGAATATGTCTAACGGGATTTAGTGTAGCCTTCATATTTGTACTACAACCAGTAGTTATTATAATGGTGAAGCGTTCACCACACAAGGAAACAGTAAATTACCAGATGATTATTTTCAAACAAGTGTCACCGTATATCAAAGAAGATGTGTCGATAAATTCTTTTTAATAAGACGCGCGCCATTTCATAGTATCTATCAAATAGTTATTGACTAAAAACTATTTTGCAACAGCAATACAATAATTTATAGATCTTCTAAAAATAATAAATTTACATGTAATATAAGTATACTTGCAGTTTCTCTGCAAGAAGAAATAATGTGAATTTATCAAGGCTATTAACTCCTCCATGCTCATGATGCATTCATAGCTAGTCGAGCCATTAAATCATTCAAGCATTTTAAGCATTTATAAATAAAATGAGGGTGAAAATTAGACCTAGAATATATTTTCAAGCATATATACATTTTTTATTACACATAATTATTTTTAGCTTCTAACATAGGTTTAAATACAGTCAATAAACAGTGAAACTGAGATGCCATCATGGCAGGGAACGTGATTTTTTAGGATGGCATGTTACGGGTTAAATACTGATTTCATAAATATTACGGAATTCACAATGCTTGATAATATAACAGTTTTTCTAAAACATTGTGTATATAGCGAATTTATGATATGAATTGTGTAATTAGTATTTTTTTGGAAGGATGTCGTGAAATGTAATTAAGAAGTATATTAGTAGATGTTATTACGTGGTGTCTGATGATAGCACTACACTGAAATAGAATAGTTAGTTTAAACGTTGTCAAATTTACAAAATAAACTATTTTTTTTAAATAAAAACAATCTAGAACAAATGTTATATATCATAATTAATGTTAGACATGTACTCCAAAAGAAGTGTGTCAACAGACGTTGTAATCAGGGCTCTAGAGTCGAGTAAAAAAAGTGACTCCGAATCCAACTCTTGCTTTAAATAAAAAACCGGCTCCAAATAAAATATGTTTATTTTTTAACATTTCCGTTTAACTGAAATATCTGTATACTATCAAATCATTCTAGTTACAAGAATAATTTTTGAAGATTTCAACAATCAATTTGATGAATAGACTTCAAGTTTTTAAATAATCATAAAATTATTTTTCTCTTGTTATTCCGACTCTGACTCTGACTCCACCTCTGAAAAACACCCGACTCCACAACTCCTAATTCCAACTTCACAGCCCTGGATGTTATGTGAGATATTTTTTATTCGGTCGCTAAATCTCTCTTCATTTGAGAGGATAATTATAAAATAAAAACATGGATTCGTTATACTTTGATATCACAAAAATCCATAATATAGAAGAGTCGATTTAAAAATATTTTTATGATGAAAGCTCTCGTTTTTGGATTCGGTTTCGTAGACATCGCTGAAGAAAAAGTCGAATACATTAAATCTTTGGCAATTTTTCAAAACTTTAATCCAAATAATTTCATTAGTTATCGTCAATCTTAGAGCAATAAAATTAAGCTAATACAACGTAAGCACTTTAAAACTGTTCACTGTCAATACTCGGTGGAAAGGTATTATATTATTAAATAAAATATTAATTTGTACTAATTCTATTTTGCGGTCGCTTTATGTCGAAGAAGCATTTTTCTCTACTTTTCATGAGAGCCAAAAAACAAGTTTTCACAGTAATCTGTTACTTATTATAAACGGATGAAAATTATTCAAACAATGTTTACGCGTAATATTTTTTACTTCCTAATTTATTTTAACTGCTTAATGTGTTGTCTGTGTTTTAAAAAATATTTTCAGAAGATGCGTATTTAAAAATCGTTGCATACACTGCTGTTATTGATGTGTATCTTTGTCACTTTGTGTAATATATGCCATCTTACCAATAAACGGTTAAAACTGAGATACGTTTCTTTAGAAAATGAAATTAGTACAAATGACTGTTTTATTTTTTTAATTCAATGTAAACCGTTGACTTATGATAAAAACCATTTATGTTTATTCAATTTGTCTACATTATTTCAAATATTATCAGATTTTTTTAAAACTTTATTGGGTATATATTTGTGATTCAAGAAGATATCTAGTCCAACATGCTAAAAAAGATACCTGTAAAAGTGGAGGCATCGATTGTATATTTGAGGAGCAAACATTCAAAAAGTGTTTTGTCACAAATTTTGAAAAATGGCGTTTTATATCAATTCTGATAGCCCATAATAAAACCTATGAATAGAAATCAAAATTAGTGTTCAAAAAGGTTTTTTTTCATATTAAAATGAAATCATAAAGTTGACACATTCATACAAACCGTCACTTTTGCAACATTTAAATCATCATTTTCCAAGCTTTGTATTTGTGTGACAAAACACTTTTTGAATGTTTGCTCCTCATTTCGACACTACTACTTCAGTTTCCAAGACCACCTCATAGAACTAGTTACAAACAAATTATACATTTAAAATTATTATTTATGGTGACATTGCTAATTTTACAGATATGACCTGCCTTAATAGCATAATATCGTGCCGTGCAAAACCTTTCAGTCGTCTAAGAACAATTGAATTCGAGCTCTTAGCTGACTACGTACATAATGTCATACAACATTAATCGAGAGTATTAACACTTTGACGTCAAATCAAAACATGTTTTTAACGTTTTCATTGCATTAGGGCCTGTGATATTAAACACTACTAGCTGTAAGCCCGATGACCTCAACGGGGGGAATTTTGTTGCATTTTTAAGTAGTCAGAAAATTTACTTGCGTGAAAAATAAATTACAAACCTATTTATTGAATAAGCCAGAAATTCTTAAATTAAGAGAAATATATCTCGGGGCATATATCGACAGCCCTGCCCTGCAGTATTAAATTGTAAATTATTTATTTTTTGGAATAATGTTTAAGTTTGCTAACAGTCATTTTTCGTAGTAGCAGAAATCGACCTCGGAGCATATATCGACAGCCCTGCAGTATTTTAATTGTAAATTATTTAATTTTTGTAAAAATGTTTACGCTTGCTAACAATCATTTTTCGTAGTAGCAGAAATAGACGTCGGGGCATATATCGAGAGCCTTGCAGTATTTTAATTGTAAATTGTCTAATTTTTTTAAAGAGTTTACGTTTGCTAACAATTATTTTTCGTAGAAGCATAAATCGACTTCGGGGCATATGCCCCTAAAATTCTTAAATTTTGAACCTTCTTTTTTAGACCTCGCTCAACTTTCTGTAATTTTCTCAATCACGAAATCTCGGAATTAATACTGTCATAATCTCGGAATTGGGGACTTTAGTATCAACCAGTAAAAAAATAAAGTATTTGTTCTCAAACTGTCTTTGATGCTAGATTGGTTGATAAAAAAAGTTTTAAACATGTCTATTGATATATTTGCGGGATTTTTCTTTTACCTAGCCACAATTTTTTTTATGACAAAGTAAAAACAATATTTTTTATATTTTAAATTGAATTGAAGGTCTTTTTTTATGAATATTATAATATTAAAGAACACAACAATTAGCACCGCTGTGAATTCAAAACGCCATACAATGAAAGCTCGTAATCGTTCAATAATCTTTCATGTGTGTACAAAATGTTATAAAGCAATAATTTTTACCAAATGTCATCCGGTAAAAAAGTGCTCGTCGTCGCAAGGGTTTATCACAGTCACTGATAAACGCTAATTTCGATCTGTATTGCAGCTTATCAGGGCGGGAATAAGGGCGTGTCTCGCCTGCTGAGACATACCCCTTTACGCTATGTCGTCATCGATTGCATGCCCAAGTCAATTTAGCAACCGCTTGTAATATACTTTGTTCTTTAAAAAGTGATGCATAGTGGATAAAATACCGTAAAAAAGAGGGAAAAAATAAATTATACAGTAAGCAGTGTTAATTCTTGTCGGATAGACCATCCATAGAAAAAATAAAACTTTCATTTTACTTAGTTACTCTTCATTATTTATCAGTTGGTAATGCTCGTGATGAGTGAAGCCAGTTCTGATCTTAATTTATAAATAATGTTTTTTTTTTTAAATCTTAACGTTATAATACAGTGTTACCAATATAGAACATAACCAATGTATCCACTTTACAATTTTATAAATAAGCGACATTTCTTTATTTCACACTTGAATCTTTAGTTTTATAAATAGTTTAATATTTACATCCTTCTGTATTTCCAATTAGTTAAAGTATGCAAATTCTTTTTTTTCATTAAAAATGGCATTAAAATTTTAATGTCAATGTGCCATATATTTTAAGTGTCATAGATCTCAAGGAAAAAACCTTTTCCCACCATGAAAAAAATGATTGCAACTGAATTTTGTATAAAACTATAAAAAAAAAATCTGCCTATTCCTGTATACGATCGCTACAAAATATGAACGGGGTTTATACCACAATGTATTTATTTATTTGTAAGTATTATACGAAAATAAATACATATGTATGTACATTAAAAAATTGCTATATCATTAACCTTTTCTAAGCTCAAGAAATGCGACCCCAATACCCACATTTTCTTAAATATATATTTTAATATGAGTGATACAATGTTTATAATTAAGGTATTCTTATCGTTTGCAAGATAGCTGGGCTAAATTCGTCAGTTGCAATTTCATATGTGTGTTGGGATGACGTCTTGAAAAAATACAGATTTTTAAAAAAAAAAATGTATGCGGATTGATGCAAAAAGATATTTTAAAGCCCTTAGACTATTTTTTTTGAAGTTCATAAGAATAAGGCTAATAATAAGGAAACCACTGGGGTCCCTAAACGACCCCAATCGGCAGAGAAGTATTTTTCTAGTCTCCGAGCCGCGAGAGTTAAAAAGAAATTTGTAGTAAATCGAGAAGAATTTGGATTTAAATTATTTTTTTATACATTATAGTGAATTCATAAATTCTGGGATCTATATTTAGACGGGATTGCCAAAATTGATTGGGATCTCGGAATCGGATGCTATAGTAGGCATTTGTAGAATCCAAACCCTGTTTTATCTCCCTTTTTTCTTTTTTTACAAGTCTATCGCGTCATATTTTTTAAATGTTTATAAAGAAGGTTACATAGAGGCTATACAGAAAAAAAGCTCCCGGAAAAAATCAAAATAAAAGAATAAACAAATAATTTAATATAATACATCAAGCAAGGCCCTTAGATGCGATAAAAAAATATAATCGAAAGCATTATGATACATATGGAGTTTACTGGTAATTAATGATAATACGTTTGCAGTATTATTAAAGCAAGCAAAATAAAACCTTTTAATTCAAGGCTAGGTAGGGGTCAGCCCCTTCTTCATTAAACTAACATTTTTCTTCGATAAATAATGTAATTGAGATTGACCTACAGTCATAAATCTATGGGACATGAGATGTGGTGATGAGTCATTTAAATTTATAAGTCAATTAAATTATGAACATGTTTATGGTGAGATAACAAGATAAATATTTATGATGTGTGGTCTTTACTGTCAAGAAATACAATCTCCATTATATGTATATTTTTAATGAAATATTTCCGCTACTCGTGCGAAATAAAATGACTGCAATTTTCAATAGTTATCTAATTAGGAGAGTTTATTAAATTTCTTAGGATAGTTTACTTAGATTGATCGATTTCTGTTCGAAGGCATGGGTGTTTGGGATGTCTAAAAAAATTCTCCATCTGTTCCAATTTTTCAGTAATTGGGTGTAACGAAAGATATTAGTTTACCACTAGTCCTTTTTTCCCTACTACTCTCTTCGAAAAAGAGAGGTTGAGCGACTGACTTCTCGTAGAAAAACTTCTGTTGGAAGCCATATGCTATACATTTTTTTTTTTTTTTAAATTCCCTAGGGTACTCAACGTTGTACCCACCACCACCCGCTACAGCTTCACACTCTTTTTATAGGGTGTATTCCGTAGCGTAACAACGTTAGTCGTGTTCAAAATTTTGCCAGAAATGTCCCGAGAAGAAATTCTTCAAGACTTAGTTGCATGCACTACAGTGTGCAGAAATTAAAAGTTAATTAATAATTAAGTGCAGTTGAAAATATGAGATTTTATCTATTTAACTCAACTTTTTTTCCAAATGACGCGGAGAATTCTTTAAATGCCCTATAATTTGCCTTCGATGCAACCAAGTCGGCATGACCGACGGGGCCGACAGATCCGACAGATAGTCGTATCGTCTTGAGCAATTTTTCCCGTTCGTTATTTAAGTCTGGACATTCCCAAAGGATGTGATCAGCATCCTGAATCATATATCCGCATTTACATTCAGGGCTATTTACTAACCGGCTATACATTGGGAGCAAACATGGATAAAATAAAAGAAACTTTAAAGAAAAAAGGATAATTGTGTATCTCACAGGTTTGAATCCTAATACTAACAGCATTCTTCAACCGATTTATAGATTTCTGTTTGAAAGCATGGGTTGGTGTGATGTTTGTAAATTCTCCCCCACCTTTTTAATTTTAAAATAAAATAGTAAAGAAGGCAATTAGCTAACTATAGTCATAACCCTTTACTCTCACTCTATTCTATTAATAATACAATTAATACTGCTTTTTATAAAAGGTACTTTTCTCTACCATGATGTGAATTCGAGAAAAATAGACTAACGGAAATTGTTTTGAAAATGGATATGATTGTGGTGTATAAGTAATTTTATTATGTCATGTATAATTGTGGTATTTGATATGGTATAGTCATGCATTACGATTTTTAATTTAAATAAAAAATAATAGACGCAACGAACTCACCAAAAATACCACAACCACCAATTACCACTTAATTACAAAATTTGTTTTGTATTGAAGGTGACAGGTGATTCCTCGATTAAGAAGAATGTTAAAAACTTATGATGAATGTTGATGTAAAAATAGAATATGATCAATTGTGTGTTTTTGTTTCATTGGTAAAATTTTAATTTACCGTTGCTTTTATTTAACTGAAAAAAACACTCTTAGGGTGTCCAGTGTCAATACTTGGAGGAAAGGCACTATATTCAAATAATAAAACACTTTTATTTAATACGATCAAAGGTTTCGTTAATGACGAGGATTATCAGTTGATAAGAAAAAACAATATTACAGTGTTGTTTATACAAAACAAAATACAATTATTAGTTACAAAATATGAATAAGTATTACAGTTTATGACATAGAGTGAGATTTTATCATTTTATCAAGTCGCCCAGAACTATAGAAAAATTCTTTTAAAAATATTTGTGCCTCACTAGATCCAGACATTTAACCGTTTGGTAAAAGCTTGTATGTTCATAAACGATAACTTAAAGCCGTTGACACTCCAAAGATTTCTTCAAAATATTTGTGATCCATACACCTTCTCAAAAGCACACATTGATAATTCCGATATTCATTTCAACGTTGTCGTTGTATCTCTCGATAATTTGCCTTGAATTAAAAGTGTTTTCTGAATTTTTTTCGTATACTCTTTTGGAATAATTGTTAGCCTCACAAAGTCGTCGAACAAACTTGGTGATTTATGGATAGCTGAGACAATTATGAAAATTTTGTTAAGGTAAAGATTATTTTTATTCTTGTGCTTCTCCTTGGGTTTATGCATTAGTTAATGGTTTATAGTTATTATTGACTGCTTTAAATACAAATGGTGTTTACAATTAGCCAAGATTTGCTGCATAGACCATTAAATCATTGGCTATTACGCTAAAGGCTAGATAAATTAAATTAGATAATATCCAAGAACACAAAACAAAAATACAAATTATTTTTGACTTATCACGTTAATCATAATATTGGAAGAACGAATTGGGAGAACATGTTAGTTTTAAATAACCTCAACACATAAACGATAAAAAAAAACACTGTAAAATGATCATATAAATTTAATAAATGTGACATATTACGAAATGTTGGTTATTTATTGTCTATTGGCCGTCGGACATGAAAATTGCTCTTCCATGTGGACAATTAGCCAGCAGTTTGAATTTGCACGTATTTATCAGAGATAGTAAAGCTATGTCTCGGAACCAAAACCAATGTTTGATCTAAATAACATTGTTAAATCTATCATATTATTATTCGTATCTTTCGTGAGTATATGTAAGTGAATGGATGACATTGTATTGGGCTCGCTTTCCGCGTATCTTCTTTAACGTTTCATTGGAAGTATTGTTAATGTATGATAATAAATTGGGGATCGGGTCTGTAGCGTAGTGTCCAACGACGCTGGCTTCTGTGACAGATCTAACGGGCTCGAATCCCAATACGAACTGCATTTTTTAAATCCAAAATTCTCTTCCACCCTTCCAATCATAACATAACGACGCGTAACGAGAGCAATGACCACTAGTCATCTCTTAACCCTACCCTTTCTTTTTCTACTAAATTCAAAAAAAAGAGAGGTTTTGTAACTGATCAATAAACATCGTATACGGATTATAGACAATATACTTAATATCAACTTGATTTAAGTGACTGAGCTAGTCACACTTTTATTATTATTTTCTTTTTTGAGCACATTAGTGCATGGTTTAAAATGCAGTCCCGTACAGTTCTGCTCGGGCCATGAATGTGAGGGGTAGATTCCTTTTTTTCTGTCGATAGCGTTGTGAAAGGCGGCCATTACAACTTGATCAATTAACAGTTTTCGCAGAAAAACTTCTGACGAGACCTCCATTAGAAGGTCCACATTGGGAGCAGAAATAAATGAAAAAAAAGTAAACGTAGTCATTCAGTAAAGAAAAAGGTGATGTAAAAATGTAAAACAAAAAAAAACAGTTATACTCAATTGAAATATTAGTAGTTTTACTAGAAATCCAGGTTTAAATAACACAACAACCAAAAACAACTATTAATCTACAACGCAATAATTATTCTTACTAATCGCGCATTTTTATAAAGATCAAACTGGTTTCGCTGATCGCGTTTTCTATAAATGATTGTTTTTTTTTAAAAAATAAAACCTTTCTACTAATAATGAACAGTTAAATATTAGAAATTATATAAAATACTATAATAATTATAAATAATAACAATAAATATGTTACAAAGATAAAAAAAAAACATATGATCGTTTATGTAAATATGTAATTAAGGTATTTGCGTATTTTGAGGTCATTTTAAATAGAAATAAAATTACATATTTGCTATATAAAACATAATTATTAACCTTTTAACAATAGATATTACAACACATCAAAAGATTTATTTACGTCTTACATTTTGTATATTATTAAATGTATTTTATTTGAAATAGAGTTAAATTTTATTACAGTTTTACTGGTAATGACGATAAAAAATATTACTAATGTAACACTAACGTTTAATTGCAATCCATATTGTGAACAGCTATTAAACATGCATTATCAATAAAAAGGCTTTAAAATATCAACATGACCTAAAAACGAACAATTTAACTATCAAGTGACAGGAATATATGAGATTTTTTTAAATTTTTATTACTTTATGTTTGGTTGCAGTCATTGAGAATGAATTTTAAAACGGTTTCGAATCGTCGCTTTGATACCGTTTTCTGAAACCAAATTTCTATACAATTGTGAAAGCTTACTATTTTTACTCATTTCTATGTTTAGACATTTCGGTCTATGGTCAGTGCAAAAAAGATACTTTTTATTAAAAATAAAACAGCCTTTCGTTGAATACTTATTCTACATTTAGTTATTAAGATCTGGACTGGTTTTTCTCATTACAAAAATTGTCAATTGATAAGAAGTATATATAGGCCCATTAGAGGTGAAGTGAGCCGAGTGGTGTCATAGAAAAAAAATATTCTACACGTCTCAAAACAGCCATACTCAACTTTTTTTTTCCTCCGGGCCGCATTCCAATTTTCGCTTCTCTACGTGGGCCGCAAAATATTTACAGTAAACTGTAAATATAACACATATGTATGCACACATATGTATGTATTATGATTTAAAAATAAAACTTTTTTATTTTATGTATTAACCTTCTCGCTGCGTATGACCGTCATGGAAATTTTAAACCCTATATAAGAGCTATCTATTGTGCTAAAATTGTACAACTTGGTTGACAATATTACTAAATGTATATTTTACAAAATTCAATAGATGACATTAGTCAAAAAATATTCAATGTAGGTTAAAATAATTTATTTCCGGAACACACCGTGAACATACGTTACCAATGTAAGATTTTGGATAGTGTAAATAAGCGATCGAGAGCGGGTGAAATTGATAATGTTCCGAGAATTTAATATTATAAGCATGGTATGGTGGTGGCGCAGTGTTCTCGGTCGCGCATGGTGGTATTTTTCAATATGGCGACGTCACGACGCAATTGTATGAAGAATGATTATTGTTGAATTAAACCGAAAATACAAGAAACATATAGTATTTCATTATTGAAAAAGTTATTTTCGGTGGAAATTAACATATTTGATTAGTTGAAAAAATATTACAACCCTTATTTATAGTCGAAAACGCGATAACAAAATCCGCAAAAAAGCAGCCGCGTACAGGGCATGCTCGCTTAATTTGGTGACGCGGGCAAAGGGTTAATGTATTTTTCGTCATAAAAAATTACAATGAACAACAAATAAAAAAAACGTAAAAAGTGCACAAAAATAACAATGTATCCAAAATATTAAATCTTTTACTTAAAAATTAATGTGTATTTTGATATTGAGTCAAACTTTTAACTATCTTTGAGAAATATTTGGTGACTATAATTATTTTGGGCCGTATATAAGAGCTGATTGGGCCGCAGGTTGAGTATGGCTGTCTTAAAGTATCGTAAAAGTGAAGTTACCTCATTTAATACACATTGCAATAGTGTTTGTTATCTTCGTAAAATAAAAATATTCAATCCACCAAAACACTTTGTAAAGACGTGATTGTACTTGACAGTCCAAGAAGAATGTTTTACTATTTTACTAGTTTTCTCACTTCACCTCTCGATGGTTCATTTTTCATATGATAAAAATACATTTGCAATACTTAGAAGAATACTTTAGCAGTCACTCGATTCCATGGTTTACTTTCCCTGTGACAAATTTCACAAATAATAAAAAACCTTGTAACATATTTTTGTATCGCATAGATCATACGTGAATGCAAGTAAAAACAAAAATACACGTCGTGTAATAATTACTGTTGTGGGCATTTATTCGAAAAATCCTTGATTGAGCAGTTCATCAAAACGTTTTTTGATCATGTTAAGATGTCATACAAGATACAAAGCTGTAAACTGTGCTTTAAAATGATAAACGGCACTTAACTTTAACATTTTGAGATATTATTTATTAACCTTTCAAATATGGGGTACACTTTACTATCGTTTCCAAAGATTTGTCATGCTTTTAACACTTTTGCAATACATATAATAAAGACCTTATTTTATTGTTAATCTATATATTAAAAGTCGATAAAATATTCACAAATCACAAAGCACAAATATGTTCGTAATAATCTCCTCGGGTCTTTTTCTTCTTCTACGAAATATATTTGCTAGCGTACTTGAAAATTAGTTGAATAAAATATATATCGTATATATTTTATATAATATAGGTCTATTTCTGCTTCTACGAAAAATGATTGTTAGCAAACTTAAACATTATTCCGAAAATTAAATAATTCACAATTTAAATACTGCAGGGCTGTGGATATATGCCCCGAGGTCGATTTCTGCTACTACGAAAAATAATTGTTAGCAAACGTAAACATTTGTACAAAAATTAAATAATTTACAATTTAAATACTACAGGGCTGTCAATATATGTCCCGAGGTCGATTTCTGCTACTACGGAAAATGATTGTTAGCAAACTTAAATATTATTCCAAAAATTAAATAATTTACAATTTAAATACTGCAGGGCTGTCAATATATGCCCTGAGGTCGATTTCTGCTACTACGAAAAATGATTGTTAGCAAATTTAAACATTTCAATTATTCTAAAAAATACATTATATATAATTTAAATACTGCAGGGCAGGGCTGTCGATATATGCCCGATATATTTCTTTTATTTTTAGAATTTCTGGCTTATTCAATAAATAGGTTTGTAATTTATTTTTCACGCCAGTAAATTTTCTGACTACTTAAAAATGCAATGAAAATTCCCCCGTTGGCTTACAGCTAGTCAATATATCAATAGCGAATAATGTTTGTATTTAATCATATTTTCTTCATATGATTGTTTGCCGCGGCTGCCATTTTGTTTTATTTTTTTTCTGAAAGATGTTTACCTTTTAATCAAGGTATGTTTTTTGCTATGAAAATATGTCTTGAAAGTATATCACTAAATTATTTGCGACAACTAACATTAGTGATAAACTTTTATGGCGTATTTAATTTTAAAAGCAATAAGACTTAAATAATTAATTTCAAAAAATTGCAACAATATTTTAACCAGCAACAAAATAAATGAGTAGGGTTTATATAAAATCCAACTATTAAAAAAAAATCTGTTTTCAAACCCCAATATATCATAAAAGTCGGTTTTAAACCTGTTTTCAATGTTCCACAAAAGGTCATTGAAATAGAAAAATAAACACTTATTTTTTCTATTTTCACTTATTCATATTAAAAAAAAATGTGTAAGTAGTGTCGCCTGCTGTAGCCCAATTAGTTAGAGTTTGCTCTACCGATCACGCAGGTCTGGGTTTGATTCCTGGTCAGATCACAATGAATATGAGAATTATTCAATTGAACGTTGTGATCGAAGACTGGGTGTTTGTGATGTCAATTCACATCATTTCCTCTCCTCCCATCCTTCTGATCCTTTAATAACTTGGTGTAGCAATAGCGATTAGCCAACCACTGGCCCTGTTCTAGTCTTATCCTTCTTTCCCTACTACTCACTTTGAAAAAAGTGAGGTTGAGCGACTGAGTAACAAACAGTTCTTGTAGAAAAAAACTCCTGTTAAGATACCTCCATTAAGAGGCCAAACGCTCCACATTGGGAGCGGACACGGATTAAAAAATATATATTTATATTATAAACAATGTTAAGATAAGTTAACAAAAAAGAATCTTTTTTTATTATGTGTACAGTGGAGTGATGATACCTTATGTGTATTCGGATGCAATCTAGAGGTCTGCACGGGCCCGGACCTGGCGGGTAAGCCCAACTGAGATTCGGGCTCGGGCCGGATAAGGAATTTATTTATTCTGGAAAATATTTCAGAC
Source organism: Himalopsyche tibetana (assembly GCA_030503985.1). Lineage (NCBI taxonomy): Eukaryota > Metazoa > Arthropoda > Insecta > Trichoptera > Rhyacophilidae > Himalopsyche > Himalopsyche tibetana. Next base: position 35,741,925 of record JAPJYX010000002.1, on the reverse strand, counting down.
TATGCTCGTATCATAAGTCAGCAATGATGATTTTAATTATTACCAGTTTTATTGATACTCGTAAATTGTTGTAAATTTGTAAAAAACGAGTTTTTTCAGGGGTATAAATCTGGGCTTCGGCTGGAGTTCGGGTAACAAGTGGTGAATTTGACTCGAGTCCAGGCTGGGTCGCGCCTGAGTCTTTCAGGCCTCTAGGATGCATTTATCGAATACAGATTAAAATCAACAACAAAAATATTTTAAAAATAATTACATAGCACTACTGTATCTTAAAATTCTAATATTAGCCAGAAGAATATTAATTATTATTATGGCTTAAAACCCATTTTACTCTTGTCAGATAATTAATTTGATTGAACTAATGGTACATAAGTAATGTATATTATTCTATAACAAGTTACATAGGGCACCGGGAAGGTAGTGCAAACATTCTTACAGATAGATAAAAAAAATATTTCTAGAAGAGTTTGAATTTTGTTTTATTCAAGAACACCGACTGACTGTCAATCAATGAAACAATTAATCTGCAAACAAAAGAGTTAAATGTAATTACTATAATTTATAAGGCGATAAAAAATATATGACCTACTGTTTTATTAAAGTTAATTTTTTTCTAATTTTATGACCTCGGTCAAGCGATATTCATTTGTCCGAGCATCTCATTATGATGTTTATATACCTCCGGGGCATAACGTATTATTGATTCAAATCAGAAATATTCACAAAAATGTATAAAAATTAATATCGTGCGTAGATTGTTCATTAATTTTTATTTAGTTTAAATATAATGTAATTTTAAACAAGGTGATCTTGGTTTTAAATCCTTCATTTCAATGAAACTATGCTAAGCTGTAATAATGTCTCAAAAGGTGATCAATTATCAGTAATCCAAGTGAGTATAGAACCAAGTTACTGTAATGTAGTGATAAGAGCTTTATTCCTTCGATCGTGTGGGTGTGGACTAAAGTTCCAAAAAGGTCAATATCAATTTTAGATTTTCCAATTAATACTTATTTGAGATCTTTGGCTAGGGTTTATCTCGTTTTAGAAGACTTGGTAATAGTGAAGAAGATCAGCAATTGCTGTTGAAATGTGGAGGACCGAGTGGATTAGAGAAGACAAATTAGACTGCCGCTGAAGGGAAGAAGAATATTTAAAAATTTATATTTGTCTTACTGACTAATTTATATGTAGTAAAAGAACTAAAAGATGAAAATTATACATAATTATTGTATAGATCACCTACACAACACTAATATAAACCCAAGTAGAAGCTTCATGGCCTATTCTCGTTCGAATCAAATCTTAAATAGTGTTTCATTTGACGAAACGTTTGTATTTGATTGATTGAATCGACATTTACTTGGCAGAACTCCATTATGTTAGGGTGAAAGAACATGTAAGTATTTTAGTTTTACAAATACAATTTTAAAAACAGTTAATAGCTATTTCAGCTTACATCTTCACTGATGAGGTTCTGAAATTACGTTTAAACTTACATTAACTTAGAAGAGATAAACAATACATATTCTCATCTATTCTTACATCCTAACTTTTAGGATGTTGACTGTCAATACTTAGTGTAAAGGCATTACATTAAAAAAATAAAATGCTCATTTGTACTAATAACCATTTTTGTTCAATAAGAACATGACTGGTTTCGCTCATAAGATTGTTTAAACATTAGTACAGTAAATGACATTACAGCTGAAGCCAATTCGCCATGTAGTAATTTAATGAGAAAAAATGAATTAACATAATACATGTATTAAAGTCAACGTACAAAATCACGAAACAAAAAAGTAAAACTTAAAAAACAGTTCACAAATACTGTTACTAAAAATGTCCAGTTCTCTGGGCAATGAGTTGATCAGTCGAACGGCCCTTGTAACTGGCGACTCATACGTCCTACGCGAGGAACATTTTTTTGAAACAAAAGTTTTTTGTCATAGTTTCGCCCACGTAAAAAAATGAAAGAATGTAAGTTAATATTCATTAGAATTTCACGATTATTAATTCGGCCTCGAAGAAAAAGAGAAAAATTCTTTAACTTGAAAACGATCTTCGAGTTTCAAGAGTGTGAAACGATAACATTCCTAAAAGAAATGGGCGAATCTGGTCATGAAAAATATAGTATTAAATATAACTAGCTGTAAGCCCGTTGCCCAGCAACGTGAGATTTTTGTTGCATTGTTTTTTAATTTTATTTAGTTTAATTTAATTTAATTTTATTTTATTTTATTTTATTTTATTTTATTTTATTTTATTTTATTTTATTTTATTTTATTTTATTTTATTTTATTTTATTTTATTTTATTTTATTTTATTTTATTTTACTTCATTTCATTATCTATTATTTGAAAATTTACGCAAACAAAATACATTTCGTAGAAGAAGAAGTCTCGAGGACATCAGTACTCACACATTTGTGAAAAGTGAAAAGCGAGTGATTATTTTATCGACTTTTAATATATAAATTTGGTATGAATAAAAATGTGGAGACTGGAAGGTGTGAAATCGAGGACTCACACTCACTCAAACAAACGGACCTTATTGACTATTAATATATAGAATAATTGACTTGTGTTTTCCGAAACGAACCAAGAATATTTGCAGAATACTCGTATTCAACTTTTTTTGAACATATTTCAAATATAATTTACTTTAAAATCTCACGTGATAGATAGTATGCTTTATTTATCATACAAATTTTTTAATGCAAATCTACTTCCAATTTAGACATTACAAGCTCATAATTAAATTTATTGTGAAGTAGTGAGTCTTTTTCTTTTTTTTTAATCTATTGCTTTATCATTTTTAAATAGGTTAAAACCCTCCAAGGACGAGCGTCACCATATGGTCACAGTAAACACCGTTGTCTATTGACCCCACTATTCATCCTTTTTCTACCTGAATATCGTTGCTTTTGCTCATATTTGGTTAAGAAGGGTACAGACTACAGTTAATCATCAGCCGTGAGGACAGAAACGGCCTCCAAAAACACATGTGATTTTTTGAATTTCCGTTTTTTTTTTAATTTACTTTTTGAAACTGTTGGTTATTTTTTAATAAAAACATCAAATTATTTACAGTTATTTTGCTAATATATTTGTTTTGAAATTATGTTGATCTAAAGAGGTCAAATTGTAAATATTTTAAAATAAATCACGTTTAGCTATATTTCAACCCCGAATGTTTGCAAGCCCATACGGTCACTTTTGTCCTTACTACTGTCCGTACTCAATATTACACGGTAATAAAAGGATGAGCATGACCATATAGTCATGCGGGGTTTCTATACAACGACTTTGCGTTTTTTTTTTAATTTTGGATAGGAATAAAAGTTATCCGTGACTTCAATATGGCTTAGAAAATATTTTTTTTATCGGAAAAAAGCTCTCGTCTCTGGAGGGTTAAAAAGAGAAGAGTAATTTAAAAAGTGGTTTTATTACTCTGATGCTAACAAATGCTATTTCTGCTGCGTAGGAGAAAATGAAAACTTTTATCTTTTTGGTTACAAACCCATTTTATAACTTTCAAAAAATAATTTACCACCATTTGTATTGCACACTGTAAGCAGTATCGGTTGTAATATTTTGTTTTTTTTTTCACAGAGAATTAACAGTTAAAAACTTAAAAGCTATCATAGTTGCTGGGCGTTACCAATCGATTAGAACAATTGATCAAAAATGCCTTCTCATAAATTAAACCTACGGTGGCCTTACGTACTGTCAGTGTCCATGAACAATTTCAAAATTCAGGACAATTACGGCAATACCAAGGTAATATAACAAAGCTCCAGACAAACAATATTTGATTCGATAGCAATTTTCTTTAATTACAAAAGTGCATGATGATTGCACGCCACTGGTAAAAACCATATTTTACCATTCATTGACTCTTGAATTGAAACATTCATATGCAAATAGTAATTATACGTTGCCAAGTTTTGATTTACAAAGCCATGGTTGTTAGCTCATCAAAAATTCATGAATCAAGGATTATAACCCCCGCGGGGCTCTGTTACATGAATGAAGTTGTTTAATAAATTAATTGGTATAGATATGTCTTTTTAATAATATGTAAACCGTACCTTATGTCGACAGTGTCTATTGTTTTAGCTCCAATACTTTAAATTATGTAATGTCACTTTTTCATGCATTGCTTTTTTCCAAATGTGAATCATAAGTATCTCAACGGATTCGGTATTGACAATCAACCAAAACGTTATATCAATATTAACAGGTTTCAGAATATATGAGTTTTCAATGACGTATTACTTTCTTTTTTTACAATTATATAAGTAATAACTATAATTTAATTGTTTAATTTTTAATCCTGCAATTTAGATTTATTTTTGTTTATAGAATTATTTTGAATGTTGCATTAAGGGGGTATTCTAGTCTAGAAATTTGAAAAAATCGATTCTTTCTTTTTTATATTTTTCTAACTTTAGACATTTGAGAATATGTCCTGAAAGGGATTTTTCAAAATTTTAATTATTTACCGAGTTACAGCAATTTTGGTGACGCAGCAATTAAGCTAGTCCCACGGGAACAAATCAGAACTCAAAATTTTAAAAGAGTTTTTCTCGAAACTACTTTTTTCAAACTGGCGTGCATAATATCTTAAGTTTTACCAAACCGATGTATTTGAATTTTTTTAAGAACTTTTTTATAAATTTTTCTATAGCCCGTAACAGGTTTAAGTCAAAACTTTAATTTTTACTATTTTTAAAAAAAATTGAAACTGTTTTTTTGTTAAACGGCTACCATTTTGTGATTTTTCCGAGATAAGGGCGATAGCGACATTTTTAACAATTAAGAATCCGTTGGGCTTAATTTTTTTTCAAATAATCAGAAGGAGCTTAATCATGCACGCCAGGACACCATCTTTTTTTTGGACCCTCCTTTTACCAGCCGATAACTTTTCGAGCTTAAAATTTATTTACTTTTTAATTTTTTTTAAAATATAAACGAATGGTAAAAAATGTATACTCAAATTTGTCTTTGTTTATTTTTTACAGAGCTCAAAAAAACATCCGAAATTCGTGCCTTCCAGACTAGAATACCCCCTTCACACTAATATCTTTTAATTGTTGTGAGAAAACGTTCAAATATTATTAATTTTATTTCCCTGGGGCAGTGAATTTCAAACATCCTCCATAAATATTATTTGAGTAGAATCCTGTTAACCATATGAATTGTAATATGTCAGACAGATAATAAAATTGGTGTTAGTATAAATTATTTGGTGGAAAAAATAACGAAGTATATAATTTAGTTTTAAAACTAAATTAAAATTAATTGAATAAAACAAATCAATTCATTGAAACTCAAGAGTAGTAAATATTATTAGTTGTTTTGTTATTAATATTAATATGCTAATTGAAAACATATATTATAAAACTAATCAGCTTGGATAGAATAAAAACAATAATAAGTTTGTCTTTTGACTATGTCAATTAGATATATTATTTGAAGGATTATTGCATCATTTAGTGAATAACTCTAACTTTTTCAGATACTAACATATTATTTAAATTTAGTATAATTGATTTTCCAGCCTGGTTCTAATCTTTTAAGTAGTCATATTTTATAAAGTTATAAATCAAATAAAAGAAAATGCCGACATGGTTTCTAGATAAACGAACTATTTATATACATACCTCAAATTCTTTCTCTGGTCTGTGGTCGATTGGTCAAAGCTGTTGTCTTCGTTTGCCGTTTTCATGTATTTGAATGTTAGTATGGATAATTTTAATCGATTTGTGCTAAAAAGCATGGATATGATGTCTTAAATACTTTCCTATGCATCGGATCCTTAAAACGGTGTTTACCGAGAGTGAAAAGTTAACCACTATTATTGTTCTAGCAATATCTTTGAATTCTACTTGAGCAATCCTACAATCTTTGCAAGCCAGTTGTAAAAAAGTAATCATTATTATTTATCTCATCTTTTTAGTGAATCATTTCGTCATTTATCTCTACTCAATTCTAATCTTATTTTAACTTGACAAAACCGTAAAACGATATTTCAAGTTGTATATATGTATTTGAAAATGAAAGAAAAACGCTTATATTTAATTATTTGCATGTGCCGAGAAAAAACAAATGATTTTTTCTTATTGTACTTTTGTACTTTGTAGAAGAGAGGTATTCGAATATAACAAAAATATATCTTTTTTACTTAGCGTTCTATGGAACTAGGTAATAAAAATGCCCACTAATCATCATACAAAATTTTCGAATTGATTGAAATAATAGGCAATTCTATGAATTATCATCCAATTAAAGAATTGTAAGTATATAAATAATATTTAAGCTTAGTCTAAAATTTAGTATGTAAAGCTTTAATTATCATCATTATTATCATAAGTTTAATGATTATTCTTTCTTTTATCGTATTATGTATTTAAAAATTACACATTTTGGGTCACGATCTTTCAAATATACAGAAAGGTATTGCATAATTTGTATTGTATAAAAAAGTTTCGCAACGCATAGGTCAGTTCGATCGCCCATCAAAATTGGTACACATTTGATATTTACACCAATAAATTCCGAATCAAACCAATACATACCGCTAATTAATCATTCAAGATAGTAAAAAGTAACTAAAACTATGCTGGTACGTAGCATTTGAGAAACAGATTTTTTTTCAATATGAGGCGTCATAAACATCGATTACATAATACACTCTTAAAATGTGCAGTTAAATTTATTACATTCATTATAATCACATTTTTATGATATGCATGAACAAGAGAACAATCATTTTAAAAACAATAAATTTACTGCAACCATGAATTTGACAGTCACCTTGACGTTATTTATTTTAAAAATAACATTAAAATTGAAGTATATACCACGACTTTTTCACCAAGGGTGCGGGGGAGGTTTAACAAGGCTCTATCTACCATGATGTTACCCCACACTAATCTCATTTAGTTGACACGATCGATTTGTTCATCCTTCTTCAAAATCACGACCATTCATTTATTAAATAATTCCTAAATTTTCAAGCACAATAAATCATTAAGAGCATAGAAACAATATCAATAAAAATAATTTGATTACTTAATTATTACAATTGTTATTATACTTCAAACAAACTATTGTAAAACCAAATTAAGCAATTAGTTAAAAATTAGTACTATCAAAATTTATATTTTACCCCCATCCTGTATCCAGTAGAAAAGAACAAGACCCAAATTTTATTCAGTAATTTATAAAACTAGTGAAATAACAAAGTTTTCAAATTAATTTTATAGAATGATAAGGTCATTAAAGAATTAACCGAAAATTCATTCTAATTCGTTACGTATATAAATTACAAAATGCAGGGAAGAGATATATGTATAATAAAATTATCAAATTTTATATTAAAAATAAACTTGTACACGACTAATCTATCGGAAATATAAAAACAATAAATAGATTAAATATAAAAAAAACAAATAGATTTGATAGTTTTGTTTTCTTGATTGAATTGGAATTTACTTGGTAGAGCTTCATTAAAATAAGGTAAAAATAGCCGCCTGTGTGGTCGAGTAGTCAGCGTTGTTGGCTTCGGTTACGGAGGTCACGGGTTCGAATCCCAGTACGGACAGTTTTGTAAATTGATTTTTCAATCGATTTATGAATTTCTGTTCGAAGGCATGGATGTATGTGATGTCTTAAATTCCCCCCTCTCACCCATCCTATCCTATGAACGGGGCGATCGAGAGCGATTAGCTTGCCACTAGTCCTGTTTTAGCCCTATCCTTCTATCCCTACTCTCTTTGGAAAAAAAGGGTTTAGCAACTGAGTAACAAACAGTTCTTGTAGAAACACTTCTGTTGAGATAAACTCCATTAGGAGTCCATATGCTCCACATTGAGAGCAGACATGGTTAAAAAAAAAGCAATTTATTTATTTCAACAGTTTGTATATTATTAGTTGATAGCAATTTCAGCTTTCGCCATCGTCAGAACTATCGATGACGAATGCCGAAATAGTTATCAACTAATAATATGAGAACTGTGGAACTAAATACGTTTCTATTATTAGTTTGGTTTTCTTTTCATAATATTCCTGTATGCCGAGATTTTCCTGTAAAAAGCTCTTAATAGCCATTTTGTTGTGGTCGCATTTGTGATTGCAGAAAAAAATATTAATAAACAATAACGTTTCTATAGAAGCTTAAATTTTAGCTTTGTAGTTATTTTTCATTGCCAAGACATTAAAAAAATAACGCTATAATGTTGCCGCACAGTTGCAAGACAAGTTTTGCTAAACAATTAAATTATTATTTTATTAAATTTAATTCTTAGCCATAATAACATTTAAGAAATAACTTGTTATTTGCAATGAACTTAAGCAAACATCAACATTATAATTTTATAAATCAATATTTGTGCAATAGTTTTAATTGAAATAAATGATCGATTTCATAGTGATACACGTGTAGTGATGGTAACATTTTTTGTGCATCATAAAGAAGGCCGTAAATATTTAATGGTTAAAAGGACCACATTATGCCATATTTATTTATTAAAAATCGTGACGTATCAATAATAAATCAATTTAAATTAAGGTTGGGCGGACATTTTCATTAAATAAATTGTAAATGGGATGGGTGTATAATAACTATAAGTTCATTCTACCGGCGAACTAATCTTTAAAACTTTAAACATATACAATTTAGTATCATATGAATCTAAATTGCACTTTTATGTGAAAACATGATATTTTCATCAACGGTAAAAAAACGTTTCAACTTAATAGAAAATATTCTTATTTTTACCGTCACAGAATCATTAAGTATTGGCATCCGATAAATCAGGTATTCTAAATGTTTTCTCTTATGGGTCGAGCAAAAAATAGATTCGGGCCGCAAGGATAAATTAAAAAAAAAACGAATAATGTTTTTACTGTAAAATATTTATTCATCTTAATCATTTTTACGTGGGGGATACGTTCCACGTCGAAAATTGTTTACACAAGATGAATTAATTATAAATATATGAAAAATTGGTTCCATTACAATTAATACCAGGGGTGGGCAACTTTTTATTCTCTAAAGGACGCATTCATTTTTCTGATTTGACATAAGGCCGCAGTAAACATAGACTAGGGAATCTTTGGCCGGAAACAGGACTGACGGTCAGAATATGTCAGGAATTTACGAATTTACATAAATACAGAATTGGCCAGAAGGCCATACTAGAGTAGCCAAAAGGCCGCAGGTTCTCCACGCTTGCATTATACCGTTTAATTTCAATTTTTACTGTGGGTTATGTACATTTTGTATTTATAATTCAAACGTTAATGCGATTTTTGTTTTTGGTAAATTTAAGGCTAATTCTTTAGAGTTACCTTGCGTTTTTAACGATTGATAAATACTATTGAATATGTTAAACATTCTTTTAATTTTATAAAAATAAATTCACTGAGGGTTGTAACTCCGTACGATAAACCTTCGTTGATATTTTTCAAAATTCATAGCAATCAAAAACAAATGTTTACAAAATCATTTGTAAAATTCCAAAAATGTAATAAAGTATCTATTTTATGGATAATATTGTCATCATATACCAATCTCAACGCTGGACCGATTTCGGAAATTATGGATCCTCAAGCACATCTCTGGGGTCTATGTGGGATGCCCACCACAACCGTAGCTTTATCTTTAGCACCAAAATGGCTTCTGGCTGCTGTGTCCTACATTTCATCCACAATTTTTAATACATGCAAATCCATCTGATAAAACGAACATAATTCAGACTCAGGGGTTGTTATTGTATAGAAACAAAGAGTGCATTGTGCTCCCATGTACATATTGCACAATTACTGTTTTTCGGTTAGCGTTCAATACAAAAAACCCATTAAAATATAACATCATGATGTATTATAGTATATAATATATTTTTGTATCCATGTCTTATGGAGATATATAAACATAAGTTTTTCTAAGATAACTGTTTGTTGCTCAGATGCTTAACCTCTTTATGTATAGACGGATACAACTAGGATAGGAATAGTTGATAACTAATCGCTCTTGTTACACTCGGTTATTTATTAATTGGAAGGGTGGGAGGGAATATTTAGACATCACAGATACCCATGCCTTCGCACAGACATCTATACATCGATCGAAAAAATGCTCTCAACAATCGGCAGCAAACGTCAAACATGCACTTCAATAAACACAAATTCTTCTTTCTTCGAGTGGCATTTCAACGCTTGCCAGGAACCGAATCATCAAAACACATTTTTGTCTCCTGTAAAATTTGATATGTGTGGGTTACGTCCTTTTTCCTTTCCACAGTCGATATATAATCAATCAATACGTGTTTAAATCACTATTATTTATTTCAGTCAAATCATAACAACATGGCATCTAGCTGTGACTTATCAATATCGATGCATTAATTACGTATTCACACCATGTCTTGATAGTGTTCAATAATAATTTATCCTTGCACATCGCAAGCATTTGACAGGCAATAAACCTAGTTTCTTAATGGCACTTGATAATCACGTACAAACTGGCTAAGTATGCATATTGTATCTATTTGCCATTGGAGCTGATACCATTCCGTTTGGTTGTGCGCTGGTTTACACGCTGCAATATTAACCACTGATCTGGATTTGAACTATTGACCCATCGCGTGAGAGGCTGCAAGTCAAACGCGGAGGCAAGGGCTACCTATCTACTGGTCCGCGGCTTTACTTTTATGTTTATACATTAAAATTACTACATAACTACTGTATTGTCTGTTGCTTCAGTTTTTATTGGCAGCAATGCGTTACAAATATGTTATATTTTTTGTTAAGAAATGGTTCGTATTTTTCCCGTCAGGATTTATATTAAATGGTTAATTTGTAATAATTTAATAATTTAAATGAAATTAAATTTTTAAAAAAAAACCTAACCTAACATTACCAAAATGGTTATAAAATATTCTGACTGTATAATATTTATATTTTTGAACCATGTCCCACGCTCCCAATGTAGAGCATATTGACTCCTAATGGAGTTTATCTCAACAGAAGTGTTTCTACGAGAACTGCTTGTTACTCAGTTGCTCAACCTCTCTTTTCCCAAAGAGAGTAGGGATAGAAGAATAGGGCTAGGACAGGATTAGTGGTAAGCTAATCGCTCTCGATTCGCCCCGTTCATAGGATAGGATGGGTGAGAGGGGGGAATTCAAGACATCACACACATCCATGCCTTTGAACAGAAATTCATAAATCGATTGAAAAATCAATTTATATAACTGTCCGTAAAGGGATTTGAACCCGGGCCCTCTGTAGCTGAAACCAACAACGTTGACCACTCGACCACACAGGCGGCTATTGAATATTTGTATTCTGACCAAAAACTGATTTAAATGCTGACCATTTAATTTTTTCCCTTTATCAAACATTTAATTACATTCGTATCTTATAAAATTAATTCAACCAATCTTTTAGACCTTAAGTGGTGCACTGCATGAAATATGAAGAGGAATATCATCCAAGCGTAGAGAAGTTTGAAGTCCACGTCTTGGATAGATTGGCTGTGTCAAAATGGATTCCGAAGAACTGTCGATAATAAATATTGTTATTTGTGCATCTTTTTTCACTTGATCATTTACCCGTCAATGAACCAAATTGAATTATTATTCAGTAAACATGATTGGTTGGTAACATAAGAGAGCTCAACTACCAGTATCAAATGACATGTCAGTTTTCCATAGACTATTTTTTATTTATTATTAATACAAGAGATACATTATCAAAGCCTATTCAGAACATAAAATTGATGCCCATAACAAGCAACTGGGTATTATACATCGGATCTTTGTTTTATGTTTGCGAAAATCACTTCTGAATAAAATTAATTGATTTGCTAAAAACACACGCACATGTTTCTTAGTTTCTTCGTATGCATAAATAACAAAAGGCCATATTTCATAATTGATTGAGACAGAACTGTTTTGTGTAAAACTAAGCGATCAATCATATCCCAACAGACGAACGTCAAGAATGTTTTTTTGCATGTTTTATTTCCATACGCGTTTCCATTATACTCTCTATTAATTACATACGGTGTTTTCAATTGCTTTTTAATCAGAACCTTGCAATTTTTATAATCTATATACTATAATTATCACTCAATAGTCGACATTATAATGTAGTTGGGTCAAACGTAAATGTTGTATACATCAAATTTTGTTTTTCTGTCAATATGTGAAAATATTACAGCTGACGTATTGTGAACGAAAAAGCATTACAAGAATTGAACTTAATAATAATACAACAATCTCTTCTCATTTTTAATTGTCTTAAAAGCAATCTTTTTTATTAGAAAGCGTTGGTGGAATTACATTTTAAGAAATAAAGAAAATATCACATATAATAATAATACACCATTTTGATTTAAACAGGATCGAATTTCTCAACTTTAGAATCTTTATTTTAGCTTTGAGAGTTAAAAAGTTCAGCAATTTAAACTAAATAATTAAAAGACATTTCTATATTTCCAGCATAAATTTATTACACAGAAACCAATAATTATATTATATTATTAATTGCGATATCACTGTTTACTTATATTCTTATACAGTTAAAGTATTAAATATTAATATTATGTTATTTTTCGACTTCACAAACACTCATGCTTTTAAATAGAATTCTATTCATCGATTAAAAAAATATGTTTTTCTTACTAGACCTAGGACCCGATATTTTTATAATTATTTGCTCAATTAATTTTGTTATATTATTTCAGACAAAGGCAAAACTGTCACGTCTTAGTATACAACCAAAAAAAACAAATTATGAACTTCATAATAAAAACAAAGCTACCACCGATTCCATATAAATAATCACAGGGTGTTTTTTATTAATAACTAGCCAGTTCCCAGCAAGCGTTGCAAGCCACTCAATGAAAGAAAATGTTTGTGTTTATTGAAGTAAATGTTTTATTTTTCTATCTGTTGGAAGTTTGCTGCCGACTGTCTTTAGTACAACACACGCACCATCTATTGTTAAAGTTAATTTCTCTATAACTTTCACGCAAGTTCAAGCATACCTTGTTAAAATTAATTGTACGGCAGACATACAAACATTGATTTTTATACATAAAACTTACTGTAAGTTAATTTTACTATGCTTATAACCTTTCTGGAAGTGCAAGCAAACATTTTGTCAAAGTTTTGTTTCAATCGGATGAGCGGTGTGGCAACGCATAATGTACGAACAAACAAACATTCATTTTTATATATTAGATATTTTGTTTTTTAATAATACAATAACAACAAAAATGTAAACCAATCGATCATAAAGTATAAAATATAAAACGTTTTGTATTGTTTCAAATATGTAATCAAATTTAAATAACACATTCTCCCACACTAAACATAACAAAATAACTATTTCTTACACGACCATTCGTTTCTCGTTTTCGTACTTTGGTATTTTTATTATTACATCATCACCAAAGCGGAAAATCTTTGTAAAGTAATTTGACATCCGTGTACTAATTATCAATAAGTCAACGGAGGTTCATTTTTTACAATTAATGACTCTTTGTTCGATCAATTTATTAGACGCCTACAATTTGTATTTATAAAAAATATGTTTCACAGAATTCAAAAGTGTTTAGACCGCTGAAAAATAAATAATTTATGTTTATTAATGATAAAAAAAAACTACGGAATGTGAACACGTGAATCTTTACTAACAGAATTTTGATTATTTTTATTTCAAATCCTTTCTTGATAATCTCAAAGGGAGCATTAAAATTAAAGTATTTTAGTTCTACAGTTTTTAATAATTTTATGCGTTGATAGCTATTTCGGCTTGCGCCATCGTCAGAACTATCGCAGAACGGCGCAAGCTGAAATAGCTATCAACGCATAAAATTATTAAAAAAATGTATAACTAAAATACTTTGTTATTTTTAATCTGTTATAAATGGAGTTCTACCAAGTAAATGCCAAATCAATTAATAAGCATTAAAATTATTTGAAAACAACACTTGCTCTAGATTTTATTTGAACTTCAACCTAGTCGAGAATTGCTGCTACTACCTTCAGATCTCTAATCTGAGATGTTTCAACTATTTACACCTTTTTAATTGAATTAATATTGAAAAAAAAACGCTTTTGAATAATATTACGAAAAACCTACAAACGTATAATTGTATATCACAAAAATATTGTGCAGAACGAGCACATTAATAAAATTATCATTAGACTTAGAATACTGTCAACAAAGCTTTATTCTGTTTTTTTTATTTAGTAGTTTAATATGGCATAAAAGTAAATTTATCATAGAATACACTTCGGTGTGGAAGAATATTTGTTAAGTGATCATCCCTTCTGCCCTGAAATAATCATAAGGTCATAAGGGGTGCATTGACAAGATCTGAAAATACTGAACGAATGACAAGGAAAATGCACAAAAAATAGATAATTACTTCAACCCAATAATGAAGTTTGTAAAACAGCTAATATAAACAGAACTGAATAAGTAAAATTACCACTGCAGATGTGAGTTAAGTTTCGTGCAATAAATTGTTAATAAACTTTGTGACAAGAGATGTGAATAAAATTATTATTCGTGCTTTTGATTTAAAATGTGAGATAAAAAGCTGACTGTTGACATTGAGTACTACGCATTTTTAGTACACATTCAGTTTTTTTAATACAACACCTTTGTTTTTGTATAAATAGTGATATACCCTATATAACTGTTCGATGTCTGTAAATAAAATTGAAGGTTTAATAAAATTAAAACAAAATGCAATCAAGAACTGAGAATTGACAGTTTTAAAATAATTTTCTTAAAAAATATGATTTTGCAATTGTCTTGATGAGTCTTTTCCATTTATGCCAATGCGCCAAATATTTTTTAAGTTGAAAGATCATACGAGAAAAACTCGATGAGAGTTTCCGTATTGTAAGTCACTCGAAATAAACTTGAGGTAAATTGACATCACAAACACCCATGTCTAAGGTCTCAAATTTAAATTGAAAAATCTAAATTTGACATTGACATTACCGGGAATCGAACCCAGACCCACCTGGTCGGTAGAGCAAGTCTAACCAACTGGACCACAGTGGAACTTATAAAACTTTTAATATTTAAAACAAATCAAGTGAAGTTTTCAAACATAAATGAATCTCATACAAAAGACTTTTCCAATCATAACATTGTTCAATTCCATAGCTTTCAACGTGCCGTGACAAATTAATCTCGTATGCAACACTTTTTCTTTTCTTTTTCACAGTTTATACTTCAACAGCCTTTTTATTGAAAACAAATATTATTATTGAATTCTTTGAAGTTTTTTTAAACAACAATTATTATATTTATTTAATTTTAGAGGTAACAAAAACCATGACTCATATTTAATACTAAAATAAGAGGACATAATACGGAAACGTATAGTAAACAATATCAACATGTCCCGTTCACTCGAGATCGTTATTTTCCTATATTATAATACTGCATGCAATATTCAAAGCCAGAAGTATTTGCATCTGAAGTCTGGTCTGTTGCATAATGACGAGTCGTGATTAGAGTGTGAAGCCAATCTGCAATTATGCTTCAAAAGAGACACATCCGCATCGCAAAGTTGTAGATTTTTCCGTATATTCCTTACCTTCTGAATCAACATTAACAACAATATAACATGTATCGAAAAGCAATTTGGTTAATACTATAGGTATTATAAATATTTAAACATTTACCTGCATATTAGGGGCTTGGTATCAAAAACTCGTAAAATCCACGTTGGATGGATAAATAATTGGGTTTGAAAACCTTTAAAATCACGACCAAACATCACTTTTGGTGTCTAAGCTCACATTTTTAAATAAATAATAATATTATACGGTTGGAAAGAACCAATCGGCGATCAGTATTTTTTATGTTGGAAATGTATATTTTGCATCTTAGAAAATTGCTATTTTACACGTGCGATAAATATTTATGGTAATTTATGTTTTTTTTTGTGATTAAGAAAAATTGTGCTTCTATGGTTTTTGCGATTTTCTCAAAACTAAATTTTTGAAGATTAGAAGTTATGATACTTAAACTTATATTATATATATTAGTTTTGCAAGTACATTTTTAATTTTAAAATTAAAATTTAATTTAGATAAATTTATACATTTACACACTTTCATTTTTTTTATTTCTATGCTCTCTTTCAATGTGAACATATATATGGGCTCTTTAAACTGAAATCAATATACGATATCTGGTTGTTTCTCAGTCACGCAACCTCTCAATTGGATGAAGAGTAAAAATATAAGTATAGAGCTTTGGCAGGACTAGTGGTCAGCTAATCACATTCACTAAGAAACGTTTTTGAAGATTGGATGGCTGTGATCAAAAAATCCATGCTTTTGGACGCAAATCCGTTGATAAAATCATTTATAAAACTGTCTTAATGATAAAAATAATAAAAGATTTTTAGTACTTTTTTCCCACATAAAATTTATTAGATTAGGACCGGTTTCGCTCATCGCGAGCTTTATCAACTGATACTGATTTCGCTCGCGATGAGCGAAACCGGTCCTGATCTAATAAATTTTATGTGGAAAAAGTACTAAAAATCTTTTATTATTTATATTATAATGCCTTTCCACCAAGTATTGACAGTAAACACCTTAAAAATGTCTTTACTGAGACAAAGTTTGATCTCTCAGCTACAGGACTTACATGTTAAAAAACAGTTTTGAAAATATCAAGCCGAATGAGACAATTTCCGACTAGCAAATATTTTGACCTGACCAACCCTATAAACAAGTATAGGATTTCGACTGAAGGTGCTTGATGGAACTTCGATATCGAATTTGAACCGTTTTCATACGATTTGAGTTTTGTCTTTTGGCATATTCCAGCAATCAAGTGCACGGAAGAACAAATATCTGTTGTTTTAATAAGTTGTCCTTACAAGGTTTGTGTCTTGCCCAGTCGTTGGATTACATAAATTGCACATTATTTTTTTTTAAAGCCAACGACAGAATCGTGAAAAATCATTTCTATTATAATACAGTAATATGAATATCTATAAAACGTAGTCTTCCATATACTATTCTGTGTTGTGATTTCTATTGATAGAAAATTAACTGTTTATTGCTTATCCTTCCGCAAAAACGTTTAATTAGCATTTTATGTATGACCTACGTGTAACTTCAATACACCAAATAATTGTTTTATGAAAATAACTGCAAAGCCAAATAATACATGTATTAAGAAAAAACACAACATTTTTTTGTACTTTATTTATAAAAGTCAGGACCGGTTTCGCTCATGGCTAGCATTGTAAACCGATAAGAAATATAATTTAATAGTGTTATTTATACAAAAACATTTGAAATGAAAAGGTGTAAACAACAATTGATATTGAAAAGAGTTTACAAATTACAGTATAAGTGACTCTAAAATAACATAAATTAAAATATTCAACACCTCTAACATGTAATTTAAAAAAACATCAAAGATTAATTTATTGATTGAATTTCATGAACTTGGTAGAACTCCATTGTAATAAGGTAAAAACTATATAAACTTTCATCAAAACTGTAATAATCAGATTGTGCTGGTATCACAATAAGCTACGACTTTGGTACTAATCACTCTTGGGTACAAACAAATAGTTTAAAAATGCATTTTTTTTTATTTATAATAAAATAAATGTTTACATATATGTAAAATACAGGCGTATCAATAGTTTAGTATTTTTTTCGTTAAGATTGTAATATTAATTTATTTTATCGAGAAACGTTTTGAAATAGACAGAAGTCTTACTCCTTAAACAGTGTCAAGTGAATTCTTCAGTATTGTTACATCACGTAAGTTATGTTTTTATTGTGCGCTGCATTCGAACCCTGGACAAAAAGACAATAAGAATCGCCTTTCGCCACTCGACTGCTCTATGAACGCGTTGCAGATTTATGCAGGCATAAAGTATACTAGCCTCAGGCAAAATCAGGAACCGTGATGGCTACTTATATGACACTTCCATATTCATGAGGTAAATAAATTGTAAACATAATAATTGAAAGTTGTCTTCAGAATTAATGTTTACATTTCAATAACACTTTGTTGTAGATTATTAAAGCATATCGACTTGAAATAGGCAGAAAATCGTAACCGACGATTTATTCATTTTACATGTTTTTTTTAATTAAGCTCGAAAAAGGAACTACTTAAGTGCGATTAGTAAGTCGTAATATATAATCAACGCCTATCCTGATACTATAATTTAATAAATTGACTACTTTCAGTTCTCTAGATCAGCGTTTCTCAAACGGGGTTCACGTGGAACAAGCGATAACAAACCAAAACACTAAAATGGACAGGCCCTAAAAAGATGAGTGAATAAGATATAGCTCTAAAATTTTGTCACTGATGACTAGGGTGATATTGAACACAGATTGGCTTAAAACATAATTTACAGAATTGTGAAGTTCTCAGAAGTTCTTTTGCCGATTATTGGTGTAATTATATCCAGACATTTATAATCGTTAATTTATCGAAGATTTTTTTTAAATATAATGATTTCTTTAAGTTTATTTTAAGATAACATATTCTTTTAAATACAACATGTATTTATGTTGAAATATATATTTTTTTACGTATATCTTTCAGATATTGTTTTTTTTTTAAATCTTTAGAACCGATATTCACCACAGCTTCAACATTATCTTCATTGCTTGTTTATGTTCTTCATATAAAAGACACTAAGAGGCAATACTTAACACTATAATGATTTCCCTTTCAAAACATGACAAAATTTTGTTGAGATAGTTTCATTAAGAAGCCATATACTACACATTGGGAGCGAACGTTGATCAAAAATAATAATATGTATAAAAATGCTAAACTTTGATGTCCGAAAATCATACTTAATTACAATAATTCATTTCCTTAATACATATCGACTGTGGAAAGGAAAAAGGACGTAACCCACACATATCAAACTTTACAGGAGGCGCTAAAAACGTGTTTTGATGATTTTGTGACATATGCAAATTATGAATTATACACAACCTTGAAGTGCACGGATACTTCTAAACTGGTGTTTAATTGACATAATCTAATGTTAATTAAAGAAATTGTCTCGGAAAACCTTTATTTCAGTGTTTTTTCTTGGTTTTAATTTTTTACATGGTCATCGTTTTCAAACTTAAAATCTGAATTTAGATACTAATTCGGCATTTTCAGCTTCCATCCTTTTGATAGAATGTGTGTCAATTTGTAAACATTGTGATTATCGAAAAAAAACTGTTTTGGAAAATTGAAGGTTACGTTCTTTTTCCTTTCCACAGTCGATATATATTTTATCTCTTCGACTTCTTTGTTGAAAAATGATAATCTATAACGTGTTTAAATCCCTTAGTATAATTTTACTACTGCAGTGTAATACTCGTGTGCCGTAGAAGAGCGAGCTGAGTTTTGTCCTCGTAACATCTTTTGTCACCGATTTTGTTTCTTTCAATGCGTGATTTCGCTACATTCCCCATTCACGGAAGATCAAAGCAGTAGCGCACAACCTACTTAAAGACTATTTATTTTATAGTTTGAAGTATTATTTAGAAGAAATCACAAACAAGTATGGCAATTCATCGTTTGTCAATTACATGCTAATTTTCAGGTACAAGCTATTCAAATAGATTTTTACATAAGCTTAAAAGCTCAATTCATTTTAATTAATTATACATACATTTTATCATGAGTGTGTTTTAATTTAAAAATAATAAATCAAGGGAACAGACTGGAATCCTTTTGGTGATTTATTTATTTATCAATAGACAATGCAGGGAAATCGAAGCATCAAAAAATTGCCAAGCTATGTTGTTTTATTAAAATTGCCATTCAATAGGGGTGGAGTTATCAAAAAAATAATAATTTAAGAGTGAGGATCCAATTCTTCTTATATATAGCATTATTTAATAATGGTTCATTGCAATTCAGGCTGTTATTGATTTTTAAGCCAGTTTTTTTTTAAACTTATCTCTGCATTCAATTTGTGGCATATAGCTTTCTAATTAAAGTATCTCAACAACAAAAAAATCAACGAAAAATGCTTGTTACTCAGTTTCTCAACCTATTTTTTCGAAAGCATTAGGGATAAAATAATAAGGACTATGACAGGATTAGTGTTTAACTAATAACTCTTCCTTTTATTTTTTTTTGTTGACCGATTTATATATATATATTTTTTAGTACTTGGAATCACAGCTAATGCCAATGCGCCAAATATTTTGAAGTTGAAAGATAATACGATCTAAAAACTCGATGCAACAATTAATTGTTAAATCACTCGAGATAACTCGAGGTAAATTGACATCACAAACATCCATGTTTTAAGGTCTCAAATTAAAATTTAAAAATCTAAATTTGACGTTGACCTTACCGGTAATCGAGCCCAGACTCGAATGGTTGGTATAGCAAGCTCTTACCAAATAGACTACAGCGGACACATTTTTGTTCGAAAAAAAATGGGTGTTTTGGATGTCTAAAAATTCCCTACCACTCTGTCCGATTATTTTATAACTGAGTGCAAAAGAGCGATTAGTTACCCACTAGTATTGTTTTTATCGTTTTATCCCCACTTCCTTCAAAAAGAAAGGATGAATAGTGGGATCAATAGACAACGGTGTTTACTGTGACCATATGGTCACGCTCGTCCTTGGAGGGTTAAAAAAGACAAATACAGTGGAATCCCCAATTACACTACCCCGAATTGCGCACTGGCGAAATATTCACCGCAAATCCTCCAACGAGACGATCGTCTGTGCCGCTCATACAGTCAAATTTTGGCTAGCCTCTGTATATTCAACATTTGCCAGGCTATACACGCATAGCTGGGCGTCTGTCTGTGTGCGGGATATTTACTACTACGTCTATATTATTTTTTTTGCAAAACTAAGGGGTTTTCCGCGGAAAAAAACCAAATCCCTATGATGTATGAGATTCACAACCCCAATTACACGGTCACGACTATAGTGTAAATGGGGGTTTTACTGTAGTTCATTTAATATATGGATTTACAAAAAAAAATCATACTTAAAATATATTAATGGTTTACTATAACTGTAAATAAATCCTCCGCGTATTTGTACTACATTATTGTACACTCTATTATTTTGTATAGAAAATGGGCGAGCAATTCATAACAGAACGTGACCAAACTTCATTATTCAATGTAAATTACCACAACTAATATTAATAGAAAATTCTCAAATCGATACGTGAGACAAATGTCTGACATTTTTCGTGTGACAGTTTGCTGTCCCTGATATTATAACAACTTCACTTGGCATCTTCTTAAACATGTCATATTTCTCAATTCATAGAAACAATTATTGTTGTTACTGGCACAGACATTTTCTATCGATGTCACATGGTTATTTAATGAGAGGAACATTTAGCCTAGTACTTTATGACGTTCGCTTTCCAACACTTCAGTCTCGCTATCAATCCGTTCGGAATCACGATTAAATGAAAAAAGGGTTTTTATCGAATACAAGTTCTCTTAAAGCCAGAAAGAATAACACTTATTCTCAAATATAACACAATGTAACATATTATATATTTGAAGCTGGATTTAAAGGAAGAAATTTTAAAAAAAATTATCCACTTCAGAAATCATCATAATAAAGTTTATATTGCCACTTTTTCCGATGCTTTTATTTATCTTCGTGTTTCGCCCATTTTTTTTCTACGTTATAAACATTTTTTTTGTAATAAGCCGGCTGCGTGGTCAAGTGTCAACGTCGTTACTTATTTCCCTGTACAGACAATTTTTATAGATTAATTTTTCAATTTATCTATGGATTTATTGTCTATGCGTGGATGTATGTGATGTATTAAATTCTGTCCTATCCATCATATCCTAAAAAAACGGACCTAGCAAGAGCGATTAGCTAACCACTAATTCTATCCTATTTCTATCTTTCTTTTTCTAATTAAGCAAAGGGTTCTCGTAAAAAAAAACTGAGATACTTTCATAAAAAAGCCATATCATGAAATTTGGAAAACCACGTTCAAAAAAACTATGAATATCGAATGTAAAGATGAAAGCAGCTGTGAGCCGTCACTTAACTCAAAACGCACCAGACAGGTCTTGTTATAAATAGTGTACGATATGTAAAAAACCAAGCAAAACGTTTTTATACAAAACGTGAATAATTGTAACAAAAAAATATTTTTGTTTAAAAAAACGCCACAAACAACAGTAGGTAAAATGACACAAATATTCGAATAATTTCTCGACTCTCTTATTGAGCTTTTCTAGATTAAAACACACCTCATTAGTACAGAAAAGGGCTCTGTTTTAGCAGTAGACAGTGTGTTTAGTATGCTCGACCTTCGCCCGCGCCTTTCGGCTCTAGTGTGGGGTACATCCTCAGGAATTTGACCTATCCATGCGCTGCAGAAACCAAACTTGGGCGTGAACTGTTTTGCAACTTCAAAACATCGTCGAGGAATTGTTCACTTCGACACGTTTACCCTCCAAACGATCTTTACAAAGTGATGATTTGTACAAATCTATTTGGGACACTTGGTATTTATTCACTCGTGATAGTCATTACTATAGTGATAGGGATCAGGTTATAAAAAATATGTCACTTGTTTATTTAATATATTATACCGTCAAATAAACAGTTTGCTAGTGTTTTAATACTGTCACCATCAATGGTAACCAAATCGCCAGGATATGACAAATGTCAATGAGATTATAACATGCTCAATTTAAAAATACTGAAAGTGAATAGAAATAAATAATAGAAAAATTGTTACTAGAAAACTAAACTATAAATATTTGCCTGTCGCTTCCCTTATGTTGTCGGGATTATTTTGGACGGTCTGCAATATTATGCTTTTAGTTTTTAACAATTTGTATAACAAAATTAATGCATTAACAATGTCGATTTTAATTGTTATCTTTACTTGGTTATTTCGATCTATCTATCAAACAAAAACAATGGCGTAATGCACGGCATAAGTTAATAAAAAAAGAGTTAATTTCAGTATTTTAATTTTTTAATGCCTTAGTAGTGGATGACCACTTTTCTCAACATCGCATACATTTAACACAGTGGAATTTAGTTACATTTTTAATGACCCGCATCCCCTTATCAATTACGTATTTGTAATACATTTAATACACATTTTCTTTTTATATGTCAAAATAGGAACTTCTCTCACACTCCAGGTTAAGAACCACTGGCTTAACAGATCAATTATAAGAACTTAAGTATGTTATTAGCCTAATAATCGTGAATACCAACCGTCAAAGCCTGATACAAAACGGTGTTTCGTATTTCAGACCGTCCAAATTGTCAAAATCCTTATGCATATGAGAATAGCCCCACAGGAGCTTAAATTCCAAAACTCGAATTGGCCGCAAAACTGGATAGAACAAAAGCAATCTCAGAAACCGACTAAGTTTTTCCGGTTCTAAGCTCAAGAAATGCGACCCCAATACCCACATTTTCTTAAATATCTATTTTAATATGGGTGATACAATGTTTATAATTAAGGTATTCTTATATCAAAGTTTATGGACCTTTTGTAGTTTATATAAATACGCGATAACGCGATCGTTCGTAAGATAGCTGGGCTAAGCTTGTCGGTTGCAATTTCATATGTTTGCTGGGGTGACGTCTTTTTTACGCGCAACTTAAAATATGATTATTTATTAAAAAACTACGGATTTAATAAAAAAAAAATGTATGAGGAATGATGCAGAGAGATATCTTAAAGCTCTTAGACTATTTTTCCCTACGGATATTTTCAACGATCCCCATCGGCAGAGAAGTATTTTTCTAGTCTCCGAGCCGCGAGAGTTAACATAGTGTTTTTAACGTATTAAAATAATTAACAATAATATTTGCTTTACAAAAAAATACTGGTATTGTTTAAGTAAATTAGATTTTTTTTCAACGTAGTTAAACAAACACTAATTACTCGTGTGCTCATTTTGTACAAAATCCTTATTTGGCTTTCTAAACCTTTAATAAGTTTATCGAACATGGAGATTTCACAGATAACATGAATCTTGACAGTAATAATTAAACTTACATTTTATCAATTAGCAAATACCAGCGTGCGTAAAGGTTAATCATGATGTCAGCAGAACTAATTTTAATAAATAAAACCTGAATGGCAATTAGATGATACTGGCAACTGAATATAAATTTGGATCTCATAAATTGATCACATTTTGATTATAAACACTTCAACGTTTGGAAAATTACTTTAGGAATATGAGAAAACATTATGTTTACAAGGTATATTTGAGGTAAATTAATCACCGTGAATATTAAATTTATTTTTCTATAGTAGTGTTTTTTTAGATATTTTTTTTGATTGTAAATCTATATAAAAAAAAACTTAAATAATTCAGAAATTGTATTTTGTCATTTTTCGATTAAAATTTGAGCGAAATCAATAAAACTAAAGCCACTGTCGACTATTAGAGAAGATCTACAGTTGAAAATGAATAAATGCCAGTTTTTTTTTTTTTTTTTGTTCACCATGTCCGCTCCTAATGTGAAGCATATGGACTCTTAATGGAGTTTATTTCAACAGAAGTATTTCTACGAGAACTGCTTGTTACTCAGTTGCTCAACCTCTCTTTTTCCAAAGAGAGAAGGAATAGAAGGATAGGGCTAGGACAGGACTAGTGGTTTAGCTAATCGCTCTCGATACGCCCCGTTCGTAGGGTAGGATGGGTGGGAGGGGAGAATTCAAGACAGCACATACATTCATGCCTTCTGTGTGGGTCGAGTGGTCAACGTCGTTGGCTTCAGCCACGGAGGTCACGGGTTCGAATTCCAGTACGGACAGTTTTATTAATTGATTTTTCAATCGAATTATGAATTTCTGTCCGAAGGCATGGATGTATGTGATGTCTTGAATTCTCCCCTCCCACCCAGTTTTGTTACTGGGCTTCAATTGAGCGGTGCAAAGAAATGCAAATAAGTAAGATAACATAATGGAGTATGAATGTTTGTAATAAGGTGTAATTAGATACGACATTAGGAAATTATTGAATAAAATTACACTGAACTCTCCATTTACACGGTAGATACATTTCACGCAATACCGTGTAAAAAAAATACTATAAATATTCGGACAGTTTTATAAAATTGATTTTTCAATCGATTTATGAATTTCTGTTTGCAGGCATGGATGTATGTGATGTCTTGAATTCCCCCCTCCCACCCATCCTATCCTATGAACGGGCGTATCGAGAGCGATTAGCTGACCACTAATCCTGTCTTAGCCCTTTCCTTCTATTCCCTACTCTCTTTGGAAAAAAGAGTGGTTGAGCAACTGAGTAACAAGCAGTTCTCGTAGAAGCACTTATGTTGAGATAAACTCCACTAGGAGTACATATGCTCCACATTGGGAGCGGATATGGCAAAAAAAAAATATTCAGTCTGCAGTCTTGCGATTCCCGCTCCTTTTTTTCTAGGCTTTTTCCACATACCCATCTGCGCATAGTACTGAGTAGTACGTATGTGCGAGGGATGTACAAAATTCCGAATTACTGTTACGCATTACTAAATGAATGTTCGTTTTTTTCAATCTTTTTTGCACGGTGCCATTTCGAACTCTTGTAAAAAAACGTGTAAAAAGTTAGTTCAGTGTACTCATTATAGATTAGGGCAAAGTTTCCCAAACTATGTTCCGCGGAACACTGGTAGTCCGTGGCTAAAGAAATAAGCTGTGTTCCAGTAATATTTCCATTGTGCAATAAGTTTGGAAAGACCTGGTTTAGGGTATCAAATCTCGGACACTTTTTGTGATCCCGGGATTCCAGGATTGAACATTCAACATAAAATCGTGTATAAATTGGGATTCGGGATTGAGAAAGTTTTTCTCGGCGATTTTAAAATCTTGAGATTTATCAAATAATTTCATGTCGATTTTACGGATATCCCAAAATTAAAAGCGTTTGCTCCTTTTTTTAGTTCTTCCAGTATTTGCTACCTAAATTTGAAATCTTCTTTTTTTCAGAACTCGCTCAACTTTCTGTAATCTTCTCAAATCTCCAGAAATCCCGAGAATAGTACTGTCACTATCTCGGGATTTCAGGATCCGGGATTGGGATTGGAGACCCTATTGTAGACACAACGTTTTAGTTTATGAAATTTGATATAACATATATCCATTTAATTTATTATAAACTTTACGCTCTGTTTATTTCTAAACACTAACATCATCACTAGTTTAGAAGAAGAAAAACAAGCATCGATATTTTATATTGCATAAATAATTATTTTGTAATAATTATAAAATTTATAGACATGAACAATTGCCTACTTTCAAACCAGCATCAATTATAATTCCCTATAAAAAATATTTGAAATGTTTTTTTTTGTCAAGCTTATATAATAAACGAACAGTTTTAGTTAATCCAGATTAAAAAAATGCGAAAGTTGGAAAGCACAACATTTTAATAATGCCAAATAACTCACGAAATACACTTATTTTTAAATGTTTTATGTATACAGTTAAACCCCCATTTACACTTTAGTCGGGACAGTTTAATTCGGGGTAGTGTAATTGGGGGAGTGATTCTCATACAAAATTAGGGATTTTGTTTTTTCCGCAAAAAATGCAAAATTAACATTTTCCTTAGTTTTTCAAAAAAAAAAAAGATGGACGAAATATTTAGTGACTATGTGATAAAATGCAAAGCGCGCCAAAATCCAACACATGGACAGTCGCCCGGCTATACGTGTATAGCCTAGCACGTGTTGAATACACAGACGCTAGCCAACATTTGACTGTATGCGCCGCACAGACGACCGTCTCGTAGCAACGACAATGGAATGCGACAGTGCAATTGTGGGATTTGCGGTGAATATTTCAAGCCAGCGCGTAATTCGGGGTAGTGTAATTGGGGGTTCCACTGTATTTGTTAATTTTATATACGCGTTACTTGACTCTATAATTAATCTACGAATCATTTAAGTATTTTAATGAAACATAATTTCAAAAGGGTAATACATTTTTTAAAATACCAGCATAGAGCACAGTATAGTTTTGATGTCCACGTGGATTTGATAAGAGATAAGGGATTACTGATTGAGTGTACCTACTTTTAGATTCTCGTGAAACAATCTTATCATTTTTTTATTTTTTATTATAAAATCATTATTTGTATTTGCTCTCTACCTTATTTATAATTTGTTTCAATATAAGTTATTTTTTCACATTGCACCACTGACATCTCTTGCCAATTATTTTGAATTTAGTATAAGATCATATTGTTATTTATTAGTTTGAAGCAGTTTAATTCGACATATCAGTAATGATTCCCAATTGCTTTATGATCTACAAAACGTCTGTATTATAGTTGGATTCCCACGCTAGTAGCTCTTATACACTGAAACACGAAACGTGAGCTATGTCTGTTAGAAAAATGTTAAAGTTGGAAAATAAGATTGTTTTTTAATTGTATCGATATAAGCTCACATATTTGTATCCAACCTACACAGACTAACCTGTTTTGTTACTTCGATTAATTGGCATTACAGTTCCGTTAAGAAAATGATATTTACAATTTTCATGTTCGGTGAACATGTTGTTTGTTATTGTCCCACCATAACCCGTAATGTATACACTGTTCCTGTTTCACACCCGCCTTCCATATTGCAATAACGATCGAGAAAAAAAAAGGAATTTACTTATCATGTTATTGGCTCGATACGGGGCTGCATGGGACCTATCTTTTAACTTACTCACTTGAATATGCATTTTCGCAATGCGACCACAACACAATTTTTACAAGTGTAATAAACAACCAATAAAAAAATAAATGAGGCTTTTATTTTCAAACTCGGGTCGTTCTAAAATTTGGTTAAATATGAACTGTAAATGTAATTTAAGTAATATAAATACATTTTCAAAGTATTTTTAAGAACAAGTCTCTATCCTGACCTAGATTATAGCATACACAATATCATCCCAAAGAAATTTTAAACTGAATCTACTTTTTAAATGTATATTGTTTTGCAAAATAAAATTCAAGATTCATTTTTCAACCATTACGGAAGGAGCCGGGTTTGCAAATAATAGCTTAAAATAACCGAACAATTATTTGTGGTATTTTTTTTGTCATTAACTTTTTTTTTACTTTAGTTTAACTATTTAGTAGATGGTGACTGTAGAATATACAAAAAAAATAAAGATCTATGTATGACCATTAACATTTAGAATTCAAATTCTTATTTCACAACCAACTAGTACTTTCATTCAGGGGACAAATTAAATGGTCAGATTTTAAATCAATTTTTGGTCAGAATAAAAATATTATACGGTCAGAATGTTTTATAACCATTTTGGTTAGGTTGGGATAGGTTTTTTTTAATTTCATTTAAATTATGACTATTTACACTGACCAATAAATTATGACCGTTTAATATAAATTCTGACTGGAAAAATACGAGCCTTTCCTTTATATATTTTAAGAGATATGTTAATAAGGCAACTGACATGAAACCAACATTCATCAAATAGCTATTAAATCCATATGCTCCTCAGTAGCAGCAGACAAGGCATAAAAAACTTTTAAACAGTATTTATGTATCGGTCATGTTACGCAAATCGAATCGAAGTGATAAATTTAACAATCTTGATAGCCAATTATCGCCCACTGTGACCTTATAAATCAAAAAAATTTAACACCAAAAAACTTGCAAAAATTATATTTCAACAATAACACTAAACGTCTCATTTTTATTATAAACACCACGCTAACAACAATAATTTATAAAAACAGCATGATTATTATATTTCAAATTCTGAAATTCATTTTTTCACACATTAATTAATAATGCACAATTATTTTCCGACAATTTTCGGTCTTTTGATATTTTAATTATTTGAACTTACTCAATTATTAAATGTCTAGTCTGTGTAGCAGGGGTTAACGGTCGTTGGTTTCCGTGAATGACTTCACGGATTCGAGTCCCATTACAAACAGATTTTTATCAATTAATGTATTAATTTCTACTCAAAGGAGTGCATATTACTGATGTCTAAAAGTTCACATCCAGCCTTATAATCTTAAAATAACGGGGCTAGCAAAAGCGACAAGCAATAGTCCTATCCTTTATATTCCTACTCACTTAGAATAGTTGAAAAACTGTGTAACAACCAGTTCTCGTAGGAAATATTATGTTGAAATTTCTTCATAAGGATGTCGTTTACTCCACATTGGCTTTTGGCCTAATATCATAAATAAACGTTTTTTGAGTCTCCTATATTTTTTTTTATTGTTTATTAAATTTGAAATAAAATGAAATATTAAATATGCCGGGATCCCCACTCTTATACCCTATATAAATATAGTCATAAAACCTTTTCCGACAAACAAATAAATATAATTCTTAAAACCACTCACTACTCAAATCTATCAAAAATGAGCTTATCCTTTTCGCCAGCAATGGCTTTCAATTCAATGATACATGTATTAATTATATAAACACGAAACATTCATTTACTAAGCGTCAGTTCAATTTCATCCGTGCACTTGAACGCCTGAAGATGCCGAAAGGTGAATCCCGGGTCGTTAGTGACAAAATCTGTGAGAATGTACATAATTTGAACGATTCAAATTTAATATTGAAATTCCACCAAGCACCTTCAGTCGAAATCTTAAATTATTGTTTATTGCTTAAAAATAGTGCAATATATGACATTACAGCTGACGCCAATTCGCCATGCACTTGACAAATATAATGAGAAAAAAAATTAAAAAAAACACTATATACAAATTCAAAAAATAAAAAAGTTAAACTTAACAAACAGTTCACAAATGTGTTATGTATGGGTTACGTCCTTTTCGCTTTCCACAGTCGATACATAGTACGTAAAACCTTGAAATAAATTAATTAATAATAATTTTCATTGATAGACAAGAGAACGAAATAAAGTAAAAGAGATGATAGTGTTTATACTTAAAAAAATAAATATATTTAAATTGACTTTAATGGTATACTGACGTAATATTTATTGTTTTCATTAGCAATGCTCAGTCATCTGGTACATTTCATTTAGTCCATTTATGGTAACTGTTTGTATGTAAGTAAAAGACGGTCAATCGTGGTTGTAGATCGGAATAGTAGAGTGAAAGGGACACTGTTTCGTAACGCCGCATTCAATCGTGATGTGCTCACATCCCAAAACATATTCACCAATCTGATTCAATAAAATACAATAGCCAAAT
The DNA here is from genome assembly GCA_030503985.1 of Himalopsyche tibetana. Taxonomy (NCBI): domain Eukaryota; kingdom Metazoa; phylum Arthropoda; class Insecta; order Trichoptera; family Rhyacophilidae; genus Himalopsyche; species Himalopsyche tibetana. The sequence continues at coordinate 35,711,682 of JAPJYX010000002.1, read as the reverse complement.
GTAACACAAAACTTGAAACGGTTGCAACCATTGAAATGCAATTAAGAAAACAGAGTATCTTCTTTCCTCAAATTACTTAACGTCATTAAAAATGCAACAACTTTTTTATACATGTCCGCTACCAACAGGGGTGGGCTGGAGGGGGCTTGCAGGGCTTCGCACGAGCCCCTTGCTAGATTTTACTAGGGCAGGCGAGCCCCTTGTTAAATTAAGAACGATAAGATTTTCAGATCGATGCGTTATGTAATGTTTAAATATGTATTATATTGCCATCATTATTCATCTTCTGATGTTAATTTAATGTAATTGTTACATAATGTTAATACATGAAGTAACATTCGATAGCTTTAATAATTATTGCGTACAAGAGTATTACAAAAATCACGTCTTTCCGGAACACCACGAATAGATTTGAGATTCAGCGAGCCCCTTGTTAAAGTATTGGCAGCTCACCACTGACTACCAGTGTGAAGCATATGGATTTCAATTCAAAGTATCTCACCATGTTCTTTTTTCTAAAAAAATGTTGCTCAACCTTCCTTTTTTCGAAGAGAGTAATGAATTTTTTATAAAGTATTTTTTAATTCCATAGGGTACTTAACTTTGTACTCACCACCACCCGCTACGGCTTCACTGTCTTCTTATAGGTTTGCCCAGCTAGCTCAGTCGGTAGAGCATGAGACTCTCAATAAAGGACTAAGCTAGGACAGTACTAGTGGTAAGCTTATTGAGAAAACCAAATAAAATTATCATAAATGCAATAATATTTTTGAATCCATATCCGCTCTCAATGTGGATTACATGGCCTTCCAATGGATGTATCTAAACAGAAGTTTTCTGTACGTAAACTGTTTGTTAATCATTTGCTCGAGCTTTCTTTTTTTTAATTGTGTAATGGATATTTTTTAGAAAGGGTAGGGCTAGGGCAGGACTAGTGATTGGCTAATCATTCTCGCTATAACCCGTTATTTTTGGATTGGATTGTGAGGAGGGGTTAGTTTTAGATCATAAATACCCATGCCTTCGAACCAAAATTGATACTGGGATTCGAGCTTGTACGGTCCAAACATGAGATCCACTCGAAAATGACTTACATACATCACATAGATCTCAAATTAAATCTGGAAAAATCCAAATTTGACTTTACCGGGAATCAAGCCCTGGCCCAACTAATAGGTAGAGTCAAGCTTTTACCAACTAGACCACAGCGCTTGGCAATCGTTTTTATGTCATAAATTATTGAATATACAGTAGGTTGGATATTTACATACACATATTATAAAAATAATTAAAATAATCATTCTTTCAAAGCCTCGTTTTAAGGATTGGTTATTTGGGGTGAGGAATAAATTTATATAATATTTAAATAAAAGAGTTATTTTAAAATAAATGTAGCACAAAATATTTGTAAATAATTAATTTTACTGCTAGCTAATTTTACAATAAAACCTATAATTAGTTAACGACGTAAGGCTCAAAATATTCTCAACCCAATCATGTTACAACAAGTCAGTGTACTTTTTAGTTGAAATGAGAAGTTTTTAGCAGCTCTAAAAAATGTAATCAATGATTCCAACAAAAAATATAAATGATTCTTACTTCAGTTTTTTCGTTAATTCCGAGCTATTATATTTGTTAAAATTATAATTGAAATACTTTTTAAAATCAATTTATTGATGAATAATCAAAAAGAAGTCTTTTTCCATGTGCAATATATTTACATACTAACTCATAGTTTTTATTCATATCCTTTTATGAATTCACAAACATAACGTAATTTGAAAAAAAATAGCGATTGAACAAACATTTGATGGTTTTTATGCACAAGTGTTTCAGTAAAGCTACTGTGATAGTGACATCTATTGATAGAAATTTTAACATGTAGAAAAATATTTGAATTTTAATTGCAAGAATCCATTTCATTATACATACTTTTATAAACGTTTCAGACCACTTCAATATTACTAATTACACTATTTCTTCTATCATAATATGCACGAATTAAGAGAACTTTGTAACAGGAACATAATACATATCATATTTTATTAAAAAAAAGTTTATCGTCAAATATATATCTACAGAAACAACTGTGTTCATGTATTTTTTATAAATGTAGCATAATAAGCTTTTCAAATAATCCCAGTTGATTTAAACAATTCTTATACTCATATTACACTAGAAGTTATCTCTAAAATTATACCGATAGCCAGTGGCGTGCTTAAGATGAGAGTTCTTATTTTTTTCAATAAATATATTTATTCCGATACTTTTTATAGATATAGTCAGGACAAACGATTTGTAAAAGATTAATAACATCTTTCTTCTTTTTGAAATTAAACAATTCTCCATTTGAAACTTACTATTTTAACATTAAATAAGCTATGAGTGTTTAATAAAAAGTGAATGTTTGTAAAATGTTTGTAGATGAAGAAAATAAGAGGTCGCTACTAGGGTTGGGATTCGTGTATAATTTGATCGCGACCGTACCAATTCCGGGTTTTCGGGTTTGGAAAGCCTAGTCGCTACTTTAACCGCTGGCTCCCTGTTTATTATATACAGTAAACTATTATTGGAATAGTATAATAAGAAATGTTTTTATCGTATCGTATGAATGAGATCGTATTATTTTCTAATCATTTAAAATTTAAATCATATTTTCAGTGTTTCATTAAAGTAGTATAATCTAGTAACCTAAGGATAAAGCCAACAACGTTTTTGAACCATTCAGATATCAATACGGTGCTTTAAATCAGTTTAAAAAAGGGTGCATAATAATATCTATAAAAAATCATTAATGGAGTAATTTCAAAGAAAAATAAAATCATCAAAAAAAAAAGAAAACAAGTTTGCCATATTAAATTAATTGCTATATATTTATCAAATTTATATTAATTTTTTAAGAGATAGACACGTCTAGGGAATCCAATACCGGGATCCCGTACAGGTTTTGATACATTTCAATTCCGTAATTAGAAGACATGATACCGAAACTTTCGGGATTGATCTTAAAACAGAAACGTGTTGGTTTTCAAGTCGGCAGTTCAAGCATGTGTAATAAACGATGCCCAATTTTATTATTAAGACTTTATCTTTGCGATAAGAGTTTACGATAAGAGTGAGTCGCAGTCGAAAAGATAACTTGATGCCATTTATTAAATTTCTTCAATGCATTATACGCATGTGTACTGTATTTGAATGCATTTGTCGACAATATTTATTGTTTGTTATTATAAAGCTTCATATTTCGATATTTTTTAAATTTATTTTTCGCGTTCTCTACATCAATGAATGTTACCAGAATTTATTGTTCATAAATATTCATTTCGTACCGTAAACCGAAAACTTTGATTAAATGGCGAAACAATCGATGCTTTGGTACTCGAATATTTTAATATTTAAATTACGTCTATTTACTTCAATAAAATTATTAAGAATGTATGTATATAGACAACAATTTTATAAATCTTCATTCTTGCAGTCTGAAGTAGGTAATTGCTTTTTTTAGTTATCGAAATTAACCATTTTAATTTATATTTCGTATTTTTGCATATTAAGATAGTTTAAAAACGATTTCGCTTATTTTTTAAGAGTAATTGAAGAATCCACTCATTCACCTCTACATCGCGAATAACTGAGATTAAGAGAGCTTTTTGGTAACGTATTGGCAGCTTACAGCTGGTAATATAATAAAGAGTATTTTTTTAAATTTATTTTTCACCAATATCATTTTTTTTTAAATGTACTGATCCCGGGATCGAAAAATTCTAATCACAGTACTAGTGAGTAGGAGAATTTAATTTTGAAAAATCCGTTATCAATTCGTACAGTTTTGAATTATATTTTCAATATATTCAACGGAAGTAAAGTTTCAATAAAATAATAATTTAACTCGTCATTTCGATAGCGGTATTCCGATATTTTTTTATAAACTAATTGTAATGTTAAAATCGAAAATCAACTCAAATAATAAATAAATATATGAGTTTCTATTTGGTCCAGAAAAATAAAATTTTAACCAAACGGTAAAAGGTCAAGAATAGTGAACAAAACACAATCGTCCGTGGACCATTCGATGTGCGCAGGAAACCGACAATTTAATGTGCGGGCTTTAAATGAATTATATATTATTTATCTCGAAGGATGCAGTGGGATTTGTTTTACTAAATATGATTTAGAAATTTCTAAATATTTAACAGTTAATTATCTTTGAGCTCATATGTCATTCGCTTATTAAGAATAATTAATGTTTGTCTTTGAAGAATTTGCACACATTGTCTGCATACGTGCTGAGATATTACCAAATACTGCACATAATTAATTGCTGCAAAATGAATCATTAACAATCCAAAATATTACAAAGATTAATTTATTTTCACGAAAATATCGACGAATCGATTCACATCGTTTTCTTTGATGTTAACAAGAAAATGTTCAATTTTTTCAAGATCTTTATCTCTGTAGCAATATATAAAATGTACAACATATTGCATTTCATTTTGTATACAAATGATATTTGAAATGTCTTCGTTGGACACCCAAGTTCCACCGTTTTAAGGCAATGTGAAATAAAACAACAACTTATTTAAGACTGAAAATTAAGTGAAAGTTTGATCAAAGTTATTAGAAATAAAATATTGTTTAATTACAAGACAAGCACACGAAAATTCTATTTAGTTGTACTTAAAATTATTCGCCAATATTGCTCTATAGACCACGGCAGAATCCCAAAACAATATTTGCATTAATTGTTTTTTTATTGATTATTATTTTTTTTAATTTAGAAATAATGTGAATAATCGTATTGAATCTTTGCGTCTCTTCCACTCCTGAAATCTGATGTAAAAGAGTGATAAGCCACTAGTTGATCCGTTCTTTATCCTCTGAAAAAAATGCTTCATTATGGGTTTCTATGAGATTACGAGAAGATTTTTAATTAAATATTATTGGAAATTAAAGCATACTTACACTTCAACATGCAATATTGATATAAAAAATCACAATTGAATATGCAACATCAAGCAAACACACTCAAATATAACGACAGATATTGCCGTTACGATATGTGGGTGCCAAATTGAATTGTAATATTACGAGACAATATCAAAACTCGCTGCCAGTACGTTGTCAGCATTGTCGACGGAAAACTATACTATTTAAAAAAAAATGTACCAACCCAACAATTTTCAATTACAATCTTTACCTTTTCAATCTTAAAATAACGAAGCATAGCAAGAGTGATTAGTGAACCACTTGTCCTGTCTAACCCCAATCCTTCAATAGCATGTACTGTTTTAGAAAAGGGGAGATTGAACAATCAGTTCTCGTAGAAAAAACTTCAGTACAGATACCACCACATTGAAAGCGGACATGGATTTAAAAATATATCTTTGATGCTAAGAAAAAAGTGATATTAGAAGACATTTTGACTGGTTAATTATAACTCTTTTCAATTTTGTAAAAAAAAAAAACAAAACGGACCTTTGTAATTTTTCATTCCAAATTGACTGATTTATAATAATTGAATTTTTTGTCAATTTTCTGTTTTTCAAATCTATTTATTTTATAACTATTTAATGAAAAAATATATGTTATAGATTAGTAAGTCACCCGATTGAATTCTGACAAAGTCTGCTTTAAAACATAAAAAATCGTATTACCGAACTCAGTCAAAATATTTCTACACAATGTCGAGACAATCCGACATTCAATTTTTAGGAAATCAGGAGTCTCGATTACCGGAACATTTTTAACTAAGTTTGTACAAAGTAGGTTTTGTTCATTCATACAGATATAGTTTAAGAATCTCTTTACCGTGAGAATCTGTTGTATTTATTTTGGAAAGCAATTAAAATTTTTTAAAAAAAATCAAAACCTTCTAGTTCAGTGGGAGGCAAACTTTTTGGATGAAGGGCCAAAATCAGGAATTCAAAATGAGCAAGTAAAATACCATTTTTATATGTACATTATTTATTATCATGAAAAAAAAACAATCTTATTAGAGGAATAGAACTGTTTTACGTCTTTTAACATTTTTTTAAATTCAGGTGTTAATTTTGTTGTCGAGATTCTTAAAACTGCTTTTAAATGTTCATCGGTGATGGTTGATCGTAAAAAGTTTTTATCGAGGTTCATGATTGAAAATGTTTGTTCGAATAGATTGGTTGATGTTTTTTCAAAAAATCGTTAAAAGATAAAAACGTGAATCTTTTCCAAATATATAATATTGCTCGCAGGCCGCAGAAAAATACGCATTGAGCCACAGTTTGCCCGCGTCTATTCTAGTTCCTTGTTCAAATAAAAAAATGACCATTTTCAATCGTGTATACGTGTGAGCGTGACAGATGCTAGTTTGCAATAATAACCATAAAATGACTAACCCAATGTTTTATTTTTTGATGAAAATAGTCTCATATAAGCCGAAATAAATATGTTACTTGGCTGATATTATTTTATATCAACAATATAAAACATTTATATAAAATCAATCGAAGAATTTCGACTAAGTAGAGAATTTTAATGTTTAATAATTCCATGAGAGTAAGTAACCTTAAATCTTATTGAAATACGCAGATTCAACTGAATGGTTCTTGACTTATCTTGACTTATTATTATTTGGATAAATTATTACATATCATAGTGATTTATTTATTCACATACATATTCCAAAGAATATCAGTCACTATTTGTACTGGTGATCTAGTTGCTGTCAAAATGGCCGGATTTCATTAAAAGAGAGATCACAGGTTCAAATATTGTAATCAACATATTCTTTTTCTATAAAATTTGGCTCCCATGAGAGTTGTGTAACACATGGCAATTGTTTTTTAACAAAAACAGTGACTCAAATTACTTTGTTGAAAGGAAATTAATGTGACTTCAGGGCCTACAATTACTGTAATATATATATTGCTAGAATGTTATTAGAAGTAATGAAACGTTACCAATTACTATAAACATAGTAATATTATTGACAATAGTTTATTTTAAAAACATATTTTACGAAAATTTATTTGTCATTCATTACGCAAACTTAAAAAATGACAAATTTGCAGAACCCTCCTCGCCTTGTATTTATTTTCCACAGTATTTTTTCATATCAGAGCAATACAAACTTTATTTTTGTATATCCATGTCCGCTCTCAATGTGGAGTGCAGCGGAACCCCCAATTAAACTACCCAGAATTACGCGCTGTCTTGAAATATTCGCCGCAAATCCCCCAATTGCACGATCGCATTCCATTGTTGTTACTACGAGGCGTTCGTCTGTGCCGCGCATACAGTCAAATGTTGGCTAGCGTGTGTGTATTCAACACGTGCCTGAATATACACGTATAGCGGGAGACTGTCTATGTGTGGAATTTTCGCACGCTTTACATTTTATCACTTGGTAACTAAATATTTCGTCAATATTATTTTTTTGCAAAACTAATGGAAATTTTAGTTTTGCGTTTTTTTGCGGAAAAAACCAAATACCTAATTTTGTATGAGAATCATACTACGAATTACACTGTCGCGACTTTAGTGTAAATGAGGGTTTTACTGTATTTAGCAAATTAATGAAGGTATCTTAACGGATTGTTTTTTCTACGAAAACTGTTTGTTACTCAGTCGCTCAACTTTAATTTTCCAAAGAGAGAAGTAGGGATAGAAAGACAAGGCTAGAATAGGACTAATGGTTAGCTAATCGCTCTCGCTACGCCCAGATAGACATCACAAACACCCATCAATGTTATGTACACCGAATGAAAACTCGCCAATAACTACCAATTGTTTGTTCAGGGTTGTCACAATTTATATATGTACTTATTATTATTATGTATCCACGTCCGCTCCCAATGTTGAGCATATGGCTTCTTAATGAAGTTATCTCAACAGATTTTTACATAGAATAACTGTTTTTTGGTCAGTCGTTCAACAACTCATTTTTTTTCAAAGAGAGTAGTAAGGATATAAAGATAAGGCTAGAAGAGTACTAGTGGTTAGCCAATATCTCTCGCTACACCCAGTTATCAAAGGACCGGAAGGAATTTTCAGACTTCACAAACACCCTTTCTTCGAACAGAGATCGATCGAAAAAGTTTGTTCGTGGTGGGACGAGCAAGCTAACCGCCGCACCATAGGACCAATGTTCCCTCTAATTTTCCGAAGGTTGTGTGCGCAAAATACATTGGCTGTGCAACTTTGAGAGGAAATTAAAAATGTTGTGCGCCACATGACGGTATTAAGACCTACTTAACGAAATGGTTACATTTCATAATGACAATAATTAACAACACTATATAATGGCAATTAATTTATTGTGGTGGTGGTATAGCTGGAGTAACTTTTGTGCGCTCTGTTCTTATCCATGTGCGCGCGTGCACAGCTTAGAGCAGTGATGCACAAACCACGGCCCTTTTTGAATTTTGTGGCGGCCCATCAATCTTTTTATCTACATATTTTTTCACATAAAACATTTAATTAATAAATGTAAGCAAACGTTTTCTCCAATGAAGTAGAATAAATCGGTTCATAGAAACAGGCCCTCAAATATTATGTCAGATTAAAAGAAAATAGTTAAAAATTAACAAAGATCAAGATCGCATTAACTTTTGAATTAAATATAAATGAAACATAAATATTTCACAATGAAACAATTTTTAATGAGCATTTACTCATAATACTTTTTTTGCATGGCTTGTTTATTTTCACGTTTTCGAAATAACACGGCCAAAATAATGTAATGGAACCTATCAATCATTTATCTAAATTCACTTTTTTACATTTTTTTTAAAGATGTTTTACATGGAACGTCCATATGCTCCGTGTAAAAAAGGACTGAGCGTACTTTAAATATTTTTTTTCTTTGCGGCCCGAACCCACGAAAATTCGTTTTATGCGGCCCGCTAGAAGGTAAAGGTTGTGCATCACTGGCTTAGAGGGAACACTGCATAGGACCCGACAATAATTAGGTTGATTATTTATTTTTTATTGAAAATGATTTCATTGTTAATTAGAGTAAACGTTTCGTAAAGAATTATCGCAACAACGAGTAATTTACGCATGCAAAAACCTTGCGGTTTTTTGACACCGCCGTTGTTCAAAGAAAACCGAGAGTTTTTCATTGACGAGCGAGGTGTTGCATCTCCGGGGGACGCTGCGAAGAATGCGCCGAGCGAATTTAAACTCAGTGTCGCTATATAAGGGATCATCTCTATTTTACAGAATCAGTCGACGTCTGTACGCCGTGAAAATAAGAACTCTTTCGGTAATAACATTGTTTTAAACAAATAACAATAAATAAATCACAAGTCGTGTTTCGTTCGTTGGCGGTTCGCCGAAAGACATTGCATTGCGGTTATCGTCAAATAGTGATTTAAATCATCGGCGGCGTCTTTAGATATGTGTGGGAAATTGTTCTCGTTGTATTAATTAACGCTATTTGTTTTGATTTCTTTTAAAAAATAGATTTATAACAATAAGACTTCGACGGATGTTTCAATTGATTCCTTGTTAAGGACTGCAATGGAAATATAACAGTGAATAGTGTTTCCCTAAAAAAAACTTTTTCAGATTTTATAATAAAAAAAAAACGGATATCGAAGGATAAACAGAGAGAGACAGTGTGATTTAAATACTTTATTTTATCCATCACACGTTTTTAAGGGTTACACGAAATATGTCACTGCATTCAAAAATTACGATAAAAAAAGGATTTAGTTCTACATTTGATAGCTATTTTGACATATGTCTTCATCAGAACTATAAAAAAAAATGTAGAAAAAAACACCTTGCTATTTTTTATCTTATTACAATGGAGTTCTACCAAGTAACTGTCAATTAAATCAAATAAAAAATTATATATTTAATTAATTAAATTAAATAAATATAATCAAACATTTAGGTTGTTCAATACTTTATTGAGCTTTTCTCCGTAAAATATTAAGCAATTAAATACGAATGATGAAAAGAACTTTGCAGAAGTATCGTTATTATATTTAAAAAAAACTGTAGTAACGTTTACAAAATCTTTCATTGAGATACTAACTGTATTTATAACATAAAGCATAAATTAAATGCATAAATTTGAATCGTTAAAATTATGTACATTCACACAAATTTTGTCACTAACGAACCGGTTTTCGCCTTTCGGTTTCTTCCAGCGTTCAAGTGCACGGATGAATTTGAACGCTTCAAATTTAATATTGAAATTCCACCAAGCACCTTCAGTCGAAATCTTAAATTATTTGCATAAATTACGTAGTAAATAATGCATCTCAACTTCTTGATCAAAATCCATATAAAGACGTACAATAAAAACGTTATTTAAATGTATAGTGATAAAAAAGTTGCAGTTAAACGAAACAGGACTTTTCAGTTAACTTATTCACAAACCAGCTGAATGTTGTATATATAGAAATGAAATGCAACGAGAAAATTTAACGACATGTAAAATATTATTTATTTTAAAATTGTGTTCTCCAGAAATAATTTGCATACAAGTCAATACTTAAATAATAAACTGATATCTTCACCACATATTGTATTGTAGTGATGATTTATCTATACCGCATTAAGCTTAAAAATTTCACTGCACAAAACCACACTTTAAACATTGTTGTGTAATAATTCTTCTCCGTTTTCCTGTAGAATATACTTTTGTTTTAACTTAAATTATAAGTACTTTCTTTTGCTGTTTTTATTCAATCAAATCAGTTTTCATTAAGAGAAATAGCATAGCTATATAATATTGTTATCAGATACTTTTAAGTTTGAACGATTGATTATTTTTAGTCAAATCTATAATGACATTTAATGGTGGTCACTTTTTTAGGTTATCACTGTCAATACATAGTGTTAAGGCATTATATTCAAAAAATAAAATACTCATTTGTACTAATTCTACTTTTATTTTATAAAATTAGGACTGGTTACGCTCATGACAAGTATTATCAGTTGAAATGTTTATAAAATAATAAATAAACTTTCTGTGAAATTCTACCAAAGTGAGATCATTTTTAAATTAATAGTTGATTATATGTTTATTAAACTGTGCGTGTAAATCATTTCAAAATTTTCTCTACTAAATTCAGTCTTTCAGTATTTATGTTAAAAGTTATAATATATTACGCACAATACCAAAGCATTCATTGCACACTATACGTACGAAGTGCGTGTATTTATTTTACAACTATTTTTTTAATTATATCACTAATAATAATGTTATTCAATATCTTTATGAGAAAGTAACTTTATTATATTATTTTACTATAATTACCGTCATTATAGTAAAATGCTACCGTATATATTTGACATTAATTAGCGTAAAAAACACTCTCTGTGACAAGAATCTAATTCGCACATAATAAAAAGTTTACATCATTATTATGACATATTAAATATGGAATAAAATCCGACTTCTGTCTTATTTGATAAAGTTTGTTTTTTTTTTTTAAATAATAATTCTTTAATTGAAATCTTTTCATTTATTATTAATAAACACTTTCAGTTAGTCAAATAATATTTAAACAACAAGCTAGGACATGGAAAACAAAGCTGGCAGATTTCATAATCCTAAAATATTAGAAAATAAATTAAAACGATTTTTTTCATTTTATAGATAAAACGTCTAAAAAAATAATGTTAAATTATAATATTTTAATTTAATTTACATTGCTTTGTGAAATCTCTTTAAAACTGTTTTGTTTGCATTTCAGTACTATGTAAGCTGCCGCTTTTGTTCATACTCAATTTGAATTCTTTAAAAATATACGTGTTACATTACTATAAGTATGTGAAATTACCAGCTTTACACACTGGCATATTTAACTAATTTTTAAGAAAATATGGAGACTGCCGTTTTAGTTTCCAAAGCGCACAAGTATTTTTTTTTGAACGAGCTCCAGGCTATGTCTCTCTGATTATAATCAATATAGTTATAAATATAAATTATCAACAATATAGCGGATTAAAAATATCGAAATTCTTTACAATATCTCTGTTATTTTACAAACTGAAATATCAAATAATGTTTTAATGAAATAAAACGCTGGGAAGAACAGTTTATTATATTATGCCATTAACTAGTAAATTAAAACTTCACAAACGTTTATAAAGAATTACATATTAATAGCGCAGCGCTATGTGTTCGCTGAGAAACATTTTCTAATGACATAGAATCGAAAGGAAATAAAAGAGATTTCCCAAAACAATTTTGAACACCGTATGATTTTATTAAATAATGATAGATTATTTTAAATATGTACGGTACGTAATAATTCTTTTGAAAATAATAATTCACAACCAATATTGTTTTGGTCCATTTAGAACATGATAAAAATAACCATTTTTTATTTAAGTCAAAAGTAAATAAATGATTATTATGCTTTGTCGAATAGTTTGAAAAGAAAATTTATCACTCCATATCAATTTAAGTCTGGGCTAAATTTACTGATTTCTTTATATAGGTATACATAACAAAAAAATAAATATTATTTAGTTTTTATTCTTCACCAAACTCCACCAAACTCCACGTCCAAAACAATCAATGGAATCGGTGGCTACTTTGTGTCAATTCATTTTCATTAAAACATCTCAAATAGTCAAAACACTTTTCGCTTCGCTATAACAGATTTAAATATCCATAACGTCTGTTTTTATTTAATAGAATTGCATTATTATTATTTACGGAAAAAGCCGGTTCTGCTCTACGCTGATCGAATACAAATAATTTTTTTAATCATTCTGCTCAAATATTATAAATTTATTTTTGTATTCTTTTGACATTGATCAATTATGTAATAATGCTATTTTACGAACCTAGTTTACTTAAAATAGCTCTCAAAATAATACACTCATTTGTACTAATTCCAATTTTATTTTATGCGATCAGGGTCATGACAAAATGACATGATTATTTGATAATGCTCATCATGAACGAAACCGATCCGGATCATATAAAATAAAACTAAAATTAATATAATACAAATGAGTGTTTTATTTTTTTAATATATTGTCTTTCCACCAAGTATTGACAGTGAACAACTTAAAAGTAAGCTAGTTGTACAAACACCCAATGAAAATATTATGTTTACGTTTGTATCAACAATATTTGATTCGATTTACGTACCGTACCTATCGTTAAGAGCATAAAATTTACATTTATGACTCAATAAATATCAGACATTCTAAAAAAAATCCGTGCGTATTTTTATTTTTTAAAGAGTAATTGATATTTCTGCTGGTATGTAAATGACAAGGTTAAAACGTTTTTTTCACTCTCAAAGTTTTTACAGAAATGAAAAAGATTCTTTTAATAATGTAATACATCATAGATAATGTTCTTAAATCATCATTACACGCTTTTTATCACGTTTTTTTTTTAATGAAGTAATAGGTGTGGATTATTAAAACAAACAATTTCAATATTTCAGAATTTGTGGCCAGTATTCAATCAGGAAACCAACAAATTTCAGGATGGCGTATTGCAAGGTAAGAAAATATTTTCTTTTAATGCTTATTCCTTTGTTTATTCATAAGAGTATTAGATAGTTTTTTTATGGTTGTAAAAACATGTTATTACACCAATTATATGTTTTCAAACAAGTTGATATATAATATTTCTTATATATATCTTTTAAAAAATCATTTTCAATTTAATCTTCAGCGCTAAGGAACAAAGCCGTTGTTACTTGCTTACTACAAGACATTCATAGCAATCATTTGACAGCGCTTAACGCTGTTAAGTTTTGCAAAATATATGAAAGCTGATTGGATGATTAAAAGTATAAAGCTGAATACTTTTTTATCAGTTTAAATGCTCATAAATTCATAATCGTAAAATTTAATTTATTAAACATATTCAGTCTTCAAAATACATTATTTACTGATAAAGCAACACATTACAATATAGGTATTTTTTTAAATATTGAAATTAGTGTAAATGTTTATTTGATTTGAACAATTATTATTAAATCAAAACGATTGACGTCTCACGCGATTGTGTGACTTGAAAACAAACGAAATTATATCTTAAAGCTATTAAATGCTTTTTGCTTTAAACTTTCATTTCATTTTTTTTGTAAGTCATTCAGCGAACTATTACACTGCACGATATATCTTCGATAAAAACTTTTACCTTTTATAATAAACGAATAACGTAAGTTTAAAAAATCATTTCTTTTAGACGTCCATACACAGAGAAACATTTTATTAAATCATAATTACATTTTCAAAAGAAACGGCATTTTAACGTAACACGTAAATGAGTTCAGTGATTCTATCTTTTAATGTATTTAAATTCAATTTGGTTCAAATACATGTATTCTTTTAGAAAAATCAGATAAATCTTACTTGGAAGAGTTTTACAAATGCTATGTACATATATTCAACATCTACCTCTATGCTATGTTAAATTATCTATGACAATTTATTGAAACAATAACTTTTCAACGGACAAATAATCAATTATGACTCCTTCCACTTTAGTTAAATTCAACGTTCAAATCGAACAGTCGTCAAGACATAGTAGAGACCTCTTGAAACTCACGTCGTATTCATTTAAATTATATTTATTGATTTGTCAAAGTGTAATAATTATTCATATGGGATAAAAGTTGAACCAACATTGAAAAGTGTTTCAGTAAAAATTAACCCGTAACACAAATAATATCAACATATATATCATAAACGAGAGCAGATTTGAAAATAATTATTCACATATTAATGATTTACTGGACTGCTTTTTCTAATTATGCTGTCTTATTTTTTTATATATTTCAATACGTTAAAGTTTATTTCTTAAATTAAATAGATAAAAAAGTATTAAAAAGATAATATTTCATCAACATATAAGCCGACCAAAATAATTAAAACAAAATTGATGAGTTTTGAAAGATGGTTTACTTTTTTTAACGACGCCGCGTAAATCTCCCAGCAATTATAATATTGTATTTCATTCATTGACAAAACTTTGTTATATTGGTATTCTTAACTTTTTTAAACGATTTCAAAATAGCACAGTCCGCTTATAAGAACAAGAACTATCTTTTACACGATTCCCAGACACAAAAAAAACACAAAACCATGTAAAAAAAATCGTAATAACAAGTAATTCAACAACACAAAACAGTAATAATAAACAAAAAATTTCATCATATTCTCACACATTAGACGTGTCAAATAATTCTAGAGATGAAAACGATTTATGTCCGGTCTCTCACAAAAGTCCCCGTATATGATCAAGTAGCGATGAATTTTATCATTTTTTAACAATTAAAATACGATTTTTTATACCGCAATGTTTTTTATGCACTGTTTTTTCGGAACGTATCATAACGTGCTAGATAAAGAGTTGAGTGTTTATGCAATTCAAAATTGACGAAGGCACTGTCAAATTTGCCACGGGTAATAAATAATTCACCGTGTTATTTTCCTATACACCTTACGTAGGATCTTTGTTGCAATTTTGCACATCACAAAAGGGCATTAGTTGCACTATAAAGTGCATCTAGCTACTGCACCGAAGCTGTTGAGTGAACTTTCGCAACTTTGTGTATGTAAATGGATAGATTTTTTGTCAAGATTGGTAGTCGAGCGGCTGTTTTAGTGTATTTTAGTTACGATCCTTTCACCTTTGGTGAAGCTTAAATTGAATTACGATCTGGTAGAAGTTCAAGATGAATCTACCGTCAATAATACAGTAATGGAAAGTCAGTGGAGGCTTAAGCACATGGGAGGCCCCAGGCCCAATAAAATTTGGAGGCCCTGTTTTGCGTATAACATAAGAACGTCAGAAAATTCCATGAAAAATATTAAAAATCTGAACCAAAAGTAGATTGGTTATATAATGTAAGCTTTTTGAGTATCCTAATATTCAGAGACCCCAAACGCGCAGCTCATTCGTTTATAGGATAGTCCGCCAATGTCCGCAATTGCAGAGCATTATCAACTGATAATGTTCGCGATAAGCGAAACTGGCCCTGATCTAATAAATTTGATGTGGGAAAAGTACTAAAAATCTTTTATTATTTTTATTATAATGCCTTTTCACCAAGTATTGACAGTGAACACCTTAAAAAAATATATTTTCAATAGCCTAGTGCAGTGTTTTGCAATTAGGCAAGGAATTCGGCAAAAAAAATGAAATTTTGTCAAATTTTGACTTTTTTGAAAATATATGAAACCTTTTGTGTGGGTCTACTTATCAATTTTTACATGTTGTAGTGAATCTCAATTAGTATTAGATTAGCAATCCACATTGGTACTAACACAATTCCGAGATTACGGGATTCCGGGGTTGGACGCCCTAGTGAGAACGTAGCTGTGGTGTGGCTTTTTATATAGATACAAATCCATAATGCGGCTCTCTTCTCAACCACTACTACTTTTATAAACAATAATTATAGTGAAATTTTCATCAAAGACAATATTAAATTTGAATTGTTCAAACTATGTATATTTGAGTCGTCTGGTATCAAAAGCAGAACTATCCCATACATGTCGAAATTAATCGAATGCTGTCACATTCTTCTGATGGTTATAGTGTATGGCTAGAAATTAAAAAGATGTTTAAAAATCAAATAAATGTGGTACAAAAACGCAAAAGAAAATGATGCTTGGTATCAAAAGCAAAACTGTCCACGACGCTAGAAACAAAAGTAGAACAGTTTTTTAAATCAGGATTTCGACCAATCACAGAGTTACTTTAAGTGATGTCCCATACAAATTTTAAGTTGCACTCGTTGATGAGTTGAAATTGAGTTTAAATTAATAAAACTCAAAAAGCCAACAATACGTTTTTCGTGTTTTTCTCGCAACTTCGAAAAATGGATAGTTCTACTTTTGATACTAAGCTACTCAATTACACTTCGCTGTGTCACTAACGAACCGGGTTTTGCCTTTCGGCATCTTCAGGCATTAAAGTGCACGGATGAACTTGAACTGACTGACGTTTAGTAACGAAAAGAAAACTTTTTTTCTGTCACAAAATACGTTGGATTTTGAACTGGGAATATTAAATAGAATCACAAATACTGATTGTATATGTAATTATTTAAATAATCTTTGACAAAATGATTTAAATTTAATTTATTCGATAGTAAGTAAGTTGTGATATTAAACAATACAAATATTCAATGGTTTATTAAATATAATAAATAATTTTGCATGAAGCAAATAGCATTATTACAGTTGTTAATTTAGAGTGTCTCGGCAAAAGGGAATGGCATTTTGTCATTCATGTATGTGAATGTCAAATTAGGAATTTAGCGCAGTGGGCGAAATATATTACACTGTAATATCTATTCGGTACATTTAAAGAGGGTGATCGTGGGAAACAATCACACCACGATTACTTTTGTCAGTGGGTTCGAGTACTGTCATCAGCATTTATTCAACTCGAATGTATAATTATTGTAGGCATAAATCACAGCGTATCTGTTCTTTTGTTTTCTTCTTATTATGATTGCTTCGATTCTTTATTAAATTCTATTGAAATAATGAATAAAAACACCGATCTGGAAAAACAATGACTGTCTGATTCATTGATCTTATTTTGATTTAACAGTTTATTGCATTGTTTTATATTATAAATATTTAGGTAACGTAATAAATATGACTAAAAATAAGATGGAGATGTAGTTAACTATTTTTTGGAGAATCATAAATGATAAGGTTTGTTATTATTTGCACCTTTGTTTTAATCACAATCATTTTCTTCAAATGAATTATGTATTACTGGGATACTATTCTTTAATACGATCCGTTTATCACAGTGAAAATAATAATCATATTATATATAAAAATATTTATCATACAACTATAAATTGTTTCTTTAAAATAATACACCAAAGTTAAAATTAGCCAAATAAAACTACCTTAACTTGTTGAAAATATACTATTTATTTCTAAATAACCCACTTATTATAAAGTGAATGAATATCAAAGTATTTTAGTTACACAAACATAGTTTTGGTTAAGGGCATAATACGAAATAGCTATCGACCATATCGACTGTGGAAAGGAAAAAGGACGTAACCCACACATATCAAATTTTACAGGAGGCGCTAAAAACGTGTTTTGATGATTTTGTGACATATGCAAATTATGAATTATACACAACCCTGAAGTGCACGGAGACTTGTAAACTGGTGTTTAATTGACATTATCTAATATTAATTAAAGAAATTGTCTAGGAAAAACCTTTATTTCAATCTTTTTTCTTGGTTTTAATTTTTTACAAGCTCATCTTTTTCAATCTTAAAAGCTAAATTTATATACTAATTCGGCATTTGCAGCTTGCATCCTTTTGATAGAACGTGTATATCAAGTTTGATACATTGTGATTATCGAAAAAAACCTGTTTTGAAGAAACTGTGGGTTAAGTCCTTTTTCCTTTCCACAGTCAATATATAAAATAATATCTGTAGTATTGAAAAACATTATGTTTTTAAACACTACTTCAATGTAGTTCTACCAAGTAAATGTCAATACAACTAATAAACTAATTTATTCACAGACTTTTTATACATATATCCCATCTTTTAATGCTTGTATTTTTTTTACTTAAATTTGCATTTCAAACACGTATTATTAAAATTACTGAAAAATTTTAAATCATTATTTTATTGGAAATCTTATATACTTATATATTATCTTATTAATAAAATGCTGACATAATCTACTTGCAAGAAAGAAATTTTTGAAAGTATTAACTTATAATTTTGGTGTTGCTTTATAGAAAGTTTGTGTTAACTAGTATTGCACGTCAATAAAAATAGTTTACTACTTAAAATCCTTAATCATGCAAACTAAGCACACGTTTCACTATCATTCAAGAACATCAAAACTGTCTATCATCAGAGAAATTCAATATCAATTTAAACATTGCTTTATTAGATGAATGAAATTATTTTCATAAATGATGGAAAACAGGTGGTTTGGTATGCATTGTAAGAGTTAATTGCGTTATTAACTTTTCAATTACGTTTTCTAATTTTCTATTAATTCCGCCGAAAACGGAAATATAGAAACGCTTTTAAGCGTGCAATGGAATATTGCATCCTAAATAGCAGCTATCAGACAGAAACTGTTTGTAAATAAATACCTTTTGTTTGCAACAGTATAAGATGATAATCCAAAAGTGCATTCAGCACTTGCTGCATCTCTTCGAAATTGCACCATTTCCTCGTGCTGCGATCTACCCACTAATAAACAACGATTGCATTTGCACAAAATAACTTATTCACAATAGATCATTATGTATTATTAACTTAGAAGATTCTAGTGAAGCAGCTATTACCAACTAAATTTTCGACGTTTTCGACAGCTGCTTCGAGAAAACTCATTTCCAGTAGAAAATAATTAATAATAAAATAATCAAAATTGTAATAAAAAACAGATCTACATATTATTCAAATATGTTATCAGTTACTGGATTCAGGTGACATTTGAATGAATTTATACCTTCTCACAAAATATGGAAATCTTAGAGCCAGGTTTCTCAACCGGGAGCCCTGTGGCCCCCTGGAAGACCACCGCGTGTTCCAAGAGGGTCAAACAGATTTTTTTATTATTTGGGGAGCCACAGTACAGCTTAAGGGGGCCACGGGATAATTTTCAGAAATTTCTGCAATTCTCAAATTTCCAGGATTTAAAATTCTCGGAAGATCAACAAAATTCCAAAATCAAAAAAATCTTTTCAAAGAAGACAAAGCAATGGTATGTGGGCCACAGACAAATAAAGACACTCAAAACGGGCCACGGGCCAAAAAAAAGTTGAAAGACACTGTCTTAGAGCGTAGTGTTATTATATTAGATATTTGATTACAAATTAAGAACCATTTCACATGTCATTAAATGAATTATGGTAAGATATTTTTTGTTTTGCTTAAAAAAAAAACAATAATTAAATTTCAAGCAATTTTCACGCTCACGAAAGCCTCTGACGATTTTATCACAAAGTTATGTAATCTTTAAAAATCTAATTATACTGCCTAACTCGTTTAAGTATATTTAGATTATTCTTGTAGAAAATTGATCAATTGTTCTAGTTTTCACCCGCTATGTATTGATAATATCAATTGACACTTTGAAACAATATACTAAGAAAGGTTTTCAATAGCACAGTTGCAGATTTATTAACAAATCCTGCTGTAAACCAACTCTTACAATAGAAGTGTCGACATGAAGTTATTTATGAGCTTAGCGTCACCAACATAAAATTAATATTTATTTAAGTGAGTTGTGATTATTAACCACTCGCTTAATTCCACAATGACAGCATCAAACATTTTTATTTAATTTTTATATATAAATATATGTGGATAGTAAAAATAAAAAATTGTTGTGATACCTCAATGCTTACAATAAACATATTAATCTGAACATGAAACGGAAAGTACATCATGTAAAAAATAGCATTTTTTTATAAATATAGATGACCGTTTTAAGCTTCCTTTTGAAGTGTATGTTAGAAAATCACTGGTTTTATTATACTGTTTGTAATGATCACTGATTTCATAATAGTTAAGGTGTTTTTTTTTCACTATCACTGAAATATCACGCCACGAGGAATACGGCATTATGTTGATATCTTTATTTGGCCAAAACTGTCATAACGTAGTTTACCTCCAATGTACAGAAATGAGAATTGGATTGTAGATGACATAGACCTACAAAAACACAAATGATAAAATGGATAACAATGCACTTAAATTTTATTTAATCCTTGGCCGCTCCCAGTAGTTTCAACACAATGTGTTTAACGATGATTGTATAAAAATATGTTTTATATGCCTTCGTCTTTTTACGAGAGTAATAATAAAAGAATGATGTTATAACTCAAGTCTCGATTAACGCGGTGAATAGAGTCTTAAAGAATCAGCGTAAATTAAAGTTTAAGATTCTTTCAAATAAAAAGAATAAACCACAAATTTGACATTTTAAAAAAATTGTCATTTTCAATACTCCCTTCTTAATTTAGTAAATATTTTTTTCTACTTGTTGTGAGTATAAGCATTACAGTTGATTATTATTTGTAAATCACTCACTTCTAATATGTATTATTTTTAATTTAACTATGAATATATTTAAATTGAATATTCGACACTTATAAATCATTTTTCTTAACCACATTAATGTGAAACCGCATAAGCCGGTGGTGTTGATTCGTACACTTTTCTGTATAATAATAAAACATAAAAAGTTTACAAACATACATGGATTTGTATAAAAAAGTGAAAATTATATATGTATAAAAAGGGTGGATAGTAATTTCTTATCTGGGATTTAAACCCTTGAATTTTTATCATTCGGTTATAATTAACGGCAAAATTAATTTATTGATTATAATTGACATACAAGTTTTTCAAATACAAATTGTGGAATACAATATACATATGAACGATGATGTAAATAATATGTCTTCATTCTGTCTACCAAGGGTAAACATTAATTGATTTAAAATTTATGAATATTAAAATTATTTAAATGGAATGGCTTTGACGATTATGTAAGTTTGCAAATTAAATACCGAACATTAGCAATTTTAGTTTATCATTAAAACATTATCTATAAATCTGAATTTAAGCTATATGCATTACCTTATATTGATCATTAAATAGTAATCGTCGAATAGTTAGGTCAAATTTATAAATAAACCAGTAGATAATGGTTTTTTTGGCAGATGCAATGAATAATAATGACTTATTATGCAATTATTATCAATTGAAATCCATCATTTAAAACAGCACCTAAATTCTACTACTATTAAAATGATTTTTAATGTTTTTGAGATGGCAATTAAAAATGATCTCACCTTTTCTTTTAACGAAATTCAATTGAGCATTATTTAATCGGTTCCAATTGTACAAGGCACACTCTTTCGTTTGTATTCTAACTAATAATTATAGCTTGCATTAGATGCATTTTAATCAAAATATATAGTTTTAATTTCATTTTCTAAACAATGATCGATTTACAGTTACATACATAGTAATAGTATTGAAGAAAACGTCGTTTTTCACACGACATGTCTAAACGGTGTAAGACATCACAATATAATAACTCCATTTACACAGGTGTCTAAGCCTTATTATTTCTTCAATTGTCTCTCATTAATTTTGATTTGCCTTAAATTATATCGTATAATATATTATATTAAATAGGGAGAAACATTATTGAATCAATGTTAATACTTTAAAACACGTGTAGACATAATTATAGACAATTTACAAATATGCAACATGATTATTATAATACTGCATATTTCACTTTCACGTTTTTTTATAAGATGCCTATTTATTTTTTCATAGTGAAAAATAAATACTTTTTAACATTGTTTTTAAAAACCTTTCTCGTATTCACACAATTTATAACAATATAAACCAGCCATACTCAACCTGCGGCCCAGTAAGCTCTTACCAAATCGAGGATTTCAAATTCCTCGGTGAGCTAAAAAAAAAACGAGTGTCCGTGAGATTCCGGGAAAAAGTATAGCAAATTGAGGATTTCAAATTCCTCGGTGAGAAAATCTTAATCCCGGGATTCAAAATAAACCAATCCCGAAACCCCGGGATTGGAAAAAGGCTCCGGGATTGGATACCCTAATCTGGACACTAATAAGAGGTCTCTTATACTGTATTTGAATTTTATTGTCGGTGTAACATACTGATAATAGATTCAATTATTTTCCCTGCTTTTACTGCCAACCTTTCAAACGCTTAATGTTAATATAATTTACTTTTATTCTTTAAAATAAATGATGTCTGATATATCATGTTAACTCGCTGTACATATTATGGTTATTGTAATGAGATAATTATGCTTTTAAACATGCTACTCGATAAAGTTGACAAAACAACCAAGGTGTTTTACCATATCTACTATCGAAAGGAAAAAGAACGGAACCCACACACATCAAATTTTATAGGAGACACATAAAACGTTTTTTGATGATTTTGGGCCAAAGTTAAATGAAGAGATATTTGCAACCTTCAAAGGTATGGTTATTTTAAATTATTTTTAATTGCTTACATTTTTGAAGAAAAACCTTTTTTACGTTTTTCTTCCCGGTTGCAATTTTTACATACTCTTCTTTTTTCAAGCTCAAATACTAAATTTAAAAACTAGTTGATCATTTTTAGCTTACATCCTTTTTATAGAATGTGTATCAAGTTTTATAAATTGTGTTTTCCACAGTCGATATAATAACAGTAGTAAAGCATTTGACAGATCAACTACACATCAATGACCAGCATCTTACACCAACTATAAACACCCGATACCATCACCATTTTGATAAAATTATTAAATAATTACTATACATTAAAGTTATCAAACTAAAAAAAAAGTTAAAAACCCATATCCGCTTTGGCAATACTTTTTTTTAGATAGATGAATTATTTTCATCATTGCAATTAAATTTTCTATACATGTATGACTTATTGAACCATTCCTACACCAATTACTAGTTAGTAGGGATTCTGAAGTCTCGGGGTTTTCAAAGTCCCGGGACTCGAGACTTTTATTTCCCCTTTAATAAAATTGTAATTTTATTAAAATTAAATATTTTCATGTATGTATATATGTATGCACTCGGCGCCTTTTGAAATTACGCACTAGTAAAAATTGCGTTTTTTTAATAGAACGTTTAATAATTATCATTTTTTTTATGTACTAAAACCCCGGGTAAGTGTCACGTCCCGACTATTTTTCTTGGGGCTTCCATTCTTATATCTGCTTTCATTCAATAAACATCAGTCCTTTTGAGGGTTTCTTAACCACAAGAATTGTTTTTTTTTTTAAATTAAAGTGTACATGTTATTAGCACATTATAAATCAGTCACAATTTCCGGGACATTTTCCAAAACAAATCACGGACTTAAGACAGCAAAAAACCTGACAAGTCCCGGGACGTCTCGACACAGAATCCCTACTAGTTAGATAAGTAAATTACACCCGTTATTAGTATTACATTTGTTGGTTAAGCCGAGAATGGTAAGTCACGCGATTAAGGCTTTGAAATAATCGTCTGCAGTTGTGTACCTTCCCATTTTGCTAGAGCACGATTTTTTTTTCTTCGTATAGTGATACAGGAAATGTTTGAGTTGTCTATTTATTATTTTAAGACGAATGCGTCATTTTTAATAGCTTCGTGGCTTACACTGTGATTATAATCTCATATTTTTTATAATCAATAAAAATCACAAATAACTACCCGTTTTCGTTTCACGCCAATTATTACGATATTGGCATATTTTGACAGCAGGGCCGGCGCCACCATACAGGTGAAATAAGCAACCGCCAAGGCCACAAACCATTAGGGAGCGCATAAATGAAGTATTCAAATTATTTTTATATACTTCAATAATAAGACTTATTTTATGTTGACGTTTGTATTTGTTCGTTGTAATTATGTATCGTTTTATAGATAATTCGAAAAATATAGGTTGAGAGACTGAGAAACAAACAGATCACATAGAAAAACTTATGTTGAGATGCCTACATTAAGAAGCCATACGCTTCACATTGGTAGCGGACATAAATATATTTAAAAAATATTTCTATGATCCCGAATTATTTTGTGCATTATATCGGGCGCCAAATAATTATGCGCGCCGGCTATATTTGACAGGAATAATAACTTTTCTTCTTCAATGTCTTGGGATTTATATACAAGTATTTAAGTTATATTATAATCTAGAGCAGGCGTGGGAAACCTGCGGCCATTTAGCTACTCTGGTGCGGCCTTATTGTAATTCTGTAAATGTATGTAAATTCGTAAATTCGTGACATAATCTGACCGTAAATTCCCATTTCCGGTCAATGTTTACTGCGGCCTTATGTAGAATTTGAAAAATGAATGCGGTCTTTAGAGAAGGGTAAGTTCCTCGCCCCTGATCTAGACGATAATAACACGAGATCTTCAACACCGATGGGCAGGGAGATTTTCGAATTAATGTTAATTTTGTTTTTAATATAGAACAATAAGCTTTCTCTGCAATTAAATGATGCAAATTTTTTTATACACAGCCAACAAATGAAGAATATTGACATAAAAAAATATATTATTTGTGTGTATTTCTCATTACCGACTATTATTATTATTTTCGCTAATACGATCTTTGATTAAGTAATATTGAATACTAAGAGGCCTCAATATTTCCAATATAAATAAATGAGACTTTATTTTTATGCCGCCGCTACGGCGACACTCTAGTAATACGTTAAATCTTACTTGCCGCTTCTGTGGCGGCATTTGAGCGCAAGGAGTTAAGTCAAAAACGAAAGTCATTTTTAACTCATATATAAAACAGTTTAAGTCACGTGTGTCGCAGCAAAACGGTTATCAACCCAAATGTCTAAAAATCTATGTAGTAATATTACGTGTAACCAGGGTCGGTGCCACCATACAGGCGAAATAGGCAACCGCCTAGGGCGCAAGCCATTAGGGGGCGCGTAAATGGAGTATTTTAATTATTTTGATGTACTCTAATAAAAAGGCTTATTTTATTTTGACGTTTAAATATGTTCGTTGTAATTATGTATCGTATTCTATAATATATAATTAGAAAAAAAGAGGTTGAGCGACTTAGTAACGAACAGTTCACGTAGAAAAACTTCTCATGATATGCCTCCCATTATATTTATATTTATTGTTAAAAATCAAAATTACAGTACATGACATAACAGCTGAAGCCAATTCACCATGCACTTGAAAAATATAATAAGACAAAATATAAAATAAAAATACACAGTATATCAAATTCAACATAAAAAATCAAGAAATACAAAAGAAAATTATGAGACCATATGCTTCATATTGGGTGCGGACATGGATCTATATAAAAATATTTCCATGATCCGTACTTATTTTTTTTTATTATTTCGAAAAAAAATGGATGATTTGTTAAAAAGGGGGCGTACCGATAATCGTTGCCTAGGGCGCCAAATTATCTCGAGCCGGCACTGCGTGTAACACAAAATAGCACACAAGTGGTCGCAAGTTTAGTGAAAAGAACATAACGAATCCGTCACCCTTATGAAATCCACAAGCTCACCGTTGTAAATACAGTGAGTTTTGCTCAGTATTTGTGTATGAAAATTAGTATCTCGCTAATTTGTATTGACGCTTTTTATATTCACCATTCTTTATTACCTTATAATATGATATTTTATCAACATATAAAAAAACATTGCATATGTATAATAATCTCATCATATTACTGCATAAATAGCAATATTTCGTAGCACACTTACAATACGATAAGCTTTCTTATTTTCTACATCTTAACGTTTTTTTACAACAGCATAAAAGCAACATGGATGATTATTTACAATAAAAATAATTATGATGACTTTCGTATTCACGTAAAATCCAATCTTTACGACAATAATTACTATTTTTGCAGTCTTAAGATAATTAAATATAATTTGACCTTTCTGAATCTAATTATTGTTTAAATACATTGGCATACATTCTGTCAGCATAGTTTTTTCTAGGCACTCTCAAATAGTACATCAGCTGTAACATATTCCCACAATTAACCTGTTGCCTTTTTGCAACGTTTATGTCGTCATAAACAAAAGATTAAATTTATATACACATACACACGCTAAAAACACCAAATTGATAATAATAATGTTAAAAAAATATAACTCATGAGAATTATTCGCCTTCGATGTAGGTAGCTGATTAAGTCCATGTCAACCAGTGGCATCAAAGCGATTGTGGCGTGTATTAAACATCAAATCAAGTGTCTTGATTTTTTCATAAAATAAAGAAGTGTGAGTTTAGCTTAATCCCATGACAGTAGCACGTATAATACACACGATTTCCAAATGAAATGTGTTAAACAAAAATAACCAAATTTCTATGTTGTGATTTTCGTGTCAGATAATTTCTTTGTATGGTGTGATATATTGTTGTTAAAAGTGCACATGGTGGCTTATATTCATTACTAGGGTATCCAATTCCGGGATCCCGGATCCCGTCCAATTCTGTGATACCGAAATCCCGGGATTGCGACAGTACTAATACCGGGATTTCGGGATTGATCAAATCAAACACGGAAGAGCCCAAATTCCCAGGATCACAAAAGGGGTCTGAGATTGGATACCATAGTCATTACTTTACAAAATTTGTAGATTTTTATATTTTAATAATCGTATATATATAAATATTTCCCAACATTTGTTTAGTGAATATTTGAACAAGTCTATGTTTTGTAGAAAACAAGAAATGAACAAAACTGAACATTCACATGTTTGGATTTATATTAGACATTCATAGCTTAGTATAGATGTTGGTACATAATATAAGCCGAATTCTCATTGCAAATGAGAGATACGTTCCATGCAAAAAATCGTGTAAAAACGATGAAAATAAATTTTAAAAAACATTGGAAAGTGCAATTTCGAAACCGTGTGAAAAGCCCGTGAAAAAGAGAATTATATGTACTTACTTACCACGCTAAAAAACCTCAATAAAAAGGTTGAGCGTAACTTTATTTACTAATGTGATGCAACGTAACTTGGTTGTAAAGTAATTATTTTAATTAGCAACGATCGCCGTTCGAAGTTGAACGAAGGCCCGCCTGCTAAATTGTTTTGCATTAAAAACCAGATTTTTTCGATTGTTTTTAATACACCTCACGCTATAATACATATAATCTATCACACAGTGACCGCCTCGGTGTGTTGATTGCGGCCTAAAAACATATTGCATTATCAATAAGATTTTTTTGCATCATAAAAATAAGAAATAAATTTTCTTCAATATCTATTATATCGTCATCATTCTGACGGAAATTGGTAAGTAACAGATTGATAGTTCTGATTACAGCAAATGAAAAATTTCTGCTTTAAGAATACAGATTCTAGCATTTTATGTTACATAGATACTTATAATATCAAAATATAAATACATTAACTCCGATCTGACACTAATAAGAGCTTAAATGTAATATACAGGGACAAAATAAGATTCATATTGTTATATGTACTGTATTTGATATTATCATTTCTCCAAATCACTCATCAAAAGACACGAACTAAAATTCTACCATGTTTTTGTTTATAGATGACTCCAGCGTTTGTACTCCTTTGTGGACTCCTATCAGTGGTGTGCGCCCAGCAAGCTGGTTACCTTCCACCCCAAAAAGGATACAGCTACGACCCCCCAAGAATTCCTTTCCCAAATAATAACCAGGAATCAAAGGTAAGAATGTTTATTAATTCTGCGGATACCAATAAGATATTGTAATGTTTTTAAAAGCTTCAGTAAAAAAAACATTATAGTCATGAAATAATTTCATTAAAAATTAAATAGCACGATTTATTTATAAAAAGTAACACATATGAATGCAGAAAAAAACGTTGTGATATATTTATGTCAACAGTTAAAGCTCTTAAAACTAACAATAAATTAAATAAGTTTCCTATTTAAACAAATAACTTTTAAAAAAATGACAAACGAGGTAACGATCAATTCTGGTTACACTCACAGGAACTTTTTTCAATTTAAAAAAACGGCCAATTTATGATAAATTAGACCTTAAAATGCATATAATTAATTATTAACCAGAATCTATTACAAAAGATGCCCACTTTTCAAAATGCTATTAATGCTTTTTAATCGCTAATATCTATGACACACATTCTACTTAATCTTTGACTTCAACCAAAAGTCACCTAACTGATGTTTAACTTTGCTGATGAGTGTGTAGCGTATTCAAATAACGTATCATTGCTCTTTTGTGGACATCGGCCATCACTATCTCTTTCATCTGTCATTAGCAGGCATTACTCTCAACAGTCATTATGCCTCGAAATATGATAGCATATAATACTTAGGGTCAAGAACAATTTCCCATTATTATCTACCTGCAGCATACAAATAAAATCATTTATCGATGAGTTCGTTTAAAAATAAATCTGCGATATCATTCAAGGACTTTTTATTTGTGAAATTATTGTAATTTGAAGTGACAGATAAGACGCCATCATTCAATATCTTTTGACAATGAATTTACTATGGTGTTTACATTGCCAACTTTTATAATATTTAAAATTATAAAAAGATATTCTTCTTTACTTGATAACGGAATAATATTTTGGGGGTTGAAGAGTCGCTCTTTGACATACCATTGCTTTGCAATTAGGGCTGCCAGATTTCTTTACATCAAAACCGAGATTTTGTTAATACTTGCTCATAGGGCCAGTGCTTGCCAAAAACTTTTTATGACACAACCCTCTTAAATCTGAAAACCTCCCCGCTCTAGTTTCGGAATCACTGATATATTATTTTTTATATATTTTAATTGAATTATTTACACTTTCGTATTTTTGTATTAAAGCTGGCTTTAAAAATATGATATGACACGTGATTTTGTATACTTCGTTCATTTTTTACAACTTAGTAACTGCGAGGACTCGGGGTAACTGAATAATGATAGTTTAACTAAAACCGGGATTTTAGGCTGTCCCGAAAGGTCTCTTCGGGACGCCTGGCAGCCCTATTTGCAATTCATATCGTATATTAATTATTAGAAATATTGAAAGATTTTCTAACGTTTTGTATAACTGTTAGACATTAAAAATCGTTAAGAATTGTATATCTGAATGATTGGAAAATTAACAAAAAGTAGGTACATATTTTAGGAGTTTGCCTTCTGAGAATAGAAAAGCTTAAAGATGAAAATACTCACTGAGTGAAAATAGCTCTGTTTATTTTTGTTTTTCATAAAATCTTATCTGTTAAAATGCTCACTAGTTGAGCGAAACCAATCCAGTTTTTTTTTCTTTAATTGTGTTATTTTAATATAAATACATATTATGTTCTAAACAAACTGTTTTCATTTTATTTTGAATTATTTCGTCATTGCCAAACAACGTTCAGTATTATGTTTTGATGTAATTACATTCTGTGATCATTACAGTACATGAAATTTTAATGCAGTATCATCGTAATGTAAAAAATACCATAAAAACATGATTGAAAAATGAAAATGTAAATTAAGATGTAATAATACATTTCCTCGTCAGGCAATGACGCCTACGATAGATACATGTCCAATAATTAAACGTCAATCGAGTCATAGACAATTTAACAGTGCATATAGTATTTTTAAAACGACATTGTACTGTCGACCGTGACCTTATGAATCATGACATGTTATGAATGCACCGTTTATATGGCAGAAAACCGTCAAAGAGCTTCATTAAATCAACGATTTATTTCATTTACAATACAACGTCTTCTAAATCGTAAAAAATGAGGTTATAGACACACAGTGGCCACTGTCAATAAATTAAGCATTATAAACCAATTATCTCTATTTGACAGCAAACTTTTATGCAATGCTGTTAATCATTTCTTACAGCTAAGCTGTTTGCTTTTTATACCAATGGTATCCTGGTCTGTAAAATGCTAATCAATACAATAATATTAACCTGATCTCTGCCCAAAGCGTAAATATACGCGCTACAAGTCCGTGTCCATACAAAATGCGCGTAATATTACGCTCTCCTTTGTACTTAATTTACAAGGCACCAGTTCCTATTTAAAATAATTGAATTTAACTTGCATATAGGAACATCTTTTGAGAGCATGTTGTACTACTTGAACTCAAAGCATATTGAATTTTAATGTGTCCAAAAATATATATTTATTAGGATTTATTTTTTGAAAGAAAACCGCGGCCCTCCGTGTACGGCCATATTAATCCTTCCAGGCATAGAATCGGTTAAACATAACAAACTGATTTAACATATAATATAACTGAGCATGCATATCTTTGATAATAGATTCATAATATTATGAATATACATGTGACCAACGTTCCCTCTAACTTTTCTATTGTGTGTGCGGACCATCAACTTCTTTGAGCAGTATTTTTTTAGCAAAATAAGAAATGTGCTCAAATGTGTAGGAATATACCCACTGATACTAGATGTGGAAGAAAAGTGTGAATGATTTGGTGAGTTGAGTAAAAGTGTTTAAGCAAAAATAAAATTTGGTAAAACAAACTTCGTTTTACAATATTTCTGTGTGCGTCTTGTGCGGGGATGGAAAAATGTGTGCGGGCATATTTTTGGACGTGTACGCGCGCACACAATTCGCCTATATTACATATATTACAACAGAGCACACAAAAGGTACATCAGCTTAACCACCACCAGAATAAATTAATTGACATTAAATAGTGTCAAATCAAAAATCAAAAAAATGTTTTGCGGACCATCAATATAACCTTTTCAAACTTTTAATTGCAGAATTTTTTTGCGGCCTTCCCAAAATTCCTTGCAGACTACCGGTTAAGAAACATTGTATAAGAGGATTACTTCATAAATTATTCAATCGAAGAAATTGATTGTTGGGCTTTTATTTAAAAAAAAAACCATATTAATACTTTTTCATAAATCTATATTTTTATTGGACAATTAAAAATTATAATAATGCATATTATATGAACGAATATATTAGGATAATGGGATAGGTTTAGCACTCAGTGCTTTCTTGATAGAAATTATTAAATACATATTTTATTTTGAAATGGTCAGTTGGGGACAGAGCAAGTGAAATTTTCTAAGATACAATATTTTCCATCAGAAGAAAGAATATGACATACGGATTTCAATAAAAGGTTACAAGTTCCATTTTAATTCGTATATTAAAAAGACGATTGCAATTCTCGATTGGTAGATTGAATTGTTTGCGTATTTTTCTTATACACAACATACAACATAATTTATAATTTTCTATTTTTAAATTGACCTACAATTATTATAAGTGTGTTAATAACGAATAAATTGCTTAATAATACACCAAAAATTAATAGGTATAATACATGATAAATTTACCGAAAAAATAAATATGTAATTACGACCCTATAAATTTCATTTAATTTCAACAATAAAAAGTAACGTTAACATTAAGTTAAGCTTTGCTTTTTTCCACATTGTATTTTGTTAAATTATCCAATCATGTCGTGTGTCAGACTCGTCGATAAATGTCGATAAAATAAAAGTATTTATAGTCAATAACTAACATTAACAATTTGGCATTACACGAAATTCCTGATCATCAAATACCACGTAATTTTTATTGCTATGCAGCTGAAACACATTCAAAACCAAATCATACATATTATATTCTTTTTTTTATTCTTATTTTAGGGGTATTTTACCAGCGGTAGATTTAGCACAAGCCAAGATAAGGCCACAAGCGCAATCAAATTTGTGGGCCCTGTTCGAATAACATAAAAGCATCGCAAAATTCCACATAAAATATGAGTAAATATTGAAACTTTAATATAAAATATATGGGTTATGATTAATAAAAGATATTTTGAGGCTCCAAGATTTGGAGGCTCTATGCGCACACCTCATGTGCTTGTGGGGTAATCCGCCACTGTAACTTACAATAATTAATGCTCTTATTTACAAAATTATATCGCAACATATTAATTATATTAATTATAACGACTCGTATTTAACCGGTCTAAATTTATATTACATTGGTCAGAATTTATATTAAATGGTCATAATATATTGGTTAGTGTACAGAGGGCAGAATAAATAATTAATGATCAGAATTTATATAAAATAGTCATATTTTAAATGAAATTAAAAAACAACCTAACTTACAGTTACATAAACAATTCATATTTTTATTCTGACCAAAAGTTTATTTGAATTATGACCAAAAATTAATTTAAATTCTGACTACTTAATTTGTTCCCTATTATAACTACTAAATGCTGTCATTGTTTTACAGATGGAGAAATTTACTTCTTTTCCGTTTCAAATTTTTAAAATAATTTAAGTTACACCTCTAAATTGCCTTAATTTAAAATTACAAAACAAATTAAATATTTACATTATTCCAACAAATATTTATGTTATCATAACCAATTCATCATTAATCACAATTAAATTCAGAAAATGTATTGTAAAGTACGGCTGCTTATTTTATTCGTATGAAATTAGTTAAATGTAAATTATTTTTAAAGTAAAATAATTAAAGTGACATCATTTCGTCGTGCCATGAAAAAAGTTCTACAATAATGAAAAATAACATTAAGTTTTATGATGCCATACCCTAAAAATAAATCGTGAATATTATTTGAACATTCGGTATAACACTGCGTTCGTGAAATAGTGGCGTAGTTTCGAATCACCTCCATTAAGAATTACATTGGAAGATATTATTTCGACGAAGGGTCTCAATAAGTCAATAAAATTATTGTTAGATGGCAAGTGACCTTTTAGTAAGGCGGCTTTTATACTCAGTTGTGCAGATATTTTTTTTAGACACCACTTACTTCAAATAATAATATTTCAATACCAGCTATATATAATATTGAATGAAAAAGAAACATTCTCAAAACGTTAAAGAAATCAACTGACAAATTATGATTGTAACGTTATTTATTTTGAATATCTATACATATCTTATTGGTCCTTGAACCTAGTAAGCCTTACTTATTTATTGTTGCAATACATGACATTACAGTTGACGTCAATTCCCCATGGACTTATGTACCCTTGAGCTTAAGGCCGAATTCAATTCACCCTATAGATAATATACCCCTTATCATGGTTAGTTAAAAAAACCATGTCAGTGGATTAATTTTTATTTTACAGCTAAATACATAGATTGAAAAATCGATCCATAAAAATTGTCCATACTGGGATTTGAACCCGTGGTCTCTGTGTTCTAAGCCAATTACACTTGACACTCGACCACCCAGCTAACTAAAGGGTTACAAATAAAATGTGTGGTATTTAAATATTTACAATAACATTGCATATTATTATTTTTAATTATCTGATAACCGACGCCCTTGTATAATTAAAATGAATTTAGGGTAGTTCAGCCTCCTGCAACTAGTAAAAAAAATAGTTTATTTTTACATCACTGCCTTGCACAAAATTTTAACATACTTAAATAGCAAAAGAAATCATTTTTAGGAATGTGGTTAAAAACTATGTATTTCTTATTTTTATTTTTAATGCTTTTATAATTTAACTGTATTTTATAAAATTCTTTATAATATCATGATTATTGTTTCAAATTCATGGAACTGTAACAAATAAATATTTTTGTTTACGTCATGCTGAAAAGATTAGTATGGGTGGTAATTTGCCATAGTAGATTTTGATTATAAAATGTTTACATTACCAAATTTATTGTTGCTTGGACGCACTACACAACCTGTATATGATATTTCTGTGCACAATTTAACATAAATTGGTAATTAGTATTGACTTTGACCCTATTTATAAAAAAAAATGGTAATAAAATTACTAATTAAAATGTTTTTATAATAATGGCCCCACAGTATGTTACCTATGTCTTCAAGCCCGGTCATAAATAATTATAAGCCAGGTTTAACACAGCAAGTGAGATCAGCATCAATATAATATTACATTACATTCACATCAGTACAAGTGCAAGTTCTTGATCATCTTGCATATCCATATTAGTGAGTATAGATAAACTAAATGTAGCGTGTTTCAATATTATGACAATATTCAATCATATGATGATGTTAATTTTAGTCATGTCATATATAAAATATATACATTTATTCATATTTATATGTTTAATTATGTAGTATAACATAATATTAGAAACCAAAATTAAGCACTGATCGCAAAGTTAAAACTTTTTT
This sequence comes from Himalopsyche tibetana, assembly GCA_030503985.1. Classification (NCBI taxonomy): domain Eukaryota; kingdom Metazoa; phylum Arthropoda; class Insecta; order Trichoptera; family Rhyacophilidae; genus Himalopsyche; species Himalopsyche tibetana. Next base: position 35,677,024 of record JAPJYX010000002.1, on the reverse strand, counting down.
TAAAAATCTATTCAGCCTTCAATGTGGAAGCATATGGCCTCTTAATTGAGGTATGTATCTCAACTTCTCTTTTTCGGCGATTGAAGAAGAGATAGAAGGATAGGGCTACGGCAAGACTAATGTTTAACTAATTGCTCTCGCTACGTTCCGTTATTAGGATTGGAAAGGAGAGAGAAATTTTTTAGACATCATAAATGCCCATGTTTTTGAACTGAAGAAATCGATTCAAAAAAATGCTGTTCAGACTGGGACTCGAGCCCGTGATTGTTATTACCACATGTTATTAACCTTTAGAGGAGTGTGGACGTACATGTACGTCGGCGCCATTTGTCTGTAAATGAGTATTAAAGTGCTTTAAACTCAACACAGGAGTATCTGTCTGTAGGCATATATATGCTCTAAGTATGAATTACATATATTCATTAGGAAAAAGTCGCAAAATTGTCGTGTTAAGAAAAGGCAGTAAATTAAAGTAATGTTCACTCCTCTAAAGGTTAATTATAAAATTTATGTTTCTCATTACAGGTGCCGTTCCCAACCCAACGTCCTAAAGTGCCATCTCCTGGACCTACTTATGGAACACCTCAGGGAGATGTAATTGCCTTTCCAAGTTATTTATTCTGATATGGAAAAAATAAATAAGCATAGCAAAAACCTAAGACTCATTTTATCAAGTGCCACCAGACATAACTTTTACAAAATAGTCTTTAGTTTATTTAAATGATTCATAATGACATAATACTAACCAAAACAAAATTCAACTGATACACGACAGTAAACATTTTATTTCATTTATAAGCCTATTTTTAGCCAGTCCATTAAAAATTCCAGCATAGCCACGAAGACCACCATGACCATGATCATCATCACCACCATGAACCTGGTATGCCTTTCGATTTCACCTATGCCGTAAAGGAGCCTGATTTCGGAAATGAATACAGCCACAATGCCGTATCCGATGGAGATATCACCCGCGGAGAATACCGAGTTCAACTACCCGACGGTCGCCTCCAAATCGTCAGATATACCGCTGACTGGAAGAATGGTTTTAACGCAGAGGTAATGAAAAAATTATTATCGTAATCTGATCACACAGTGGTTCACAAACTTTTTCATCATATGGAAATTTTTTAAAACAAAAATATTTGGCGAGCCATCCTTGCTTTTTTTTTAAAATATTTCCTGTCTTTAAAAAGCATAACACAAAAAATAAAAAACGTTGAACGTATTTTATTTTTTAATCATAGGATTTATGCAATTGTTTGTTTAAAACTCAATTCTGAAATCTAGTAGTGTGAATACGCAAAACAGATACGATATGGTTGGCTGCTAACTTTGATTGTATAATTTATTAAGCTAATTGAAGAAAATTTGTGTTCAAAAATATATATATATACTTCCAAATAAAGAAGCCATTTGATGAGCATGATTAATAATTATCAACATGCTGGACCATTCATTCTTGTTAGAACATGTTTTATTTTAAAAGTAAATTTTAATATTCCGTAAGAATAAATAGACAAATAATATCTAGACTTAAAACAAATCTAGCGGGACACACTTTGTGAACCCCTAATATACATAGTGCGACATCAATATTTTATTCAACAAATCATCATTTTGGTACAATTAACTGTTATAATTTTGAATAATGATACCTTGCTACTTACTTAAATTTCTGTTCTTTAGGTTTCATATGAAGGAGAAGCGAAATTCCCCGACCAGCCTCAAGGACAAGCCTCCACACCCAACTCAGGATATGGAGCTCCACCAAGCGGAGGATACAAATACTAAATTTAAACACTTGCTCAATGTAAACATCAAGGGGACATGACTTTGCGGACGGAAAATTTTATGTGACATTGAGAATAGTTTCAAAAAATGACTTTATTTATGTGGTCTGTAAAAGGTCACTCAAAATATCAATTTTAGCCTTCAATCTCAATTTTTATTACTAAGATCTGTTGAAAAACAAATCTTGTTTTAGAATTCTTAAATAGATCCTATGAATTTCAACATGGTTCAATCCTTTTCCACCTCCTTACCCATTATTTCTTTATTTCCCCTCCAATTTTCCAATAATTACACCAAAAATTCCAATGATTTTCCCATTCCCTTTTAGAACCATGATTGAAAAATAAATAGTATAAACGGCAGAATATTTTTTCAAGTGATATTAATTATAAGACTGTTCTCTTTGTCACATTTTTTTGTCCGCGACGCTAAATTGCATTGGAATCTTTACTACAACTTAATTTATTATCCACTCACTGAGCCATTGGAGTTTCTGCCATTAAATTAATTACTTTACTTTCGTTTTAAAAAGTGACCATTTTGAAAACATTTTATTAATCAAAGGCAAAATACCCTTAAAATTCATTTGAATATCTTGCCTTTCATTTCATCATACGATATGCACTGCCTATTTATTATTAAATTAAACTTCACGGACAACAGTTCTCTTCAACTGTCAACCACCATTACTATAAAAAAGATATAAAAGAACTCATTATTTTTTTTCAATTATAATACTCAAGTTTGCATCATAAAGAATATATTCTTTACGTTGCAGCATTTAGCTGTATATATATTACGAATACAATATGAATAATTATAATGCGTCCGCCATTTTGTGTTTTTAATGATTACAAAATGGTGGATACATTTTATTATTAGTAATCCTATGGCTTATGTTTTATGTTAAATATTATCACTGCCCTGAAAACAAATACTGCCAATAAATGTATTATTTCATAATTTATGTGTAATTTATAATAATTACAATTAATTTAAATTAAGTTATTTCGATAACGATCAAAACAACTTGGTTCAATGAACTAAACTTTATGACAATCCTGTCCATTTCATAAGTTTGTGAATACAGAAGCGACAAAATGTAGTTATTACATGTACAAAAATAAAACTAAATTATTTTTATAATGAATGTTGTTTTATTTCTTATTATGTAGGAGATTAGATTAACATCATCTGTCAAATTTGAGTACCCAAAATATCTTGCATTTCAAATTTAGAATTGGTTGCGTTTATTTAATGTTGTCTTTTGGATAAGATTGAACATGACAACATAATTGATATGTTACATGGTCAATTAATTTTCTGTGTATTGTAAATTTTCCTGATTACTCATATTATTTTCTTCCAAATTTTTCCATTCTTCAAATTGCGAAGTAGAATTAATGGCGGTAGAGACTGTTACTGTTGGTAGCTGAAATCAAATAAAATAATTAAGATTTGGTACTGGTTAGTTACAACATTGCAACCAGATTATCATAGACAGAAAATGATGTAGAATACAAAATGAAAATATCAAGAGACTAGCAAAATCTTATGTTACTTGTCGAAATTTTAACTAAAAGCATGAACACTTTTCAGATATACCAAGTATCCAAATAATCCAGGTGTCCAAATAATTGACAAGTACCCTAGATTCTCTAAAACGAAGGCTGTGGAGACATCTAGAAACACCGCGACTTTGACTATGGCTTTTACAAATCGTACTTCTTCGATTTAAAAAGATGTAAAATTTTATACAAAAAATATGATATCTTTTAAAATGCATAAATTTTTGTATTTCAATTTAAAAAAAACTGGGGACTCAGACTTCACAGCCCTGTCTAAAACATTGTTATATTTTCTCTAATATCAGATATAACAGTGTCATGAATATTGACGTCCCACAAAGAAAGAAAATTTTGCATCATGTACCTGTGCAATATCCTCAGAACAATTTCTTTTGTTTCTGGTTTTCTTAGAATCATCTTTTTTCATTCTATTATTACAAGCGTCAGTGATGAGCAAATGCTTCCTCAGCGAAGCTGGATACCCAAAACCTTTACCACAAACTCTGCAACTGTACAACTTCAAGCCAGTGTGATGCCCATAGTGCTCTCGGAGATTAATGGCTTTTGAAAATCTTTTGTCACATATTTCACACAAGTATGGCTTGTAATCTGCAAAACATGATTGAAAAAATTCATAATTAAAATATGAAAAGAAAGAACTTTAACCCTTTGAGTGGTGAGTTAATTTTTTCTATATTAGGTTTTTTCTTATATTTTGATTATGTGTAGTATTGCCACACACAAAAATATAAAAACCTTTTTTTGGATATGGACCAATCTGGGAAGAATATTAGTTATTATTTCAAGAATTTTCGTAAATATTTTTTCAAAATTATAAAACTCATAGTTAAAAATGTAAAATAAACTAGTTCATTATTACTTTTGAATATTTTTCTAGAAGCTATTACTTCGCTCTTGCGTCAAGATCTTTTTTGCTTTCATCTGTCTACATGTGCCGCTCTACAGGCGTCGATTCCAGAAAGGAATCAATCACAAATAGAATTTTACCCTCAATATTATATGGCTACCGATTTGTTTACAAATGTTACCCTTCTTTTAAAAACATTTTCTTCATTTGCTATACAAAATAAAGTGGTGGCCAAGTCACTGGTGGATGTGTCTAGTATCCATATCTGAAGAAATAACAAAAATTCATTAAAAAATATGAGAATGGCAATAGATAATAGATGAAAAGCTACTCCAACGTACGGGTACGGTGGTACTCATCAAAAGATCCATCTATTTCTCAAAAAAAAAATATTAAGGATCACTACATCAAATACTATTTAAAACAAAAGATTGATCTTCATGTAAAATTCAATGATAAATAAATGGCTAGAAATGAATCCCAGTCTTTACAAACCTTCATGACTTGCCTTCCGATGCTCCATCATTATAGTGAATGTGGCAAATGTTTCATCACAAACTTCACAGGGATATGGTTTTAGTCCACTGTGAGCTATTTTCCTATGACGGGAAAGGGACTTGTTGTGGATAAACCCTTCTGAACAATCCTTAAAAAAGAAATAGGTGTTCATGATTATGAATTTAGCCACCAAGTGTATTTAGTAACTGAGGACTAGCCATGAAACATAGTCAAAAGACTAAAATCAAGATGGGCACTGTACATTTTGACTTGTGTAACATGTATACAAAGGATAGTTTTAGTGTCTCTTCACACATATAGCTCTGCTTGGGCCAGGAGCATGAGGAGAAAATTTGTTTCTTTTCTTTATCGAAATTGTATTATCAAAGGCGGTTGCACACACAGAACTAGTAGAAGTAGGACAACCAACTTGTTCAATTCAATATGTCTACCCGTCACGTTTTTTTATTTAGCTATATATTCCACACTTTCCAACAAAACTTGTATCAAAGTTGAATGAAAGTGGAATGAATATTTATCTTATTTAATTGTTTATCTTATCTTATTGCCGCCTGTGTGGTTGAGTGTTCAACGTTGTTGGCTTAGACTACAGAGGGCCCGGGTTCAAATCCTGGTAGGGACAGTTTTATAAATTGATTTATGAATTTCTGTTCGAAGGCATGGATGTATGTGATGTCTTGAATTCCCCCCTCTAACCCATCCTATCCTATGAACGGGGCGTATCGAGAGCGATTAGCTTATCACTAATCCTGTCTTAGCCCTATCCTTCTATCCTTACTCTCTTCGGAAAAAGAGAGGTTGAGCAACTGAGTAACAAGCAGTTCTCGTAGAAACACTTCTGTTGAGATAAACTTCATTAGGAGTCCATATGCTCCACATTGGGAGCGGACATGGTTAAAAAAAAAAAAAAAATTTTTCAAAGCCTGAACATATTTATTTATGGTGTTGACTTAACAGTAGCTGTGTTAATTATTGCAATAATGTATGTGTTCATTGATAACTGAAAGCACCTGCTTGAAATTCTTGCAACTCCAGAAAAATATCACAGAAGTAGCACTGCATAGCGCCAGATACTCTTATGAAAACTACAGATATGATTCATATAAATAAATGGGTGAAATAAAAAATAGCATCAGTTTTTAACAATTTTTAATTATGTATTCCATAAAATATTAATCAAAAGTAAACATAATATCTCACTATGTTAGATTTTTAAAACACACCCGTACATAATAATCATTGGCAAAATATGTGTTGTCAAACAGACCACAAAAATACCAAAATAAATTCACATGAAACCATTCATTTTCAATAACATTATCTATCAATCAGGAATGAACATTTTTTTTTAATCGGGTAAGTATTGTTTCGTCGGGAACAGTGCGTGGCAAACAGCACCTGAATTTGTTTGTATCATTACATGCACAAAGACCAATGATATTTGGTTTTAATTGATCTGAAACTCACATTATTACAAAATAATTATTCCAACAATATAGAAAAAAAGGAGTGTTACTAAAACATAAAAAAAGATTTATTGATGAAGGAGGATTTTTATCAACTTAGCGTGACCAGACTATATGCACTTCAAAATTGCGGCACCTACAGATAAAATATACCAACAAAAGTTAAATAATATTGTCAAAATTACTTGAGGCACCAGCTTGCGGATCACCTCTAATAATCAGGTAAAAAGACAAGTAGTGATGACATCACTACGTCAGAATAGCACTGACTTTTGAAGATAGATCATAGTTTGTCTATGAGAGATCAGCTGTGAATTTTACGGTTCTGACAGGCGACATATGAAAATTGAGTGTACCTGCTATTATATGTCAAATATTCTAATGTTTGAGACTTTTTAATGTTAATAACATTGTTATTTTCATTCGCAAGTCTATTAATGGTTTCTAATTCAGTGTAGATTAAAGATCTTATCAGAAATAAAATTTAAATGAAAAAAAGGTAATACCAAACGTAATCAAAAACAGGTATTCATAATTCCGTTGATTAGCATATTACAAAATGCCCCACATAAAAATGTATTTAAATATAGGAAGCATCATTGAGTGTACTACACCCGCGACATTTTAGGCAACAGGCCACCGCAGATATCTAAAGTAACATACATCACAAACCCTGTTTCATATCCTGCCAGCGTTGCTTGATTGCATTAGATATGAATGGACAAATAATATTGGTAATTTCAAGTTACATTTAATAGATGTAAATTCTCTTTTTAAGAGATATTAAAATATTTTCTACAATGTTTCATCTTTCACGTGTTAAGCCATAGAGAGGATTCGTGACAATTTACAAAAAAACATTAACAGAAGAAAGATAAAACATTTTTCAAACTCAGGTTAACATTAACTAAAACGGTGACTAAATGTGGATTATATAAGAACTGTATTGCATTTAAAAACCACTTGATTTAAAATAAATTAGCAAGTTAAATATGTAAATCAAAATACATTTAAATTTCATCTACAATATTAGAAGTAAGAATCCACACACAAACACAATATTTGTAGTCCCTGTAGTAATAATTATACATATAAATGTCACTTAACTGCTGCACACCGATAATATAGAAATGAAACTGTAACTAAAATAAATTATCTAACAAAAGTAATATTATATCTACATAAATTATTGCACTTGGCAATAACTGTGCATTGTTAAACTAATAAGATGACAACCATATATTTGTTTTAATGAATAAGAACTAAAAGCACTCGTAACTGAATAGTCATAAGAAATTATTTACACAATAATAATAATAATTAAATAGTATGCCTCTGATAAAATAGGTCTATCTAAAGAAAAAATAATGTTACCATGTAAAAAGAAGTTTTTTTCTTATTTTCACCTTGGTTTCCATTCATTTATATATTAAGTTATTCGAAAATTAATGTTCATTTTTGTATCGTTACTTTAGGATGAAAATTGGGGTGGTACCTGCCTGAAAGGTAACTTTACACATAAAACTTTTATGTTAAAATTATACATTTTTTTTTGTGATTCTGTAACAAAATCATGATTCTCTATATGAGGGTGTATGGATATTACCCATGGCTTTATCCAACTGACTTTCTCTTAGGCATGCTTAACTTCAATAGCTTGAACGTTCGAAGAGAAATGTATCTGGCCATATATTTCTTTCGACTTATACGAGGCCAAAATGAGAATTCCACCATTCTTGAGAATGTGAATCTAAATGTTCCTGATTATTTTTTGAGAAATCGTGGACATGAATTGTTTGTTCTCCCAAGGTGTAGAACCAGCCTGCCAATGGGGATGCCACTGGGGAGAGCTTTAACGGTGTTCAACAATATTGCTTCGGATGTCGACATATTCCACGTAGACGTGGGTGAGTTCCGACGAATACTATTTTTTATGTATTAAAGTAGAGTTCGTCGGAGCTTACTCAGTTGACTTCCTTGCCACTTTTTTTTTACTGCTTTTAATATTAAATCATACTATTTTTTTTTCTCCATTGTAAAATTTTTGAATTTATAATTTGTCAACCTTGTACAATGTTAATTAAATACATAAATAAATAAAATAAAAAAAATGATGATGTATTTTATCAGAAGTGCAATATGCAGGTAAACTTGAACACGTAGAAAGAAAATGAGGTTATTTTCTATATTATATACATGATATCATTTAAAGATTGTCAGAAGTGGTGCATAAAATATATACGACACTCATATTGGACAATATTTTTATAAAGATACAAAAATACTGAGTTTTGAGCAAATTAAATGAAAAAAAACTTATTAACTACACGAATATTTGAGCATTCAAGTTGCCAGTGCGTTATATGTAAAGTCATGTGTAGAATTAAATAAAATTAATTTATATACATATCAACGAGTAAGATCAAATTGTCTGTCTGGGAAAACAATTTCATAATAAAAAATGAAACCTTACACAGTAAGATTAAAGAAAACAGAATCACTCCTAAAAAAATTATGATGCTATTCCAGCATGAATGAACAATTACTAAATGATTAAAAATTATATTTACACAAATATAATACAATATTTAGGACCTATGCCTCGTACGTGATTTCTCATTTGAAATACAGTAAAATCCGTTTATATCAACTTCACTTACGACATCCAACGGTTTTTAACAACATAAATGCAAAACCTTTAGTTTACAAGTAAGTCCAGTTGGTACGACGTAATGTCACCGGCGGTCCCTTGACCATCTTTCTATCCAGTTTCTACTGTATTTAAGATTAAGTGTACTTATTTAATAAAATATTTAGGTGTAAATGTTGTATTGATAATATAAAAGTTAATGCACTTTTATCTTTGTAAATTTCAAATAAATTATTCAACAAATATCAAACTGCAGAATCAAATCCAAATTTTCTTCAGTATGCTTATTTCTATGAACCAATTTATTCTGCTTCACCAACGAAAAAGCTTGCTCATAAATATTTATTATATTTTAATTTTAAGATGAAACTTTCGAGGGCACCTGGTTTAAGTAATGAACCAAAATTATGGGAAAACTGTTTGGACATTTCCAAATTATTGATTATTACAATACAAATCACATATTATAAAACAATAATATAAAGAAGCGTTTTATTGTACTTTTATAATCTTAGTAAATGAGTTTTGCGCAATGAACAGAAAAATATTGGTCCCCACATTGTCTACTCAAAACAAACACATTTATTTATCCCTTATTAGAACCATTGGTAACACCGTTATATATTTTTTTTCTATCTAATGCATTTGCCATTTTAAATTACACTAAACTAATCAAACTAGAGCCCTTTAACTAAATTTATTTTTTCTTTTCAATTCAATAATGCCATAGTCCAGTTTCAAGGTTGTAACAATATTTTCAATGATTTCCATGACGACAAGGATGAAATTATCATAGAAGTTAAGCTCCAAGTATGTACACTATACTCAAGCCGTTTCAAGGATATAGTGAAATTTATAATTATAAAATTCAATTGACTTTTGAAATATTTTAATATTATCAAATCAAATTTACGGATGATTAGTTAAAAATGGATAAGTGATGATTAAACATGAATAACTACGATGTATGAAAAAAGTCACTTTTAAGATGTTTAATGTCAATACTTGGTGGAATGGCATTATAATAAAACATTTTTAGTACTTTTTCCACATAAAATTTATTGGATCAGGACCGGTTTCGCTCATGGTATCATTATCAGTTGATAATGCTCACAATGAGCGAAACCGGTCCTGATCCAATAAATTTTACATGGAAAAAGTACTAAAAATGTTTTATTATTTTTATTATGAAAAAAAGTGATATTTTTATTGATTTTAGTGGAGAAAGTAATATTAAATGTCATATTTATTATAAAATTAAGATTTACAAAAAAAAGGTTTGCATGGGATAGCTATCACATCCACAGGTGGAAATCAAAGTTGGTATAATAGTGTTATTTTTTTTTCTTTATCTTTGACCCTTTGAGTTGCGAGTTATTTTTTACTAAAATAGGTTTTTTCGTATACTTTGATTATTTGTACAATTGCTACACACAAAAATATATATTTTTTTGGATATGGCTCAATCTGGGTAGAATATTATTTCAATAGGTAAATATTTTTTTACGAATAGTTAAATAAGAAAATAAATTCATTATTACTATTAAATAACTTTCTAGAAGCAATTTCTTCATATTCGGGACTAGATTTTTTTTTGCTTTCAGTTGTGGGTATGTGGCGCTTTATTGATTTCGATTCCAGGAAGGGAATCAACCTGAGATGGAAATTTACGCTCAATATTATATGGCTATTGATTTAATTTAGAACTTCGACTGAAGGTGCTTGATGGAATTGTTATATCAAATTTGATTTGTCTACAAATATTGAATTATTAAAAAAAAATCTTTTGTTCATTTGTAACAAATTCAGTAGAAAATCACTAATCTTAATTAATAACTGCTAAAAATCACTGATAGGTGTGCAGTTTCTATATCTGAAGAAATAACAATTCAGTAAAAAATATGAGAATGGCAATAGTTAATAGATGACAAAATACCACACAGTACCATTAGGGCAATACTACTCAAAGTGTTAATTAAGGCCATTATATCGAGTTTACATTTAATGGAGGGAGGTATAAACATTTGATTTATACTGAAAAGTATTAATTTCGGAAGGCTGTATCACACTGCTAATATTGAAGATTTGAAAGAGGAATAATTACTTAGCATCATTTCAGATACATCGTTATTATCCTAATGTCAAAAAACACTATTAATTTTAATGAAAAACATGAAAAGTTAACATTTCATAAAATTTAAATGGTATCTTTTATATATAATATTCTGCAGGTACAAATTTTTCACATTTTCTAAAGCACTCATTTGTATTATTCATTAAAATTGATAAAGAAATATTTTCATATGAAAAAAAATGATTACTTCAAATAAACCAGCCTAAGGTAGGTCCAGACGTATGTAACATAACACACCATGTACACTACATTACACGAGTCAAGACCCGCCCATAACATGCATTATTGTGTTTTCAGGTACCTTTGGTAATTAATACAAATCGAATATGGTAATTTTAAATCGTTGCTTGAGTCTATAATTTTGATAAATAGCAATATCTACCATCAAAAAATATTTTGATTTTACAATCTATGAAAAAGTAAAATGGTTTAATTTAAGTATTCAAAATGTTGAAGCAGAGAAAAAATTGTTTAAAAGAATGTTCATTTCTGTAATCAATACATTGTTTTATGTATGCGTCATTTTTTTTTAAGTTGGTAACTATATGCACCCATCGGAATTTTCTAACTTTCATATTATTAGAATATATTTTTTTTGAATTATCAAAAATTATGTCAACGTCAATTGTGTAAATAATAGTCAAATATTTGTCAAAAACCAGTGAATGTATTTGTGTACACATATTCACAATAGTTTTCAACATACTCGACTCGTTCCTCAGCTAAAAACAATTATCTTCAATCAAAAATCAGAATGTCTCAAATAGTTTTCCAACGAGAGGGGAAAAGTGTACCATATATAGAATGTTGTATTTCTTAAGTGGCATAAAATCTCTACAGCTGCGTAGATACAAAAACACTTGTCGTTATACGTAACTAGTAAGAGGCATTTGAATGAAAAAATAACTTCAATTAAAAATTTAAGTAAAAAGTTTACCGAAACACAATTTATCCCGAACTAATTCAACAAACCTGTAACATACAAACTATTTATTTATTAATAACATATCTTCCTTGTCTTAGTTTGAACTAGCACCCATGTTATAATAATAGCACTAGATAAAGAAAGCATCATATGAATCCAAACATCACGAATTCAATCATAATGAAATCAATCAATAAAGAAAAATGATATACAAGTATACAGTGAAAATAATCTATATTTAACACTATGATTTTCTATGTATCCACTGATAACCTATTGATTTGGGTTCATTTTATAATAAATCAGAAGGACAAGGCACAAGAAAAGATAAGAAAGTATATCAATCGCGATTAAAATATGTTCGGGGCAATTCAACCAGATTATCCAACTGAAAACTTCTCTTCCTCGTGTCAATACCGTTTTCGGCCACAACAGACTTCTTGCTCAGAGCATTCAATTGTGCTTGGTATAGAACGTCATTAATCAACTTCTCAGCGTGTACTCGCATAATATCAGACAGTTTCCTCAATTTAGATCCGATATATTGTCCTATCATATAACACTCATCGTGGGGTTCGCTGATTTTCCTTTTAATAGAATGTTCATTCGTGGAATTTTCTTGGAAGTTTGAGTGGCCTAAACGGGAATCATTATTGTCGGCAACAGTAACTCTGCCGTCTTCCAAGTTATTACAATCGTAAAAACTTTGCCTGTTGATTTGGTCTCTATTGCGGGTATTATTTCTCTCAGTGCTCAGTCTATTGCAGTCATAATTTGAATTAGATTGGATACTGTTCAGTCTGCTTACGGTGTCAATATTAATATCATAGTTGTTGGTATTGGACTCGGCAGACCTTGTATTATTTTTGTTGGAAGTAAAACTTGTTTCCAATTGTTTACTGCTTCTGATATTACGATTTGAATTAAAATCATAGGTGGTGTTAGGGATTTTTGGCACATAACTATTATCTTCATCGCAATTGTAAATCTCTGAATTGGAACTAGCGTACGTATTCCGGTTTGTTCTAGATTCGCAATTACCTGGGATAGAATTAAAAGTAACATTATGATCTACCTTCAAAAGGTTAGAGGACTCGGCAGAGACATTATCCTCGTCAGGTTGAACTGGTTTCTTGGACATTATACTTATTCTATTAAGAGTCGGATTAGATGTGCCAATTTGACTTTTACGAAACCTATGATCAGAGGAATCATTTGAAATACTCGGTAAGTTTATACTGGCCTCAATATTGGTACTCGGACGGCATTTGTTATGTTTTATAGTGGTGTTATTCTTAGATGTAAGTGGCCCCATACGCCGCTTGTTCGATAAAATATTATCATCACTATCGCAATCTATGATTTCGGCACCTCCATTTATGATATGCTTTGGTGAATCATCATCTAATACACAATCGATAACTAAAGAATCGACTCTACGCAAACTATCAACGTCCGTTTTAATCACCAACTGGTCAAACTTTTTTATATCATTTATAACAGGGTTGGCAGGTTTCTTGAGTTTAGGTTGTTTGGGAGAACTTTTTGGTACATGATCAGAAATAGAAAGTAGCGGAGTGTCAGACAAATCGGATCTCAGATGTCTGTTCTTGGTTTCGCCAATTTGGACGGGAGGTTCTACACACTGTGTCGAAGTATCGAAATCAGTATTCAGCGAGTACAGAGTAGTTTCTAGGTCGTCGATAACAATTTTACGTGGGTTGCGGGATTTCCCTTCCACCTAAAACAAAATCGTACATTTAATTAAAGTTACTAATTGCTTACTACCAACATGCACTATAAATATATAACTAAGCATTATTGATAACTTAATTTAATTGATATACGATGCTGTACTTCGTGGAGAATTATTGGTACATATTGTTCCTTCCTTGCCCATCACATAAATAAACAAACAGTTAAAAAATACATTATCAAAAATCATGTTTTAAAAACCACCAATTTCGAAAAGAAAAGAATGCCATGGTGTCTTGGCCCTGTTTATATACGTGTTCGACTGTCAATTGAGCAGTACCGATAAAGCTTGCACCCCTGTGTTCATATTTTTTTGCTTCTCTGACTCTAGGAACATTTTTTTATTTATTTAATAAGTTGACTCACACTTAAGTTAAGATATCATTTTACTATTTATGTTTAATTCAGTCATAATAATTTAACATAATATTAACAACTTAATGACCGTGAAATAAAAATAAATAAATACAGCAGGTTTCTTTCTTCACACAAATTAACATATACACATGATACTATGAGTAGTTGTTAATTTTGGAAAGATAAATATGCTTTAAAACTGAACCACTTTTTTAAGTTTAGGTGTGAAGTGTAAATCGTGGTTTGTGGATGGGCAGGGAAAGTCTTAAAATATAAATCTTAAAACAAAATTTACTCAGATTAACATTATAATCTAAACCAGTCAACACAGATTCTTCTATGTTTACCGTAAACGAACATACTGTTAGGTTACTGCCAAAAAAGTGTCATTTAAATAACTTGGATTCACGATTAAATATGTAATATAATCTAATACTTAGCATTCAGCTTCTGGATTTTTACAACAATGTCATGTTTAAAATAAGATTACTTTTTTTTTGTTTTTGGTAGTGACAAACTTTTGGAAATAGCACAACAATACGTTCTTAATGCATGCCTGTTAGTATGATTTTGAATAGAATTTATTTCCTTACCGTCGTATATATTCCATCAAAAACACTTCACTATTTCACAGTTTTAAAATGATCTTAATTTTATATTTATTACTCTTTATGTGGTTTTCAAATATACAAGATTACATGTATCATTAAAATTGAATAATCTTTATGGTAATAAATACTACAATGGTGGCGGCAAATATTTTTAAAGAATAATAAACGAACGGTTGATGGATTAAATATTGTAATTGCATAAATATGTTGGGTGGACTAACCTTGCACTGATAAGGTTTTTCTCCTTCATGTACCCTCAGATGTCTTGCATGCTCCGATTTGGTATAGAACTGCTTTTCGCAAAGATGACATTGAAAGGGAAGTTTTTTTGTGTGGCTAAGAATATGTCGTTTAAGTAGATGAGAGTCGAAGAATGCTGCAAAATTAATAAAAGCAATTTTTAACAAAACTGTAAGATACATCTTCATAACTGTCAGCGATGACAAGGACCTGAGTTTTCTTTCTACAACTGTTATGGAATAATGAAAGAGATGAAGTTTGCGTGGATAGATTTGCTGTGTGAACATTTTTAGCACAGGTATATTTGAAATATTGTCTCTTTTAACCTTTTGACCGTGGCTCGGATCCAGATCGGTTCAGATTGGGCTGCTATAGCAGTCAACCGCGGTCTAAGGGTTAAGGTGTTAACTGTTAATTTGTCGTGAAATTTTAGAACATATAGTTGTAGTTTTTTTTTATTTTGTATGCTTTTGTCGGATTTGGCATGTTATATATCATTAAATATTACGATAAATGTATAATGGTATAGGAACTTATTTTTTGATAGATTTTAACAAAAGAATAATTAAAATCATCATACATGAAATTTATTACAACAGTAGAACTAAACATGGAATGCCTGTCCTCAGAATGTAATTCCATGAAGTGGATATTAATAGCTCATAACTCTTTGAAAATATATTATTTAATTTTTTTTCTTGACACTAATTGTTAACAAGCCATGTGTTAATATAATCTTAATTTCTTTATCAATGGCAATGTCAGCAAATATGAACTAAAGCCATTTAGCAAATGTGATTTTTTATTACTTATTCCTATGATGAATGATAACAAAATACACCACAATGGTATGTCGATATCGATTACAGTAAAGGCTGCAAAGAAAAATTAAAAGTATGCTCAATCTCTTTTTACTGAGGAGAGATTTTTCACTTAAAACAGCCCTGATAAAAGATTAAGTGAATATAGATAAATAGATAAAAGATTCCATTACATTTTGACCGTGCTATTTTGAAACCATGAAAAATGACACTTATGTAATTATTTAAAAAAAAAAACTTTTTTTTGTGAAATGCAATATGTTGTATTTATAATTCTTCCAATCTTTGTCTTTGTAAATTTTAAAACTGGTATGTTAGAATTCGACTTAATATTTGAAGTATTAAGCTTTTTAAATTGAATATTTTTTTAAACAGTAAGCCTATTTCTATGAACTGATTTGTGAACCTTTTGGCTGCCGTAGAAAAAAGTATGTCTGTACCTAGCACGCCGGCTATTATTTGCCATTATTAACACTTCTTAGTCGGACGCTTCAAAAAATAGACTCAAGCCTGTAGCGGGCGTTTTTTAGTGATTAGCGCACAAATATATTACATTCTTAAAATCAACACAACTTCTAAACCAAACAATATTTTCGATTGAAATTTAAAAACAAATCATACGTGACATCTAATCATTAAAAATAAAATTAGAACATTTCGATATCATCATAATTTCACTATGTTTCAAAGCTGAATATAAAACCTGTTATCAATTTAGTAGATAGCACTCCGCATGTTATAAATATGAAATATTCAAAACATTCTATATAACAAAATAGCATATTTATCAATATTTTATAATTATATGAATAATTATAATATATAATCGCCATTCCTACAACTTGACTACCACTGGAAGTGTAAAATCTAATGCCGTAAAAATTACAGCGTAATTACACCCTTATAATCTAGCAAAGAATTAGGACTAATGTTAATTAGTTGCGGCATTTTATTTAACGCCGACAAACAAACCCGTGATATTATGTGTCCCGCAAACAAGCGACGATATAAAAAAACATATTATGCCGTGATCCGCATTCTACCGACAATACGCTAAAAACGACTTTTGCCGTGATCCGCATTCTACGTACAATCAGCTAAAAACGACTTTGGTCGTGGCCCGCCTAAGAAGTGTTAATTTAACTAGGTATTGACGAGATATCTCCTCTGTGGCAGTTGTCCAGTTAAATAAATAAATAACAAGAAATATGAAGAATTAATTTAAGGAAATCAGTTATTTGAAGATAAACTGCTGAAGTTGAAGGTTGGGAAAAAAAAAATAGAAAACGAACCTGCACTGCATAATGAACATTTATGCGGCCTGTGATTATTGTGCGTCAACATGTGTCTGCGCAAATGAGATTGAAATTTGTAGGTCCTTTTGCAGACCTTGCACGTTTGATGGTCATCTTTTTTATCTTTACTGAAAATAAATAATATTAAAAATTACTTTGATACCAATTTTTCAATACCTTTTTATGATCGGGCTTATTTGAGTAATGTTTACATACATTTTAATTAGTATAATAAATCGTCTTCAGTGTTATTTATTATTTAGTTGCGGAAGATCAAAATTAAGTTTAGAGACCATCTGGTTATTAGAGAACCGACACCAAAACTTGCAGATTGTGTTTCATCAATATGATTTAGTTTTGTTAATTTGACTATTCAAAAGTAAAGGTTTATCTAAGAAAATGGCATCTTTTAAATAATAAAATACAGTATATTCATTAGTATCTTACATCTTCTGCCTTTTCTGTTTCACAGTTTCTCGTGTCACCCTTGAATCATCGGATGGAATAATTAGCCCAAGTTGAATTTCTGGTTTTATATCATTTTCCTCCAAAGCTTCGGAAATCTTTTTGGGACGACCGACAGATTTTTTGATACCCAATGGGCGTTGTTTTAATATCTTGGGGCGACCTTTCTTTCCTATCAATGCGGTATCTAAAACAATATTAATGAATCTTTGAAGATAAATTAATTTGCAAATGAGATATTATAGTGGTTCTTTTAAAATGCCAACATTCATAAACTCTGAAAATACATACTGTTCGACAGTCTTTACTAATTCTACATTACTTATCAGGAACAGATCAATCCATTATAATACCAATGAGCGAGAATTGTTCTTTTTTTCAATACAATAGAATCCGTTTATAAAACCATTGCTTGTAAAGACAAATCTCCAGTTTTGTTTTCGTACAAATTACTATGAAAGTAAATCCGTTAAATGCGACATCCAGTTAGTACGACTTAATGTCACCGGCCCCTCGGCCGTTGTTCTATCCGGATTCTACTATATACTTCAATTATAATATTTGAATCAAATTTTGATGCAGATATTGGTTTTGACGCATTCATCTGTCCTGAATAAGCAAAACGAGAAGCTATATATCGCATAATTTATCAGAGATCTTCAAAATAAAGGGGGATTTATTACGAAAACAAAGTCTGCAATAAAAGATTTCGAATCATGACATTGTGAATTTATCGCCGAGAAATATTGCAGCATATTTTATCACATATTTACCAATGATTCAAAAACAGCATTTAAGAAAATTGTAGGGTATTTATGTTACTTTGCTAAAAAAAACATAATGTATATATTATTAAAACTAAAAAATCATAAACAAAATTCAATCAAATCCAAATTATAGCATAAATTAAGAATGGCATTTCATTCTAACTGCATATTTATCGTTGGTCAAATGAAAATATGAGAGCTATATTCGAATTAATTTCGAAGCGTTGTTTATCGAAGAAAACTGTAAATACGGTGGAAGGGAAGTGTCATCAAACAGAGAGGAGAAATATTCAACACCTACGCAGGGTGGGTGGAAGTCAGAATGCAGACATTGCAATCGCTGATTTAGATGGTCAATTGGTCACAATCACGGTAGAGATAACATAATTGAACCTCATACCTATCATTGGTTTTCCCTTATGTAGTCTTGACATCTTGGACTTCATTAATTTTTTATCCATAATTTTGGCGCTCAAGTGAGAAATGACACATAACCTGTAGTGACAGCAGAATACACGATAGCATTAGTATGCTATAAATATTACTATATTAGACATGAAAGAATTGAAATTATGTAGATAAACTTATTGTCTGGTTATTTATTTTTATAAATTAATGCAGATAAGGTAAATTTTTCGACAAAAATGTTTATTACCTTGAACGATGCCAAAATTTCCACTACGTTTGAGTTGCCAGTAACAAGCAATTTTGGGGCGGCAAAACATATGAGGTGTTGTATTAGGAATACAATAGACAACATTAAAAATATTCATTCTTTTTGTATCAATACTCATCCATAAAAATAATTTAATAATAATACGTTGTTTGAAATAATGGCAGTGTAAACAAACGTATCAGTAATACCTTTATAATATGTTTTAATATTATTCGTATTATAATAAATATGTGTGATTTTTAAAAATCTTTTAAAAACTTGTTAATCTGTATTTTTATAGTTTTAGTTAGGTTTATCGGTTTTCGTAGATGAGAGCTCTTTACAATAAATATTGACTTTGTGGTGTTAATTTGTTTGTAACAATGTTGTTAAAAATATTAATGTTTTGATGTACTTTAAAAAGCAATATACCCATTTACTACATGTCAGAATTCAGTCAGATGAATAATTCTCTATTTTAAAATGAACATAACAATAACATTGATAGCTATCGCCAAATACTTTATTCAAAATACGGCTATTTCAAACCGTTCAAAAGAAGTCCCATGCACGCGGTAATAGCACAAGTGACACCGTAATTTTCCTCAAGTTATCTTCGTAGAAGAAAAACTCATTCAATAAAAAAGACCGCCAAAATAATTTACCCAAAAAAGATACGGCGCAAATAAATTACCCAAACGATAAAACAATAAAATCCAGTTTCAAAATAGGCTACTAAAAATCATTTAGGTTGAACAAACGCTTCCAAAAAATTTATTATAATTTTCAAACATATTGCACCAGATATTAACAATATTTGAAATAATTTCAAAAACCATTTTTTTATTCCACCCCCAAAATTTTGCTGGCTCATCTCCTTTTGACGTTATTATGATATTTTTAATATTATGATGAATAAATAAAAGGTACCAAGCCCTTAAGAAGTTTGGAAATCACTGAACTATAAAAATAAATAATACTTAATTGTTGTATTTTAATGAATTCGGTATAAAATGAAATCGTCGTGCTTTTTTTAGTTTGACGAGTGACGACTAACGACCTGAATCTTACACAATTATATTTTTGAGAAGGTTTGAATAACAATGAGAAAATTATTTTTAATCGATAATCAATCGAGTTGCTCGATAAACCTATTTAGAGTATGCTAGCTTGGCTACTTAGGAACCGGGTTATGCTCATTGGCATTTCCATATCTTATGCCCTTTAAAATTACGTATGTTTTTGTTCCATTAGTTTGAGTGCATTGCTAAATTTTAAATTATCATATATTCCGGAGTTGATGGGAACACTAATGTTGTTCTTTTTTTAAATCTAAAAAGTAATTCTTATTAAACTATAAATAAATATGTTTTTCTGCGCACTTCTAACGATAACTGTGCATTTGGAATGAGAATTGCTTTGAACTTTAAACCGGTTAACGCAAAAGCAGTAGTTAATTGCTAAGCTAACAGATAACTTAAGAAATATCAAACATTTATACTTAACATAACTTTAGAGTGCGTAAATTATGCCTTTGACATCTTGTTATTCCAAACATGAAATTATGTATATGATTGTTGCTATTATCATAAAAATAAATGAATTGATTATTTCAGAAATTTTTTTAAAAAATGCCTTTCACAACATACAATATAACATTATTTAAAAAAAAATAGTGTTTTTTGTTTAAACCGGAGCTCACTTCTTCTCAAGCTTTTTACTAAAACAAAAATCTAGTTCATGTTCGTTCTCAATGTAGAGCATATGGATTTGAAATAGAGGTAACTCAATATAAGTTTTATTACGAGACTTGATTGTTACTCAGATGCTCTCTTTTCGAACAGTGTTCGGATAGAAGAATAGGGCTAGGGCAAGACTGGTGGGTAACTAGTCACTCTCGCTCTGCTCCTTTTATTTTAAAATTGAAAGGGCGGGAGGATTTTTTTTAGTTATCACAAACACCCATGCCATAATGGAATTATTCAAGCACTAGACCCCTGGTTCTGGTCACAGAGTAAGTCTATGGACCTGGCTTTTTTTTTACTATGTCATTGATTTACGAGTGTTACAATACCCAGCGCATTACGTTGAAAAATGACAATCAGCTTTCTGAGAGTAAAATCAAAAGTTTTCAAAGAAAAATAAAAATATTTTTTTGCAAATATATTATATGAAACATTAAAAAATATGCCATTCAACAAGGTGTCGGAACGCCGTTTCATCGCGTTACATGAAAAAAAGCACTGTTAAAAATAATAATAAATGTCTTCTTTGTGTCCGTATAAGCCAAATAGAAAATTTAAATTAACTTTGATTATTCCACGTATTGTGTAACTAACTGTGACACGTGTTTCGCCTCTTTCAGAGGCATCTTCAGACTTACTATCGCAAAGTTTGCTTAAGTAATGAAGCAAGATTGATTCTAACATTTTAAAATTATAAAATTACAAAATGGATTGGGTTTTTTTTTCCTTTTAAGAGGAGCAAGGAGGGGGGTGTAGAATCGAAATAAAGCAAACAGATAATGATACTAATTTTACTAATGAGTTGTAAACAATCAGAATGGGATTTTTCCTTTTTAATGGAAGCAAAGAGGGGATTATAAAATGCAAACAAATTTAATCATACTACTAATGACGTTAAACATTACAAACTATTAAAACTAATGAGCTACCATCAATCATCTAGGTTTGTGATTACTCTATTAATTGGAAACAATTTTAGTAACGGGGAACCGCCTGTGCTATTAAGAATATTATTTAATAATATTTCTTTTTTGTTAAGAGTTTTATTAATTTCTAAAAATTCTAAGCTATTCATCTTTAAACCCTTTTTATTTACTCGGTGGAGTATTTCTAAATTACAAATCTGATTAAAATTATGATTATTTTCTATTAAATGATTGGCAAACTCAGAGAAATTGTTACTTTTTAGACATCTTATATGTTCTTTAATTCTAATATTAAAGTTTCTACCTGTCTGTCCAACATAAGACGCTTGACAGTCTCCACAAGAGAGTCGATAGATACCACTCTGTGACGATGAATCTACGCGATCTTTACTGTTCAATAAAATTTTACCTAAATTATTTACTGTATAAAACGCGGGTTCTATATTGAATTTAAATTTTCTATTAAAATGAACTTCCACAAAGTTACCGCCGAAACCATCGAAAGTATCCGTATAAGCCGTTTCAAAACCATCTTTTGGTTAAAAGCAAATTAAATAAGTAGAAGAAAGGACTTATAAATTTTATTGCCGCATAACAAACACATTTTAAAATATAATAAGCAAACATTGAAATCTTTTATTGTTATTAAGTGATTAGATTAATTAATTAACTTTGTTTCTCTTCATTTGATTGGATTATTGTGATACGTCTAATTGGAATGGAAAGTATTCATTACTATTTATTACCTGTATTGTTTTTTTGAAAGGTTTCCTCGCCGAGTAATAAAATTGGAATATGATTTATTGAAAGTATTTTCGAAAAATTTTAACAACTTTTATTATTTCATCTTACATGTATTTTATAATATTATATTCTTTTTATATTAGAGTATTTTTTTTATTTGGTAATTTATTAGATTGATTTAGTGATGTAGGATTTGACTGAGACAAGGAAAACGCGAAAAACAAACGACAATAATATGAAATTCAAAAATAGAAACAACTTTGTTTTCATCGACAATAATAATAATTATTGCCGTTCGAAATTAAAAATTTAAATGAAATTTCCATATTTCATGATAAAAATAGTATGTATCTCAATCTTAAATAAAGTTATATTTCCCGAATTTGAAAATAAGTGTGTCGATGTATTCGTATACTTAATAATGCAGTGTTCCTCAATCTAATAATTAATTGTTAGCTGTTGAGAATGTGATTTTCGTTGATGACTTTTTAAATTGGAGTTTACTAGTTTTGAAAGTTTACATGGCTGTATGACACAGTTTGAAAATGCCACCCATCTCCGCGGGAGCCAGCTTGTTTTTGGAAGTGGGACAATATTCGGAATTAAAAGCCAGCGAAGCGCGCATGATGTATGGCAACGAGCCCCACTTTGATATGCCAACTTATAAACACCCCGCTACAAGTTTTGACAGGACGTTTCACTGGAGCGGCCATGTTTAATTCGGACAATGTAAAAGTTTTCCTACCCATCGAAATAAACGCACAGGATGTTCGTGCTACGACTATGATATATTAATAAATTTTCACTGTGGGGTTGACGAACTCGATTTATATTCCAGAAAATTGTAGTATATTTAGTCTCCATATACCGGAAACAATAAATTAATATGAAATATTTTCTATATACATCAATTCCAGGGGTTGTCAAACTTTGTCAAAAAATAGCTAATAATAAAAAAAAATATAAATAAAGTATTATATTAAAAAAAAGACTTCCAATTGTTTCGAAAGACATTGTTTTACAGATACTATTGACTTAAGTAAATTAAAATAGGCTTTTATTAAATGTTTTTCAGCAGATAATGTATTTTTAATAAATTCAAAGTGTAAATACCTAAAACATGTATATTTTTCCAACCACTGATAGTACTGAAATTAAGCATTCTTATACCTGATGCAAACAATAAATTTACATTTTCACATTTTGTTATATTTGCTATAAGCCATTGTGTATTTTACAATTTAAGATTTCGACTGAAGGTGCTTGGTTGAATTTTAATATTAAATTTGAATCGTTAAAATTATGTACATTCACAAGTTTTGTCACTAACGACCCGGGTTTCGCCTTTCAACATCTTCAGGCAACGCCTGCATCTTTCTTCTTTCTATCTTTTCTCAAAAAATACAATTGGAGGTTGGGGTTTTTTTTCCATTTCTACAGGACGCTGGGTGTTATTTAAAATACAAACAAAAATGAAAGTTGAGTAAATAACAGTTTAAATAGGACAAGACTTACCAATTAATTTTATTTTGTGTTTTACCAGTTCTCGAATAAGTAATAAATACTTTTGTATATATCTTACCCCCACCCTGCGTCTAGTAGAAAGGAAAAACCCTAACCTCAATTTCGTAATGAATTAAGATTTAGTTTTTTTGTAAAAAAATATCAATTTTCATTTAATATTAAAAAAGGACTTTCACAAAGTTACTGCCAAATTCATCAAAAATATGATTGATTTCATTTACCTACCAGAATAGTTGATAAACGTTTGTATTTTTCACATAGATTGTAGGAAAATAGGAAACCGATGAAGATTTTCATAAATTGGAATATTCTAGTTTTAATTTCACATTTAATTTTACTACCGGTGAAAACTAGGAGACTCGCGAGCTGCAGCTTACTGATCCCTTTCGTGTCAAATTTACTATCTTGAGCAGGATGCTAGTAATGTATAAAAATACATGAAGCTTAAATAAATACTAATGTACAATCGATATTTTTATGCGGAGGATGCATTTCACAGGACATCACATTTTAAAAAATCGCATAAAAGGGTCATTTTTACTTACAAATTTTAATGTAAAGTTTGCGATTCTGTCTCGCCAATCAAGCTTTCTCGCTGCCCTGTTAGAGAAAACGGTCAATTGCCATTCCCACTTATTAATTCGAATGTTATTTGATAAAATATGTGTTCTTTAAATTCTTAATTGCATCATACAAAAAAAGAGCCCGATTTCATAATCAAGCTATTCTTAGAGCAAGGTTGTCGACCATTGATGCAGAAGAATGTTTAGAACTAGTTGAATAAAGATAATCATTTTTTATATATTCATTACTTCGTTTTATATAAAATAACAGAATTGTTTTAGATGACTGCATTTTGCATATCAAAATTATTTTGTTTTTTAATATAGGTAACCCTGTTATTTTTTATAATGTTAATTTACATATTTATATAACATTTTTAAATTAATAAAATCAAATAAATTACGATACTTTATTTTCGTTGCTGAATATCGTGACAACGTAGAAAAATATTTTTCTTGAGAATAATGAAATAACTAGCAACAACGGCGATTGCATTTATGTCCGTAATCTAGAGTAATTTAAAACCATGTCAATCAACTCTCTCAGAAACGTTTTTTTAATGTTCAAAATGTGGAGCTCATCGATTCGTAATGGGCCGCTAAAACATCAAACTATTTGTTATACAATCGATCAATTCTCTCTTTTTAATGTGAAAGTATAAGGAACAATTTGTTTTAGTAGGAAGTACTGAAACTTTATAGTTAATTATGCCTTTGGATCAGCAGTGACCTGCCAATACGTTGCCAAGGGGTAAGCATGTCAAAGCTATTTGCAGTGTTCCGGGAAAGTCTGGATTTTTTCATCCCTCCTATACAATTATACGTAATAATTATAATGCTATTAAACGCTTCTATATTAACTTATATTATACAACAATACACAATGTACTGTAACATAATTACTACCAACAACTAAAAAATATATTTACTCATATAAGATTGCAAGAGTGAAGAGTTTGAAACAGAAATATGTAATATTCTTTTCGCTTTAATTTCATGTTTCAAACGTTCTATCCAAGCCATCGTAGATAGTAAACATTTCACAAACACTGAATGTACATCAGTGCATTCTAAAACTTATTTAAAATAAATATTTATACATCATATAACGCAGTGTTCCGCAACCTTTACTCTCCCACGGCACACCAAAATTTACTCCAGATTTCCGCAGCCCACTTCAAATATGCATGTATATATATCGACTGTGGAAAAGGAAAAGGACGTAGCCCACAGTTTTTTCAAACCAGCTTTTTTTCGATCACAATGTATCAAACGTGATACAAGTTCTATCAAAAAGATGTAAGCTGCAAATGTCGAATTAGTATCTAAATGTAGGTTTTAAGTTTGATAAAAGATGAGCTTGTGAAAATTGAAACCAAGAAAAAGACTGAAAAAAAGGTTTTTCCTAGACAATATCTTTAATTGATATTAGATTATGTCAACTAAACAACAGTTTAGAAGTATCCGTGCACTTCAAGGTTGTGTATATGTCATAATTTGCATATGGCCCAAAACCATCAAAACACGTCGTTTACGTCCTTTTTCCTTTTCACATTCGATATACGTATGGGTATATGCAAAAATAAAATAAAGCATTGTTCTCAATTGTGTAATATATATTGCCACCTCAGTACTACAACAAGGCAACTCTGATTTGATTATTGTTTGATCAAATTATTTGATCTTTTCTTCAATGAAGTAATGCGCTGCGGCACACTTAGCATCGCCCCACGGCACACTGGTGTGTTGCGGCACAGCGGTTGCGGAGCACTGATATAACGGATAGATCTGAGAATATTGTTTTTAGGACTATCCTGGCCTAAGTCAAACTTAACAAGGGGCCACTACTTTGGATACATGATCATAAAAAAAGGTTTTTATTATTTTCTTCTCTTCTAAGCCCGCGATAAATACAACGATTTTATTTCACCTTGTCTGTAATACCTTTTCTCCTATCATATATTTATATGAAATATGCAAGCTTATCAAAACAAATGACATATGTACATCACGTTCTCATTAAACACTTTCCCATTCTTATTTTCTTAATTAGGAATATATGTATTTGCATCACATAAGAAGCTGGTGTAGATTTTTAAAAACATATGATATCATTTATTAGTGAAACTATGAGTTATCCGTTTACTTCTTTGACTAAGTTTGCTATAGTTCCAGTACCTTTATTGCCTCAATTCTCAACGGGAACTGCACATTGCAAACTTATTGGGCAATGAAACTTGCATTCCAAATATTGGGATATGCTACGCCAGAGAAAGTTTAGTTTCCATAAACCTACAACAGCTTAAAAGCTTCGAAATAAAATATGAGTCATACAGTCTGAAATATGAACGGAACATAGGGAGAAGGGTTTGTCGGTTTTGAACAACCTGTATTTAAGATAGGTTTGCCACATTCAAAAGCCGGTTTTTTTTTAAATTTATAACCGTCAGTATACTGGAGAAAGGCGTTTAGTCAAAAACCGGCTGTTTTATGTTATGAATGCAGATAAATATATTTTAAGATAGTTTATCTTCCAATAAAACAAGTTTCGCCATATACTGTGTATTTAAAAATAATTATACCATAATATACATCAACTATAAATTACTTAACGCTTTTAAATAATATGTGTATCGAATTCGCTTAACATTATCAAATTTCATGAAGCTGTTGAAACAATAAGTGACAACTATAGTGCATAAATAGAGATATTAAAATTTTATAATTATCGAATATAAAACAAGGTTTATTGACTTAACGCATTCTGCCAGTATACCGAAGGAATACAACACGATAAAATATCTAGTTTAATAATATTTACATCAATGAATGTGTTGAAAACATTATATTTTACTTATTTAACAAATATTTATGCTGTGCATTTTGTTACTCAAAACATTTACTAACGAGAAAAATCGAATACAGTTGTAATATATTAAAGTACTTTTTTTTTGTAACAGTGTATAGAGGTATACAAAACAAAGTTTTAATAAAATTAAACCCTTTTTTACTATTTAATTTAAATTATCCTTTTTTTAAAAACATCTAAACTCGTTGTAAGCCAAGTTTTAGGTAATATTGCTATTAGAAAACCGATTTTTTAAGAGTCGGTTTTTGTTTAATCCCTGATTGAGAGCTATTTTTTTTATCGGTTCTTGAATAAGCGACAAAATTACTAATGAATAATACAGAAATCTACTAAGTCAAAGTATATTTAATGAATATAGATGGCGTTTTGATATTCACATGTGTGAGTAAAAAAGTATTTGAATGTATTCTTTCAATTGTACAAATGTTTTAAATATGAACAATTGATTTCTTTCTAATTTATATTTCTTGCATAAAATAAGAATTTGAATTAATATTCATGTTAAAACTCATAGAATTTTATTATAATCCTGTCACAACTGGATTAATGAAACAGTTTTTGCTCCACCCCGATTCAAAAAGGATAATTAGTTCACGAATAAGAGATTATTGTTGTTAGCTAATCGCACTATTTTCTCTCTTCTTTTCGTTATAAAACTGGATACCAGCCATTTGTTTCTGAAAAATCAGCATGTAAAATTTATGCGACTATTCAAAAACTTGATCTCTAGAATAACACATCGACTATGGAAAGGAAAAAGGACATAACCCACACATATCAAATTTTACAGAAGGCTCAAAAAACGTGTTTTGATTATTTTGGGCTATATGCAAATTATAAATTATACAAAACCTTAAAGTGCACGGAGACTTTTAAGCTGGTGTTCAATTGACATAATCTAATATTAATTAAAGAAATTGTCTAAGAAAAACTTTTATTTCAGTCTTTTTTCTTGGTTTTAATTTTTTACATGGTCATCTTTTTCAAAATTAAAAGCTAAATTTAGATACTAATTCGTCATTTGCAGCTTGCATCCTTTTGACAGAACGTGTATCACGTTGGATACATTTTGATTATCGAAAAAAAACTGTGGATTACGTCTTTTTTTCTTTCTACAGTCGATATGTACTAGGGCATCCAATCCCGGGATCCCGTTCAATTTTCTGATCCCGAAATTCCGGGATTGAGATGGCCGCGATCCCGGGATTTCGGGATTAAGAAATGTTGAGCAAATCCCGAAAATTTTCACGAAATTGGCAAATTCAAGATTTCAAATTCTTGGGTGAGCTAAAAAAAAAAACGAGTTTCTGTGAGATTCTGGGAAAAAGTATACCAAATCGGGGATTTCTTGGGTTCTGTGAGAATCCTAGGAAAAATTATAGCGAATTGAGGATTTCAAATTCCTCGGTGAGGAAATCTCAATCCCGGGATTCAAAATTAATCAATCCCGAAATCCCGGGATTGGAAAAAGGCTCCGGGATTGGATACCCTAATATGTAAATTGACCGAACGCCTTAAAACGTTTCCACTCGATTACAAAGATCGACAATTACTGATTATAACTTGTCGACCATAGTTTTTTTTCATCTTAAAAAATAAATAAATCTTTTAATTTATATTGTAAAATGTTATATTAATTATCCTAATACGTGTAGAGCTTTAAATAAAGAAGTTTTTGTATTTTACGCTCATGAAAATGGATTTTTTACTACCATTTAACGCGTATTTTATTTCCCTCATTGCGTACTTATTCTTTTAAGTACTTAATAGCATTACTTTGAGTGTCTCCCTACATAGAAAAAAAGAAAAGAAAAACGCATTAAACGATAGCACAATGTTCATTTATCACTTAGATAAATAAAAAAAATAAAATTGATTATTATCTCCATATTGGTATTTATTCCGTTATTCGTATTTTTACATTTATTTCTGTTACGACATCCGTTGTGGTTCTATAGCCAATAAATAAAATTTAATTTCTCTGGAAATTTCCTCAGAATACTCTCTTTTCACACGGAGTAATAATAGTATTTAATATCAGTTTTTTCCATTCATATTAATTTTATAATAATAATTGAAACGTGTGATCTCGTTTGCAGCGATTTAGATTTCAAATCGTGGGATTTCCTTCGTTGTTATATAATAACGCGTTCGTGTTGTTTGAGAAAAAATACTAATAATAATAGTGCAGTTGATTTTTAAACATTTTGTATCGATATAATATATATTATGTATATATCGACTGTGGAAAGGAAAAATGACGTAACCCACATATATAAAATTTTACAGGAGGCGCAAAAACGTGTTTTGATGATTTTGGGCCATATGTAAATTATGAATTATACACAACCTTTAAGTGCACAGAGACTTCTAAACTGGTGTTTAATTGACATAATCTAATATCAATTAAAGAAATCGTCTTGAAAAAACCTTTATTTCAGTCTTTTTTTTGGTTTTAATTTTTTGCAAGGTCATCTTTTTCAAACTTAAGAGCTTAGTTTAGATACTAATTCGGCATTTACAACTTGAATCCTTTTGACAGAACGTGTATCAAGATAGATACATTGTGATTATCGAAAAAAACCTGTTTTGAAAAAACTGTGGGCTACATCCTTTTTCCTTTCCACAGTCGATATATTTCATAGCAATATTTCAAAGAGCTAGTCCAGTGGAGAGGAACCTGTGGCCTTTTGGATAATCTGATGCGGCATTTTTACTTGATCACATTTTTACTTAAGCGTTTTTAAAAAAGTGCGTAATCAACACATTATATTTTCGATAGTTGAAAAAAAAACGGAGGGGGAGTGTCAACGCTTTCTTTACTGCGGCCTTATGTTGAATCAGATAAATGAATGTGGCCTTTAGAAATGAAAAGGTTCTCCACCCCTGAGCTAGTCGGTTTGTCAATCTCGTTATCCAGATTTTCACTTAATATCAATACCGTGATTTTAGTAAACAAGTCCTCCATTTATAAACCATGTGGTTACCCTACCTCATAGCTTAAATAAATAAAATAATCTATACATTTTTTTCGATATCGTAGGTTATTTTCCCTTTGTAAATGATTTTATTATTCCTAATAAATTACACAACATATATTCATTAAAATTGCAGCGATGTTAAGCAAGTTCAATTTAAAATACATGATTTTAAACATTTGCATTCATGTTATTAACCATGTATTAATTATCCATTCTGAGAAAAAGGGTACGAGGTAGGATGCCCTACGTAAAATAACGTAATTTCTCATAACTTACTGAAACGGAGTAGAATAATTCATGATATGGCATCAGGAACTAAATAAGATGTAGTAATTAGGCAATGTATAATATGACACCTCAAAAGTCAACAAATACTTAACTTTAGTGTTAACGTTTATAGCCAGTGGTCTGATGCATTTATAATGCCCCTGCATGGTGTTTACCTGATAACCATTAAATAACTGTCGGGCTTCAAGATTGTCCAGCCATTGTATCTCGCTTTGAAATTTCTCCCATTATTCCTTCCAGGTCTTTTTTGGGTGGCTAGTGTCCACATTTGAGCTGCATCGCCTCAATTAATCAATTCAAAGCTAAGCAAGAATAGTTGTACACTTGTATATCAATAATAAAAAGTATAAATCAAAAACCAACACTGAATCTCTTTGGTCCAGCAGTAATATACTTTGAACACACCACAACCCGCTGCGTACTTACAACTTGCAATTCTCAATAGGCGTATCCAGCAGTACAGCAACGTTAGACGGATTCGATTGATTGTTAGAAGTATTTTATAAGTAATTGAGAAATACTTGGTTGCTATGCACTAACTAAAGTATAGTTAAATAACAATAATATTTGTTGTAAATAATTGTTTGTATATATAAAACATACTTCGTCATTTTTGCTGGAAAGCCTGATCTTTCTGTAAAAACAATTATTGTATTGTACATACTATAAAATTACCAACTATGACTGCGGTCACTAATTTAAAACTGTCTTGCTTAAAAATAAAATGAGTATTAACTATACATAGATTTAATTTAAGATTTCGACTGAAGGTGCTGGGTGGGATTTCAATATTAAATTTGAATCGTTCAAATTATGTACATTCACACAGATTTTTTCCACTAACGACCCGGGTCTCGCCTTTCGGCATCTTCAGGCGTTCAAGTGCACGGATGAACTTAAACTGACGCTTAGTAAATGAATGTTTCGTGTTTATATAATAAATAAATGTATCATTGAGTTTAAAGCCATTGCTGGTGAGAAGGATAAGCCCATGGGAATGCCCACAGATTTGAGTAGTGAGTAGTTTTAAGAATTACATTTATTTGTTTGTCAGAAAAGGTTTAATAATTATATTTCTATAGGGTATAGGAGTGGAGACCCCGGCATGTTTAATATTTCATTTAAAATCGGAAGGATACATAGATGTTTTTATTATGTTGCAATAACGAAATTTAAAAAATATTTTTTCTATGTATAGAGAATTGTTTATTTCAATTGATTATTTAATGTTAGTTCTCATCTAATCAGACAATTGCTTGTAAATACTTGAGTTGGGTTTTATCAGCAGTGTCGTAATAAAATAAAAAATAATAATATTGAATAGAACGTCCTTGATATCTAGAATGTGGCAGGTAGACAATGTGATAAATGGGTACAAGAAGAAAACTAGGTCTTGAGAACTAGACCTAAACGTCTAAGTTGCCATGTAAATTTTGTTATATTTTCATAATATTAAAACACCTCTGTCAATCAATATCTTTACATTATTCAGTTTGTAACTATGTTCGCTACGTAACGTATTATTTAAAACTTTTGTATTTCAACTCATTACAAATTCATATTAACCATGTTCGATATAACTATGGGGAAAATGGTTGATTGGTGGAAATGGGTTAATATAATATCAATATAATATTAAGGACCCTGAAAGGGATGACGGAAGTCTACGTGTTTTGTTGAAAATTAGTAAAATTTGTCACCGTATAGAGCTGGCAATTTCGTATAGTATACATTATTCGGCATCTGGTAATAAAAGTTAAATTTTAAAAAATAAGTTTTTAAAATGTATGTTTTTGAAAAATTTTAATCGAGTTTGTTGCAAACGCGGCAGTTTACATAGCCATGTACACCAAACACGGCAGTTATTCAATGGATTTCACAAAACAATATAAAGGGTCCCGAGAGGTGAAGCAAGCCAACTAGTAAAATAGTAAAAAAAAATCTTTGACTTTATTTGGCGTTTTGATGAATTGTAAATATTTATTTTACGGAGATAACACTATTTTAATGTGTATTATCTGAGGTTACTAAAATTTTACGATACTTTATGTCGTGTTGAATATAACAACGCATCTAACTTTTTTTCTAAAATACCACATGGCTCACTTTACCTCTAATGGGCCCATATATTGTATTAAAACAGCAAGATAAAACTTTAACATCTATTCACAAATGTGTCCGTACTGATGTCCTTGGGACTTTTTCTTCTTCTACGAAATATTTTTGTTAGCGTATTTGAAAATTAGTTAATAAAATATATATACTACGAAAAATGATTGTTAGCAAACTTGAACATTATTCCAAAAATTTAATAATTTGCAATTTAAAAACTGCAGGGCTGTCGATATATGCGCCGAGGTTGATTTATGCTACTATGAAAAATGATTGTTAGCAAACTTGAACATTATTCCAAAGATTTAATAATTTAAGAAATTTCTGCTACTACGAAAAATGATTTTTAGCAAACTTAAACATTATTACAAATATTAAATAATTTACGAGGTCTATTTCTGCTACTACGAAAAATGATTGTTAGCAAACTTAAACATTATTCCAAAAATTCAATCATTTACAATTTAAATATTGCAGGGCAGGGCTGTCAAATATGCCCCGAGATATATTTCTTTTACTATCAGAATATCTGGCTTATTCAATAAATAGTTTTGTAATTTATTTTTCACGCCAGTAAATTTTCTGACTACTTAAAAATGCAACAAAATCCCCCCCGTTGACGGGCTTACAGCTAGTTACTTTTTAATGCGTTTTATCAATAACGAAATTGATAAAACTTTAATTGACTTTTGCTGCCTTTCTTTCTCAGGCTATCGATTTTAATTTAATATTTATACTTTATGAGAGCCGGTTTTATTTAAGTCACTGAATTTTTATTTGAATAACAAATACATATATTATAAAATGTGTCGGCTGCTTTCATTAGTATTTTTTAGGGTATTTTTAAAAATAAATAATCACTGCTACATAAATTAAGTGATTAGAATTTTTTAAGACTGCGTTAAATAAAAATATTTGTATATAAATAAATTATAATATTTAATACAGATTTTTTTACAATCGCTTAAAACTATCGAACATATTAATTTAAATTTCATATTAAAGTGATATTTAGTGTTTATCCTTTTTTACACGGTAGATATATTCTTCGAAAAAAACATCAATATACATATCGACTGTGGAAAGGAAAAAGGACGTAACCCTCAATTTTCCAAAACAGCTCTTTTTCGATATTCACAATGTATACAACTTGACACACATTCTATCAAAAGGATGAAAGCTGAAAATTTCGAATAAGTATCTAAATTTAGCTTTTAAGTTTGAAAAATATGACTTTGTAAAATATTAAAACCAAGAAAAAACACTGAAAAAAAGGTTTTTCCGAGAAAATTTATTTAATTAATATTAGGTTATGTCAATTAAACACCAGTTTAGAAGCATTCGTGCACTTGCAAGGTTGTGTATAATTCATAATTTGCATATGTCACAAAATCATCAAAACACGTTTTTAGCGCCACCTGTAAAACTTGATATGTGTGGGTTACGTCCTTTTTCCTTTCCACAGTCGATATGTATGAGGACATCTATGAAGTAGTTTACATTAATCGATCTCATTGCTAAAAGTGTTTTGATATGTCAAATGTGTTACGATCGAATGAAGCTTTTTGTTTGTTATACATTTTTTTTTAATTTAAAAAAATATTTGACATTACAGCTTACGCCAATGCGTCAAATATTTTGAAGTTGAAAGATCATACGAGATATACTCGATGAGAATTTTTAACTCACATGAGATTAACTCAAGGAGAATTGACTTCACAAACACCCATGTCTTAGATCTCAAATTAAAATTGAAAAAAAAATCTAATTTGCCATTGCCCTACCGGGAATCGAACCCAGACCAAAACTAGACCACAGCAAGTTATAGCCACCTGTTGTCGCTGAATCTCTTGTTATTTGTAAATCCGTTATCCGTTTCTGTGTTTTTTGTTTCTATGAATCGTGCTAGAACAAATAATTCGTGTA
The DNA here is from genome assembly GCA_030503985.1 of Himalopsyche tibetana. Classification (NCBI taxonomy): domain Eukaryota; kingdom Metazoa; phylum Arthropoda; class Insecta; order Trichoptera; family Rhyacophilidae; genus Himalopsyche; species Himalopsyche tibetana. The sequence continues at coordinate 35,642,456 of JAPJYX010000002.1, read as the reverse complement.
AACATATAATATTTGTTATGTTTAGTGGATCGTTTTATTTAAACACTGTGTATTAAAACCCGTGTACAAAAAGAGTTAAGATTACAGTAAAGCCTATATTTTCGTAAGTAATTCGGGGTAGTGTAATTTAGGGTTGTGAATCTCATACATAATTAGGGATTTAGTATTTTTCACAAAAAATGCAAAACTAAGATTTCCCTTAGTTTCGCAAAAAAAATATGGATGAAATATTTAGTTACTAAGCGATAAATTGCAAAGCGCGCCAAAATTTAACACATAGACAGTCGCCCGGCTATACGTGTATAGCTAGGGACGTGTTGAATACACAGACGCTAGCCAACATTTGACTGAATGCGCCGTACAAACGACCGTCTCGTAGCAACGACAATGGAATGCGACAGTGCAGTTAGCGGATTTGCAGCGAATATTTCAAGCCAGCGTGTAATTCAAGGTAGTGTAATTGGGGGTTCCACTGTAGTTACATTAATTATCATATTATTGATTTAAATGCCAAAATATTCATACATCACTATTAAATTCTTTTCATAAAAAACATAATATGGTTCAATTTAAGATTTCGACTGAAGGTGCTTGGTGGAATTTCAATATTAAATTTGAATCGTTCAAACTATGTACATTCGTTGTTAGTGACAAAATCTGTGAGAATGTACATAGTTTGAACGATTCAAATTTAATAATATGGTTCATAGGTTTTGATATGTTATATAGCACAAATACATTTGAAATAGGTGACTGTTTAAAGTTGGCTTGTACAAGTTTAATGACCTATCCTCTGAACATAGGGCTATCTAAAAGCTGAATTTTTAGCTTATGCGGCCAAAAAAAGGAGATTTAAAATGTACAGCACACCGAAATGACCTTTTTGGGGACCTTGGGACACTGAAATACTGGAAGTGTCCACGAAACCCGAGAGGTCCAGCGTGTAACATTTTAACCCAACTAATACCGAGATTATTTCTAGCAAGAAAAATATGTTTTTTTGAAAATGGTTTTTATTATTAGACTCCTTATCAAAGCAAGTTTTGTATGCATGTGACATATGTATGTTGAGCATCATTAATAAGCATCCTCTGACTCAATTGACCGTAAGAATGATTTATATTATAATTATTTTTTATCTATCGAGACTGCTTTTTATTATATTTACCTAAAACATTTCTTTAAACGTGATATATTTTTGCAAAAATATAAAAAGAAATATTAAATTTATTAGTACAAAATATTCATATGACAACTACACTCTGATTGAATTAAAAATATGAGTTACTTCTAATTAATGTATTCACATTAAAAAAACAAACAGTCTTTTGTACTAATTCCACGTCTATTTATTATGATCAGAATCGGTTTCGCGCCCCTGTATATATATATATATATATATATATATATATATATATATATATGTCAATTGATATATTAGGAACATAAACAATTCTGAAATGCTCCCGAAAAAATAAATTTGTATATATAATAGTAACACTTTATTAATATAAATAAATGAGTTGAAAATGATCTTCGGAAAACGGCCCTGGTTCTAATTAATAAATGTGAAATCAGTGTTTTATTTTTTAATATAATTCTTAACCTTTAAGTGTTGACAGTCAACCCATTAAAAATGGTTTATTCACTTTATATATTGCATATAGTATAATTATTTTATTACAAAAGCGTGAAGGATTGATATATACAATTTTGTTATGCTAATCGTCAGAAAATAGCTTCGTAAATCTAAATACAAAAATTCTTTCAATAATTACAATCACACAACAAAAAATTACAGTGGAACAACGATTCATAGTCCTTGAGTTCATCGTTTTGGGGCTACACTGTAATATCAGCAGATTTTATATAATTAACAGCACAATCAGTATTCAAGATGTTGTCTGTAATAATCCGGTAAATTAAACATGACAAGAAAATGGGAGACCATTTCGAAGGTTTTAGAATAAGTTTATGTTTGTAATGTAGACGGGAAAAGTAACATTTCATCTTTTATTATAAGAAATAGAAGCTAGTGTAAAATTTTCAATTAATTTTATGTTATAAAACTATTCAATCAACTATAAAATTGATTGAAAAAATGTATAAAACAACATCAAAAAAATTGACAAATGATTCACGCTTATACAAAATATGTAATAAACTGTCATTTATGGTGGAGACAGATACCTTTACCAGAAACAAAAATATTTATAGCACAAGCTAATAAATCTACTCCTTGATTGGTTTCATGATTTAAGAATTAGGGTTTGGGATAAAAGGATGGGTAATACAATCTTACGGCAATAGGAATTGCACTTAACGAAGGATCGCGTAACACTAGATAAGGATGTAAATTCCGGAAAGAAGGGAAGAAAGAAAAACTATGCCATTACCTTTGGATGAGGTCGAATGACTAACAGTTGATTCTGGGTTTATTTGGTGCTGTAATGAATTATTTGGTGTCGTAAAGGGTTAACAAACATGTCCCGATCGTGTTTAACCGTCATTTGTTATATCGTCCACAATACATTTTGCCAAACAATATGTCGGAAAACTTTGTTTCCACACACGTGTAAATAAACACATACATACACCTTCGCAGATGAATCTCACACAACAATAATTCTGATATAGCAACACGTTACGTTGTAAAAGGGGGTATTCAACTTCATCAATGAAATATTTTGTGTATTATTTATCTAAAAAAATTACTTTTATGCATTATAAAATACATATACAAATACAAATACATAATTTTTACATATTATATATAAAGAAAGACAAATATTCAAAAAGAATTTAGTTATATATTAAAATGCATATCTAATGCCAAAATTGATCACAAAATAAATTCACTATTTTTGCAATATATTGATGAGCAAAACGACTCATTTGACTGCTATGATTATAAGTTAAATAAAAAAATCATCAAACACGCAGCTAAAAGTTGGGAACATTTATGATTTTAAATTCGTAAAAATCGGGGATATTTATTTTATAAACAATGTACGGTTTCTTTAAACAATAATAAAATATTAGAAAATATGAACAATTATTCTGGAACCAGTCAACATTGATACAACCAGGGCTGTAGAGTTGCGTAAAAAAAGACGACTCCGACTCCAGCCTTAAAATAAAAAACTACTCCGACTAAAGATTTTTTCAGTAATTTCATTTTAACTCATAACATTTTTAGACGCTATGGACTATTGTGGTTAGAATACACATACTTTTTTTTTTTTTAATGTTTCGAGTGGCTTGTTTTTCACGGTTCCGACTCTGACTCCAGAGCTCTGGCTACAACCCTAAGAAGATTTAAAATATTTCAATTAATCGCGAACAATAAAATTAAAATATGTAATAATTTCTATACATTCAACTGTGGCTAATATAAACCGGTATTTCTCTGTTTTCGAAAGTGGTATTTCGGTATTTAAAACACCTTGAATACCGGAATCCCGGTATTGCGACCCCTAATTAATACCCTTTTACGTATTATCGATAACGTGCTCTTTACCATACGGAAAGCGGTTTTTATCATTGTATTTCCCCATTTATTGGAAATTGCATCGATACGTCATATAAATTAAATAACACTTTAACTCCGACTATTATTAGAAAATATTAATGGCGGTGCACGATGCGCGTGTTTGGCATACCTCTGAGAGCACACGTGATACGTCTTTTTAATTAAAACAATAAATCACTTGGAATTTTGCCACCTCGTTGAAGCGGCCGCAAAATATTAATTTTAATCAGCCACCGCACAAAACACCTACTAAGGAACACAATAATGTGATTATAATCGATGGAAAGCGGCCATCTTGGTCAATTTATTCAATATTACACTGTAATATATTTACACCAATCATCGTCACACAAAGGTGTTATAGAAAGCTGACATATAATGAATATTTTAGTTTACTATTTTGCCGCTGGAGAAAACGACGCTACACATTTTCCTGTGACGTTGGTTGGTGTTGTAATATGACCCAGGCAATCACACCTTGTGTTTTATATTTTAAATATATATCTAGCACATTTTGACTGAAGAAAGGAAAAATTACGTAACCCATAGTTTTTTCAAAACAGCTTTATTTCAATAATCAAAATGTATGCAACTTTATACACATTCTTTCAAAAGGATGTAAGCTGAAAATGCCGAATTAATATTTTAGTTTAGCTTTTATGTTTAAAAAAACAATGACGTGTGAAAATTGCGATCAAGAAAAAATAGATAAAAAAAGTTTATAATAATAATATTATAAAAGTAAACTGTTAAGCAGAAAGTACTCTTTTTAAAAAATAAAAAAAATACTTCAGCTTGACTAGGGCTTATTCGAAAACGAAATTTTACAAAAAAAATCAATTAAAATAGCGAGAAAAGATTCAGCTTTTTAATTTTGTTATATATAATAATACACGACAAGAAAATATTTGGTGTCACTCTTCAGAAAATATGATTTAAGAAAACACAAAGCGTCCACTGACTGAAGCGTTTTGTAACGTTATCGAAAATACCTTTTCGCTGGGTAGTGGGTAATGATGTGGGGCATATGTTCTTTAAGCCATCAAATAAAATATCCAAATATTCTGTCCTTTTGTTTATAGACTCGTTTATGAAAAATTCGGTGCAACCGGTTTCGAAGTTGAAAAACCGGTTTTCGAATGTCACAAATTTTGCCAAAAAACCGGTTTCTAAAACCGGTTTTAGAAAACCGACAAGCCCTAAGCTTGACACAAATGCCCAAAGAATAAAAGTGATATAAGACTTTGGTTATCAAATTTTACATTTAGTACCTGTTATTTATTTTTGCCGCCTGTGTGGTCGAGTGGTCAACGTTGTTGGCTTCGGCTACAGAGGGCCCGGGTTCAAATCCGGTACGTACAGTTTTATAAATTGATTTTTCAATCGATTTATGAATTTCTGTTTATAGGCATGGATGTATGTGATGTCTTGAATTCCTTCCTCTCACCCATCCTATCATATGAACGGGGCGTATAGAGAGCGATTAGCTTACCACTAATCCTGTCCTAGCCTTATCCTTCTATCCCTACTCACTTTGGAAAAAGAGAGGTTGAGCAACTGAGTAACAAGCAGTTCTCGTAGAAACACTTCTGTTGAGATAAGCTCCATTAGGAGTTCATATGCTCCACATTGGAACGGACATGGTTAAAAAAAAATGTAGTATATGTGCACCCAATTTAAGAAAGAAACACTGTTAGAAGCGATTTCAACCGAAAAATTATTCGAGAACTGCTTGTTATCATTCACTTAACCTCTATGATCAGATGAGTGAGAAGGTATGTATACATTTTGGAAATCAAATCAACACTAATCCATAAATTGATTAAATACCTATTTATTGAACTGTTCATACTAGGATTCAAGCCTGTGACAATCAGAAGTTGGTACTCGTTGTAAACTTTTATCGTTACTAAATCATAATATGCACACTTTGTATTTTCTCGGGCAACTTAATTTTGTATCGCCATCACGTCTGACATATTATATTATAGTAAAATATCGTAATAATAATGAAGTAGGCGGAGCTGACTCTAGTTACGCCACTGATTTTTAATGTATCTATTGTCGTTGCCAGTAATGTGAGTATTAAATTAAGATAATAGAGATTGTTATCAGTTAATATCACATTAAAAGTAAACAAACAATTGGATTTTCCGTAATTTTTTAACTGTTGAATTTGAATGTAATTTTTTTCACGAAATAATGTACAATGGAATAATTAAAATATCAACAAAAATAATACTCTCAACACAATATAATAATTCATAGATACAGACTTCAATGTTAACATATTAAATCACTGAATGATAAATATTTTTCTTCTTCAACGATTGTCGCAGGCTAATATGTCCGTTTTTTTCATATAGGGCTTATTCTTACAATATATATGTTTATATAAATATAAATAATATATATATGAATATTGTCAAGATCCTTTGATAGTAGAGTAGTAAGGATAGAAGGATAAGGCTAGAAAAGGACTAGTGGTTAACTAATCGCTCTCACCTCAGCCTACAACGCTAACCGCTGTGCCATAGGAACCGACTATTTTAATAGGCAGTTATTACAAATACTGATGAGGTAGGAAATTGTCCTTATTTATAAATTGTACACTCGTATTTGTTTCAGATTGGCATTAATGTATTTTACATATATTTTAATATTAATATGAAACATAAAATATCGATGCTAAAGGCTTTATTCTGAAAGCTAAAAGCTGGAATATTTAATTGCTGATTACTTAACACTGTCTATCTGTTTTAGTGAATCATGGCACCTGACGAAGACTCAGAAAAACCGAATACTTATATTCGAGAACAGATGCTTGCATAGAATATTGGGGGTGAGGTGGTTTGATTTTGTGAGGAGCAAGACAGCGCCCCGTCACATCAGTGGTTATATAGAGACGATGGACTGGCTGGGTCACGTGCTGCGGATGCCTCCGAAAAGCCTCAATCCTGCCTGCCTCTTCTTTCGACCGTTGGGATTCTGGCGCCGAGGACATCCGTCGGGTACTATCCATAGGATGTATTCGGCGGAACTGAGGGATGCTGGCATGTCATGGGAGGAAGCAACGCAATTGGCGGGAGACAGGGAAACATGGAGGTAAACATATGCTCCACATAGGGAGCGAATATGGTCAAAGAAGAAGAAGAAGATCTGTTAAATATGTGTTCATCCATATCTCTGTTCATTCTGCGTCTACATAGGTTGTTATGATGCATTCTTGGTGATAATTATTTATTTTTTTCCTTAACAGCTCGACAGATAGTATAGAATTATACCATATTTTAATTTCTCCATTTTAGTAACTCGCACAATGACTAGTCAAAATTGATCATGACGCATGTGTCATTGCTTCGTGCACATGTCACGATGATATAGTAGGGAACGTCAAATCACGGATCGCAAGCTTCTTGCGGTCTTGGTGTAGGCGCGCGCAGTTCTTGCATAGTATGATTTGTAAAAATAAATGAACTTCACATACGATAAAGTCACCATTTATTCATGAATCCGCAAAATAAAATTTTAAAACCATATCGCTCTTGCTAGGTATGGTTTTTAAGAATATGTCATCAGATGGGCAGAAGGGAATTTTCAATATAGAAATTCATAAGCTTATAAAATTGTCTGGCTGTCGATTTCAACACGTAAGCACAGTAAACGAAGCTAGCGACGTTGACCATTCGAGAACAGACCCGGCTTCGTATATTTAGAAGCTAAATAACCGCTAAGAACTGAATGTAAACGTTACAAAAGTAGAAAAACATTTCAACAATTTTTATTATAATTGCTTGTAAATTTAAAATAATACAAATTCATAACGAAAATAGATATTAAATAATCACCTCTATTTTTAAGGAACCTGCACTTATCCACGCAAAATGAATTAATATTAAATTAAAAAAAAATGATTTCATCGCAATCGGATGAGCGGAATAGGAACGCATAAGTTACAAACACACACACATTCATTTTAATATATATATATATAGAAAAGTATAGATATTACAAAAGCACAGAAATATAATCTCCTTCTATATTATGAAATATTTGAAAGGAAAGAAAAAATATTCAGCATTAAAGTTAGTTGCCTCGGGTCCTATGGCGCAGTGGTTAGCGTGGTGGGCTTCCGTGCCGGACTTCACGAGTTCGAGTCCTAGTACGAGCAGCATTTTTTTGATCGATTTCTGTTCGAAGGCATGGGTGTTTGTGATATCGAACAATTCCCTCCCACTCTCTCCGATCCTTTAATAACTGAATGTAGCGAGAGCGATTAGTTAACCAATAGTGCTGTCCTAGTCTTATTCTTCTATCCATACTACTCTCTTTGAATAAGAGAGGTTGAGCGACTAAGTAACCAACAGTTCTCGTAGAAAAAAAATCTATTGAGATACCTCGATTAAGAGGCCACATACTCCACATTTCAATTTGTAGTTTGATTACTCCTGGTATAGTATATTTGTAAAATGTTTAATTTCATTTATTAAGTACTTACCTACATTTTGGCATATAAGTTGCCCATGAATGGAATATGATATGAATTGTATTAAATAACCAGTCTTTTGACAGCGAGAGTGTTAAAAAGATAACAAAAAGTTCTTATAACCCACGCTGTCTATAATAAGTCCATTTAATATATTGCACAAACAAATCCAGTTCTTGTAATCTTTTAAAAATTATCTTTGTGCCTAGCAATGTTTTTGATTTTGTCATAAGTACAACATCACCCAAAATTTATAATGTACACAATCTCCGGTTCGATCTTAAAAATCTACAACGTCAATGAGATTTAAATTTGAAATGATAAAACAAATGATTTCTTATTTTTACGCTGGAAAATCTTTGAACGTTCAAATATGAAATATATTTTTAGCCGTGTCGCCCACGTAAGCCGTTAAAAGGTGCAAATGTTTAAAAAACTAAAATTGTACAGAATTTACGAAAAAACACACTATTTCTTTGTACTTAATTTCCACTTTTATTAATCAAGAGGTGTTAAACATTTTGATTTGTGTTACTTCAGAGCAGGCGCCGTTTGTAAATCAAATATCTAGGGGTGCTGCGGTAGATTAAAAAATTAAAAAATACATTTGGATTGTATTTTATTATCGAAAACTGCACAAAATGTACGTGCGTCATTTTCTGATATTATAACCGCGGTGTAAGATATCAATTTACGTATGTATTAACACAATATTCCATTTTCTTCAATTTGCCTGGGGGGTGCTGCAGTTCCGCAGTGCGTATGGACACTTGTAGCCACTGCCTTAGAGTCACTTATGGATAATTTCTACTATCATTTGTAAATTCTTTTCAATGTCATTTTTTTATTACACCTTTACATTTCAATTTGTTTTTGTATAAATAGCACTGTTAAATTTTATTTATTATCAGTTGACAGTGCTCGCCATAAGCGAAACCGGTCTTGATCTTGATAAATAAAAGTGCAAATTAAGTACAAGGGAATATTGTGTTTTTTTAATATAATGCCTTTCCGCCAAGTATTGACAGTGAACACTCTTAAGTAATACAGTAGTTATTAAAATAATAGTATAAAACTGTTTGCAACTCGAAATTTCTCTAAAAAAAAAAAGAGAAAGCGAATTATTTGTATATATTATATATGCATCCATGTCCGCTCCTAATGTGGAGCATATGGCATCCTAATGAAGCTATCAAACAGAAGTTTTTTTACGAAAACCATTTATTACTCTCTCACTCAATCTATCTTTTTCAAAAGTATAAATAGAGAGATAAGGCTATGACAGGACTAGTGGTTAACTAATCGCTCTTGCTATGCCCAGATAACGAAGGATTGGAACTTTGTGAGTAAATTTTTAGGCCTCACAAACACCTATGCCTTCGAACAAAAATTGATTAATCGCGTCTAGCCACTGCGCCATATACCGAGCTAAATGTATTAACCACTTGAATACCAAGCGGACACGGGTGTCCGGAACATATGCAAGCGAACACGGATGTCCAAGACATTTAAAAAATCAAATACTTGGTATTCTAATAGAATATAAGCAATATGTTGATGAATACGTGTAGAGAGAGCTATCTATACGAGTCAATATAGGTTTATAAAATATCGAATTCGAGTGTATATTAGGCAAAAATATTTTTCTCAAAAACACGCAGTATTTCTGGGACATATTAATGATTTATTTGCATGGTATTCAAACGGTTAATAAATGGCCGCCTGTGTGGTCGAGTGGTCAACGTTGTTGGCTTTGGCTACAGAGGGCCCGGGTTCAAATCCCGGTACGGACAGGTTTTATAAATTGATTTTTCAATCGATTTATAAATTTCTGTTCAAATGCATGGATTTATGTGATGTCTTGAATTCCTCCCTCTCACCCATTCTATCATATGAACGGGGCGTATCGAGAGCGATTAGCTTACCACTAATCCTATCCTAGCCCTATCTTTCTATCCCTACTCTCTTTGGAAAAAGAGAGGTTGAGCAACTGAGTAACAAGCAGTTTTCGTAGAAACACTTCTGTTGAGATAAACTCCATTTCCTAGAAGTCCAAGTGCTCCACATTGGGAGCGGACATGGTTTTAAAAAAAATGGACAATTATTTATGATTTAAATGTTTTATATCTGATATTTGTTAGCCATACTGTTACTCAATCAATCCCGTTCCCAAAATATGAGATCTATACAAAGGTATTTATTAAAATATTATAAAGCATAATGTCACGTCACGATTTTCGTCTTTTGTCATAATGAAAGCTATCAATTATTGTATTATTACGAACGTGAAATGTGGACATTTTAAAAAAGAACGACAGATCATACTCTTAATAATAATGATGGCTGTAATTGCCAGTCGAAAGCAAATATACGATTGAGTCTTTCATTTTTGACGATGATGATAACAATCTATTATCTCAACGAATTCGGTAACTAGGCACGATTCTTTACTAACAAGATACTTCTGCAAATTTAATCTGCTCATGATTTTATATTGAAAAATAAATATCACTCATTGAAGCGTTAATAAGTTAATGGTATTTGTTTGATACGATGCTGTAACCTCCAATGAACCCCATCCATACCTTGAACCTTCTTTATTATTTAAATATGCTATTTTTGGACATGTCCCCTGAGACAAAAGCTTACAGTGAATCATCGAATTGAATTTTACAAGTACATTTTTATAACAATATTTCATTTGACAATAAAATAATATATTATAAACATAAAATAAAAATATTACATATTAATAATTTAGTTTATTTTTACATAACTAACTGATAACATATAATATAGGCCGACTACAGGATAATGGATACGTTGGTTTCAGCTACGAAGGCCACGGGTCCGAATACCAGTATGGACAGTTTTATTAATCAATTTATGAATTTCTATTCGAAGGTTCCCCCTTACTTCCCACTATATCCTTAAAAACGGGCGTAGGGGTAGCGATAAGCTAACTAATCCTACCCTAGCCAGAAGGGATTCTGAAAATCTTCATGCCCTGGGAAACTAAACATAAAATTGTCATTTACCGGGAAAATTCTGCGTTTCGAGATTTTTAGTATTGTAGTAATTGTATGAAAAAAATATTTCATCGGGGGGTAACGAGAGTGATTAGCTAACCACTACTGCTGTCCTTGTCTTAACTTTCTACTCCTACTAAAAATGAAACGACTTGTAAGCTATTCGCTCTCTTAGGACGTGCATTTAAGATTAAATCGATGGTGATTGAAAAAGGATTTTAACACTAAAGACTTCCATAACTTTAAATGTCAATCTAAAAATCGATTAAATACATTGTTTCCTCCGGTTGCAACAAATTAAATACCAAAATAATTATTCAAAAAGTGAATATGCATAAATGTTCTATGTGTCACATTTAATATTTCTGCATTCTCACTTTTTTGTGCTAAGTACCTTTTTAATGTCCTGTATTCATATGACAAACGGTCAAAAGCGTGGAATGCTCAGGTACCGGATCAATTTTATTTTGATCTTCCAGTGTTAATTAATTTTAATCACTTCAAACGAAAATGATTACTTACAAACGCAAGTATATTGTGTAATTGTGGGAATTTTTAGCAGAATTATCCATAGAATCGATGTAACAATTTGAATTAAGCCAAACACGGGTTTTTACGCGTCTGTTCGTGTAGCTATTTTTAGTAACATTCAAATAATTTCATATTTGATAAGGTATAAAATCAATCAAACAAATTATAACAATGTAATTTTTTGCATCGTAATATTTATACACAGACTGTTTAGGAAAACTATTCTACCTTCCGATGTTTTTTTTTACATTATACTTTTATGGGTATACTCTTTGTTTCGTAATTTTAGTACACGAAACACTAACCGCCCGCTTTGATGGAAAAACCCAAGACTTATAATTAAACAAAAAAAACACTTGGTTCCTAAAGGGCTAGCAACAAATCTGAAGTATTTTTTAACACCGTAGTGGAAGTGTTAACAGATTTTTTTTCAAATTTGCACTTTTTTATATATTTTTTATTCTATGTCCGATCTCAATGTAGAGCATATGGCCTCCTAATGTAGCTATCTCAAGAGTTATTTTTGAATTGGAATGGTGGGAGGTAATTTTAAGATAGCATAAAAATCCATGCCTTCGAACAGAAATCGATAAACCAATTGAAAATATGATGTTCGTACTGAGATTCGAACCCGTGAGGTCAGGAATGAAAGCCGACGATTTTGACCACTGTGCTATGGACCAGATAATTTTCACTATAGCTGGTTTTTAATGCAACGCAACTAATTTTGATATTTACCTATTGAAAATGGTGAAAAATTCACTCAAAATCATCTTGAGGAAAACATACAGAATATACCACAATTTTGAAAATCCAAAACGATAAAAAATACTGTGCTTGGTTCTCATAAGTAGGATATTCAATCCCGGACCCTGTTTGTGATCCCGGGATTTCTGGATTGATAATTTTACAATCTCGGAATTGAACACTCAACATGAAAATCGTCTATAAATTTGTATTCGGGATTGAAAATGATTTGTCGGCGATTTTGAAATATGGGATTTTTTCATGTCAATTTCAAAAACGCAGAAATTTGCGGATTTTATAGAAAATTGCCAGCGTTGGATCATTTTTTTTAGCTCTTGCAAAAATTTTCGAATTCAAAATTTCAAGAATTTACGAATTTACAAAAATAACAGCACGATATTTTGTAGCTCTTCCGTCTTTCATTTTCTAAATCCTGAAATCCCGGGATCAGTACTGTCACAATCCCGGGATTTCGGGATCAAAAAATTGGACGGGATAGACAAAACCATAGGCAGAAGTTTTGGCATTAAAATAAAAAAAAACTAGCCCAGGATAATTATGAGAACCCTGTTTACACAGAATACTCCAGATTTTTATACTCTCTACCACCCTCTCCAAAGTAAAAGGTTTATTGACTGACTTACAACCAACTTCTCACTCGCTTTGAAATATTCACGTACATGGTGTGCATATAATAACAGCATTAGTAAAGAACGCATTTTGGGTAAGCCTGTAGCTATCCTAAGTATTGTTTCGAAACAGCAAAGTAAACGATTTCACAATAATAGCCATTCTTATAGGATTATTTATGTGGGAAAAAGTCACAAATTGAACAATTAATTATTCTGGCGTCTCGGCAGGAGGTCTTATCAAAAAGCCTGCATCTAAAAATTCACAAGACCTTGGGTGTGTCGAGAAAGATGGAAGGTTTTGGGGGGACGCGCTTAGAAACTGGTCAAATGAAAAAAAAAACGCATCACGTTGAAACAATGCCAAATTTCAAATGTTAAATGATAGCATTAAATAATAACATGTTTAATAATACTTCCTTATTATTCTGGTTTATCGTTATTTTTTTTATCATTAATGAGATAAACAATAATTTAATTGGATATTATCATATTATTAACAACAAATCTTTATTAAATTTGTTAATCTATTCATAAAAATCATGCACACGAATAAAATATTTTTTGTCTATTTTTGGTGTATAATATATATAAGCCTTTACCTTCAAATATATAAATTCATGTCTGCTCCCTATGGGAAACATATGGCCTTCTAATAAGAGGTAACTCAACAAAAAAGTCTACGAGAAATGCTTACTACTCGGTTGTTAAGCCGCTCTTTTTTAAAGACAGTAGGGATAGAAGGATAGAACTAATGGTTAACTAATCGCTCACACCATGACTGGGAAGAGAATTTTAGACAACAACAATAATCATGCGTTTTAACAGAAATAGATAAATCTTACGTAAGCAAGAATTTGTGAAAGTAAGTCTGTCTGAGGATGCCTCCGAAAGAGGCGACAGTTTGTAGCACAATACGTGGAATAATCTAAGTTATTTTATATTATAGATAAATCGATTGAGAAAATGATGTTCGTACTGGGACTATAAGCTGTATGATCCGTCACAGTTGCAAATCACATTGACTACTATGCACGGAGTCGGCGATTATGTATATTTCTAATGTATTATTAAATAAAAATAAAGACAAATATTCTGAATATATTACTTAATCACTTATTTTTAATCACTGTAATAGCCATAATAAATTTGCATACGTAAAACTTATCAGGTGCTTACGTACTGTCTCTTTACAGTTTCTTGCAGTATTACAAGCTGCCATTTTTGTTTGAGTATCTTCAGACACTAAAAAACCCTAAGTTGTGAACATGTTATCGTCAAATAATAATATTATATATATTATTATATTCTACTTTATATATTTTCCACGCACAAACTTTGTCGTAAGCTTAAGTGTTGTTAAAAAATACTTAGTTATAATGTATTCTAAGATATAGTCACTTTTTAAAAACTAAGACGCGATAAAATTTTACAGTTAAGTCTTTTCAACAGTAGTAAGTTGCAGAGTTATAATGTCACATTCTTAAAACAATCGGTAAAGCTGTCACACATTATTCCCAGCCTTAAATATTCAGACGCATATTTTACAAATTTTGCAAGAATTAAATGTGTTTGATCTAAAGATAAAAAAAATCGGCCTTGCTCAATTTGTTACGTCCTAAAGTATAATATTTCTAATTTATCACATTCCTAATTATTCCTTTTTTTTATCTACATTTTAAAACTCATTTTTGTTTCGAATTTGAGAAATTAAAACTGAATCCAAATGTCATAAAAAACGACCAGGATTTTTTTTTCAAATTTGCACATTTTTTTTATATCTTTTTTAATCCTTGTCCGATCTCAATGTGGAGGATATGGCCACCTAATGGAGCTATATCAAGAGTTATTTTTGAATTGGAATGGTGGGAGGGAGTTTTAAGATAGCATACACATCCATGCTTTCGAACAGAAATCGATAAATCAATTGAAAAAAGGCTGCTCGTAGTGGGATTCGAGCCCATGAGGTCAGGCATGGAAGCCGACGAGCTTGACCACTGTGCCATGGACTCGATATGTTGTACTATAGCTGGTTCTTAACGCAATGCAACTAATTTTAAGCCTTGCTCAATTTGTTGCGTCCTAAAATATAACATTTCTAATTATTCTTTTTTTTATCTTAAGTTTAAAACTCATTTTTATTTCGAGCTGAATCCAAGTGTCATAAAAACCGGGCATGATTTTCACATTTTTTTCTTAGAATCAAATTGTTGATACTAGATGATTTAAAATATAAAATATATGCTTCATTTTTTTTCAAACACTAAAAATTGTATATTTTCATTTAATTATTTGATAAAAATTGCTCTTATCAGGGCAGGGCGATGTGGAGTCGTAAAAAACACAGTGACTCCAACTTTGGCATTTACAAATATCCGAATCTGACTCCAATTTAAAAAAAAATATATATAAATATCTCGTATTCACGTGCTTTTTTTTTGATCTACTGAAATGCATAACTTTTTTTATTTCAAAACAATTAAATATTTTTAAAGAAAAATGCTGCTGTAACTATATTTATTTTTAAACATTTTCTCGTTTGGATGTTAATTAAAAGTGTTATATCCTTTATTACTAAATACAATTTTTGGACAATATAATATACATGTGTGAAACTGGCTGTCAAAAAGGCTTTTCAACCGAAAAATTCAATTGTCCACTAGTACATCAATTATTCTGCGGCAATAGCATTGGATAATAAATAAAACAATGGGATATTTTTATTCAAAAACTATGTTAGGTATAAAACCGGTAAAATTTTGTCTCGAAAATTTAACGAATAAATTTATACGACAGCTAATAAAAAATAAAAACGTATCTCAATCGCCTAATTCAGTGAAATTATGTAATTTAAAATTTAAAATACTTTTTAAAATATAATATTTTTATTTTATTATAACATCAAGTTTTTTCTTATTATATTTTTGCACAAAAACCTATTTTATTTATAATACGCAATAAGACTTTGAAATGTTGTTTGAGTATATCAAAAAACCGTATTAACAGCTAAAAGTAACGTTTTAACCGTTTGGATACCACGCAAATAAATCATCAATATGTCCCAGAGATAATTTAAGAGATAAGAAAAATAATTTTGCCCAATATACACTCGAATTCGATATTTTAAAAACTTATATTGACTAAGTATATATGTAACTACACATATTCATCAAAGTATTGCTTATATTATATTATAAAACCAAGTATTTGATTTTTTAAATGTCTTGGACGTCCGTGTTCACTTGCATATGTTCCGGACACCCGTGTCCGCTTGGTATTCAAGTGGTTAAGCATTGCTTTTTTCTTATGTAACATGGTTAAACGGCGTTCCGACACCTTTTTTCTCTACATTTTTAACGTTTAAATATTCGCGAAATTTTTGATCTGCTGGAAACATAATTAGGACCCTTTTACAAAAGTGCTGCAGTTGCTATAGGCGATCAGCGTTTGAACAATTAAGTAACAAATAGTTTTCGTAAAAAAACTACTGTTGAATTTTTTTAATTATGAAACCATGTGCTCTACATAAGGATCGGGCATGGATGATTTTTTTTTACAGGAAGTGAATTCCGGCACAGTTCGGAAAAAAGCATTGGTTTCAAGTATAATAAAACCTTAGAATTGAAAGTTACATATTTTCAAGGGTGTGTAAATGTGAGTTTTATCCTAGTCTAGTTGTTATTTCTAATATGATAGAATATTATTTTTATTGTATTTAAAATTTTGTTCGTTTCGTTAAGCACGGCATTATATGTAACTACTATCATGTCTGCAAAGAAAGAAAGAGAAAGTGATGTAGATTTTTTGGCATTTCGTATTCGTATAATGACACCCTTATTCCAATCATTGCAATGTCAAAATTCCCGCAAATATCGACAAGTCAGTGGCTAACAACCGAAACTAGAAATTATTCAGATCTAAATAACCTTTTTGTGATTAGATTTTTCGATGATTATTATTGGACTAATTAGAAGTGAAATGAGCCAAGTGGTATTTTGCATAATTGAAATTTTCGCCTATGATAATAACATGATGTATAATTGGTGTATTTTATATCCAAAAATAATAATTTGATGTCACTTAAGTTTCAATTTATTTATTATTGTATATATATTAGAGCTTCGGAGTCGTAAAAAAATAAATTTGATTATTTTTTAACTTCAATTTAAACACAAAAAGTTTTCTACAGTTACTAAAATAGTAGAAATAAAAATCAAATTTACATATTGGTTGAATCGAAGTCACGGAATTTTATCACGAATCTATATAGCCCTGATTTTTGTAAAAATATTTTAAAGCTTTCATATTTTGTTTATATAATATATCAATAGTAATATAAACAAGACTTTGTTAAAAATTGAACAGCCCTCTTCACAATAATAATTTCAAATCATTGAAACCACAAATACTTGTAATACCATACTTAAAATTCATAGTGCAATTTTTTTCTTCTAAATTATGATGTATTTTTTTACTTTTTTGGTTATTTAAGCGATGCTATTATGATTGACGTTTATCACCCAACACTTAGTAACCACTATAAGCATTATTTCAAGTGTAAAATATAAAACGATAATCAGTTCTCGTAACCGTCAACTCAAAGTAGCCGACCGGTCCAGCAGTGAATCAGACTGACTTAAGTGATTGTAACTTTACCAATCTCTGTTTGATGAACGTTTTAAGAACAGTGTCAATGTAAGCGATTGAGAGATCCCAAAGAAAGTGCAAAAAAAATGTGACCGTTGTTTATAGATAAAAAAAAACAGCAGATGGCAGGAAGACGAACAGACATACTGAAACATTATTATCTTAATTTTCTCTACAGAAGTTGGAAGAAGAAGAGTCTACTCAGTTGCACAACTTGTCCTTTACGTAGAGAAGAGTTCATAAGAATTTAATGGTAAGAGAAACAATATTAATGGTTAGCTAATTGCTCTCTGAACGTTTGTTGTGTTTGTTGGTTGGATGGGAAATAAGAAATCCAAGACAAAATTTGAACACAAATCCATAAATCAATTTGTGAAACTGTACACTGAGATTTAAGCACATGCACATTGCAAAGGAAGTCCATTACAATTACCACTCCAATTGAATGCACTTGAATTTATTTTAATGCACTTATATGCATAAATTGAAATTTGGAAATGGAATAGTCTTCATTGAAGGTTGTATTTTATATTCAAAATGATTACATCTTTAAATTAAAAATTCCAAATGTCTTTTGTTTTTGTGCAATTGAAATCGAGATAATATCGCAATCATGGATATAAAATTAAGTTAACAGGGTTAGCCTAGAGAGGTTTTTGCTGATTTATTACTTTTTACTTAATTATATAGATTTGGTTATTAGTAAAAATATGATAATAAAAATGTACATTAAAGATGGATTTGGCAGATTCAAACAACTGGTATACTAGTTAAGTTTATGCATATTTTTAAATATATCCTTCTCCTAAAGAAGTTTATCTCAACAGAATTATTTCTACGGAAACTGCTTGTTACTCAATTACTTAACCTCTCCTTTTTTTCCAACGAGGGTAGGAATAAAAAAGTAGGGCTAAGTCAGGACTAGTGGTTAGCTAATCTTGGTGGGTATGGGACATCACATACATTCCTGCCTTCGAACAGAAATTCACATATCGATCAAAAAAACAATTTATAAGAATGTCCGTGCTGGGATTCGAACGCGTGACCTCTGAAACGAAAACCAATGACGTTGAGCACTCGATTACGCAGGCGGCAAAGATATACAATACAGTATTTTAATACGTTTATGAACTAGTAGGTTTTGAGATGCTATATTTTTAACACATAAAAATAAAAGCTAATTTTGGTATATTTACAAAATTGTATATACAATATTTTAGCTCTAAGCCATCGGTGTGTTCTATTCATTGGATTTGAAATAAAAAAACAGTATATGTTTTAATTTTAAAAACAAATGCACAATCATCGTTTGATTCAAATATGTTAACTTCGTCAGAATCTTAATTTGAAGCATTTTTTTTTTAAATATTAAAAACAAATGCGCAATCATGTTTCCGATTCAAATGTATTCCTTGGGATCAGAATTCAAAACGGGTCTATTTAAAATGTATTTTCTAACATTGATTTAAAATATATTTATACTTTGATCCGACGGTTAATGAGATTTTTGCAAATGAACCTGTAGCGGCATTCGTATGTTGTTATTCAAGTCCGCATACCAGAACGCTCGAGCTGGTGGACCTACACATTAATAAAATATTCATAATGAATTTGAGTATTTCAAATAACTTTGTTTGGATCATTTTGAAATTTATAATTGGGTCAGTAATCATTGGGAAAACTATTTTGCACAAAAGCTCTAACGCGGATATTACAAATTCCTCTTGACAAACGTATATTATATGAACATAACATATACGTTGATAAAATATAGTTCTGTAGGACGTTAATTGTTCTATGTAACTCATTACGAATTTCATGTTTAATCTGTGTGATTTTTCTCAAGTATTTGACGGATTTATTTATTCTATTTTATTGTATACAATTCAAGCATTATTCGCTTTCCCGTTTATTTTTCATAGTCCCAGCAAAGCATCTATTAGAACAATGTTATAAAATCCCGCATTAATCGTTCCCTGATTTACCGATTTCATCGATCTATCGTCATAATATTATGGTCCCGTCCAAATTCCAGTCCGATTGACTGTTTTTCTTTTTTTAAAAAAATATTTCTCATTTCGCTCATAAATAGTCTTGTTTCACCATTTTTTTAAACTCACAACTAAAATGGCTAAATGAATTGAAATATAAACTGAAAACAAATCAAGACCTCGAAAAAAATGCGTTGACATAGCAAAAAGAGTTACAAAAGTACGTGGGTTTAAAGAGTATCTGTTAAAATTTAGACAAACTACAAATTAGTATGTTTTAAGTAATTTAAAAAAAAATATTTATATACTCTTAAAAAAAAGTCTAGATAAATAAATAGGTTGTTTAAGAATTTAACATATATTTAGATATTATTTCATTATTTTCCGCATTATCGGCTCTTGAAAAATTAAGAATCGAGGTTTCACCTATTTTGCCTATTTTGCAGTCGGGTCCGTAGTGTGGCTTCCGTGACGGATCTCACGGGCTTCAATCCTAGTACGAACAGCATTTTTTTAACGATATATATATTTTTGGTCGAAGTCATGGAACAACAGTCACATATTTTTTTTTGCGCCTGAGATCTCTCAATCGCTTAAATTGACACTGTTCTTGAAACGTTCATCAAACATTGGCAAAGTTACAATTACTTAAGTCGGCCCGATTCACTGCTGGACCGGTCGGCTACTTTGAGTTGACGGTTACGAGAACTGATTATCGTTTTATATTTTACACTTGAAATAATGCTTATAGTGGTCACTAAGTGTCGGGTGATAAACGTCAATTATAATAGCATCGCTTAAATAACCAAAAATGTAAAAAATTACATCATAATTTAGAAGAAAAAAATTGCACTATGAATTTTAAGTATGGCATTACAAGTATTTGTGGTTTCAATGATTTGAAATTAATATTTTGAAAAGGGCTGTTCAATTTTTAATAAGCTCTTGTTTATATTACTATTGATATATTATATAAACAAAATATGAAAGCTTTATAATATTTTTAAAAAATCAGGGCTATAGATTCGTGATAAAATACCGTGACTTCGATTTAACAAATATGTAAATTTTATTTTTATTTCTAATATATTTATTCTATTAGTAACTGTAGAAAAACTTTTTGTATTTAAATTGAAGTTAAAAAATAATCGAATTTTTTTTTTACGACTCCGGCTCCGAAGCTCTAATATATATATATACAATAATAAATAAATTGAATCTTAAGTGACATCAAATTATTATTTTTGGATATAAAATACAACAATTATACATCATGTTATTATCATAGGTAAAAGTTTCAATTATGCATACACCTAATTCTCTTTTTGCACGGGTTTTTTTTACATCGTGTTATTATCATAGGTAAAAGTTTCAATTATGCATACACCTAATTCTCTTTTTGCACGGGTTTTTTTTACACGATCCAATTAATGGAACTTATTTCTAATTTCTTTTTGTACATTTCATTTTTTTACACGGTCTTTTTTGCTCGGGTTTTGCGCATGTAACGTATCCCTCGTGCAAAAAGAGGATTGGGGTTATATTAATATTTATCACTTCTCTCATAATACGAAAGATATAATCACAATACAAAAAAATGTATCTTCGTGTAAAATAATTGATTACGTCATAATTTGTTATTTAAAAATATAATAATTTACAATAATATTATAATACATTAAAACGTGGCAGATTTAAAACAGCTTCCGGCCGAAAACGTACGAGATACCGATTTAAATCAATTCATCACGCACGAAGAACTGCAATTTATAACAGTCTATTATTTCAAAATTATGCTTTATATGTTTCCAAGGACCCGCCGAATTTCGCCCGCGGTGCTTGGCTTGCCGAACCCTGCTGAGAAAACTCCATCGGTTATACGTCGTACCGCAAAAGCCGCAGACTATAGCATTTGACACTTCGGTTTTCTTCGGGCGGATACGGTTTTTGTCGGTTTTATTATGACATAATTATTTTATTAGCAACGTCATAGAAAGTATGTAATTAATTTGCCTATCAATATGACAATAAATTATATGTGTCCATATTGCGGGCATTTTACCGAAATATAGTTAAGTATATCTATATATTAATATTCGATAATGTCCGCCCGTCTGTATGATTGTCCCCGATCTATTTCTTCTTCTACGAAATATATTTGTTAGCAAACTTAAGCATTTCAAATATTCTAAAAAATATATTATTTACAATTTAAATACTGCTGGGGTGTCGGTATATGTCCCGAGATCTATTTCTTCTTCTACGTAATATATTTGTTAGCAAACTTAAATATTTTAATTATTCTAAAAATTATATTATTTACAATTTACAATTTATTTTTCACGCCGGTAAAGTTTCTGACTACTTAAAAATGCAACAAAAATCCCCTCCGTTGAGGTCAACGGGCTTACAGCTAGTATTTATTTAATAATTATGGTCAAATGAAAAATGCTTCTTTCTATTTTTTATATATATAACTTAGAAAAATAATTTGCTCCGGTCCAATGGCGTAGCGGTTAGCGTTGTTGGCTTCCGTGCCGGATCTCACTGGTTCGAGTCCCAGTATGAACAGCACTTTTACGGTGAATTTATCGATTTCTGTTCGAAGACATGGGTGTTTGTGATGTCTAAAATGTCTTCCTCTCCCACCCTTTCGATTTTCTAATAATTAGGCGTAGCAAGAGCGAGTCTTCTGATAGTCTTCCTTTCTATACCTACTACTCTCTTTGAAAACAAGAGAGGTTAAGCGACTGAACAACAAACAATTCTCGCATAAAAACTTCTGTTGAAATACCTCTATTAGGGAGTCATATGCTTCACATTGGAAGCAGATATGGATAAAGAAATTGCTTTAACATTATTATTATCATTTTATATTATTTTATGCCATTATGACTGCCATTGCTACTCAACCAGGATATTTAAAGATAGACAATATTGTTTCAATCTATTTTTTTAAAAAAATAGATTGAAACAATATTGTCTATTGTTTGCTGCTGTTAATTTGAATATGAGTTGATAGTTTTGAATTATATTTTTGACGCAAAGTACTAGACGTTACTCTACCAATAACAACATAATAGGGGAGCGTAAAAACGAGAGAACCCTTACGACATATTTCATTTAATCAAACCTAAAATCTAAATAGTTTTAATATCCTTACATTTTTATATAAATTAATATAATATTCGACAAACGTTATTTTATGCATTTAAAATCAATTTTATTATTCTGTTATAGATTCCTTTTTGTATGTTAAAGGTTGATAAAAACGGTAGGTGCCTCAAAGTTTCTCTGCGTCTTGTCAATATCTTTGCCGAAATTATGCTAGCATCCCGTTGCGTCAACGAGTACATTGTGGATGATCAGCGGCTTTCCTGGTCCCCATAATCTATTTAGTCAAGTGAAGAGACGGACGGGAATTCTTTGAGGCATTGACAGCATGTCCAAAGACTAGATTTGGATGACATGTATAGCCAGTTTTTTCCTCATTCTTAGCTTCGAATTTTATTAGAACCACTCGATATAATGTAACCAAAAACTGTTAGAAATACCATGACTGGAAATCGTAAATCAGCAACGTCAATAAAAACAATCGATATAAAAAACAAGCACAATTAATTGAACTAAACTTTAAATGTCTGCCAGTTGTCATCACAAAAGGGGTAGTTGGAGCTTATGCCTATAACTCGTTCTATGTCTATATATCTGCTTGTAGTCGATTGGTCAGCGATGTTTCCTTTGGTTGCGACTTTCACAGCAACGGAATTCAGTACCAACCTAATATTCTTTTTCTCTACAAAGAGAGAAGCTTAGTGATTGAATAACAGTCAGTATACTGGAGATAAACTTCGCAATCTAATTTCTTCTTATCGACACATCTTGTTTATTTGTTAAATAAATATGAACAATTTTAGGGTGTTCAATGTCAATACGCAAAGACATTAATTATATTCTAAAAAATATAATATACATTTATACTAATCCCTACTTATATTCATTATGATCAGTACGGGTTTCGCTCATGCCAAGCGTTATCAACAGATAAGTTAATACAATATTCTAGTATTATTTACATAAATCAAAATGAAATAAAAAACGGTGTAATCAACAATTGATATTGAAAAGAATTCATTCATAAAAGTACAAAAGATGAATAAGTGACACTAAATTGACTAAAATTAAAATGTCTTATACCTTTAAAATCTAATTACAAAGCTCGTCAAAGAGTTATTGGAATTTTTTACAAAATAAATTCATAATAATACAATTAATTACTAAACGTTAAATCATCGTTTATCACTATGAGTGAAATCGATCCTGATCTCAATAAATAAATGTGGGAAATAGTACGAGTATATTTCATTTTTTGGAAATATGTAAAAGAAAAACATTAGTTTCGTAAACTCAACTGCGATGCACATTGTCAGAAACCAATTAGGTGCAAAAATCAAGGACCGCGTGTTTTTGTATGATATTATTAAGAAAGGATACAATAGGTAATACATTTTTTCTTCCAAGCAGCACTTAGCGGAGTTTTCGAGACATCAATCTCTCGCTCACTTGCCACCAAATTAATGTCGTTTTCCTGCTTCAGACAAACTTCATTGTGTTTTTAACCGCCGCGATACAAACAACGCATACAAAAGTTGAGAGCGCTACTTGACTAAGTGCACCGTTTCCACAGTGAATGTAAATAAATACACAGAGCATGTAACTTGAAACATACCTTACATACAAACATGTTCATTTATGAAACAGCTCGACACTTAGAAATTTGCATTTACTTACAAGTGACTAGCAGAATATTAAATTCAGTTTTTCCATTTGTGTTTTAGGACAATCAATTGTATTATTATTTTTCCTTTTGGAAAAATAGTTAATTAAATTGATAAAAGCCAATATTTTCAACTGCACTTAATTATTTATTAACTTTTACTTGTCTTGAGGAATTTCTTCTCGGGACATTTCTGGCAAAATTTTGAACACGACTAACGTTGCTACACTACGGAATACACCCTATAAGAAGAGTGTGAAGCCGTAGAGGGTACAACTTTAAGTACCCTAGAGAATTTAAAAATATATATACATATTAATTTAAAACTAATCTAACAATTTGCTGTAAAATTTCTGTGCCAAATTTTCTATCCGATCTCAATGTGGATCATATGGCCTGATAGAGGATCTTAACTGAGAGAACTGTTTATTACTCAGTCGCTCAATTTGTTTCAAAGAGGGTAGTAAGGATATAAGGGTACGGCTAAGACAAGACTAGTGGTTAGCTTATCGCTCTCGCGGTGGAAGGGAATTTTTAGACACCACAAACACCCATGCCTTCGAACATAATTGATAAATCGATCGAAAAATACTGTTCGTACTGGGACTCGAACCCGTGAGATCCGGCACGGAAGCCCACAACACTAATCAATGTGCCATAGGACCCAACATGGTTTTATTAAGGACTGGTTTTTCTTATAAGCATAATTTGAATTTTTCTTATGAATTGACGGTTTATTATATCCACAGCTTTGACTCATCTAAGTTTCAATGAAATATACCGTCGATGCATATCAAATATGGTCTATGTGACGAAAGAGCATTCCGAGATAATCGATCTGTTTAAAAAAATAACGAAATGGAAAATAATACTTCTATCAATGGAGATTGGAAAATTATTCCCATTGATAGAAGTGTAATTTTCCGTTTCGTTATTTTTTCAAACAGTTTCTATCGATTATCTCGGAATGCTCTTTCGTCACATATAACATATTTGATATGCATCGACGGTATAAAATAAGCTACTTATTTGTAAAACAGGGCTGTGAAGTTATAAAAATAAGCCACGACTCCAACTCTACCATTGAGGTTCGACTCCGGACCGCCATCCTGCTCTAAGCTATTATAATTTAAATGTAGTTTTTAATATAAACATATATTAAACTGTACTAGAAAATTGTTTTTCAAATAATAACTTATGCACGTATTGGTTGTTTGTTTATTTTTCTTATTTTTCATTAAAACGCATTATTGGTTCCAAATCATTACAATTTGATTTTTTGTATAAAACAAAATTAAAGTATAATTAATGTAAATATGTTATTTATGAATTTAAATTCATACGCATAAATATATCTTCCGTTTTGCCAGTTTCTCAAAACAGAGCACAAATAAAGCGATTAACTAGTCACAAGTCCTTGCTTAACCCTATGCTTCTGTCTCTACCTTCTCTCTATAAAAGAAAAGTTGAAAGACTGACATGCAAACCATTTCTTGCTAATTGACTTCTGTTGTTATACTATCAAAAGATCTATAATGGGAACAGACATCGTTAAAAAAATAAAAACCCGGATTTTAAAAATATTTTACAATAATCTAGATGAATACGAAATTTCAACAACAGTAACCTTTTGAGAAAATAAAACCATTCAAAAATAAAATATTTTTTTTACAAAAATATTGTCGGTTGAATTGAGAAAGATGCAAAAGTATAGAAGAAATTTATAAATGAAATCAAGTTTTCTATTTGTATTGATAATTCCTTTACATTTGTAAATTAAATATGTTCGTATAAAAAAGCACTTTAAATTAATTGTAAATACTCAAAGAATCGAAAAGGTATTCCAAGAATATATAAATTTCTATTTTGTTAGTTTTATAATAATTTTCCGATGGTTGAAAATTGCAATTTTATCTTTCAGTATGTACATGAAAAGCGCTCGTTCTACTAAGAGTATTTTCTGGGTATTCAAAATATGCAAAGCTCTATGAAAAATCATATAATTATATCAATATAACGCAATTACATGACGGCAAAAACTTTCTTCTCATACTACGAAAGCATCATAATATGTTTATATCGTATATTTTCTTTTGTGTAGAAAGATTCAAAACATTTTATTTGGGAATTCAAAAAATATATTTTATTCGTAAAAGCCCTTGTATAATAATATCAGCCTCGAAAGGTGAAGTGAGTCAATAGTACAACTTTTTTCTTGGACTTTTAAGTAAAATCACGTCTTGGTGTTTTGGTGGAATGCATGTTTTTATTTTACGGATATAACACTATTGCAATGAGGTCACTTCACTTTTACAATACTTTAAGACGTTTAGAATACATTACAACGCATCTAACATGTTTTTTTTTCTAAAATACAACTTGGCTTACTTCACCTCCAATAAGTCCAATTATATTTTGTAACTAGCCACAATTCTCTTTTGAAGTATGAACTTTTTATTTGCGTAATTATCTAATTAATGGTGCACTTGAATCATTACTTTTATAAAAATAAAAAAAACTAACCTGGCAATATTTTTTACATTCATGATATATTTCATTGGATAGCGAAATATTACATGTTGACTTGAGGAATATATTTGTGGAATCTTAATAACAGATTAAGACTGCAATTATCGATATATTTACAAAACATTAAACTTTTTTGTATGTGTTAAAAAAAGAACTTATTTTTCGAAATCACCATTATATTATTAAAAATATACAATATATAATACATACACGGTAAAAAAAAAACATACAGCAAATAGGAAAAGCATGTTTTCATTTTGAGCATTAAAAAATATCATATTTGACCTTATAAGTTATTCATTAAATAATTCAAAACGTTATATATTCCCCAGTTACACGAAAGATTCAAAAATTTTAAATCTGGCACAAAAATTCGATTTGAATTGGCTTTTTGAAGGCAGCAAAAACCATGTCTTCAAATCGGTACGTAAATGACAGCTGTGCTTATAAATGCATCGATAGCGGAAGACTTCTAAATGGAAAATGTCTCATCTCTGTCTGAGGGGCATTTTTCAATCACGTCTGCGAGACTTTTTCAATAGCGAATACACCAGAAAGGAAAATACTCCATGCCATTCGATGTTAATGTTGTTCTCGCGTGATGCGATGTTTTCCCGCGCGTGTCGCCACGTGTAATGTCCGCCATGTTGTGAACACGACATTTTGTGAAGGGTGCTTTTCATTCCAGTGAAACTGCGCCAAATAACAAACGTGTGTATAATAAATAAACCTTTATTTTCCCATTTAATTTAAACTTTCAATTAAGATGAAGATTTGAAATAATTATTTTATCTGCCTCTTAATTGCAACATTATCACTTAGCTGTAATCTCACGTATCGTGCTTTTCATTTACAAGCATAAATAAAACATTAAAAATTATAAAATAATGTAAAGGTTGATCGAGAATAAAGAATACATTTGTCTGTGTTTCTCTGCGTTCATATATACCGAAAGATTATTTAATATTTTCTCAAAG
This sequence comes from Himalopsyche tibetana, assembly GCA_030503985.1. Classification (NCBI taxonomy): domain Eukaryota; kingdom Metazoa; phylum Arthropoda; class Insecta; order Trichoptera; family Rhyacophilidae; genus Himalopsyche; species Himalopsyche tibetana. The sequence goes on along the minus strand of JAPJYX010000002.1, from coordinate 35,614,581 downwards.
AAAAGATAATATATTCTATTAATTAATGCTCATGAGTTTATTAGGTAAATAGCACTTAAGAAGGGGTAAGGGAAGAAAGTCTAAAAATCGCTGTGACGATTTTTGTAAATTAGAAGACAACAGTTGTTTTTAATATGATTTGTCACAAAACTGATAAAATGTAATCATTATTTTTTTATATCAAGACATTTATATATAAAGTAAAAAGTTTATGTATTTTTTGTATGGGAGATTGAAAAATGTAATTTTATTCAAATAGGGGGCGGTTAAAAAAAATGTGACAAAATGTAACGATTAGAGACAAAGTAAAGCATAATCAGGGAATCGGTGTCTTGGACTATTTTTACCGGAATCGAAATCGGGAATATAAATCGCTAGAGTCAAAAGAGTTGCCACTGTATACCATAAAATAAAATATGAATGGTTCAAATCTATTAAAAAAAATTCAACTGTATATTTTTTAAAGGTTACAAAAAAAACATTGTCGAGTTAATACTGATATGGAAAATTTACACCTTCGTTTGATTAAGAAGTTGTAATCCATAAGAAAAAATCTTAATGTATTCTAAAATACATCTAATTCGTATTAATTGGTGAAATATTGACTGGAAGTACATGAATAAAAGAAATGATTTTAAAAACTTAAGACCTTTTCAAGGAAGAAAAAGAATATTTTAATAGTACTGCAAATAATACCCAAAACGAAGTAGCCAAAACTGAAAAGGGCAGGTTATAGTTTTGGTATTAAATCTAGATCTACCAGAAATATTTTTATTTGGTAAGCACATCTAAAAATATTCCTGTGTTGATTCACATTCTAACTATGACATAACTAAACATAACAATCAAAAAATCTACTAACGTAATTTATATTAAATAATTACATCTTTTACTTTCGTGTGAAAGCTATCGTTAATTTGTGCAATGCGATTCTGCAGACGTAAACTGTAACTTCCTTTGCAGAATTGCAGAATTGCAGTATTTCATAATTTCGTAAAAGAAAAATCATACGTGTTCAAGAGTAATACTGATAATATCGCCTGGTCAAGTTTTGAAAAAACTCATATTGATAAATAATTTAGAAGGAAAGAACATAATAAATAAGAATGTTTTCAATTTTATAATTGTACCGTTTAATCACAGTCTTATTTTGGCGCTGCTTTTAAATAATATTAGATGCTGTAAATAAAAAGGGCAATTCATGGCACTCAAGTTTATACCTGAGCACCATTCACTTTAAAAATATAATAAAAATAGTATATTTTATAATATTTTAATTTTAATTACAAATAAAAAAATAATTAAAACGTTTTAACTTGAATAAGAAAAGTCGATGAAACAGTATAAAAATTCGTTGCTGGGCCAGTTGAATAGCCCTTGCAAATGGCAGCTTATATGACACATAATCAAAATGTACATATATGTCATTCATAAATAAAAATGGACAGTTTTATTTAGAAATTTCAATGAATTTGATTACAATAAGTTATTTGTAAGACAGTGTTTTTTTCGTGGTGGTACCTGGAACGTATTCTTCATTCAAAGATGGTGGGTGTTCCCACTTTTAACGAATTATACCGCATAAACTACAACATATATTGACTGTGGAAAGGAAAAAGGACGTAGCCCACACATATCAAATTTTACAAGAGGCGCTAAAAACGTGTTTTGATGATTTTGTGATATATGCAAATTATGAATTATGCACAACCTTTAAGTGCACGGATACTTCTAAACTGGTGTTAAATTGACATAATATAATATCAATTAAATAAATTGTCTCAGAAAAACCTTTATTTCAATGTTTTTTCTTGGTTTTATTTTTTTAAAAGGTCATGTTTTTCAAACCTAAGAGTTAAATTTAGATTCTAATTCGGCACTTTCAGCTTCCTTCCTTTTGATAGAATGTGTGTCAAGTTGTATACATTGTGACTATTGAAAAAAAATTGTTTTGGAAAATTTTGGGTATCGTCCTTTTTCCTTTCCACAGTCAATATTATTGAGAAGTATTTTGTTATGTAAATATGTTACGTAAAAAAAACATATTTCAAAAAAGAAAAACTGTCATTTTTGACATAATCAAAATTTAAGCATGTTTTGGAATTCGATACAATCAAAAATATGATAATTTATCAACATATTTTTTTAACCAAAGAATATATTTTTCGTAACAGTAATATCATTATGTAATGAAGTGTTTTTCACTTTAGTTGTGGTTGCAATAGTATTAAATACAAACAAAAAATAACAATTTTTATACGCAATCGTATAAAGGTTATTTTCGTTTTAAGATTCTCATATAGCAACACTTGACAGATACGTTTGAAACAATGTTTAACATGGAAATTTTATTTAAGTCGCAAACAAAGGTGTTTTTCGTAAAGCAACTTTTGTGTGATAGAATCAAGCCCGGTGCTGCGTGTGAACGGTGCATAACACAGCATAGACAGTGCAATGAAATTGAAAACGTGGGAAGAAAAAAAACAATAGAACGGGTAGAAAATCTTTTAGTTTGTGCAGTGGAGTACCAAAAAATAATAAGTGAATAATAATAAAATTAGCTTATTACAGAACAGTTAATTTCAAACGCGAATTTGTGATGGCCTCACTATACAAACATATGTTACATAGTTTTACAAAGATAAATTAGAAGTATTACGAAAAATTAAGTAGAAGATTTATAAATTGCCTAATTGTAAAATGATTAAGTGAAGATAATATATATTGATAAAATAGTTTTTTTTAATAAAATTTACGTACATTTAGTAAAGCTCAATTGTTATACATATATACTTTTAAGATCATGCGCAGGACTGGTTTCACTCATGACGAGCATTTTCAACTGATAAGAATACACGTTAATATCTGTATCTATTTATTCTGAACTAAGTAAAACTATTTTTACTTGGTTCAGTAAATGAATGTGGAATTAGTAGTTACGTTTGCTTTATTTTTTTAATGTAATACTCACCACTTTTAATGTGTTCACTGTCAATACTTTGTGGAAAGGTGTGACATTCAAAAAATAAAATACTCATTTGTACTTATTTCACTTTTACTTAAGAAAAATTGAGACCAGTTTCTGTCATGACAAGCATTATCAACTGATAAGAGCATTGTGTTTAGTGTATTGAGTGAAACCGGTCCTGATATTTTTAAATAAAAGTGCAATTAGTAATATTTTTTTAATGTTATACTAACGTCGAAAGAGACGACTATAGTATTTTAATTGTTTTATCTTATCATTTGATAATGCAAGTCATGAGCGAAACAAGTCACAATCTTTTTCAACAAAACTGTAATTAGTTAAAATGAATATTGTTGAAAATGAACGTTGAAATAGACGAGTATTTAATTATATAAAATAAAAGATAAAAATAGTTTGCCAATTAACGAAGATTCGAATTATGCGATATTTGACATAATTTTTCTGTAGCATTGCAAAATCTCCATAAAATTGGTAGTTGAATAATTATACAAAAATAATACAAAACCAGTTCATTGAAAGTGTAGAAATGGTTAAAAACAAAATTTAATTGCATATTTAGAAACATTCCATAAACACTATAGCTAATTGCGAAGATTAAATAAATCTCATGTCACTACGGGTTGCGCAAAAAGCTTGAAAATAAAATAGTCATTACATCATTATCTGCATTCTAATCGTAAAATTCACACAATGCATCGTGACGAGGACGCCAATGCCTGTCTGCATTCAATGCAATCAAAGTTGAGAATGAAATATCTCCCAAGCAAAATTTTCCTATATAGAATGTAACAATGATTTTACTTTTTATGAATGATATGTTTTAATCTAAGTATTGCGTATTCAATTATTACTCTAACTGTCACAAGACCGTGGCATATTTATACATACATAACCAGATAAACTTTAAGTTCCGGAATTTAAGCCCGTTAACCTTATTTCATTAACTTAGTACAAAGATGGAATTTAGGTTTTAGTTCACATTTCATGGACAGCTGGTTGAAAGCAATTTTATAGCCATATTTTATCATATAAATAAAATAACAACAATGAATGTTATTGTATAAAATTCAACGTTCATGCATGGTTTGTTTTATGAAAATACTTTCCTGCGCTATCATGTCAAATCTGCAGTATATAACAGGAACATTTTTAGACACATGCTTTTCGACAGTCATGTTCAAACCACCACTAACATAAAAAAATGTGGCCCGAATATCATCAATTATTTGTTGCATTTTAAGCTTCACCTCTAAATTTACAAATGCAATGCATAGATTTGCAATCAGATACTGGATGAATTTTGTTATTATAAATATTAAATTGATGGCTTAGTTATTTCATAGGTTGTAGACCAAATCGCGACAAGTGTTTTGCCACTTTAAAAACCATCCTCAGACAAAAATAATGAACTTTCACAATAACCCTAAAAGAATTTTCCTGCTTCCCATTTTATATGAGTATTTATTTTTTTCGAAATAGACTCAAAGAGAGACTCAAAAACTCGTTTATATAATATATGCAACCACTTGTATTGAAACAGATATCTGAGTCAATCATTTGAATAGTTTGGTAAAAAGTGTAAAACATATAAAACTCCATTATTTATTTTTATTCATTCTTAATATAGATAATTTATCTCCAATCAAAAGTGTTAAAAAAGAAAAACGAAATTGTTGTTAAAATAACATTTTTATGCAACTTAATTTTAATACATCAAGATAACAATTCTATCTGATAAAGTACAGAATCCAATAAAAAAAACTCCGTATGTATACAAGTACATTCTGTATTTAAGGTTACACAGCGAAAAATTCAATTATTTATCAATCTGGTGATGAATCCGTATCTGGTATTTTTTTTAATTTCACTGAGATCAGATATTTGTTTTCGTGCTGAAAAGGTTGAATGAAATTATGAATTTATGGTGTTATATGTGTGTTTCTCATTTTGACATTAAATAATTTCTAGTATATTTTTTTTATCTGTAAACTAACTAAATTCTTGTTCGATAAAAAAATTAATAATATTTTTTGAGAATTTGCTTTTTATAATTAGAGGAGTTTTTTTTCTAGTAATCTTTGTATTAAAAACCTTGTAAGATCGATCCTTCATGTAAAAATAAAAAAATCAATGTTTTTTTATAAAACTGAGTAAATATGCTATACATCATTATTTTATATAATAAAGAACTTAGATTATGATCATATCGAAAGATTGAATTTGTATATCTATGATACTTTACCAAAAAATTAGTATTCAGTCAAATGTCCACACTTAAACTCGTAAATTAACAATTAGAAGGCCGCAGGTTTATCACCTCTGGTCTAGGCTTTTAGTGATCGTAAACATTGAATGTTTTTGAAATAATTTATTTTCTTAAATTATAGTTTTACCATAGTTAAAATCGTAGAAAGAAAATATTTTTTAAATAAATATAAAAATATGAAAATATTACCAAGTGCTGTGATCTTAACAGTGATACTAGTGTTATTTAACGATGGAGTGTCATCTATGGAGTCAGCATCCCCTGAGAAATATCTTCGCCCTAGAGACTTCAATCCTCATCCGTACGGTAGAAATCGGCAGCAAGCGAGAGCCAGGGGAAGGATAGAACAGCCTCCTTCACCGGGAGCAACAAAGTAATTATTAATAAACGACAACACAAATTATTATGAAAATTATCTATTTTGTAAAATCATCGTAACAATGCAGTGTTTTGGTAAAACGTTTTTTTCTTTTAATACACTTCCTTAATTGTGCAGTAGCAGAATAAGGGATTACAAAACCGGTATTACATAAACTGGGATCCCGGTATTACGGCTATCATTTCCATTATGAAAAATCACTATTTCACTATACAATAAATAGCCCTGTAATTATTATTTTAATGACTGTTGAATCTGAGAAGAGCTTTTTTTATACGAAGTTCCATTAATGATTGGCAGTATTTTTTGTTCTTTATGAAAACCAGTTTTATTATTATACTTTCAAAGATTGAAATTAATTTAAATACCTTTTGATAACTGTATTGGTTCATTCGTCCGATATTTTGCTTCAAAATGGAAATATTTTTTTGTTATTTTTTATTTATTTTAATGCCTTTTGATGTTCAATCCTGACATGGTATTGTATTGATAATTCAATTATTTTTCTAACCAAAACAAAATAAGTGAAAGATCATGTCATATTAAAGAGTAATTTGAACGTCTTGATCAATTGAATTAGTTATTTTATTCGGTATTTATTTGCGCGTCGTGTATTTAATTTTTTTATACAAAACATATTCTCATATACTTAATACTTTATAAAAAAACATATTTTATGACTCTTCAAATGTTTCCTAAATGTCAATAACAGTAGTGGGGAACCTTTGGCCTTTTGATTTTTTTTTTAGATTAGATAGATAAAGATTTTTAAAAAATTGCGTTTTGACTAATTTACATTGTGCATTAAAACTATTTAGTTTGTGGGGTAGTGTGTTAACGTTTTCTTTACTGCGGCCTTAGGTTGAATCAGATAATTGAATGTGGCCTTTAAAAATTAAACAGTTCCCCACCCTTGGTACAAACTTTACTTGAGCATGTTTTAACGACTACGCAGATAATAGAGTTTGTGTAAATTTTGTCATAAAATCTGAAATAAACAGTTGAAAATTTTAATTAAAAAAATTGGCTTATTTTGTTATTTTCAAGTTTCTTAGAATTTCGATTTGAATTTTTTCTTACTCACTTTAATCATTTTAATATATATTTCGTCGACAAAAGATACCACTGAACTGATTAAAACTTCAATCAATTTGACGTCTCAATGGCAGGAGAATCAATCCGAAAACCGATATCGTCTACGGATTTTAATTTGTTTTATTTCAGAAACGGTCCGGTATTGTTTCCAAATGACGGTCCACCTCCCCCGCGTCCGCCCCTGGTGGTGACGTCAAGACCAATCACAGAACAGATAGCCAGGAGCGAACTGAGTGACGCTAATCTGACGCCTGGACCTCCCCAGGGCCAAAATCAGAATATCGGCCAAGATGGTTATCCCGTCGCCGCCGCAGACTCCGAAGATTATGTTGCTTCAAATGGATATCGACAAAGGTTGCCCAATCCGAATGGTGCATTCCAAATTCAAAACAACGATGCGTTAGGGAACTCTAACGGATATGTTGTTAATTCTAACGGTTTTCTTGGAAGAATCGTTGACTCTAACGGCGCACAGAGACTAGGAATAGTTTTTAACGATTATACAGATGTCGCTGGTAACAATGGATACCAGCAGCTAACTCAAAATGGTAATTTGAGATTGGCAAATGTCTATGAAGATGTAAGTACTTTATTTTATTTCTTTTGAATGCATCGTTAAATGGAAAAATTAATACACAATGTTGAATTTATTTATATATCGACTGTGGAAAGGAAAAAGGACGTTACGTTACAGGAGGCGCAAAAAATGTATTTTGATGATTTATAAATCAAATTATGAATTATACACAACCTTGAAGTGCACGGAGACTTCTTAACTGCTGTTTTATTGACATAATCTAATATTAATTAAAGAAATTGTCTAGGAAAAACTTTTATTTCAGTCTTTTTTTTTGGTTTTATTTTTTACAATGTCATCTTTTTCAATCTTAAAAGCTAAATTTATATACTAATTCGGGATTTGCATTCTTTTGATAAAAAGTGTATCAAGTTTGATACATTGTGATTATCGAAAAAACCTGTTTTGAAAAAACTTTGGGTTATGTCCTTCTTCCTTGCCACAGTTGGTATATATATATATATTAAATTTGAATCGTTCAAATTATGTACATTCACACAAGTTTCTTCACTAAAGACCCGGGTTTTGACTTTCGGCATCTTCAGCCGTTCAAGTGCACGGATGAACTTAAAGTTTAAGCTGACTGAAGATGCCGAAAGGCGAAACCCGGTTCAGTGACAAAACTTGTGTGAATGTACATAATTTGAACGATTCAAATTTAATATTGAATTTACACCAAGCACCTTCAGTCGAAATCTTCAATTATATATATATATATATATTTAAATCCATACTCACAATGTAGTCCTAATGTAGATCATATGGTCTTCTAATGGAGTTATCCCAACAGATTTTTTTTTACGAGAACTGGTTGTTTATCACTTGCTCATCCTTTTCTAGATTTTTAAATTTAAATTTGAGACCTAAGTCATGCGTGTTTGTGATGTCAATTTACCTCGAATTGATCTCGAGTGACTTACTTATAAATTGTCATCGACTTTTCTATAGTTAAATATTTAGCGCATTGGCGTTGAAAATGAATAATTAATTAAATTTACAGTCGATTTTTCAGTGTCTTGTTGTTAATAATTTTAGGCAGATAATACCAACGGTGAACAATTGGTGAACTCTGACAGGTATAATAATAGAGGTACAAATAAAAATGATACTATATTGGAAAGACATCCATACGCTGCAGTGGCCAAGAAGTCTAAATTCCTCAAAGGAAATGGTGGCAGACAAGGATCCAGTGCTTTTGAGGTAAGGATCAGTAAATTTTCTGATGGAAAACATTACAAGCCCAGCCTTTTTCGTGGTGTTTTGGATATTTTTTCTTTCCTTTTAAATATTTCATAATATAGAAGGAGATTATTATTCTGTGCCTTTGTTATATGTACACTTTTTGTATAAATTAAAGACTAACAAATACATAATTTTGTCAACTTATGTGGCTTAATTTGTAAAAGCTTTGATTCAGCGGTCAGGATGGTCCGCGTTGAAGTGCTAGTAGTGTAATGTCAAATTTTGTTGTTTTGCAGATCAATAAAATGGGTAATTTTTTTTTTCGTTGAGTTGAGTAATAATACATATTTTTTCGTATGACTTTCAAATCAAAAAATATTTAGAACTAATGTTAATACATGAGCTGTAAATCCAAATTGTAATTAGTATTATATGTTAAATTATTGTAAACTTAGTTTATGATTGTTTCATTGAATATTTTGAATGCTTGAAAATTTATAATTACGGTTCTTGCAGCGATACAAAACAGTGTAATGTAACATAAATATTCTCATTCAACTTTCAAGCAAAGTTTTTTTTTATAACATTAGTGGTGGCAAATAAATAATAGAGCCATTTGCTCTACCACGAAGCCTGCGCGCCAACTGCACCGGCACTGTAATTCTGCAAGTCGGCCCCAACTTGGTTAACAGTGGCGTAGAGAAAAAACCAGAGAGCATTGCTCCTGTGGGAGCGCCGGCGCAAAATGTGTCTGTCCAACTTTGCGGGCTGCAAATTGAATTTGTGAAATGCATTTTCGCACAATTTCATATGCAAATAACGTGTCTGCCGCCTTGTAAAGTGCAGTGTACACTTGCAGTTGCAACTCGGCGTGTGAATTATTGTCACTACTTGAGGCTGAAGAGCGTTTAGTGCTTATGTCATTAAATGGCGACCTGTTGAAACGAAAAGATTCCTTTGACATTATTGTTTGAAGGAACACTTAATTCTATTATTTATGTACATTTACCAAAAAGGCCATAAGAAAGAAAAATGGCATATTGTTATCAATTGTAATAAGTTAAAATAAAGCAAGACTTAATATCAATGTAGACCAAGGGTTGGGAACCTTTTTCATTTCTAAAAGCCACATTTATTTATCTGATTCAACATAAGACCGCAGTAAAGAAGACATTGACACCCTCCCCTTTTGTTCAACTGTCGAACATATAATGGGTTGATAACAAAATTGCGTATTTTTTTTGATCAAGTCAAAAAGCCGCATCAGAGTAGCCAAGAGGCAGCAGTTTCTCTCCACTTGTGAAAACAATTGAACACAGAATTAAAGACGTAAATGATTGATATTAAAATTCGACATGACGCAGAGACAACGGATATTTTAAAACATTATTAAAGTATTTATTGTTTGTTTATATCTAATTTTGGAGATTCACATGTTTTAAAATTATTATGGTAGAGGATATGAGAGTAATAATAACCCAGTAGATATAATGTAATTCTGATTTGAAACAAAAAATTAATAGTTTGGAAAGGCTAAAAAAATTCTCGAGATAGGTTTTACAGGGAGAGGAGATAGTGACATTGAACAAATTGTTAATTAAAAAAAATATATTTCAGTTACCCTATCAACACATTATACACAAATAATCCGATGAAGTTAAGCAATTTTTCGATATGACTTATGTGAATATTACCAGAATTACGGCGTATAAAGTTTCGTAAAAATACTAACTTGTTTTCATGTTTTCCAGGAGCGAACTGCGGCCCCTCCAATTTACAACGCACTGGGAAACTACGCCAAAACAAAAGTGCTCAAGAACAAACAAAAACACAAAGCAAACACGCATTCGAGGTATAGAGCCCAAGACACGAACACGGTCGACAATCGCAAATCAAAAGATGGCGACGATGACGAATATTACACTGACAATTCCGCTAATGTAAGTATGATGCAAATTTTTGTAATATGTTTGTTGAAATGAAATGTCTATTTGTTGTTTTTCAAATGGGACAGATTTATTTTAGATCTGTGTTATTTTGACCAAATTTGAATGAAATTACGTATATCATAATACGTTTTATATCTACAGGTACTGCAAACTTCTAAAAGCTAAGTTTTAAAAAGTTAAAAGCTTTAATCTCTTACTGGCGAAGCTTTAAAAGGCAATGTTTTTTTTAATTGAACAATATTATAATATCCAACCAGACTGCACTGGCGCAATAATTGAGAAAATGTAGTATCTTTTTATATTAAAGAAAACAGCGAACATGGTGTTAAAAGTCTTATGCAAAGGTTTTAAAAATAAAATAAGTGCTTCTGTTATGTTTTATATATACTTAAAAGAAATGTATTACATGGATTATTTATATTGTTATGTCGAAGCGTAGAACAATAAAACAATCATAAAGTGGGACGTAGACACTTCTAGGGAAGTCTCTTAAAGGATATTTTTTTATCGAGTCTATCGAAAATCAGTCTTAAAACAATTTAGTTAGAGTTGGTTGCGATTCAATTTCTGGGTTAAGCCGTATATGTAAAGTAATGTTTTGATTGTTTTAAAAAATATATTTATTTTTCAACGCTCTCAACTTCTAGGCTCGTGGTAGATGTTTTTATGTCATAATTAGTTAGCTGTAACTCAGGAATAAAGACCACAGGCAAGAAAATTTAATTAGATGCACTAAAATTGACTTTATTTTGTAAAAAAATAATCTAAATTATTACTTCTTAATCCATACTTATTTCTTATTTAAAATAAAAAACAGAGTATTATTTAGATGATGTATTAACCCTTCCGTTACTATGCAAAAAAAGCACAAGCTCCTGAGCTGTGTAGTCGTTACACATAAGGCAAAAGGGAGTGAATCATGACAATTATATGTAGTACTGCTGTAGTAGTGTTATATAATTGTCATAATTCACTCCCGTTTGCCTGATGTGTAACGGATACACAGCTCAGGAGCTTGTGCTTTTTTTTGCATAGTAAAGGAAGGGTTAATAATAGAAGATTTGATTAAATCAGATTTTGATAATTTTGACCCCCCTTTCCCAAAATTGACACATTTCGTCACATTAAAATAACCTCTGTCTTAACTTAAGAAGCGCTCATTTTTTTCAATGCATTTAAAATATTATATTAAGATTTATTTTGATAATATTTTTACTGTGAATTTTCAAGGAAATTAAACCCAAAAACACTGATGTCAAAATTTCGATATACGAGCATACAAAAAATAAAAATAAAATATTCTCTATTAGATGCACTAAAGCCTATAGAACCTTTATTATACATTTATTTATTAATTTTAAATTAATAACAATTTTTTATTAAGCATCTTTTTGAATTTCCCTTTTTTTGTTACTTCGAAAACCGAGATCAACCGGGTTCTAGAAAATATTAGAATTTTTAAACCGGTTTATTTCTGTAGTCGGTTTCTGTGTTAGCCCTATTAGTTATGTATTTCCTTATAGGTTTTCTTTTTCATTTATTTCGTATGATTTTATTGATTATGGGTCTAATTCTGATGATGAATTAATGAATAGAGGAAATATAAGTGTGTATTGATATAAAGAAAGCTTCAATAAAATATTCATTTTAGCAAGAACACATTACTAATTATTGTACCTTTAATTTTGGAATTTTTCAATTAATAAGCATAATAATACCGTAGAAATAAAGCGTAATGAAACGTGAATATTTTCAATGGCTCCAACTCTTCCAGCTTAGTTAAGCAGATGTAGAACGGCCGTATGCAAAACGACCAAAGTTATGGCAGTAATATTATTCTTGTCCACTTTGCCAAATTGGTTCTGAGGACATTTTCCCCGCGTGCTACCTATTATCGCTCCACTGCAATACAAACGAACAGCAAAATGAGACATTGTTTTCAGAAATTTTATCAACTGGAATGTATTTTTATCCGTAATTAAAACAAATTATTCTGATGGATTAATTGTAATTGAAATGTGGAAAATCATTTCAAATGTTTATTTTATTGATAACATTTAATTGTGAATAACTAGGTTAAGTGAGTGTTATTAAAAATGATCACAATTTATTTAATGAAAAAGATTTTCATATTTCACAAACATAAGTTGAACATATAAAATGCATCACAGATAAATAATCACCATCAACAAAAGCTAAATCAGATTGTTTTATGACTATTTGTATATATGTGTATTTTTACTATTTGTATATGCGTGTACTCAAAATATACATTTTTTAAATACAATGCCTATCCAACAAGTATTGATGGTGAACTTCCTAAAAGTGACAACAATTCATTTGGGATTTTTTTTCAGCCTAATTGGTCTAGCAGTAAGAGGTGTTACTTAAAGATCAGATGGGTGTGAGTTCAAGTCCTGTAAAAGTCAATTTTATATAATGATTTAAGCATGGGTGTCTGTCTCTTTCCTTCTGGAGTTGATCACGAGTGACTTTTATAATTAATTTTAAATTGTCGTATGGATGAACAAAAAAATATTATGTAACCCATAACGAATGATGTAGTATTAATTATGTAACACATCGCTTGGTTATTATTGTAAAAAAAGGGCGAAGAATAGTCTGATGATGAACAAACGCATTATGATTGTAAAAAATAGGCAAATTTATAAATTTGATAATAAAAATCCAATGGGCCATAATAATTCGACGCCGGCAATAATGCTCGCGATTTAAAAATGATGTAAAAAGGCATTCGAGGCATTTCCATAATGCTTCATTTTGGGTAACAATTGATTTTTTCCCCTCATAAATTTTGATAAATCTGACACCTTCACTGGTCTTTTGATTGACGTGAAGAAATAAATAATCTTCAATGACTAAGCGCCCTAGAAACGGTGCGGTGCCGAACCTTTTTTTCATTTCGGGCATTAATCTGATTGATAAAGTGCCATCCGATATAACGAAACGATTCAGTCTTCAGACGCATAGAATCACTTACTATGACCGAGTGAGCAGTTAGGAATAGAATTTAAACTTCATTTTCCTACATCTTTAGCTTAGCAGTAATAATTGAAACTGTATGTCTTGAAAACAATAACAATATTTTTATCATTTAAATCAATAAAAAAAAAATCGTATGTGACGCATCGAAAATTAAATATACCGGATAATAATTAAATAGAAACCTGTCCTGATCCTAAAAAAATATTGTAGAATAAGTACAAAAGAGTGTTTTATTAGTTTTATTTTTTATTATACGAGAATGTAGTAACGTTGTAATACATATTGTAATTGTACAATTACAAAAAGCTTAGAAGGCTTACCTATGATAATTTAAAATAATTGATAAACGCAATATGTCAATATTTAAATTTTAGTTGATAAAAAAAATCTTGAACATTATATTTCAATATGGGTGATAAAAATTTAATAAAAATATATATTCATATAAAACAATTGGATTTGGTTGTCAATTTTCGAAAAAAAAAAAAGTTTGCTACGTCTGTGGCAAGACAGATCATCTTGTCATTTGAATAAAATGGCGGGTACTTGAAAAGATGACAGTTAAATAAATTTATCGAAACTTTTGGATTGTGACAGCTTTGATTGCTTTTTAAATGGTCTGCCGGTGTGAAATTTCCCCCAAGACTACCAATAGAAATACCCCAACGGAGGTGCTTAAAACCTTTTTACATGACAATAATTATCGTTGAACGTAAAATATAGATTTTAGGTTTTTTCTTTGCGCGTTTCAACTACAAATTGATAAATATAATTCATCCTAAATCACACCTTAAACATTGTTAAATTTAAACAAGTATGGCGTTTAAATTAAATTACTAAAGACAATATTTTTTTTAGTTCTTTTGCGATTTTTCCGTTATATCCTGGTTTGACTTGATCAAATGAACTCAACGAATCCAAGAGAAATATTACATTTTTAACATATCGACTGTGGAAAGGAAAAAGGACGTAACCCACAGTTTTTAAAAACAGCTTTTTTTCGATGATGATCACAATGTATGAAACTTGATACACGTTCTATCAAAAGGATGTTAGGTGCAAATGCCGAATAAGTATCTAATTTTAGCTTTTTAGTTTGAAAAAAGATGAGCTTTTGAATAGAAAGAAAGACTAAAAAAATAGGTTCTTCCTAGACAATTTCTTTAATTAATATTAGATGATGTCAATTTAACACCAGTTTAGAAGTTTCCGTGCACTTCAAGGTTGTGTATATTAAACACGTTTTTTGTGCCTCCTGTAAAATTTTCTATGTGTGGGTTACGTCTCTTTTCCTTGCCACAGTCGATATAATTTCACAAAGTTTGTTACAGTACATTTGAGTTATTTTTCTAGGACCAGAAATCAGGAATGTATCTGACTCGAATTATTTATAGACGCGTTTTCCACCTATAACTAGATTGGTGGCATTGACTATATAATTTAAAATGACTTCTAGGAATTAGATTAAGAAAAATTCTCAATAATATAGTATGTTTTAATATCTTGTAAACATTCTATTAAGCCTTTTCAAAAAAAATATCATTTATAAATTTCACAGTGAATATCTTATTCATTATATTCTAGTTAATACATACATACACGTATATTATAACCATTTGATGAAAATAAATACTTAATTTATAATCATTAACATGACTTAGATGTAAATTGTCAGGACACGATATCTCAATAAAACGTTTACTAAAATAACATCACAGATACGGCAATGAAAGTTGATTATATGTGTTTTACTCTAAAATAACTTTTTTGACCTTTAAACACTTCTAAAGTTCAAGATATCTGACGTAGTCTTACTGAAGCAACACTATTAATTTTCAAAGAACCTTTCTAGACCCTACATAATTAAAAAAAAGGTTCCGAACTTCTGTCCCATAGCGCCTTTAAGTTTAAGACGTTGTTTTTCACTTTAATAATAAAGTAGGTACGCGAAAAAATACGATATTGGTACTTTTGCAGAAAACTAAAGCCTGCTTTCTATTTTGTTTCTGATCAAAAAGAAAGTTCTAGAGCGATTATTCAAACTTGTTGGTTTTGTAAGAGGTATTGAATTTTTACATTGAAAAGGTTTATTCTAAACTATTTTTAAGCTTAACAACTTCTACGCCCACACATAAAAGCGCTACTTCCAAACAAGTAAAAAGTTTACAGCATATTTATTTTCGATTTAATTTATTTAAGTTTTCCATTTCATTTTCGTGGAAAATTAATTATGATTGATGGAAGCTTTTAACGACTTCACTTCATATCAATAAAGCTTATAGTTTGTGTTATATAGAATACTTTATTAACAAGTCGACAATATTTAGCACGACAAAAAGCGATGCTGACATATTAACCGTTTGAATACCGCGCAAAAAAATCATGAATATGTCCCAGAGATACTGCGTGTTTTGAGAAAAATAATTTTGCCTAATATACATTCGAATTCGATATTTTAAAAACCTATATTGACTCAGTATAGATAGCGCTACACACATTCATCAAAATATTGCTTATATTCTATTAGAATACCGAGTATTTGATTTGTCTTGGACATCCGTGTTTGCTTGCATGTGTCCGCTTGGTATTCAAGTGGTTAAGTTATAAGTAAATTTAACACCGTTTCAATAACGGATATTTTAATATTTTTTAAATAATAGTAGAACCCATAAGTGCACCTTAATTATATATCGATTGTGGAAAGGAAAAAGGACGTAACCCACACATCTTTTTCAAACTTTAAAGCTAAATTTAGATACTTATTCGGCATTTTCAGTCTCCATCCTTTTGATAGAATGTGTGTCAAGTTGTATACATTGTAATTATCGAAAAAAAACTGTTTTGAAAATTGAGGGTTACGTCCTTTTTCCTTTCCACAGTCGATATGTTGGCTTCAACAATTGCGTTGTACGCACTACAGTAATTGAATAATACAGATGAAAGATAAGTCCTTTTTTTGTTTCATATTGCTTTAAATATTTATTGTAATACAATGCAACCTATCCACGGATATCTTTTTCTGTTGATAAAAATAATTTCATAGTCACATAAAACATAGACCCGTAATAGGCAGAAAATAAAGGAGGTGTTTTTCCTAAAATTAAGTTTGAAGTCCTTGAGTACGGTTAGTAAATGGTGATATAAAATCAATGCCCATCCTGATATTATAATAAATATGTCTCGCTACTTCACAGTTCTCTAGATCAGCGTTTCTCAACCGGGTTCCTCGTGGAACAAACGATAACAAATTGAAGCACTAAAATCCACAGGCCTAAAAAAAGATCAAGCGAATGCGATAACGCTCTATATGTTTTGTCACTGTCGAAAATTATTGGCACAAAACGCAATTTACCGAATTGTTTCGCCAAGTTCTTTTAAAGATTATATAGGTCGATATGGTTAAAGTATTTAAAATTTTGACTAATTGGTGGCATTTAATTTATTTTTTGCATTGCTTAAACCAGTGCTTACCAACCTGGGGTTCGTGAAATTTTCATTCTTTCAACATTCTTTGTGATAATATATGAACATGTGAAATTTAAAAAAAATCGTGGGTCCGCAGATTATTGTTTTGAGATTTAGGGGTCCGTGGAATGAAAAAGGTTGGAAAGCACTGGGTTAAGCGATCCATTAGGAAATGTTACAAGAAACAGTCCCGTCAGTTCAAACATAACCCGTTTGATTAATTTTGATTCACTAATAGAAAACTATTCAACTAGCAGTGATGAAGCTTGAATAACTGAATAATTAATTGTGTCCCTGCCGTTAGAAAAAAGGAATATAGAACAAAAAATGAAGCGTTTATACACTTGTTTAAAAATTTATATTTATACATCTGATGTACTTGATGAATTGAGCTATATTTTTTGTAATAATTTGTTTGTTATATTATTTCAGGAAGCGAAACATTATGCGTTCTCCTACTCAGTTAAGGACCACCACACCGGGGACGACTTCTCTCATTCTCAACGAAAAAGTGGGTCAGGAACCAATGGTGAATATAGAGTGAAATTACCAGACGGTAGAGTGCAGATCGTCTCGTACACTGCTGACAACGGCGGGTACAACGCGAATGTGCGATACGAAAATGACCCTGACAACGCTGAACCAGAACCTTCAAATCCTCCTCCAAGACCTACGCGTCCCACTCAAGGATTCGTCAGCACGAGACCTGATTACGATCCGTACAGAAGCAGCGCATCACCTGGAGGATTCAATCCTGGAAGCAGTGCTGCAAGCTTTGTTCTGCAACACCAACAGCAGAGCAAATTAGGAAGAATTGTTGTGCCAAGCACAGAAGAGAAAGATTATCCAGATGTTGACTATTTTTATGATGACAATATCAAACATTCTGACAGACACTTAGTCCCAAGTCATCGTTTGGTAACTAACGACGTAAAAGAAGTTTTAATTACAAGTAAACCTGGATATTTACAAACCGCATCGCCTACACCCTCAAGTCTACTGTATAAACAATTGATCTATCATGGCGAAAATGATGAAGGTGCTGTAAATTATGCAGTTACCCCAACGTCTGTTGTTTACCTTCAACCAAGTAACGCTGGACATATTTTGAGTGAAGTGCCACACAACGGATACAGTGCTTCAACAGATTCCGGGCAAGACATCAGTAGAAAATATGTACATTTTTACAACGCCGAGTCGGTTAAATTTGTAAGCACGACACCGAAATATCCCACAATTGATGATAACTCAATATCAACAGGTGGAGGTGGGTACGTAACGTCAGCTAATCCGAATAAAGGGTATTATTCTACCGCAAGCACCCCGGCGCCCGGCATTGATGGTTACGACCACTTGGATACGCCGGAAGTATCGAGGTATCGTGCAAGGCCGGAAGCTCAGGTTTACTCTGGCCAGCATCGCTATACAAGCATAGCTCCTTCGTTGAATAGCGCTGTTAGTGACGATAGTAATGCCGTTTCACCGACTCCATTCCAAGGAGAAGGCAGGGAGAATTCACAAAGAGTCAGCTTAGGAAGGTACTTTGCTCCATCAGACAGTATTGATTTGAGAAAATATTACACCTACGAAAAACGATAGACTTAAATCGACTTATAAATAAAAAAATATAAAAGCCACGAATGAAAAATATTGGCTTATCATTATTTATATTTTCTATGTGCTTATAATACAGTATTAAATACAATATATATGTAAATATAATAACAATGATTGTTATCAATGAGGAATATTATTTATGAAAAAGTCTTTCCGTAGAATGTATTGAAATCAAAATTGTAAATAGTAAATACCATTAAAACAAAAAATATTATAAACAATTAACGGCCAATGTTTTATTAAAATAATTCTAATGTTATTTTAAAGTTACTATATAATGTAATAAATTGGCAAGACTCTGTATTGAAATTATGTATATCCGGGGATTAAATCATCAATTCAGAATATTCCAATCATCTTAATTAATTTTCAGTAACTATCTAGCTGCGTGGTCGATTGCCAACGTCGTTGACTTATAACACGAAAGTCACATGTTCGAAGCCCAGTACGGACAGTTTTTATAGAATGATTAATCAATCAATTTATGGACTTCTGTCCGAAGGCACAGATGTATGTATGTGGTGTCTTGAATTCCCTCCCACTTATCTTATCCTAACAATTAGTCCTGTCCTAGTCCTATCCTTACCTTACTTCTATATTAAAATAAAGATAGTGGTCGAGTGGTCAACATGGTTGGCTTCCGCTACGGAGGGCACGGGTTCGAATCCCAGTACGGGCAGTTTTATAAATTGATTTTTCAATCGATTTATGAATTTCTGTTCAAAGGCATGGATTTATGTGATGTCTTGATTTCCCCCTCCTATCCATCCTATCCTATGAACGGGGCATATCGAGAGCGATTAGCTAACCACTAGTCCTGTTCTAGCCCATTCCTTCTATTCCTAATCTCTTTGGGAAAAGAGAGGTTGAGCAACTGAGTAACAAGCAATTCTCGTAGAAATATTTCTGTTGCGATAAACAAAAAAAAATACTCCGTGACGTCAATTTAATGTTATATGTTTTTTAATGTTTTACAAAACAGTCAGTATTCGTAAGGGGTTTATCTGAAATATTTGTAACAGTCAGAGCATCTCTTATATTCTTTACCCTCCAATAGAATAATCGCTTCGTAAAATTCACAGTTTCAGTAGGTAAATATAGATTTTTATAATATGTCAAAGAGACAAATAAAGCCCCAAATAATGTTCATAAAAACCAAATAATATAAATTATGATACTGTTAAGTAATAAATTATTGATTATTGCTGTCGGAAACCGCAATGCAGCTATTGACGTTTTTACATGTTTTTATTACTACTGTTATGTTTATTGGTAATTGATTGTTACCGTTGTTGAAAACATTATCATCCAAATTGTTGTTAATAATGATTTTATGATATCGTTTAAATGGGTATTGTTGTACAACAATGGTACAGTAACCATTAAAAAATATTTTAATATTTTTTCCCATGTCCACACAAAATAATCTCGCGTTTTGTAATTGACTGTAAATTTCATACTTTCTCAATCAAAACCAATTTTTTTTAGTATGTATTTATAATAATTAAGATGGTTCATCAGAACTATAAATGCTACACTCGTTATTATGATTTTTTACAATCGGATAGTTCGGTGGTTATATGGCATTATAGACATCCATGCCATTAAACACACATCCACAAATTTATGATTTTTTGTAAAAAAATATTAAATATTACATCTTTCCACCAAGCTTCAAGTATTGTAATATACTTTTTGAAATTATTAGATAAATAGAGATGTAGGTGCCTGATGCGTGGTCAAATGGTCAACGTCGTTGGCTTAGAACATAGAGGTCACGGGATCGAGTTCCAGTACGGACAAATTTAATATATCGATTTTTTAATTGATTTATGAATTTCTGTTGGAAAGCATGGATGTATGTGATATTTTGAATTTCCCCTTCTTACCAGTTTTAAACATTAAAAAATGTGGTGAAAGCGATTAGTTAACCACTAGTTCTATTCTTTTATCCCTACTCTCTTTGGAAATAAATTGATTTTGAGTAAATTAGTAACAAACAGTTCTCTTAGAAACTTTTCTATCGCGATAAATTACATTGAGAATCCATATACTCGACATTAGGAGTGGACATGGTAAAAAAAAACGATTTATAATGAAACCTAAAAAAAATAATAAGTAGCATTTCTATAGACTACAATTAATTCAAACATTAATTTTTTTTAGTTTGAAGACATTTTTATTTAAAAAAAACTCAGTAATAAAATTAAAAAATAATAATAATTTAACGTTATATCCCTTAGAGTTAGTTATACAGAATGTCTTTAACACACGTAGCATAGGCAAACATACATTTGATAATAAATATTTAAATTTCCCAAAATAGCATCACAGTAATAAATTTATGGAAAATCCTGGCACGGGTGTACGCTTGCCCTAAGTAAATATTGTTCTCAAATTAATACTAATACTAGCTGTAAGCCCGTTGCCCAGCAACGTGAGATTTTTGTTGCATAGTATAAATTTTAATTTTATTTTATGGTATTTTATTTTATTTTATTTTATTTTATTTTATTTTATTTTATTTTATTTTATTTTATTTCATTTAATTTTTATTTATTTTATTTTATTTTTATAGTTAGCAGAAATTTCGTAAATTATTGAATTTTTGGATTAATGTTTAAATTTGCTAACAACCATTTTTCGTAGTAGCAGAAATTTCGTGAATAATTGAATTTTTGGAATAAAGTTCAAGTTTGCTAACAACCATTTTTCGTAGTAGCCGAAATATCGTAAATTATTAAATTTTTGGAATAAAGTTTAAGTTTGCTAACAACCATTTGTCGTAGTAGCCGAAATATCGTAAATTATTGAATTTTTGGAATAAAGTTCAAGTTTGCTAACAACCATTTTTCGTAGGAGCAGAAATTTAGTAAATTATTTAATATTTGGAATAATGTTCAAGTTTGCTAACAACCATTTTTCGTAGTAGCAGAAATTTCGTAAATTATTGAATTTTTGGAATAATGTTCAAGTTTGCTAACAACCATTTTTCGTAGGAGTAGAAATTTTGTAAAATATTTAATATTTGAAATAATGTTTAAGTTTGCTAACAACCATTTTTCGTAGTAGCCGAAATTTCGTAAATTATTTAATATTTAGAATAATGTTCATGTTTGCTAACAACCATTTTTCGTAGGAGTAGAAATTTCGTAAAATATTTAATATTTGAAATAATGTTTAAGTTTGCTAACAACCATTTTTCGTAGTAGCCGAAATATCGTAAATTATTGAATTTTTGGAATAAAGTTCAAGTTTGCTAACAACCATTTTTCGTAGGAGCAGAAATTTAGTAAATTATTTAATATTTGGAATAATGTTCTAGTTTGCTAACAACCATTTTTCGTAGGAGTAGAAATTTTGTAAAATATTTAATATTTGAAATAATGTTTAAGTTTGCTAACAACCATTTTTCGTAGTATCCGAAATTTCGTAAATTATTTAATATTTAGAATAATGTTCATGTTTGCTAACAACCATTTTTCGTAGGAGTAGAAATTTCGTAAAATATTTAATATTTGAAATAATGTTTAAGTTTGCTAACAACCATTTTTCGTAGTAGCCGAAATATCGTAAATTATTGAATTTTTGGAATAAAGTTTAAGTTTGCTAACAACCATTTTTCGTAATAGCCGAAATATCGTAAATTATTGAATTTTCGGAATAAAGTTCAAGTTTGCTAACAACCATTTTTCGTAGGAGCAGAAATTTAGTAAATTATTTAATATTTGGAATAATGTTCAAGTTTGCTAACAACCATTTTTCGCAGTAGCAGAAATTTCGTGAATTATTGAATTTTTGGAATAAAGTTTAAGTTTGCTAACAACCATTTTTCGTAGTAGCCGAAATATCGTAAATTATTGAATTTTTGGAATAAAGTTCAAGTTTGCTAACAACCATTTTTCGTAGGAGCAGAAATTTAGTAAATTATTTAATATTTGGAATAATGTTCAAGTTTGCTAACAACCATTTTTCGTAGTAGCAGAAATTTCGTAAATTATTGAATTTTTGGAATAATGTTCAAGTTTGCTAACAACCATTTTTCGTAGGAGCAGAAATTTCGTAAATTATTTAATATTTGGAATAATGTTCATGTTTGCTAACAACCATTTGTCGTAGTAGCCGAAATATCGTAAATTATTGAATTTTTGGAATAAAGTTCAAGTTTGCTAACAACCATTTTTCGTAGTAGCAGAAATATCGTAAATTATTTAATATTTGGAATAATGTTCAAGTTTGCTAACAACCATTTTTCGTAATAGCAGAAATTTCGTAAATTATTATATTTTGGAATAATGTTCAAGTTTGCTAACAACCATTTTTCGTAGGAGCAGAAATTTCGTAAATTATTTAATATTTGGAATAATGTTCAAGTTTGCTAACAACCATTTTTCGTAGGAGTAGAAATTTCGTAAAATATTTAATATTTGAAATAATGTTTAAGTTTGCTAACAACCATTTTTCGTAGTAGCCGAAATTTCGTAAATTATTTAATATTTAGAATAATGTTCATGTTTGCTAACAACCATTTTTCGTAAGAGTAGAAATTTCGTAAAATATTTAATATTTGAAATAATGTTTAAGTTTGCTAACAACCATTTTTCGTAGTAGCCGAAATTTCGTAAATTATTTAATTTTTGGAATAATGTTTAAGTTTGCTAACAACCATTTTTCGTAGTAGCAGAAATTTCGTAAATTATTTAATTTTTGGAATAATGTTCAAGTTTGCTAACAACCATTTTTCGCAGTAGCAGAAATTTCGTAAAATATTTAATTTTTGGAGTAATGTTTAAGTTTGCTAACAACCATTTTTCGTAGAAGCATAAATTTCGTAAAATATTCAATTTTTGGAATAATGTTCAAGTTTGCTAACAACCATTTTTCGTAGTAGCAGAAATTTCGTAAATTATTGAAATTATTGAATTTTTGGAATAATGTTTAAATTTGCTAACAACCATTTTTCGTAGTAGCAGAAATTTCGTAAATTATTGATTTTTTGGAATAATGTTTAAGTTTGCTAACAACCATTTTTCGTAGTAGCAGAAATTTCGTAAATTATTGAATTTTTGGAATAAAGTTTATGTTTGCTAACAAACCATTTTTCGTAGTAGCAGAAATTACGTAAATTATTTAATTGTTGGAATAATGATTAAGTTTGCTAACAACCATTTTTCGTAGTAGCAGAAATTTCGTAAATTATTAAATTTTTGGAATAATGTTCACGTTTGCTAACAACAATTTTTCGTAGTAGCCGAAATTTCGTAAATTATTTAATATTTGAAATAATGTTTGAGTTTGCTAACAACCATTTTTCGTAGGAGCAGAAATTTCGTAAATTATTTAATATTTGAAATAATGTTTGAGTTTGCTAACAACCATTTTTCGTAGTAGCAGAAATTTCGTAAATTATTTAATATTTGGAATAATGTTTGAGTTTGCTAACAACCATTTTTCGTAGGAGCAGAAATTTCGTAAATTATTTAATATTTGAAATAATGTTTGAGTTTGCTAACAACCATTTTTCGTAGTAGCAGAAATTTCGTAAATTATTTAATATTTGGAATAATGTTTAAGTTTGCTAACAACCATTTTTCGTAATAGCAGAAATTTCGTAAATTATTATATTTTGGAATAACTTTTAAGTTTGCTAACAACCATTTTTCGTAGTAGCAGAAATTTCGTAAATTATTGAATTTTTGGAATAATGTTTAGGTTTGCTAACAACCATTTTTCGTAGTAGCAGAAATTTCGTAAATTATTTAATTTTTGGAATAATGTTTAAGTTTGCTAACAACTATTTTTCATAGTAGCAGAAATTTCGTAAATTATTTAATTTTTGGAATAATGTTTAAGTTTGCTAACAATCATTTTTCGTAGTAGCAGAAATTTCGTAAATTATTGAATTTTTGGATTAATGTTTAAATTTGCTAACAACCATTTTTCGTAGTAGCAGAAATTTCGTAAATTATTGAATTTTTGGAATAATGTTTAAGTTTGCTAACAACCATTTTTCGTAGTAGCAGAAATTTCGTAAATTATTGAATTTTTGGAATAATGTTTAAGTTTGCTAACAACCATTTTTCGTAATAGCAGAAATTTCGTAAATTACTTATTTTTTGGAATAATGTTAAAGTTTGCTAACAACTATTTTTCGTAGAAGCAGAAATTTCGTAAATTATTTAATTTTTAGAATAATGTTTAGGTTTGCTAACAACCATTTTTCGTAGTAGCAGAAATTTCGTAAATTATTTAATATTTGGAATAATGTCCAAGTTTGCTAACAACCATTTTTCGTAGGAGCAGAAATTACGTAAATTATTTAATATTTGGAATAATGTTCAAGTTTGCTAACAACCATTTTTCGTAGTAGCAGAAATTTCGTGAATTATCGAATTTTCGCAGTAGTAGCAGAACAGATGTCGTAAATTTTTTAATTTTGGGACATCAGTACGCACACATTTGTGGGTTGTGATTTGTGGGTTGTGATTTGTGGTTTGTGAATTGTGATTTGTGATTATTTTATCGACTATTAATATATAGACTAGCTGTAAGCCCGTTGCCCAGCAACGTGAGATTTTTGTTGCATTGTGTTTAAT
This sequence comes from Himalopsyche tibetana, assembly GCA_030503985.1. Taxonomy (NCBI): domain Eukaryota; kingdom Metazoa; phylum Arthropoda; class Insecta; order Trichoptera; family Rhyacophilidae; genus Himalopsyche; species Himalopsyche tibetana. The sequence continues at coordinate 35,589,460 of JAPJYX010000002.1, read as the reverse complement.
TTTATTTAATTTAATTTAATTTTATTTAATTTTATTTTATTTTATATTATTTAATTTAATTTAATTTAATTTAATTTTATTTTAATTTATTTTATTTTATTTTATTTTATTTTATTTTATTTTATTTTATTTTATTTTATTTTATTCTATTTTATTTTATTTTATTTTATTTTATTTTATTTTATTTTATTTTATTTATTTTATTTTTATAGTTAGCAGAAATTTCGTAAATTATTTAATATTTGGAATAATGTTCAAGTTTGTTAACAACCATTTTTCGTAGGAGCAGAAATTTCGTAAATTATTTAATATTTGGAATAATGTTCAAGTTTGCTAACAACCATTTTTTGTAGTAGCCGAAATTTCGTAAATTATTTAATTTTTGGAATTATGCTTAAGTTTGCTAACAACCATTTTTCGTAGGAGCAGAAATGTCGTAAATTGTTTAATATTTGGAATAATGTTCAAGTTTGCTAACAACCATTTTTCGTAGGAGCAGAAATTTCGTAAATTATTTAATATTTGGAATAATGTTCAAGTTTGCTAACAACCATTTTTTGTAGTAGCCGAAATTTCGTAAATTATTTAATTTTTGGAATTATGCTTAAGTTTGCTAACAACCATTTTCCGTAGGGCAGAAATTTCGTAAATTGTTTAATATTTGGAATAATGTTCAAGTTTGCTAACAACCATTTTTCGTAGGAGCAGAAATTTCGTAAATTATTTAATATTTGGAATAATGTTCAAGTTTGCTAACAATCATTTTTCAAAGTACCATAAATCGACCTCGGCGCATATATCGACAGCCCTGCACTATTTAATTGGAAATAATATAATTTTTATAATAATCGAAATGTTTAAGTTTGCTAACAAACATATTTCGTAGAAGAAGAAATAGATTACGGGACATATATCGACACCCCTGTAGTATTTTAATTGTAAATAATGTAATTTTTAGAATAATTGAAATGTTTAAGTTTGCTAACAAACATATTTCGTAGAAGAAGAAATAGATTACGGGACATATATCGACACCCCTGTAGTATTTTAATTGTAAATAATGTAATTTTTAGAATAATTGAAATGTTAAATTTTCTAACAAACATATTTCGTAGAAGAAGAAATAGATTTCGGGACATATATCAACACCCCTGCATTATTTAATTGGAAATAATATAATTTTTAGAATAATTGAAATATTTAAGTTGGCTAACAAATATATTTCGTAGAAGAAGAAATAGATCACGGAACATATATCAACACCCCTGCACTATTTAATTGGAAATAATATAATTTTTAGAATAATTGAAATGTTTAAGTTTGCTAACAAACATATTTCGTAGAAGAAGAAATAGATTACGCGACATATATCAACACCCCTGCACTATTTAATTGGAAATAATATAATTTTTATAATAATCGAAATGTTTAAGTTTGCTAACAAACATATTTCGTAGAAGAAGAAATAGATCTCGGGACATATATCAACACCCCTGCACTATTTAATTGGAAATAATATAATTTTTATAATAATCGAAATGTTTAAGTTTGCTAACAAACATATTTCGTAGAAGAAGAAATAGATTACGGGACATATATCGACACCCCTGTAGTATTTTAATTGTAAATAATGTAATTTTTAGAATAATTGAAATGTTAAATTTTCTAACAAACATATTTCGTAGAAGAAGAAATAGATTTCGGGACATATATCAACACCCCTGCATTATTTAATTGGAAATAATATAATTTTTAGAATAATTGAAATATTTAAGTTGGCTAACAAATATATTTCGTAGAAGAAGAAATAGATCACGGAACATATATCAACACCCCTGCACTATTTAATTGGAAATAATATAATTTTTAGAATAATTGAAATGTTTAAGTTTGCTAACAAACATATTTCGTAGAAGAAGAAATAGATTACGGGACATATATCAACACCCCTGCACTATTTAATTGGAAATAATATAATTTTTATAATAATCGAAATGTTTAAGTTTGCTAACAAACATATTTCGTAGAAGAAGAAATAGATTACGGGACATATATCGACACCTCTGTAGTATTTTAATTGTAAATAATGTAATTTTTAGAATAATTGAAATGTTAAATTTTCTAACAAACATATTTCGTAGAAGAAGAAATAGATTTCGGGACATATATCAACAGCCCTGCACTATTTAATTGGAAATAATATATTTTTTAGAATAATTGAAATGTTTAAGTTTGCTAACAAACATATTTCGTAGAAGAAGAAATAGATTTCGGGACATAAATCAACACCTCTGCACTATTTAATTGGAAATAATATAATTTTTATAATAATCGAAATGTTTAAGTTTGCTAACAAACATATTTCGTAGAAGAAGAAATAGATTTCGGGACATATATCGACACCCCTGTAGTATTTTAATTGTAAATAATGTTATTTTTAGACTAATTGAAATGTTTAAATTTGCTAACAAACATATTTCGTAGAAGAAGAAATAGATTTCGGGACATATATCAACACCCCTGCAGTATTTAATTGGAAATAATATAATTTTTAGAATAATTAAAATGTTTAAGTTTGCTAACAAATATATTTCGTAGAAGAAGAAATAGATCTCGGGACATATATCAACACCCCTGCACTATTTAATTGGAAATAATATAATTTTTAGAATAATTGAAATGTTTAAGTTTGCTAACAAACATATTTCGTAGAAGAAGAAATAGATTTCGGGACATAAATCAACACCCCTGCACTATTTAATTGGAAATAATATAATTTTTATAATAATCGAAATGTTTAAGTTTGCTAACAAACATATTTCGTAGAAGAAGAAATAGATTACGGGACATATATCGACACCCCTGTAGTATTTTAATTGTAAATAATGTTATTTTTAGACTAATTGAAATGTTTAAATTTGCTAACAAACATATTTCGTAGAAGAAGAAATAGATTTCGGGACATATATCAACACCCCTGCAGTATTTAATTGGAAATAATATATTTTTTAGAATAATTGAAATATTTAAGTTGGCTAACAAATATATTTCGTAGAAGAAGAAATAGATCACGGGACAAATATCGACACCCCTGCAGTATTTTAATTGTAAATAATGTAATTTTTAGAATAATTGAAATGTTTAAATTTGCTAACAAACATATTTCGTAGAAGAAGAAATAGATCTCGGGACATATATCAACACCCCTGCACTATTTAATTGGAAATAATATATTTTTTAGAATAATTGAAATATTTAAGTTGGCAAACAAATATATTTCGTAGAAGAAGAAATAGATCACGGGACATATATCGACACCCCTGCACTATTTAATTGTAAATAATGTATTTTTTAGAATAATTGAAATGTTTAAGTTTGCTAACAACCATTTTTCGTAGTAGCAGAAATTTCGTAAATTATTGAATTTTTGGAATAATGTTCAAATTTGCTAACAACCATTTTTCGTAGGAGCAGAAATTTCGTAAATTATTTAATATTTGGAATAATGTTCAACTTTGCTAACAACCATTTTTTGTAGTATATATATTTTATCAAACTAATTTTCAAATACGCTCGAGGACATCAGTACGCACACATTTGTGAAAAGTAAAAAGTAAAAAGTAAAAAGTAAAAAGTGAAAAGTGAAAACTTATTTTATCGGCTATTAATATATAGATTATTTTGTTTATATCTCGGACGCCTCGTTGCAGTGCGTGGCATAAATCTGGCCATTATTTGAAATATCTATGATGCAGTATATTGTAAAGGTTGCTATTTTGAACTTTATCCATGCCAGCATTTATACCGCATACAAAAACACTAAACGATCCATTATTCACATTCTTGTTAAAATTTATCCAACAAGATTAACTGCGAAACTGTGGTACCATTATTAATATCGGAGTTTAGTTTCAATAAAAAATATTTCTACTTAATTTTCGATAAATGATAGAAAATCATTATTTATTAATTGACTGTCGTTGGTCATAAGCATTTTTTCAAATTCAAGCTGCAGATAAAATATTTCTCATCCAAAGATTATATTAATTTTTGAGGCCAGTGCTTCGCAAGCTTTTCTTTCCCACACCACAAGTTAAACATATATATATATATTAGGAGCTTCACAAAAGTAAGATGCAAATGTTGTTCATTGTTTAAATATACAATATATAAGAATTATTTTCTTACACATAGTATTATGTTAGCCAGTTTTCCAACTTGTTAAACCGGATTTAAATATTACAATTAATATTCATTTTTATCATTATTAAATTAAAAACGTAAGTATTTTGACTAAAACCCGCTTTGATTATGATTAAAACGGAAAGGAAATATGTACTTTAATAGTCACTAGACATCAATGAATGCGTTAAAATATTATATTTTGGACTATTTACGACTCGAATACGGACAGAGAAGGTAAGATTACTTCACCGCCAAATAGGAATAATAAAAAAAAAACACTATTTTTATTCTAGTACCCATTTTTGTGAAACTTTGAAAACAGTTTGAAACCGAGTTTAACGATATATTAGAATTCGAAAACCTTGTTTTTCAGAAGTCGGTTTTTGTATAAACCCTACTCACAGCACAATATGTGCCGTGCATTTTTTTAACCCATGGCAAATACAACATTTTTAATGAAGTTCTATTCAAATGATATTGCTATAACGATTTTGTAGATAAACCTAAAAGTCAATTATTGATTACCCATTAGCTTTTTCGCATACTACGTATTTTTACCACTTGCGTTTTAGAAATTTTGGAGTGTATAACAGTCGGAGAGTAAGTATTTTTTCAGTGGACCGGCACCGATCCGCGGACCATCGGTTGGGACACACTGTTCTAGAAATATATGTATTTAAAATAACAGTTTTATTATATATTTGCCATTTTTACACACCACCAATCGTATTGCTCACAAAATAATTTAGCTGACTGAAAAATATCTCGCAGACATAACAGCAACTTACACACAAAAATTTTGAGTCCCTTGATGAGCATTATTAATATAATACGAATAATGATCATAACTCATATGGTTGATCGCGATTCGGAGAACATTAGAGGTATGGAAAGCTCGCGGTTTTCGGGGGTGGCTGGCCTCCACCCCCAAATTTGAAGATATTGGGGATATGAATATGCATGCATGCACACATCCGCGTTTTCAGATTTCCTAAACCGGCTTCTCAAACTGCAAGTGAAAAAGTTTGGGAAAAAATAAATCAATGACTCCAACACGCGCAATGTAATTTTAGTCATGTCTTATTGCTGACTATTTATAAAGGCTAGAACAAGATGAACTTTGTTTGATAAAATCTTACTGTGTTTAACTAATTACATATAATATTATCGCCAAGAACTAAGCTAAGAATAAACTAAGCAAAAAAATAACGGTGATCAATTGATCTCAGTAAAAGATGGGCTTATAGTGATGAAAACAATGCAGACATTCAAGCTCTTTCTTGTGAATGAAAACATAAATCTACCGAAAATTCATTCTAATAAAGTATTTATTTATTGATTTTATGAACTCTGTAACGTACATCTGAATAAGTCAATAGCTTAAAAGAGTTTATCACTCCGCCAAAATTTATCAAATTATATGAGAAAAAATCAAGTGTATAAAGAAATCAAAGGTGATATGCATACAATGCAAACTGTAGAAGCGTTTTCATGGCTTTTTAATCGACAACATTTTTATCAACGGTCAAATTTCTTTGTATCATTTTCCGAAAAAGTTTTTTCACACTGAGCCGCTATTTTTTTAGAATTTTTGTCGCACTGTCGATCTTCGATTATGTTTTCGAGAGGAGACATGCACAATATTTTGAATTCATGGAATTGTTTACTACATATACAATATGACAACTAATTGTTGTCTATAATGGATCATGGTTCTAAAGGTTTGCTGGATCTCAAGACATTCACAGGTGTAAACAGTTTTAAATCAGATGTCGGTTCATTACTATTTTCTAGGTTACTAAGTAGGACTTCTACACTGAATATATTTTCTTCAATATATTTCCTATATTTTTAAGCACTTAAATTTTGGAAATCCTTTCCTAAAACTAGAGCGTTACAAGTGCGATACTCCAACAACTAATCCTTTACTTTATATCCCTACTCTCTTAAAAAAATAAAGGTTGATAATCTGAGTAACACACGGCTATATCTAAGTTAATTGGATGCGGTCTAATACGTGCATTGATAAATGAATGCTGTCTTCCGTCATAAAAAAAGTTCTTCATCGGCTTTTTAAATTGTAAAACATCGAAAGTTCCATTGTTTTTATAGTTTTCCTCTACCACCGTATTATTTTTTTTACTAAGACGACCATACAATCCATGGATACGAATTCTATTCGCTAATTTTCTAATTAAATTTAAAGTGCTTGAAGCATTGTTGTGCTATCCAACTACAAAGAGCTCGGATTTATCGATTTCTTATCTCTCACGGACCGAAGTTTGACAGGTGTAGTTTCTTGCCAAACATTCTTCCTGGGTCTCCCTTCAGAGCTCACCGCATCTACGTCTATCTATATCTCGCCACCGTTACTACCTGCCCGCTGGAAACTTATTACCGACGTGATTTGAAATTCAAGTTTGTTCTAGCGCAGTTCAAAAAACGTAAGCGATGGATCAATTTAAAGCAATCAAAAAAAAGGCGTCAAGTCGGCAACTATCAAACTTAACCTAGAACATTTGGCTAAAACAGTGCGCATTTTATAATCGAAAGTGTTTTTTTAATTTATTTATTTAATCAGTGGCTTTCAAACTATAACATTTTTTTGTTATGGAATATAGAAATATACAAAATAGTCCGTTGACGAAGAAAAATAAAAGCGACCCCCTCTCTCAAACCTAAAATATATTTTTTTAAATATTACAAAGAATAAAGATTTAATTTTTAATGGTTAGACCTATATTTTGATGTTTTACGGCGTTGCAAGAAATAGATATGAAGAATCAGATTTTCCAATTGATAGGTAAGACATTTTAAGACAGCTGTCAGATGCATGGAATTCAATCACATTTTTTTTCCTATTTTTATTTATCCAAGTCCGCTCTCAATGTGGAGCATATTGTCTCCTAATGGAGGTATCTCAACAGAAATTTTTGTACGAGAACTGTTTGTTAATCAGTCGCTCAATTTCACTTTTTCATTTTCTCTTTTTTATCAATGTGAGTACTGAGTAGTAGGAAAAGAAGGATAAGGCTAGAACAGGATTAGTGCTATTAAAATCGCTACTGCTACACCCAGTTATTAAAGGATCAGAAGGATGGGAGAAAAGGAAATTACGTGAATTGACATCACAAACACTCAGTATTTGATCACAACATTGAATTGAATAATTCTCAAATTCACTGTAATCTTACCGGGAATCAAACCCAGAACTGCGTGATCAGTAGAGCAAGCTCTAATCAACTGGGCCAAAGCAGGCGACATTAATAATAAGTGAATCTAGAGTTAACTTTCTCTTGAAAATACACCATCTAAGTTTTACGCTTCACTCTACTAGCAAAATTAGATTGTCCATCGTTGCGCTTTCCTCGACTAAACTTTAGGAAGAACCTTCTCTCATACTCTCATCGAAGTGAAGGTATCGGGTTTGAATCTTGAATGATGCTTTGGTTTTGCGTTTCTGAAAGGCATTTCGCAATTGAAATACGCATCCACTAACCATCATACATTATATTCTCACATTAATACCATCATTGTTTCAGTCAATTACCATACAATACTAGAGCACATTTTCCATCGTATGTAGAACAAAGTAATATATATGTTTTCTGAATTGCATAATAAAGTATATTAATATATTGTTTAAAATGAAAGTACCCATCAAAATATAGGCGTCATGCATATATTTTTTAGACCACGTCCGCTTCACAATTATAACCAGATGAAATATGTAGTTTTTTCAACCATGGCCGTTCCCAATGTGAAGCATATGGACTCTTAATTGAGTTTATCTCAACAGAAGTTTTTCTACGAAAACTACTTGTTACTCAGTTGCTCAATCTCTCTTTTCCAAAGAGAGTAGGAATATAAGAATAGGGCTAGGACAGGACTAGTGGTTAGCTAATCGCTGGAGAAATGGAGAGAGCTGAAATTGCTATCAACTAATAATATAAAAACTGTTGAACTAAATAAATTGCTTTTTTTTTAAAACCAAGTCCGCCCCCAATGTGGAGCATATGGACACCTAATGGAGTTTATCTCAACAGAAGTGTTTCTGTGAGAACTGTTGGTTACTCAGTTGTTCAACCTCTCTTTTTCCAAAGAGAGTAGGGATAGAAGGATAGGGCTAGGACAGGACTAGTGGTAAGCTAATCGCTCTCGATACGCCCCGTTCATAGGATAGGATGGGTGGAAGGGGGGAATTCAAGACATCACATAAATACATCCACGCCTTCGAAGTGAAATTCATAAATCAATTGAAAAATCAATTTATAAAACTGTCCGTACTGGGATTAGAACCCGTGACCTCCGTAGCCGAAGCCAACGACGTTGACCACTCGACCACACAAGGCGGCAGTTTAATAGTCAGTTGAAATCATCTAATTTAACTCTATTTTGATTTTTTTTTGTACATTTTGACTAGGATACAACGACTCTACAAATAAAACAAACAAAAATATATATGATATTCTATTAAATTATATAATTTATTTCAATACCTATCGAATATACCAAGCTTAGGCCACTCAGAGGACATGTTGTCTTTTCACTAAAAAAAAATTCAGTATTTTTTTGTTAGTGTTGATTTAATGTTTACCAAAGTTTTTTTTAAACCATTTTTTTTCTATTTAATTGAAATATATTTTTTCGTGAAGCTCTGAAAACCGGGTTTTATTAAATATTGACATTTGAAGTAATAAAATATAACAGTTATAAACAGTGCTTAATATTACTGCAAATTGTTGTCAGTGTCGGTAATGCAAACTGTGATAATACCTACTGAAACAGTTTAAAAAATCAACTACAAACAGTGAACATCGTTAATATAAAATGTTCCAATAAACATATAAGTAGGTTTTAATTTAACTGGCTTGACATAATTTTTGAAATAATATTCTTTATACCATTATTTTTTCATGAAATAAAAAGTTCATCGGCAGGAAGGAGAAAGGAGCTTTGACTACCTGATTTTTCCTTGATGAAGCTTTTATTTCACTTATATATTTTATATATATAATGCAAAAGAGGTATAGTTTTACTTGGATGTTTTCCATTATCAACATTATGTCAAAATGCTAACTGTATTTATTTTTTAGTTATAACATAAATTCTCATAATTACTATCAAATGACACATTAACTCCTCCATGCTCATGATGCATTCATAGCTAGTTGAGCCATTAAATCATTCAAGCATTTTAAGCATTTATAAATAAAATGAGGGTGAAAATTAGACCTAGAATATATTTTCAAGCATACATACATTTTTTATTATATATAATTATTTTTAGCTTCAAACATAGTTTTAAATACTGTCAATAAACAGTGAAACTGAGATGCCATCATGGCAGGGAGCGTGATTTTTTAGGATGGCATGTTACGGGTTAAAAGCAATTTTATCCGTGCCCGATTCTAATGTAGAATAAAGACTCTTAATAAAGGTCTATCAACATAAGTGTTTTTTATCTACGAAAACTGCTTGATACTCAGTTGCTCAACCTCTCTGTTTTTCTAAGATAGTATTGATAAAAAGAGTATAGCTAGAACAAGACTTATGGTTAATTAATCACTCGCGCTTCACTCCTTTGTTTTGGGATTGGAATAGTAGGAGGGGATTTTCGGATCACAAATATCTATGCCTTCGATCAGAAAATCGATAAATCGATTTAAAAATGAATACTATAATAATTAAGAAAATACAGTTAAACAAAAGATCATCTTAATAAATTGTCAATCAGTAAAAGACATTGAGCTTCTCAATTATTAAACAAAAGTGTGTTTAAAAGCTTAAATGTGTGTATTGTTAAAATCTCCACACGTCTATTATATTCTAAAAATGTAGAAGAGGTCATCTTACTACCTTTTCTAACCATGTCTACTTCCAATATAGAGCTTGTGTAGTATAAATTGAGTATATCTTAAGAAACGTTGATCTAAGATATCTGCTATTAATTCATTTGTTCAACGTCTGATGTTAAAGAAAGTAAAGATAAAAAGATATGGGTATAACAATACTTGTGATAAGTTATTCGTTCTCGTTAAACATCGTATATATAATTGAACATAAGGTATAGAATTTAGAAATCGTAAACATACAAACCATTAAGCACAGATCAATATATTATATTAAACATGCACACTGAAATATGTATCAATGAACTCTGCAACTGAAGACGAAAACGTTACATTCAATCACTCTGTGTGCATTGTACTTCATGAATTCTCCCACAACACCGTTTATAAATTACAACATCGATTATCTGTACCACCCTATTGATAAGTATGGAATAATATCGCATTTGAAGGTAATTAGGATACTTCATCCAGTTTCCTTCAAGATATCATATTAGTCCCAAAACATAAAATCACAGCTTAGACGGACTGAAAATTTTTCCCCCGGGCTTTATCCGATTTGATATCCAATTTCTGTTTTTGACGTTTCTCGACAACTCTCTACCCACTCTCCCGCCGAAACTTGTTTAATTTTCCACGTTTTCGCGATTTTACCGCCGGTTTGAACGATTTTTAGCCCCCCCAATCCTATCAATAATATGAATATTATTATAATATTTATATTAAACCAATCGTTATATCTATAATAAGATTTTCAAATATCACTATAGAATAATAACAATACATAAAAACGCGTATATTATTTTCATTGTGTGGACATTTTTAAAGAAGTACAAGATAATGTTACATATTATTTTACGGTTGACAAAGGTATCAGCTCAGGCAAATTGATATAGTATTTATAAAAAACTAATCCTATATTTTCGAAAGATTCGACAGTAACTTTTTGTAAACTAATTTTCAAATGATAACAGTTATTTTTTTATTTTAATTTAACTCTGAAGCGAATTATTTTTAATTTAATTTCAATTAATAACTTTGTCATTCTAAATATAAAACATTATTTTAAGGTTTACGAATAAACTAATAATATTGATTCTTATGCTTAAGCTATAAATCAATTCCTAAAAATTGAGTATTTTTCTACTGAACGCAGGGAACTAAATGAATTAATACAAAAAAAAAGTAAAATAAAACAATGATATTATTACTTGCGGTGTTCTGTCTGATAATGCTTCTCAAAGATGCAAAACATGAATCACATTTTGTTACACAATAAGTGAAATAAAAAAGTTAACAAATACAACCTTCACTATTTTTATTGTAGTTCAATTATTTTCCTTTTTAAAGAAGCCAAATACTGTTGTTTTAATTTCACAACAATCGTTATAACAAAGTAATAATTTTTAGTTTTTGGTTAAGAAGTTATTTAAATATAATTTAAAAAAATTTCATTTTTTACTAACTTCTCATTATTATTTATAAATCAAGACCGGATTCTCTTTTATCGTGCAAATAATGTGAAATCAGTACAAAAGTAATTTATTTTTTAATATATAACCTTTACACTAATAATTATCAGTGAACATATTAAAAGTGGTTTGAATATTAATTGTTAATTTACGTTACAGCAGATTTATTAAAATTTCTTGATTCTTTCGTTTCCTCCAATTTTCTTTTTGAATCATAAAAGAGAAAATTGTTTTCAATATTCATAAAAACAAAATATTTTTACGACAAATGAAAATTATTACATAAGTTATTTTTATGAATATTGTTTGATAAAATATTTTAGTCTTAATTCACCATTCATTCAATAGGATTCCAGAACCACTATTCACAAACTTACCGACCAATTCTTACACTATCATTTTATCAATTTAAATTGGTCCTATTTTTTTTATCCCGATAGATTTTCTAATGGTGTACATATCTACTACTCTGTCCAAATGGTTGTGATAGCGGTAGATGTTAATGACCAATAAAGGATAACATACAAGAAAGAGGCTATAGCAGATGATGGCTTACGCTTACACCAATAGGTCCCTTTTAATAATTGTGCTTGTTTTCTGGACACAAAGGCTTGACCCGCATAGGACTTTGGGGACGATATTACTACATCTACGCCTATTTCACACTTTGAATAATACAAACACTTAAATTGCACGGTGATCATCAATGAACAATAATATAGCACAAGCCGAGCGAAAAATTGTATAAAAAGTTGTTGGTGAGATATCATTTTGTTTGTTTTTCTTTTGTTATATAAATTACAATTTATCGTATTAAACAAATTGATTGCATGATTTGACAATATTCATTTAAACGCGCCCTAAACGAAAATTTAATGCCCAATTTGTACAATTTTATATGTACACATGGATGCCTATAATAGAAGTTAGGTTAGCGTTGTGGGCTTCCGTGCCAGACTTCACGGGCTAGAGTCCCAGTAAGAACAACATTTTTTCAATCGATTTATCGACTTCTGTTTAAATGCATGAGTGTTTGTGATGTCTAAAAACTCCCTCTCACCTATTCCGATCCTTGAATAATTAGGTGTTGCAAGAGAAATTAGCTAACTACTAGAGTTGTTCTAACCTTATCCTTCTATCCCCACTACTCTCACTCAATACGAGAGGTTGAGCGACTGAATAACAAACAGTCCTCATAGAAAAAAATTGTTTACATACCTCCATCAGGAGGACACATTGGAAGCGGACATGGATAATAAAAACAATCAAACGTTTTCAAACATTTTTAAGATATGTCCGTTTTTAGGAGGATCATACGAAATCCTTTTTTATAATAGTTGTTATAAGTAAATTATTTAGCAGCTAAAACTCTCTTTTTAATAGAGGGGGAAAATAAATAGATATATCAATAATAGGACAAGTGGTCGGGCTATCCTTCTTGTTAAGCTTCATTTTACATCTTAAATCTAGAAATTCGGTAAAAGACAATGACGAGGAACCTGCAAAGCAAAGTTTATGTACATAAACTAATATAATCGATATCATAATATAACTTCAAGCGTACGAGCTAGTTCGATTCAAGCGATAAACTCTCTGATTACACTGTAGCCTGTATGACAAGTTTTGATCTACCCTGTTATAAAAGTTAGTTGGGGTTTCGAGTGTTTGAGTGGCAACTATTTCCCATACAAAGTTAACTAGACTTCACTTTGCGGTGTGATGCCATACCTAAACTATGTATTTTAAAACAATCAACTGACACTTTCGCTATGGTGAACAATTCGTCCATAGTTAAAAGACAGAAGACTTTTTTGAGTATATTTATTTTTCTTTTTTCTGCTGTACGAACTACAAAAGGGAAAAAATTTAAAACAGTTTCAATCAATGAGTATCATTTAAATTTGATAAAAAACGATAGAGCAAAGCTGACTATGGTATCCAATGAGAAAATGAAACACGGAAGTGAAAAAGAAACAGATTGCAGTCTCGCGAAATAGTCGCGCTCTTATTGTTGGTAAATTTTGAATTCGAAAAATGTCTAAAAAAAGATCTAAAAAAATTGAAAAATTGTCAATCCCGAAATCCTGGGATCACAAAAAGGGTTCAACTTACTTTAGTACTTACTAGTTCAGCTTTACGTGAAAGTAAAATATATATTAAGCAGTTAATTAATGATTATTGAACGATAAATTAGGTAACTAAATGAGTTATAAAAAAATCGCGAAGTGTAGTGTGTTATTATATTTATTAATCAAGATACTTTAGTAAGCTTATATAAAAAGAAAACTTCTTTCATGTTGTTTCTACTAATGAAGGAAAAAAGAGCGTTAAAGGAATGCAATTTTGCTGGGTGGATAGGGTGTCGCAGGACGTGAGTGCTGGAGGTCAGTGATTGGGATAGGAAAGTGCAAAAGACTGATTGAGGCAAGTAAGACTCTGGACTGTAGTGTTATAAAAGTAAACATTATGAATTAATTAATTTTAAATAGAAAAATTATTTGAGGCCTCCCACTCTATAAAGGTCTATTTTACATCTGGTTGTTTTGAGATAATCAAATAAAAATATTTTGTCGAGAAGAAATATCTGTTTCGTTTTCGACCATTATTCCTTTTTAAATCCGCAGGACTGGTAGAAACTCTCAAGTCATTCTTCATTTTGATATTTCATAAGTTTTAATTGCAGGAAAGCCCAAAGAAGGGTTTTAAAAGAATACAATGCTACTAGATCAAAAAACTAATCATATTTCGCAAACACAGGCAATGTGATGTAAATTGTAAATCATTGCTGCATAATGTATTTAAAACAGTCTAAATGTAACATTTTATTGAGGGAGGGGCTTCATTTGTTGAACTATATAAATAAATGAAATACAATATTCAATTCAGTTTAATCATATGCAAAATTCAAATAACTTAAAACCATAATATATCTTTATACTTGACCTAAACTATTTTGTGAATTCCACCTTCCCTCATGTTGATCTGAGCTTCTGAAAAAAGAAAAATCGTGACCTCTCGTCGTGTAAAAATAATTGAAGTCCTTGAATGAATCCCAAAATGAAGGCAAACTGGGTTGACCGTGAAATTATCACATCTATTTCACACAGCATATTATATTATCATTTGCAAAATGAGGAGATTTCTTAAGCTAACGCGCTTTATGACAAGAGCTTCGTCAAATTGGGTATCAAATAAAAAACTCCAAAGAAAGAAGGATCAGGGTATAATGTATCACTACATGTAGCTTAGAAGATCATTTATGATAACCGTATCGAACATTTGTATTCGGATGAATAAATAGTGTCAGCTTGTATTTTATGTTAGACTATGTTACATGAGTTTTTATTCAGTTTCAGAAGCCGTGATTTCAAGTGTATTGTACTGACAATACACTAATATTATTTTTATAATTTTTGGTTTATTCCATTCTGAGAAGTGATGCGCTAGCACAGATTTTTACAATTTAAATTAATACCGCAGAAGAGTTCGTTGCAGATGTCATGTGCGAGGTGTCATCTCAGTTGACAGCATGGTAACAGCATGTGTATGATATTTTCCGACAAACAGCTGTCAGTTGAGTTTCGATGAGATAAATGGATCCAAATAAATACCAGAGGATAAGACAGGAAGACGATTTGTATTTTTCATACACGTATATAACAAACGAAAAAATATTATAATTAGTCAAGCTTCAATTTAAAGAAAATATAAAATTTTGAGGATGATTTTTTTTTGCATAAAATTTTTATTTTATTACGAAGATATCGTCCGATGTGTCCTGTTTCATTTTCAAAAGCTTAGTTGACACTAGAGCATCCAATCTCAAACCATTTTTTTAATCAGGATTCACATTTTTTCGATCACGGGATTCCGGGATTAGTCATTCACCTTAAAATTGTGTCACAATTGTTTGAGATTCTTGTAGAATTTTGTGATTTAAAATTATTAAGGGGTTGCTGGCTTTCAGTATCTCGGGATTGATCACTGGAAAAAGTCTGATCTCAAAATGAGAGATCTTAAAATAATGTCGAAAATAAGGTCAAACAAATAAGGCCTTTTTATTAAGTCGATGACTTCAAAACTTGGAAATTTAAAAAAATTCACAATTATTGATAAAAGTGAGAGCTTTCGATTTTTTTTAGCTCGCTCCTCCAAAAAAGGATGCGAATTCACGAGTTTTAATTCCATACTTTCAAGACGTTACGACTTCCAGCGACTCCAACGCAAAATTATTTCTTAACGGAATTTAACGCATTTTTCACTTTATACTGAATCCCGAAATCCCGGGATTATATAGCACTTAAACAATGCCGGGATTCCGGGATTTAAAAATTGGACGAGATTCTGGGATTGGAGACACTGCCATGGATTAAAATATTAGGATGCTTATTTTGCATAATGAATATTTTTGTAAATTGAAAAAAAGTTAGACCTCACACAGAAATTTCAAAAAAAGATTCGTGACATAAAAGTAAACAAATAAAAATATTTTATATAAAAGCAAAAATATAACGTAACACCACGTGATAAAAAAGTCGAAATATTATAATATATACTTTAAGCGAGATTCGAATGATCAAATTTTAATAAAATGTTTTTATTTTATTTCCCGAACCGCGTATTTTCGAATGTCCAAAGCATAATATAAAAAGATTACCTTTGAATGTGTGAGTAACGACAAATGAAATTTTCACCTGACAGGTGTAAATTTTATTGTTTCCGTCGAAAAATCCAGTTTTCGGCGCTCTTATGTTTTCAGCATCCGGTCTTTTATATAAGTTAGCGTCAAATTGCGTAACCGGTGTATTTGTAATACTTCAGCACGGCAGATGCACTATATTTGCCGTGTAAACAAAAATAAAAGTTTAAAATTTTGTCTACGAGTTTTTGTCGTAACACAGTGATTTAATGGTTTAAGTTCCAATTGGAAAATAATTTCAGGGAATTAATTTAAAGGAATGGATATTTGTAAAGCTTTTCCTAATTTTAGCTTATCCTATCGAACATGTAGTATATGGCTTGATGGACCAAAACTAGAACGTTAATATGTATTTCCATGTATTTAAAAAGAGATGTCGACCAACTAACTTTAAAATGATAATCGTTAACCAACTTTTGATGAAAT
This sequence comes from Himalopsyche tibetana, assembly GCA_030503985.1. Lineage (NCBI taxonomy): Eukaryota > Metazoa > Arthropoda > Insecta > Trichoptera > Rhyacophilidae > Himalopsyche > Himalopsyche tibetana. The sequence continues at coordinate 35,572,826 of JAPJYX010000002.1, read as the reverse complement.
ATAGTATCATAAATCCTTTGTTTAGAAATTGAGATTGGACATACTTCAGTGTATTTATGTACGTATATTTTATTCATGAACATATCTTGGGCAAAAAAATGTATGTCCAGTTTTGGTCGAAATCAAGTAAATATACACGTAATTTTCGTATATTTTACATTTTTTGAGTATGTGAAAAGATATTTTAACAATTAAATATGTCCAATTCACCAATAAATATCATGCAAAAAGGTTTTTCGAATTCGATATTTTTAAATCATGTAAAACTTGACATACAATATCTTTGGAATAAGCCATCGATATGGTACGGAAATTTTCAATCAAGTTTGTGCATTATAAAAGTATATAAAAAATCACTTTTAACCTTTTGACCACGGCTCGGATCCAAATCGGTTCAGATTGGGCTGCTATAGCAGTCAACCGCGGACAAAGGGTTTAGGTGTTTACTGTCAATACTTGGTGGAAAGGCATTATAATAAAGCAATTAAAAAAAACTAAGCAAAAATACAATTGTTCGTTACATCTTAATATTTTTATTATTATTATTTTATTATCTTATCTGCTGATAATGCTCATCATGAGCGAAACCGGTTCTGATCATTTAAAATAAAAATTAAATTAGTGCATCTGAGTATTTTACTTTTTAGTACAACCAAAAATGCTCAAGTTTACGGAATTTCAGTAAATAAACAGCCCAACACTTTGATGATATTAAAAATATAAATTTACTCTAATAAATATTTTTATGCGGTGTAAAATAAAATACTTATATTTTTATATATTACTCTAACTTTTTCATATTTCTATAAGACTAGATAGTTTTTTTTTTTAATCTAGAAAGTTTGACCAAAACAAAAATTACAGACACTGTCTGTAACATAAACATATACACCATGCAAGCAGATTTTTGAACCTACTATAAAGGTATACCTGTAGTAATGAATGTCACTTCAAATTGAACAGGGACTCACAACAAATTGATTTAATACTTAAATTGTACTGCTTGAAAACCTTCTAAATATACTCATGCATTTTGCATCCTTAGCAGAAAAAAAAATACTAAATACATTATTAAATTATTTACTTAAGTATTAATTAATTAAAAGTTAATCTCTCAGGTCATAAAAACCCAAATACATGGTCGAACTCTAGCAGTCTGTAAAGCCCATTCTTCCGTTTCAAGGATAACATAATAATTTATATTATAATAAATGGCATATTTCCGATGGTGAAAATATTCTACAAATTCGATTGTCACAACCTGTGCTGAAGTCGGCGAGCTTAATTTATAAACACACACATAGTGTACAGGAGTACAGGAAATAAAAAAAGATGTATTAAATAAAATTAAAAATAGTAAGTTTGCAGAAATGTTCTATGTGCCACATATGAAGAAAGATTTTTTTATATTCAAACATAAAATTAAAAAGTTTTAACAAGGTCTTTATAACCAATTAATTTTGGTAAATGCTGTCTCCATTAAAATATAGAGTTGTTTTTTTTTGTCAAACATGTCTTATCATATTCAAGTAATACTCGTCTAGGCGTCTTTATATCGTAGTCTGGGGAAGTGAATCCAGGCTTCAATTTCCCTTTCGTCTATAGTAGGGTGATGCTATTATACTAATTTCTGTCCCGGGTTTTCCGGATCACAGCTAATACGCAATCCGTGAGAGTATTATGTCGCATGGTACAAAAATTAATAACTACAACTTCGATAAGAAACGTTTGTTTTTTTCTTTATTCAAATTAGATTTTTTAAATAAAATCCATTCCCAAATCTGGAACATATGGACTCAGCCCCTCTTTTTTTAAAATATAATATGGGTGGAAGGATATGTCAAATAATCAACCCCCCTTTACCCCTTTTTATAAGGATGAGATGGGTTGGAGGTTGGACAGGACATCACGAAAAGAAATCCATAAATCGATTGAAAAATAAATTGATAAAACTGTCCGTTCTGGGATTTGAACCCGTGAAATCCGTGTTCTAAGATAACAATGTTGACCACTCGTAACAATGCTCATTTATTTTGTCAGTTAAATATAACATAAATAATGTTTTATAACTATGTAGATCATTTAAAAATATTATTATTTATTTTGCGCGCGCAGCGTCCCGATTGGTTTTTTTGTTTATTTTAATATAAAATAATGATCATTTTATTCATAAGCTCCTACCTTTTGCTGTATTTTTTCTGTAATTATTTTACGCGATGGATTTCTTTAATATTTCCGTGTACTTTAAAAACCCCTGGTGAGTAATAAAAAAGTGTGATATGATAAATCAGAAAGCTTCTGAATTTTTTACGTTTATTTTTCGAGCAAATATTTCAAATCGTTTCGTTCAATTTTACCGAAGTCTTTCATACCTATTTATTTTTTTATTTTGATAGCGTAATCAGAAAAAAACGGTGAGCAAAATTACATTTTCTTATATTGCAAGCTTTGGGCAGTTTATTATAACATTAAACCAAGCTTTAGGGTCACACTGCTTCAAAATATTAGATTAAACTTTCTTTTTTTTTCAATTGTATTATAAATATATTCGCCTTGCTTAGTTTAAGATAAATTTGTGATTGGGTTAGATTTTTCACATTTACGGTAAAAATTATTTCGTACAATGATCATTTAAATTCCAAACATCTTCTTTATGCTCTTAAACCAATAAAAAAAACTCTCATATTGCTTACGATTTAAATATTCAAGTAAAAAGCATTTCAAAATATATCTTTTTTGAGAGCTGGTTGTAATTAAAACACTCATATTAATTTCAGTTGATTTATAATGGTTTTAAAATACCATCAGTCACCACTTTAACATTATTACTCTATCACTTGATAGTGCTTGCCATGAGCGAAACCGGTCCTGATCTTGATAAATTAAGGTGGAAATAAGTACAAATAAATATTTTGTTTTTTTCGCATAATGCTTTTCCAATAAGTATTGACAGTGAACACCCTAACAGTTATACTAACATATTTAAAAAAAAAACGGAAAAGAAATTAGAAAAGTATTTCAAAATTCTATAGCAAGAATGACAAGTTTTCAAATAATATTATTTTTTACATGATCACACATTGGTTTTCAATATGATTATAATATATTATTTGAACGTGAATTCCACTGCCATTCGCATCCCTTCACTGCAAGTTTATTGCAGAGTGACATCTTACTTTCACCCTTGCCAGTGTTGGATAAAATTTCATTTCTCAAGTTGGCTCGACTTGTAAAATATTTATTTGTGTGTATAGCTTTGACGCGATAATATTTTACAGAAATTTTCGTTACTTTACGTACTTACAACGTTGTTTCGGAGTTTCATTCATTCTAAATTTGAATGCTTTTCAAATCGCTCGCGCAATATTTTGTGAAACTATTTTGCGAGTTAATGATTTTTATTCAAAACCTTTGTAAGCTACCAAAATCACATTGCCAAAAAATAAAAGCTATTTTTATTATGAATATGTTTACAAAATGCACTCGATTGCACAGTTTTGTAATATCCAACGACTATAGATATTTTGGTTTAAAACAAAATCAAAACATATTTTGTTTCACGCTTTATACCAAATTCAATGTTTTGAAGTCGGAAGCGGAGTCGCGAAGTCATCCTGTTTTACTGTCAAATGAGGTACTGTATACCAGATACTAACGTATCAAAAACAATACAACTATATAATTAATTAATAAATAGTATTTTGTAAGATAATATAAAAATGAGAAAGAATTTCTTAATTCTTTATAGGGATAAGAAAATAAAACTCGAAACGAATTTACGCCTCCGTTCGCGTATTTGTAATCTTTTAGTATAATACATACAATATTAGTAAGTCAAATGTATTAAAAAAATTGCCTATTTGACGTATTGATTGGTGAAATAATCACTGTATGTACTAGAAGAAAAATGTATCGACCATTTCAACGGAGGATTTTTTTTAACCCGAATTCAGAGTCTGGGTCGTCTTTTAATAAAAAAATTATGTTAGCAGCTCTCCACTGCTCTGGTTTGATGTCTAGTTTTAAGAGTGTCCTTCCTAATATTGTCAATATTATCAGTAAGAATATGATTTTTTTAAATTAAGTATAAAATAAAACGTTATGCAACATTGATTAACATTTGCTTCTGTTATAATTAAATCCAAAGCAACGAACAGCATTTCGGACAATTATGGAGCTCACTTTAAAATTAATTCATTTCTACCTGGTTGTTTGTTATCCAGTCGCTCGATCATTATTTCAAAGAGAAGAAAAGTTTGTGATAAAACAGGATATTTTAGTGTGTTGCTTATTTTTCTTGTCTCATTTTTAAATATCAGATGGGAATTACAGTTATCCATGTCTCCGATTTCAAAATCCATCGATCAATTGTTTTTTTTTTATGAAAATGCCCGTCCTGGGATTTTAATTCTGAAAACAAAGAAATCGACCACTCAACAACAGTCTACAAAGAAAAACGATTCTGACCTGACATTGAAACAGGTATTACAGAAGCAAATATCCGAATCAATAAGCTTACAAAATACGAGTAAAGCATAAGCCTAAAATAAAAAAAAACGCCCTTGGTGATACTTTATATCATTAAAATTTATCGATATTCGCGTACTCAGAATGATGATAAAAAAGTTGTTGAAGGACCACAAAGTAAGCACATATCTATCGACATTGGTAACCGAACGAACAAAAACTAAAAAACGTATTTAAAAAGCTCTTTCATGTAGAAAAGGCTCAACAGAATAATAATTTGAATTCTCAGAAAATCGAAAAGTAATTTCAAGTATTACTGCCTTATAATACGGCACTACAGCAAATATTTTTTGCTGATTTCTCTTGCTTTTGCGTACATATTTATCTAAAATTAAATTGAATATGCCAATATTATACTGATAAATTCAATTCCTGAAATTCAATCCATAAAAAAAGCCATCGAAATCGCGCAAATACAAAATATGATGTATAATAAATAAATAAACCTGACTTTTAGTACTTGTTTGAGGAAAATATATACCAAAATTAGTTTGTTTATTTATAGTATATTACTTATTTTTCAACACAAAATCATTACAGGTTTCATTGGCACTTAGTACGTACATTTCTTGCGGACAAATTTCAGTAAAATTTTAATAACAAATATTTATTTTATTTCTCAAACTTGATGTTGATTCTCTCCGAAATTTTAATTTAAATTCGTTTATACGCTTGGTCATTTCATCAATCCAGCAAAGCTTCTTTCTTACGCATAATTCGACCAGTTTAATGGTCTGAGTTTAGCAATTTATTTTCTTTTTTTTAAGTATACCCATCGATCGAGATTTTTACTTTTTATTTAAAATACTTCCTTTTTTAGTTGTTTATCAGCTCGTTTGTTGTTAGGTAGTCTTAATTGCACAGTCCAATCAAAAATAATACACAAAGCTCAGCTGACTTTAATTATAAAGTGAACAAAATAAGTTTATGTCTAAAATGCACTATATTTCAGTGCATAGAAAATATATAAAAATCATTAAGACATATTTAGTATTATTAACATATCGACTGTGGAAAGGAAAAAGGACGTAACCCACACAAAGCAAATTTTACATGAAGCACAAAAACGTGTTTTGGTGATTTTGGAACATATTCAAATTATGAAATATCCACAACCTTAAAGTGAACAGAAATTTCTAAACTGGTGTTCAATTGACATAATCTAATATTAATTTAAGAAATTTTCTAGGAAAAACCTTTTTTCAGTCTTTTTTCTTGGTTTCAATTTTCACAAACTCATCTTTCTCAAATTTAAAAGCTAAATTTAGATACTAATTCGGCATTTACAGCTTACATCGTTTTGAGAAAACGTGTATAAAGTTGGATACATTGTGATTATCGAAAAAAATCTGTTTTGAAAAACTGTGAGTTACGACATTTTTCCTTTCCACAGTCCATATGGAACGATTGCTATTTTCAATGCTAAGACAGTAAAAATATTATAAAATAAATAGCTTAATATTCTTAAAATTTTACATAAAAAAAATTTTTAGCCACATTCGTGTCTAAATGACGTCAGTAAAATTTTCTACAACTATTACAAAATAGCGAAAACGCTGAAGAAAACCTAAATAATTCATTCGCACTTAAAAACACAAGTTAATTATAAAACACAGCGGAGAGTAATTGATAAATATAATTAAAATAATAAATTTTCTCACGCGCTTCTCCTAAGAGAGGGTTGCTACATTAAGAAACAAGTTTTCCTAATTAATATGTAGTGTTGTGCTATTCACATGCTCCTCATAAAGCCCGCCTCACAGCACACCTTCAGCTCGGATTGAAAATTATAATCTATGCAAAATCACTATTATTAAATTTCTTGAATAAGATGATGTCTTTTACTGTACTCGTGATTATGATAAAAGTTATATTTTGTGAAGCACGCTTTAAATCTTATTTCAAATAATTTTTGATATCAGAAATGAATGTGGTATATAGATATGATTACAAACTATGGTGACATAAATCAATTGCTTTTATACCACTCTTATATACCATTTAACCTTTTAGCTGCCGTAAAAAAAGTACGTAATTACCTAGCAAGCTGGCTATAATTTATAATTATTTATTTAATTAGTTACAACTGGCGTGTTGAGCAAGAAAATTTTTAATAGATATCTCGCCTGTGGCAGTCATCGAGTTAAAAGTGTTAAACGCTGCTTTACTGGTAGGATATACAAATAAAGATTGAAATCGATTTAAGAATTGGTATATAAACGAGACAAAAAAAAAATTCTCGGCGAACAATTCGTTTAACTCTTTTCAAAAAGTTATTTCGTTAGTGAAAAATCACTCCATTCAGACGATTTATTTCACATCAATCAAGTATCGGTGATTGGTCCTGAGATAATCTTGCCAATCAAATGCATTTTGTATTCTGTACAAAGTTATAACTGTAATTCCATCGTGGTGGGTGTAAATTTGAGGACTCTTCAATAATAAAACATTCTTACTATCTAAAGCAGCGATAATCAACATGCAGACATACATTCAGATTTTATGTGAGGCCCAAAACAATCATATTCGCCAGATTTGTTTTCAAAAATCTGGTATTTTTTGCAAAAAAAAACGTAAAAGAATGAGTATTTTGCAGGGCTGTGGAGTCGCGTAAAAAAAAAGACGACTCCGACTCCGGCTTTAAAATAATTAACGACTCCGACTCCGAGGAAATTTTTCGATAATTTCATTTTAACTTATATATATGTATACCATCAGATCATCTTTAGTCAGCCAAGCATGAAATGTTAACACTTTTGACTATTTTGTTTAAATACACATCATTAAATATATTTTTCAAAAAAAATCGAGCCGCTCATTTTTCACGACTCCGACTCTGACTCCACAGCCCTGGTATGTTGGATACATTTGTATTTTTGTGTAATTAAATGTATGTTTTGTGACTATATTATGTATAGTATGTGGTAAATTTACATTCTACAAAAACCGGCATGCAACCCAGACAGAAAAAAAATTAAAAAAAATCACCCAACCGATAACAGGGCGCAAATTGAACCAGCGGCCTTGATTTTAAAAAGCTTACGTATCCATAAAATATTCTCGCGTGATTAATAATTAGAGTTGTTCAAAAATACAGCGATATTAATTTTTAATATTATCGAGCATTCCAATTTGTGAAATTTTCCATTTTGTTGACCAACAACCTTCAAACGTAAACTATTATACTACTCTGAACACCAACAAAGCATTTTCGTATAAGTATAGTATTACTATGAACATTGGGAATATTTAAAAAAAATATAAAAAAACAGCTTATAGATTCTCTACTATTGACGGCTTCTTTGCATTGCGAAATCTTTCTCCCGCTTCGCACATAAATCTTCCATAATATAAAAATTTAGCAAATATTTCTCCAGTGTTTGTTCACAGCATCATTCAAAACGAAATCTGTTGTCAACCATTGTATACGCAAATTCCAGTCAGTCTTACATTGTAATACGGTCCGCAATTTAACGTTTGAGCCCGCAATAAATTAACCCCTTCAAAGATGTTTTCATGTTATGCCAGCGTAAAGGGTTAAAGACTTTTCCCGCCATCGTAGAAAACGTTTTCGCGCGCAAAATAAAGTTTCTCGCGTGTACCGAACACACCACGTTCAGGAACTTATGTACGTATGACCCTCCGCATTGCAAAGAATTAAAAAAAATATATCACTTTTAAGGTGTTTGCTGTCAATACTTGGTGGAATGGCATTATAATAAAAAAAATAATAAAACATTTTTAGTACTTTTCCCACATAAAATTTATTGGATCAGGACCGGTTTCGCACATGGTGAGCATTGTCAACTGATAAGAAATACAACGAAGCAGTGATATTTATACAAAAGTTAAGTAAGAAAAACAAGGTATGACAAACAATTGGTATTATAAACCAAGAAAAATAAACTATAAATAAAAAGTTATTAAAGAATATATTAAATAAGACTTCTTTCGGCTTATATGAAGTACAAATTAGCCGAAAAAAATATGATGTTCAAATTGAAAGATAACCTCGCAAAACGAAAATTATTTTGTTTAATTCTTCCAAGATGTTTTTATATGTGATGACAATTCTTTAGATAAATATGCTTTGCAACCTATTAATTAACGAGCTTGCATTCATTATGACAGTTTTGTTTCAAAATAACTTCTTTTTAGCGCTCTCTTTTTATTGGTCAAATAAATTATATTAAACCAATTACAAACCGTGGAACGGTTTACTATTTGGGTTGGGTAAGTTGGTTGACCGGATCGCACTTGTGAGCACTAACTACCATCAGGAAACTAATTACGTACTGTTAGACTGTGCTGAGATGAATGCCGAACGAGCAGAACTGTTTTGCTGCAGTCCGCCTATATACGGGTACAATAGGCCAAGGTGACCTGATCTCAACCAAGGCCAACATTAAGAGATTCGATAAATTTGCAAAATTACATATATGGGAAACGGGATATTCTTGATTCTTCTTCAGATTAAACGCAGATTAGAGTCTAAAGTAAAGTCTTGTGTAGCTCTGTGTTGGGCCGAATTTGAGAAAGTAAACTAGTTTTTTTTCTTGATCTTTATTGCGTTATAGACCTTGAAATAGCGGCAGCATACAAATAACGGGTGGTGGTTGATAAATCAACAATCAGCTTGTGTACTTTTATGTTATACCAACCGTAAAAACTAAATACAAAAATCATGTCGATTATTAGAAACCCTCCCCTTATTAATTAGTGTCCGGCATCTTCTTAGGTCCTAATAAATTTAGTTAACAGGTATACATCATTGTCATCATAAATTTCAAATAAAAATGTGTCAATCAATTTGTAACTCATTTGAAACCAGAGTGCTGGAGAAGGTTCGGAGGGGCTCGTGCGAGCCCGTTGCTAAATCTGACTTAGGCCATCGAGCCCCTTGTTAAATTAAGAAAAACAATATTCTCAAATCCATGCGTTATATGATGTGTAAATACGCATTATAGTTCAATTAAAGAACGCAGTGATGTACATTTGATTTTCTGACTTACAAATATATATATTATCTACGACAACTTTAGAATATCGTTTGAAATATGTAATTGGAGTAAAATGAATATAACAAATTTTTCAGCATTTTTCATTAATTGAATCACGATAAATTATGTTTTGTTACATAATATAAGTATGTATAGAAATACTCGATACTTCAATAATTATTGTGAATTATTGTTTAAAATCATTAAAATATCCACCCTTCCCGCAGAACACCGCAAAAAGTTTTAAGATTAATCGAGCCTTTTGTTAACGTATTGACAATTCACCGCTGTTACTATACTACATACTCTCATCACAAATGACTGATGGATTCAAAGATTCAAACAACTTTCTGGGCAGGGTGTGTTATATACAATATTAGCGGCATCACCGTTATTTATCGCAGCTAATTAGCAAGTGTCAAAAACGTATTAAAAACGAGTAAATCTAGCGGCATCATTCCGAAGCAATTTCGAAGTAAATTTTAATGGTTTGGTAGAAGATTAATCCAAAATAACCTCACGAAAATGATTATTCCAGGCTTGGAAATCACTGAGATTGGCGCCGTATGACAGTTTCACATCTGAGACGCGGCTCCACAGTGGGACGACTTTTATTGGAATGAATTATTAACATTGAAATACCTTTACAGTATTTTGTAAAATTAATAGATCACTCATTTTATCAAATGCCATTTTCAGAACCCATATCGAATAATTTACTTTGAATGATATACCGTCAACGTGCGTAACTTTGACCTAACCTTGACGGTGTTTTGTATTTTTATAAATCGCCGCAACTATTGTGTGTGATGATATTATCAGATAAAGATGAGTATTAGTGTTTTAAGATTCAGTTTACAAAACGTTTGAGAAAATATTTCTATTATCGATATATAAATACAGATAAAACAGTGTGGGCCAAAGTTTACACCCCATATTGGTGAACATGCCACAAATATTCACAATAATTACTATAATCTCAAGAATTTAAGGTCTTTGCATCTTTTCTCCACGATTTCGTGTAATATAAACATAATTTTAGACTAAGAAGCATAGAACGCATTTTCTATCACTTCTCCTACGTTGCTCCAATTTGTCATAATTATTTATATCGCTGTAGCCCAGCGGTGGGACACCTTTTCTTTTCTAAATGCCGCATTCTTTTTTCTGATTCGACATAAGGCCGCAGTAAACATTAACTAGGAAATCTTTGGTCGGAAACAGGAATTTACGGTCAGAATATGTAAGGAATTTACATATTTACAGAATTGGCCAGAAGGCCGCACTAGATTAGCCAAAAGGCCGCAGGTTCCTCACCCTTAAGCAATATATTTTCATACTAAAATATATAATAAGTACGCCGCTTATTTTTCATATATACAACATTTGAGTCAGTGATTGAATATTAAGACTTGACAAAAATCGTCTCCCTTTATTATGAAGAAGTTTCACCAAATAATTGATCGATACATAATTATTTTATGCACATATATACGTATATTACATGAATTGAAACAATATGTTGCTATTTAAAAAAAAAATCTTAATGTGGGTAGATGTGTAGTATGCACTGTATAGAGTGGCCTCTAGCGAGCAGTAATTGCAACTATAATAGATAAATCATAATGATAGTTTTGTTAGTATGTAACATAATATAGTTATGGAACGGGGTCTCTTTTGTTCTGAGTAATAAATAAATTATTTTAATTCTATGTTGTGTTGAAGTTTTAAGAATAATGTGTGTAATGTTTATGAATGTATATGACATGTTGAGATATACGATTCAGTGTATTCCTTCAACCATAACAAAACTGAATTTTACTAAAATTAAATGAAAATCTTTTTCATACCGTTTGTTTTTATTTTTTTTACATTGAAACAATATCTTCTACTGAATACTTTTCCAACCATATAATCGACCAGATTCGCAACATTTTTTCTAGTTGTATAAAGTTCTTGATACTTTCATCTTTGGTTATACCAACTTAACACAACCCAACTCAACCTTACCTAACCTAACATAATTTTGCGTACGTTTTCGATTCATGAAAAGTTTTCCCAAAACTTAGGCTTATTCAACCTAACACAATACCATTACATCCCAGCAAAATAAAAAAATATTTCATATTCCATAAAAGCTATTCGCCTTTATTTTAAGGCTTGTACATTTATTTATTATTTTCGAAAATAATCCCAAAACCTAGCTCCGTGATAACATTGACCGTCTTTAATAAAAGGTTCGTATTTTTCCGGTCAGAATTTATATTAACCGTTTGCCCGCGTCACCAAATTTAGCGAACATGTTCTGTACGCGGCAGCTTTTTTGTGGATTTTGTTATCGCGTTTTCGACTTTAAATATAGGTTGTAATATTTTTTAACTTATCAAATATATTAATTGCCACCTAAAGTTACTTTTTCAATAATAAAATACAATATATTTCTTGTATTTTCGGTTTAATTCAACAATAATCATTCTTCATACAATTGCGGCGTGACGTCGCCATATTGTAAAATACCACCACACGCGACCGAGAACACTGCGCCACCACCATACCATGCTTATAATATTAAATTCTCGGAACAATTTCAATTTCACCCGCACTCGATCGCTTATTTACAATATCCCAAATAATATAATGATATATGCATATTTTGTGAATACGTGGCGCACAGTTCTTACGAGAAACGACATGAATCAACGGCGCCCATCTTGCATTGGTGACGTATGTTCACAGCGTGTTCCATAAATAAATTATTTTAGCCTATATTGAATCTTTTTTGAATAATGTCATCTATTGAATTTGGTAAAATATACATTTAGTAATATTTTCAACCAAGTTATACAATATTAACACAATAAAGAGCTTTTATTTAGGGTTTGAAATTTCCATGACATATATACGTGTCACGCGCGCTGAGGGAATGTTCGCTAGGACATGCATAGCGGTCATACGCGGTGGAAAGGTTAAGTGGTCATAATATATTAGTCAGTGTAAATAGTCAAAATTTAAATGAAATTTTACAAAAACCTAACCTAAACAAAATGGTTATAAAATATTCTGACCGTTCGCATTTTTATTCTGACTAAAAATTGATTAAATTCTGACAATTTAATTTGTTCCTTCAACAAAACAATAAGGTAATATAAATAAATAGAAATATCAAAATATTGAGTAGTATTATTAAACGAAGAGCTTTCAAAAAATCTTACAATTGTTGCATAACTTTATATGTATTTTACCTTATTTTGATAGAATTATATAAAGTTAATTCTAATTTAAATAAAATCGTCGGATAACTAACCTGCTAATTAATGTTTGTCTTATCATACGTAACCTACTTAATTAAACTGCTCGATGAAGACCCTCAGCAACTCTTTCTAAGCTTTCCTTTCGAATACGTTTTGCTTTTCGTTTATTCCTTTTTGAGATAACAAAATGTATCCTGTGATTATTTGTCTTTGTAGCATTTATTTCTTTACCTAGTCTTTTTCCATTAAAATTTCTTACGAACTTTATCGTGTCACGTACATTTTTACGTTCTTTGACCCAATGGTTCTATTTTTGTATTACTCAACCAAAGACTTGCCATAGCACACTGTATTTCTTTTAAGGTCTGTATTTCATTGAAGGTCCACCTTTCAAGCGCATGCGTGAACTGAGATAACAGTACCTGATCTCAAAATCCCGGTAAACATAGCGTTTATTCAATGTAAAAATACCAGTGGTTCGGGATATGAATATTGATTTCAATGTTGATATTTAAATGTATAGAAACCATCATACATTCTGATAACATTTTTCGTGATGAGCTTAAACATATCGACTGTGAAAAGAAACAGGACGAAATTTTTACGATAACCACAATGTATCAAACTTGATACACGTTCTATCAAAAGGACGCAAGCTGCAAATGCTGAATTAGTATCTTAATTTAGCTTTAAAGTTTGAAAAACATAACCTTGTAAAAAATTAAAACCAATAAAAAAGACTGAAATAAAGGTTTTCCTAGACAACGCCAGTTTAGAAGTCTCCGCGCACTTCAAAGTTAATTGATTGATATGTGTGGGTTACGTCCTTTTTACTTTCCACAGTCGATATTAAGTATGATTTGGTTTGTATCAATGCTGAAAAGATTTATAATTGGTGGATAATTTTATGATGTACTATTTTTTTTTAATAAACTGTAGGTTTGTGAAAATTTTAAATCGATTTTAAGATACGTATTCCAATCGATTGCTGAAAGGTTAACCTGTATTTTGAAACACTTAAATATTTTAATTTTAAAGAAAATTTTACAAGACAAATCTTACATTAAAAATGATTGATGACTTCAAAGCACTAGCAAGATTAGTAAAATAAAGAGATGCAATATACAAAAAAACCTACTATTATCGTTAATCATAAACCGTAAAAGAAACTAAATAAAACCATAATTCGATATTTAAAAAGTACAACACAAACCATAAAGTTCAATTATCCCGAAACTAGTATTCTTGGTTTATTCCACTGTTGCTTTAGGGTAGCATTAAATGTTTTATTGACGTGCGTGAGCATAGAAATCATAACTTGGTGGAACTCTCTCTTCAAACTCTCATGCAAGTATAGTCACATATTTGTCAAAACGGCAAACCTTTCTATCCTTCCAATAATAAAATAAAATTTATTGAGACTGTTTAATCAACAAGTCCTCGATGAAATTTAATATATCCTCTATTGTTAGTGACACAGCAAAAATAACAAAACAGCAATCAAAATTTATACCGTTGATGTTTTCAGACTTATTTATTTTTTCGTACAAATGTTTGAATTTATAAAACGTACAAGTGTGGGTCATACACGAAATTAACACAGACGCGTACTAGGGCCTTTGTTTTGTTTGTTTTGAAGTGAGACAATTACAGGGGCGGAGTGCGGAGGGATTTAAATTAGTGTTGCGTTGGGTGTCAAATGGTCAGCTGCCAACGCCACCATAAATGTACTCTACTTTTCAGGTTATAAAGTTTCATTTTTTTAAGCTTGCTGTCAGCATTATTCACCCTACTAAAAAGCGTATTCAAAACTATTTTGAGAATATGATACGTAAAATAATATGAACTATATTTCAAACTATAATATGCATACATGTAGGCTTCTGTAGTCGTAAAAGTGGCCAAACAGGTGCAAGCTCGAGGCTAGAATGATTAATATTAAATTCAATATTTCAAAACTGTGAGTGGTGTCTCTTCTTTGGCTCACTGCGATCAATTTCAACTGATGATAGTAGAAATTTATACAGGAAACATATACTTAGAAAAATAATACTAATTAAAGCATAACAAACAAATCGTTTTTTAAAGAAATATGAGAAGAATTTATGAATACAGTGACACTTAACTGACTATATTAAAGAAATACCTTCTTAGAAAAAAAATTAAACGTTTTTGTGGTATGATTAAAAACAATTAAAAAAGGTTACCAAAAATAAATTATTCAACGGTTTATTTAAAATTTACGGGGGGGATTTTGAACAGTATAATTTGTTATATAAAAAAACATTTAATATAATAGCAGCAACGGTTCTAAACAGCTTTTTGGTAACGTGAGAAAGAACACTTTTTCCAATCCAACGACAATGAGATTTATTTTCAAATATATCTGCTATCTAGTCGGAACATATGGCCACCATGTGATTCTTCCAAGATTCTCTGTCCCCCGCCAATCTTCTTGCTTGCTCCCATGTCATCCCAGCGTCCCGTAGCTCCATCGAGATGGTCATCAGTGGCCTTCTTAGACGGCGGGATCCATTTGGTTGGTAAAAAAGATTTTTGATTCATCCGCAGCATATGTTTTAGCCAGGTCCATCGTCGGTTCTTCACTTTTGACGTAACATGAAGTTTATCGGTTGAAAATTCAGTGAAATTTCGAATTAGTACAAAAGAATATTTTTTTAATTATAAAGCTTAAATGACACTTTCAATCTTGGTATGCGGTGTGAACCGCTCTTTCAAACCATACGTCAGTCTGCTAGTGGTCTGCCAAGTTCATTTAAATTGATTGACTCTCTGCTGAGTATGATTATCTTTTAATGCTTTTAGTCGTAGTTCTATTCTTTCAATGCCTATGTTTTTAGTTTTTGTAAACTAATATTCAAATAAAAAAACACCTGATAGATACCTCATTTATTACAAAACTAGCGTAAGGTATTTATTAATAATTTCATTTAAGCCGGAATCAATTTATCAAATGTATTTATAGTTAAAGCATCTTTTCTTGTATAGAAGGTCTACAGCCAAATGCCATGTTGAATTTAAGGAGAAATTTAATTTTGAGATCAAGTTAGAATTAAACTGGCATTCCATTTGCCTCCTTCCAATTCCACCTCACTCCACTGGAAGGACCTTAGGCGTGATCAGTAGCGTACTTAATTAAACGACCCCAAATAAAGCAAGTAACGGCTGAATATTATAAGCAATATATTAAAAAAAACTATTTTATATCAGAAAGTATAATGAATTTTTTCATCTGATTCATCAATGAAAACTTCTGGTCATTACAAAACACAGAATTTTGTAATGGCTTAGTAGGCATATTCATATTCTTTTTTTACACGATTTTGAAATAACACGGTCCACCAAAAACACAAATAATATTTTTTTACATGAATTATTTGTTTTAACAAGATTTTTAAAAATAGAAGCGGAAAACGGATTTCCTAATCACAACACAAAACATTAATAATAACAAACAAAAGACTTCATTAGATCCGTGTCGGAAGTTTCTAGCAAATAAATCGATTTATATCCAGTATCTCATAAAACTCCCCGTTCTTATCAAGTTGCGGTGAATTATTTTTTCTAATTACTAAATCAATATAATGAGGAATGGGTCTTCATTATTAACTTTTTTTTAACGATTTTCTATAGCGCAATGTTGTTTTTTTTCAATAACGTGGTTTTTGAAATGCAAGGAACCAATATTATTTTTTTCTCAGGTTATTTGTGGAACGTATCTACCCTGTAAAAAAAGTCTTTTATCAGTAATGATCGTATTGGATAACCTGTTTTTTTAAGTGTTAGAGAAAACAATATATGTAAATATATTTAATTTCGTTACCAAAAAAAATGGCACACGTGTTTTTAATATAGATTCATAACTTTGCGCAGTAGTGTCTTTTGCGACCACATCAAACAAAAAATCAATGTAAGGTTACCTTGAAAACATTTCATTATTTATTATCAAATTTATTTATCTACAGTGACAATATTGATGGGGAAAAAATTGTATCTTGTTCAGTGTTTGGTAGATTTGAAAAAGGTACGTGTTTAGCTATTTACTTCAAATATATTTTGGAAAATAACCGAGCATTTTGTATCACCAGTTCTGTAAAACATCCTTTACAGAAAATATCTATAAGTGTCGTTATTATTAACGTTTATCTTCAGATTCAGGTAAAAAATAATATCATGAAGATGATTGCGTACAACCTAGGTAGAAAATATTCAATTCTTATGAGATATCGTGTTAAGTGTGTGAACAGAAATGTCTTCCTCAATTGAATTCGACAAGCATTTATACATAATGCAAATAATGTGTATTTAAGTTGTCAATGAATTGTTGTTATCAAGCTTGCTGATAGATAGGGATATTATTGAGATCCTTTTCAGTGGTATGTATGTATATCGACTGTGGAAAGGAATAAGGATGTAACAACCACACATATGAAATTTTACAGGAGGCACAAAAAACGTGTTTTGATGATTTTGGGCCATATGCAAATTATGAATTATACACAACCTTGTGCACGAAGACTTCTAAACTGGTGTTTAATTGACATAATCTAATATTAATCAAAGAAATTGTCTAGAATTTTTTTTTATTTCGGTCTTTTTTCATGGTTTTAATTGTATACAAGCTCATCTTTATCAAACTTTAAAGCTAAATTTAGATACTAATTCGGCATTTGCAGCTTGCATCCTTTTGATAGAACGTTTATCAAGTTTTATACATTTAGATTATCGAAGTTTTGAAAAAAACTGTGGGTTACGTCCTTTTTCCTATCCACAGTCGATATGTTTATCTCATTTAAAAAAATCGAGAAAAACATAGTATCCTTGCTATAAAGAATTCAAGGGTCGCTATGTCCACTGTGAATTCACTGAGTGTCATTATTAATTCAAAACCAACCCTTAATATTAGTAGATTAAAAAATAGTCTAGCAAAAATTTACAACCGTCAATTTAATCTGAAAAAAAGTGACACTTTGGTGAGACACAGAAAATAAATTCGTCATTAAGACATGAAAAAACTATGATATTAGACTGAAATTGCCTAAAGCTTTTCGCTTATCTTATAAAAATGTCATTAAGGCACGTATTTTTTCTAAAAAATACGATGTTTAAAATAATATCCCTGTCAAACGTATTAATCAAAAATAATTTATTTTTAAATATTCATGTTTAAGAAAAAAACTGATTTATTTTTTTAGAAAACTGTACCAGTTTTTATTTCATAAAAGATATGTATTTTTCATCAAACAATAGGTGAAAGTTGCTTCAATGTTAAAGGTCAATTATTCATTGTGAAACAAAAGCAAGTGAAATTGATTTAGTTCATTTATTTAAATTATATTCACATTATAATTAAAAGTAAAAACAGTTTTCCAATTACCGGTGTTAAGGTTATTATATTATATTGTTTGAAAACGATAAATTATTAAAATAATCATTATGAAGAATTACTTTTATAAATTAAGGATATGTTTATGAATAATATTGTAATCGTAAAAGAAATAACATTGACAAAAATAAGATAAATACGCAATGAGATTATTGGATATTAATTCTTTGTCTACTCTATTGTACAAACAAACATGCTGTTTGGCTAAAACAGCATTTTTACCAGTGATTGTTATCCAAGTAGATTAAAAGGCAGATACTATTTATTCCTTACTTTATTTGTACCAGACCGAGATTAATACATCTGTATTTCGATATTTAAATTATATATGTAACATAAAATATCAATGCTACAGCCTTTATACCAACTAAAAGCTCAAATTTTTCCTTCGATGTTTTCTTAGATAAGATTTCTTACTTAGAAACTACTGCTAGAACGGTGGCAATATATCATTTACATTGTTCTTAGAAGAGTATGTGAATATTTGGGCATCTAATCCTGGACCCCTTGTATGATTCACAATCTTTCGAATCCGGGATTGATTATTCCCCATAATATCATGCTACAATTCCTTGAGATCTTTGCCGAAAAAAGTGAGTAAAAAACGAAGAGACAAATTGGCAGATTCCATCTATTATTCAAAAGTCAAAGACCTCTTTTATTTAGCTCAATCCTTTGAAAAAGTTACGTCTGCCAGTAAGTCCAGAGATATTAAGCTTTTTTTCATCTCTACTTACGGACTGTTATAGTTATAGTGGATCCCGATATCACAGGATTGGTGTAATACTAAAACGATGGAATTGCAAAATAAGTCAAGATCCCGGGATTGGAAGCCCTAGGAAATACAGTGAAATCAAACAATATTAATTTTAATATTTTATTTAGTATATTTTTTTAAATATATTCAGACAAAATTATTTACTAATAATTTATTATAGCAGCGATCAATTATTTACCAACACTCTCTTGTCTAAGTCAGCTCTATCGATACTTATAAATTTACGTTCATATGACACAATTTTTACTAACAGAATTGTACAACTGATCTGTCAACATGTAATGTTGTTAACTAAATTTAAAATTGTCTTTTCATTGCTTAAATTTACTATGTACAAAATAAGCCAAAGTATATTTAAGTGATTACTGTGTTTCTAATCAAATAAATCTATAAAAATATCTTATTATAAATTTAAATCTATAAAATACGATAGAAAAAAATATAAACGAAAAACGCATTTAAAGCTAAGTTATATTCAATAAAATTTGTTTCAATTGTATTACCTTTATGCCGATGATAAAATTTAATTTCAACTTAAAATTTTATTTTAAAATATGAAAAAAAAATCGCAAACAGCGAAGCTTTGCGCATATATTTTTTTTTTTTATATTTAAATTTTAATATTTAAAAAAAATATTTGACATTACAGCTTACGCCAATGCGTCAAATATTTGAAAGTTTTTGAAAGTTGAAAGATCATACGAGATATACTCGATGAGAAATTTTTGTAAGTCACATGAGATTAGATCAAGGAGAATTAACGTCACCAACACCCATGTCTTAGATCTCAATTGAAAAAATGAAAAAATCCAATTTGACATTGACCTTACCGGGAAGCAAATCCAGACCCACCTGATCGGTAGAGCAAGCTCTAAACAACTAGACCACAGCGGGCGACATACTATCGATTAGTTAGTTTATTATTTTGTCTAACAAGACTTACTTTCAAGGAATGTGAAATTATCCGATAACTGAGATAAAAAATAATTATCAGGGTGTAACATAAAGTGGTTCTAAAGCAGTTTTCTATTTTCGACATGTTTTCCGTATAATATATTCAATGTTCACCACGTATCCGTGTTTATTTGTAGCGCCAAGCACCTTCAACATAACAAGTTTTTCAACATAATTTAAATTTGCGAAGTTTTTGTAGTATGCTAAGAAAATATTGTAAGTACTACAAACAGCTGACAAGATAAATTATTGTTTTAACTGGGAGCTTGTTGATGAAATGTTTTCACTTATTTATAATTTTAATTAAATCAGAAAATTTCTCTGGGAAGTTTCATATTATAAATTGGTGATGTAAAAAATACTTTAAATTAAAAAACATCACATGGTATGACTTTAATATAAATTTATAATAATTATATAAGTATTATTAAAATTTTCATCTTAATTGAAAGATTGTAGCTTAAATGAAATTGTTTTTTTGAGTCCTAGTGAAAAAAGTAATAAAAATAAAAACAAATCAATGAATAACATGTCAATGGTTAATAAAATTTTGAATTTTTTTATATGTAATATTTAAGCCGTGTATTATTTTTTCGTGCGAATTCTGACTTCTTCAAGTTGGTGTCGTTTGTTTGTGAATGGAGACCAAATATTGTCTATCATGTGCCAGTCTCTTTGTATCACCAACACCTTGAGCATTGGAGCCACTTATGAAAACCCCGCAGTCGAGTAGATCTGCTTCATAGATCAAAACATACTTTTTGTAGATTGTTTTACTGTTGCACTGATAGCTGTAGTGAAAAGGTGTGGAAATTTATCGATTAAATAGTTCCATGGAGCTACCACTAGAGATTTGTAGTTTTTAGATATGGCTGGCAAATCTAAACTGAGTTGTAAAAAAGTGATAATTATTATTCGTCTCAACTTTTTAGTGTGTCATTTAGTCATTTATCTCAATTCAATTCATATTTTTTGAAGCGTTGTCAAAATCATAAAATAATATTTCTTTATATGAAACTGAGAGAAGATTGTTTATATTTATTTGGTTCCATATGTAAATATCTGCCTACCGGGAGAAAAATAGTCATTTTTTCTAATTGTATTTTTGTGGTGCTATAGAAGAGAGGTATTGCAATATAATGGGTCACTTGTATTACTCAAAACATTATTGTTTTTACTTAACGTTCTATGGAACAACGCCATCGATATAAACTGTCATAATATTGTACCAAACGGCACAAATAATAATATGAAACGAGTGAAAAATATTCAGTAGGTAACGAGAAAATTGGTAGTAACATTTAAAAATCAGGAATTTTTAGGTGGACCTTGTCGATCGGAGAGAAAGCTCGAGATACGAATCCTTCAAAGACGTTTTTGATTTCAGTCATGGACTTAAAGAAACCGAAGTCAAAGAATAAAAATATTAACATTTAAAAACAAAATAATGAGCTATCTTTTTACTCATCTTTTTCATAGAAATAAATCAGAGAAACGTTGAATAGTCTTGTTTAAAAAATATTTTATTTAATATATTTGACGCAATGAAAAAGTATACAATGCAATGAGATAAAAACGAAATATTTATAATATTTCTTTCATCGTAATATTTAAATGTTGCTTTTGTTCGAAGAAACTAGCAGAATTCAAATTTTCTTGAGGCATTCACAGTACATGTCCAAGCCAGGTCCATCATAGCTTTTTACTTTGGACGTAATTAACGGCTGCTTATTCCGTTCCTGACAAAGTCAAACCACAACACTCTTAGTATTAAAATCACAGAATACGGTTATCCTGTGCTTTTGTAACGTGTCGCAACCGTAAAGCAGTACTGTCAGAGTGCACGCGTTAAAAAGGAGGCACTTGGTTTTGACCGAGTACAGTCGTGAGTCCCAGACTTTCCTCAGGGAATTTAAAGTTGCTCCAGCTATCCCCAATCGGATTGCGAGCTCTTTAAGCGGGTAATTCATACATGTCCAATATTGTAATCATTACCGATAATTAGTAAGCTTTTGCGAAACACGTATACCCCCATTGTTATACTAAAACTGTTATATACAAAGTACAAACAGAATTTTCTCCACATTGTGGTATACGCACATACATATTGCGAACTATTTTTCCAATTGCAATGTTGAGTGAAGCTATTAGCGCGAATAAAGGGGGTGTATGAGTGCTATACAGGGCGCGTTGTTTGTTGTTGATGGGCCAAGCAGCCCGCACCGTAAATTCATCACTAATTACGGGCAATTTGTTCCCTTCAGGTGAAAATAATCACCCTTTATAAGGTGCGAAGGTGTTCTCATAGTGTTATGTGGCGCATATAAGGTGCTCTAAATTAAGATAGCTTACCTATACAGAAACACAATACTAATGATATAAGAATGGCAACTACAGACTATTTTCTTCGTTCCCTCGTTCCACTTCTATTATATTGAGAGGGTCATATAATACGGTGCGTTCTTGTGGAGTTCGATCGATAGCCAAACTATCTTGCAAGCATACCTGCTAAATAATTAAGAACACATTAATATTTCATATTCACATTATGATAAAACTAATAATAGTCAAACCCGGGTGATGAAATATCCGTTAAATCGAACAGAACGTTTTGAAACAAAGTAGATTTTCTGAAAAAAACATATTTAAATAGAAGTCCATTGAAGTTAACTATTTACTCGTGAAATCATCGACAGGCGTTTGTTAAAACTACAACTTCGGCTTATCATTATCATCATAGATTTTTTATTAATAATCTTATCATCATTCATCTTATCATAGAATACGGGAGATATCTGAAAAGATAGGTCCCGTACAGTATTGAATCGGGCCGAAAATATCGACCCATAATAGGCAGAAAATTGTAATCGACAATTAATAAATTTTACAGTAGAAGATTTATTTTAAATTACTCTCGTACTGTGTTCGATAAAGGAACTGCTTAAATGCATTTAGTTAATAATAATATGTGGTCAATGCATATACTGATATTATAATGACTAAATACAGTTCTCTAGATCAGTATTTCTCAACCGGGGCTTACGTGGAATAAGCGATAACAAGTCAAAGCGCTGAAATGCACAGGCCCTAAAAAATATCAGGCGAATGAGATAACGTTTTAAAATTTTTGTTACTGACGTCCAAGGCGATCGAAATTGAACAATTATTGGCTTAAAACGCAATTGTCCAACTGTGTCGCTTAAGATCTTTTGCCAATTATGGGTTGATATGAAGAGTAAGTTCGTTTCTTTTCATGATCATTATTGCATAATGAAAGGTGACTGCGAAACAGCGGCTACTTAAACATAACGGGTGGTGACAATCGACAACCAACCTACTTGTTATAATAATCTTTAAATGTTGGGTTATATCCTTTTAATCATCATAGTCTTCGTTCTGTAATGTATAAATAATGACAATATTGGCTGTAATATTTTATCTTTTAATGTACAATAAAGATTAATTAAAGATAATTAATCATTAGTGTTTTAAATATGTTATTGGGTCTATTGTTTTTTTTCTACTAGCTTCTGAGCGTCTATTAATTTATATTTTCAACGGACGAAACCTTTTCTTTGCAAAAGAACAAGAAGAAGTAAAAGAATCAAGATTAATTAATTTTAATTTACAATAAAAAAATAAATCACTTACCAATTCGGCTACGAATCTATAAAAAAAATGTAACTACTTACCTTCACATTTTTCTTAGTTTATTGTTATAGCCACTTAAACAGAATTTCACATTTAAAGGAAAGTATCCAATGTTAGAGCGAGGGGATGATTTAGATTACTAATTAAAAAGGTCAGACGGTTTGTTTAGGGGGTACCGATTACAGAGGAATTTTATTCGGAACACTTATTAGGGTGACCTTTGTTCTAGTAATGAAAATAGCGTTCGAAAATTTTATTAAAGATAAATTAAATATTTTACTTTTTTATAGGCTTTCATGGCCTACTGGACGTATGAAATAATTTGTATAATTATTCATTTGGATGCTTGATTAGTGGAGTACGTTCTGAATAATGTACACAATTTATTTTAGTAAAAGTTATATTTATTCCTGTCATAATAAAGGTAACAAGGCTTGTTTTAAAATTGAATATTTTTTTTCCATATCCAGAATTGGTTTTTTCTGAGCGTTTGTTTTAGGGTAAAAACAATGTCTGGTCCCGGGTGGGGAACCTTTGCATTTATGAAGTCCACGTTCATTTATCTGATTCAACATAAGGCCGTAGTAAAGAAAACGTTGACACTCCCCCTCTTTTTTTTCGAATGTCGAACATATATATAATGGGTTGATAACGCTCTTTTTTCAAAAGCTTGCGTATAATTTTTTGATCAAAGCGAATGTTTTGATCAAGTCAAAAGGCTGCAGGTTCCTCTCCACTGGTTTGATCCTATGGCGCAGCAGTTAGCGTGGTTGGCTGCCGTTCCGGATCTCACGGGTTCGATTCCCACTAGGAACAGCATTGTTTCGAACGATATATCGATTTCTGTTCAAAGGCATGGATGTTTGTAATATCTAAAAAATCCTTAAAATGACGCGGAGTGTACTTCAGCTTTTATGATTTTTACGAACAGAAATACAAATATTATATTATCAAATTGTTTTTTTTTAAATATATATACATACAATTTCTGCATCGTTTTGTAATTAATTGGGCTTAAAAAATATTTGTAATATCGAAGTGAGTTGTCGCATATTTCTGTGTGGGAAATTTCTTCCTTAATGTGCATTTTATTAATATAAACACAAAGGTTTTTACATTAAACAAATGTGAACTGGACATAGAATACCAAGCAGAAGTTTCACTTTATTGCAAAATACCTATTTGCATCGTACCAGGAAACGAATACCGGAACAACGGTCACACTGTCTAATACCCGGAAAACCGGTACGCGATTCTATTGAACGAATAAACATTTAGGGAAATGGTTTCGTGATCGATGACAGCCCTTACAATGAGAACAATAATAGCTCTTTACGCTATCACATGAAAGAGAAGTTTTTTAGCGTGATTTTTTTCGCTTAGTATAAAATAAACGACGCCGTGAATCAATATGTTTTTTTTTTAACGCTAAAAGATGAAATTGACTGTCATTCGCAAATTTATTAGTCATTTGGAAATGAAAATATTAATACATGAAAAATACTGCTGTAAAAAATACGGAATATTGTACATTGGAGATAAATATCGTCACCGATTTAATTCAACTTTGTTGAAGTCAAAAGTGGGTTTCACTATTGATGCGAATTTTCATATATAACTGACAAGCGTTGCGATGCCACTCAAAGAAAGAAA
This sequence comes from Himalopsyche tibetana, assembly GCA_030503985.1. Lineage (NCBI taxonomy): Eukaryota > Metazoa > Arthropoda > Insecta > Trichoptera > Rhyacophilidae > Himalopsyche > Himalopsyche tibetana. Next base: position 35,547,605 of record JAPJYX010000002.1, on the reverse strand, counting down.
GTTTTTGCGCTTTGATTGTGTCTATTGAAGTGCATGTTTTCTTTTTCTGTCTGTTTGACGTTTGCTGCCGACTGTCTATGGTACGACACACGCGTCACCTACTGTAAGTTAATTGTGCTATAAACTTCACGCAAGTGCAAGCATACGTTGTCAAAATGAACTGTATGGCAGACATAAAAACATTGATTTTTATACATGAGACCTACTGTAAGTTAATTTTACTATGCCTATAACCTTTCCAGAAGTGCAAGCAAAATTTTTGTCAAAGTTTTATTGCAATCGAAAGAGCGGTGTGGCAACGGATAAAGTACGAACAAACAAAAATTCATTTCCATAACGTTCCACGATTTGTTCCAATCTCTGATCTTGATTGTGTGGCTGTTATTTCATCGAATGAGCGGTGTGGTAACGCATAAAGTACGAACAAACAAACATTCTTTTTTTATATATTAGATATTATATGATGTATCTTAATTATACACAAAAAAGGTAACACAAACTCTTAAACGATGAGCCTTGTCGCCAAAAAAATTTACATTGATTTTTCATCATAAATTATTAGCCGATAAATTGAACGTCAAAACCTGACTGCTGAGTATATATATGTCTGAGATTATTTTAGAGCTCCCGACCCACCCTCTATCCAAACGACTAATTATATTACAACTATCGATTTGTCGATTTCTGTCCGAAGACATGGGTGTTTGTAATGTTTGAAAATTCTCTCTCATCACTCCTGTCCTGTCCTAGCCCTATCCTCGCCCTATCCTTATATACCTACTACCTTCGAAAGAAGAGAGGTTGAGCAACTAAGTAACAATCAGTTTTCGTAGAAAAGTTCTCATATTTAAATACCTCTATTAGAAAGACATATGCTCCACATTTGGAGCGCACATAGAATAAAAAATAGTAATTTTCATAGCCAATCATTGAATAACTTTATTCTCATTGAAGAGAGACTTAGAGACTGTCTTACTTCTTTTATGAGTGCAAGTTGGTTGTCGAGTATCCCACCACCACCCGTTATATGTGTATGCAGCCGCATTTTTACGACCACCTTCCATAACGCAATGCGATCAAGACAAGAAAAGAATTTATTCCTCATATTATTGGCCCGATACAGAGCTGCACGTGACCTATTTTTTAACCGTGCACTGTTGTGCTTAAAAGATAAAGATAGAAAGAAAAAAAAGAATGTGACTTGGTCAGTCGTTTAGTTTAAGTGATATTAAGTATCATGTGTATCCGTATACAGAGAATACGCCGTGGTGGAAGAGTTTAATCAACTCCGCGTTGAATTTAAAGAGGAACCAAGAATATCCCTATAATAATATTTTATATTTTTTTATGACTAGAACTTAGGACCGGCAAGGCTTCATAAAACTTGAAATAAATTGGTGGATAGTACTGAAATTCGCACAATTTGCACACACCATGGGCCGGCCCTGGTAGCCCTATTCGCTATTAGAATAACATATCAACTGTGGAAAGGAAAAAGGACATAACCCTCAATATTCCAAAACAGCTTTTTTTCGATAATCACAATGTATACAACTTGACACACATTCTATCAAAAGGATGGAAGCTGAAAGTGCCGAATTAGTATATAAATTTAGCTTTTAGGTTTGAAAAATATGACCTTGTAAAAAAATAAAACCAAGAAAAAACATTGAAATAAAGGTTTTTCCGAGACAATTTCTATAATTTATATTAGATTATGTCAGTTAAACACCAGTTTAGAAGTATCCGTGCACTTCAAGGTTGTGTATAATTCATAATTTGCATATGTCACAAAATCATCAAAACACGTTTTTAGCGCCTCCTGTAAAATTTGATATGTGTGGGTTACGTCCTTTTTTCTTTCCACAGTCGATATGTGGAGTTTATCTATACGTAAATCTCTCAACAAGAACTACCTGTTAATCAGTCGCCCAAACTTCATTTTTTTTCTGCTAGAGTAAGAAAAGGATGATGGCGCTAGAATAGGAATAGTGATTAGCTTATATCCCTCACTACACCCTGTTTTTAGGTTTGACACCCACGCTCCAATTCTTTCGTACGATTTTTTAACTGTAAAGTTTTTCGGTGCTGTCGGATCGGCTTATTAATTATCCGAGCAGGGGCGGATCCAGAAATTCTCCCAGGAGGTGGCCATTCAATTTGAAAATTAACATGATACATAAATAATACATGATTTAAAAATAATATATCTGTAGAATAATAGTCAATACATAATTAAGTATTTTATCCATAAAACATAGTAAACTAAACAATTAAAGAGTCCTCAAAGTAAGCCAAATAGTTTGATAGATTGGGGTCAACAAGACTAACAAACGGTAAAGCGAGCCAATTGAAGATAATGGAAAAGGTGAACTCAACCCACTCCTTGTATTAAATAATTTTAATCAAATTTTCTCTAAAATACTTTATTTATCCTTATTTAATAAACTTTCACATAAAATTAAAATTTGATTGAAAATTGAAAACGTAATTTTACTTAAAAGTTAAATGAAAAAGTTTCACCATTTTTCTATTTGGCTCAATTCACCTCTTAAAGGCTCATATATTTCTAAAAATAAGCTCCATTTGGCGAATTAGTAAATTTTATTTATTCTGATTAATTTGACAAGTAAGTATGCATTTGATTGTACATGTCGGAAAATTTCAATTTTTTTTTAAAATGCGAAAAAGTTCTCCCGTTGATACAACGGGCTTACAGCAGAGGTGGGCTGGAGGGGACTCGGAAGGGCTCGCGCGAGCTCCTTGTTATTTTAAGAGGGAACAATATTCTCAGATCAAATTAGTATATAACTGCAATTTCTGATATATATTATCAAAGACAGCTTCAGTATACGCAATAGCACATTTTTAGCCATTTACATTGATAAGTTTACAGTGAATTGCATGTTATTACATTATTTAAGTGTATTAACTAACAATCGATTTTTCATTTAAAAGCTTAACGACCGTGGACGCGTATTTGAGTCTTTGAAAAACAAAGGTTGCTGGCCGGCGGACACATATATGCGTATAGGTGAAGTATCTGGAAGCTAAGAAAATTAAATTTTGTAAAGATATCTCAATTTGCTTACAAAGTATAGTGAATTTAGTAAAATTATAATTTTTGCGAATTTATCGCAAAATTTTATTTCGCCAGGTGAAATTTTATAAAAAAAAACGTGCGGTCGTTAAGCTGTTTTAAGTATTGCATATAATTGCATAGGAGTGAAAAAATCACTCTTTCCCAGAACACCGAGAATTGCTTTAAGATTAAGCGAGCCCCTTGTTGACGTATTTTCAGCCCACCGCTGGCTTACTGCTCGTCTTCTTTAATTTAACAGAGATAATTATTTCTTTAATTGTATTTAACGCATTCGGCAAACCAGTCAGAAAGACAGGTCTTGCCACTGTGAATATTTTCATAAAGAAACATTCATACTAAATTCTGAATTAGAGCAGGCAAGCTGTCGTATCTTATTAAACTATGCACATTTGGTCTGCTAAATGTCGTATGACGCCTCGTCTCCACGCAATATGGCAACAGTGTACTTCGGCTTTATCACAAAACCTCCGAGTAATATTTCATTAGAGATTATACCGTCGCGTTGCGAATTTACACCGGGATCCCGGCAAAGTGCGCCTCGCCAGTACCGGTGACGGGCAACACCACACAGTGGACCTAAGCCCCGTTTAATATTTATGCAAATTTCAGGAAATATTACTCAATAATAACTCTATGACGAAGCGACTGCGGGGAACACTGCTGTAACTGTAAAATTATACATCATCATTATCATTTTACAGTGAAAATGTTTATTTTTCAATATAGAACCAATCTTTTTAGAATTAATAAAAACACAATAATCCTTTGTACTTCATTCCACTTTATTTAATATGTCGGTTGACAATGCTCGCAATGAGCGAAACCGGTCCTGACATATTAAATAAAGTGGAATGAAGTACAAAGGATTATTGTGTTTTTATTAATATAATGCCTTTCCACCAAGTATTGACAGTGAACACCCTAAAAGTGATCTTTTAGAATGTTCACTGTCAATACTTGGTGGAAAGGCATATATAAGAAAGGTAAATATTTCGCGTTAAATTTTTTGACGAAACAGAAGTAACAACGCGGCAGTCTTTCAAGTACCATTATTGGAAAACATTGTTTCTTTTGTTTCGTCAAAATTTTTCACATAGAATCTTGTAGTTAACTCGGGTCGCGATTTGCTTAAGAAAAAAATATAAAAAATAGAATAGGGAAAATGAAATTAATAATACTTTATTTATTAATTCGGTTGAATATTTCAAATTAAAATAAACCTATTTAGTAAAAAAAATACCATAATTTTTACAATGTTAAATTTAAGCCATTTATTAGATTCAATTACAATTTACATCTACTTTCATTTCGTTCTCACGAGAACTTTATTGTTCATGTTAAGTTAAGACAGGGGTGGGGAACCTATTCATTTCTAAAGACCACATTCAATTATCTGATTCAACATAAGGCTGCAGTCAAGAAAACCTTGTCACCTCCCCCCCTTTCTTTTTCGACTGTCGAATTTATAATGGGTTCATTATGCTTTTTTTCCAAACGCTTGCGTATATTTTTTTGATGAAAGTTAATATTTTGACCAAGCCAAAAGGCCGCATCATAGTAGCCAAAAGGCCACAGGTTCTCCTTCACTGAGTTAAGATATTAATTTCCAAAACAACATAGGAAGGTATTAAAAATCGCAGTTATATGATATACTTTTAAACAAATTAAGTAATTTGTCCCGATCATACATAATAAATTAAGAATTATTACAAAAAAGTGTTTTATTATTAACATAATGTCTTTCCAACAAAAATTTACAGCGAATAACTTAAAAATTATATTAAATTTAAAAAACAAAAAGATTTTCTTAAAAATATTAATTTACTTGAAATGAAATTCAGATGTTATGCTTTGTAGCATAGAAACAAATCATACCGCGTACAGTCGACCTTTTACAAATAATGCAACCATTGCGTCAGAAATATTTGAGTGGCTGTATAATTAAACGAATAAATTAGATACATGCTAAAACTGATATTATCAAAAATGATAGATAGTCGAGTTTTGTATGTTTTTGCAGTCGACGTGTTTGCTTTGTATATCGGCTTCGAATAAATAATAATAACTCGTTTAAAAGTTGCAATATAACCAATGTATAAATAAAATACGACTAAGGAGATATGAGGGAAGGTAATAATTAAAAAAATACAATGTAATGCTTAAGATTAAAAATATTTTGAAAATAAATTTTAGTAATTAATATGATTAAGTTATTTTGTCAAATACTTCATGATATTGTATTCATAAAATCCCTGTACAGAAAATTAATCGCCGGGAAGAATATCACACAAGCAATTGAAGCATTTCAACAGAAGATGGCACAAGCTTTTTACAAAAGATGTCCCCTAATTTGTTTAGTTAAGTTTTGTTACCCAATTTTAACAAATGTATGTTTTATTGAAAATATACAAAACTTTCAAAGTCCTAGAATCAATTCTAAAAATTCTAAGACTTTACTTAAAATATAAAATCGAAATTGGCCTGGGTTTGTATGCCCAGGTCGGACTTAAAAGAGTAACGATTTCAAAATGGAAAAAGTTTTTACAGCAAGCATACAAAAAACAGTATTACATATTATAAAAGTGGATTATTTTATTACATACGTTCTCTGAATCTTAATTTAAACAATAATATATTATCAATTATGATTTTGATTCTTTGTCAATTTCAAAGTTTTTCATTCTCGGCCTGTATTGTATGCAATCGATGTTACGCCATAATAAACTTTTAAAAACTCTTTCATTCATGCTGAAAGTTTTAGGATTTATACATTTCGACAGCAACATAAGTTTCGTGTACACAAATATTAAACAAAAGAAAAACTTTTATATGTCCAAAAAAGGGTCCTGAAAGTTTCTTATTGGGAATATTTTTTCAAGATTTATATTTTTTTTACGTGTGGAAGAGGTGCAAAATGACCATAAGGTCGGAATATATTGATGAAGAACTTAGAAGAACGCGAGGAGTTTTGATAATCCATTCTATGTGTGGGAAAAATTTTAGAATTTGTAAATTCTTTTCCAATCATACAATATACAAACTTATAAACAAAATATTAAAATAAAACAATCTTGATGTGCATATGTAGTACTTTTATCGTTTTTTCTGTTATAACATCAATGTTGATTGTAAGTCATAATTCCATAAACATTACCTTTTAGAACATATGGCAGCCTTTAGATTGAAAAAAGACACGTCTACTTTTGCTAATCACTTAATTTCGGAAGGACACGTGTTCAATCAGGAACAAGGGATAAAAATGTTACACCCAAATACGGACAGTCATAAGCTCTTTTTCCAAGAAATTTTATAAATCAACAAAGCACAGCTGCAAAGTCTTCCGATTTTAAATGAAATATCAAACTTTCCCACATCTCCACTTTTATACCCTATATAATCATAAAATCATATAATCATAAAACCTTTGCCGACAAACAAATTATATAATTCTTGAAACTGCTCACTACTCAAATCTGTTGGCATTCCCATGGGCTCATCCTTTTCGCCAGCAATGGCTTTGGACTCAGTGATGCATTTATACCTTATATAAACACGAAACTTTTATTTGCTAAGCGTCAGTTCAAGTTCATCCGTGCACTTGAATGCCTGAAGATGCCGAAAGGCAAAATCCGGGTCGTTAGTGACAAAATCTGTGAGAATGTACATAGTTTGAACGATTCAAATTTAATTACCTTTTCATTGAATTTTAAAAACCTAATTGAATTCGTAGACATTTTTATTGTTGCATTTGTTATTTGTAATAGCCTACATATAATAATAATTATTATTATTGTGTTTATGTTTTTCAATAAATATTTATATCGCCCAAAGAAAGCACGAAATAGATACAAGGTAGTTGTCCCACTACCATCTGTCATGTGTACGTAGCTTATGATTCACGGCCTTATAAGTAATGAGAATTGCAAAAAAAAAATACTCTTCGTGTCTTGGCCCGGTGCAGTTATCTTTTTTTTTGTATATTTGTTATGCTACCAAAAAAATAATCTATAATATTTCTAGATAATAACTGCCTTTTAATAAAAGTAGGTTTTACCATTTTCTTCACTTGCAAGTACAGAATTTATGAAAAAGATTTGGATACTGTCGCTTATTATATTTATTAAAAATCAATATGTTGAACTTATGTTGAGTCACGGAAAATGCGGATAAACAACGTGTTCCGATAGAAAAAAAAAGAATGCTTTATGAACGCACAAATCGTGCTATAATTCAATTGGAATTTACATAATAAATAGTACATTACTATTAGTAGATCACCATTTTACTTGTTGATTGATTTTTTTTTAAATATGGTGTTTTGCAAGACACCATCGTCAGGACTATATGTCAACAGACTTGTGTTCATTTATATAAAATACTTACTGTATAACAATTACTTTAATTATTCTTGAAATAATTCTGTTTATTTTTTTATACTATTTATATCATATTAAAAAAAACATATGTTCTAGCGACTACAGGTACAACTAACTATATAATACAGGGATGGCGAACCTTTTTGGGTCCGCGTGCCAAAATTCCTCAAATATTATTTTTCGATTGTGTGGCGTGCCCAAACAGTATTTTTTTTAACATAATCGAAAAAAAAAAAAAAATGATTGTCGTTTATTTTAGGAAACATTTGAAAATTGATAAAACTGAATACATTCATAATTCACGGATTATTTAATCAAAATTTTAATTTTTAAACTTAAAAATATTTTTTTTGCCATCCAAATTCTCAAACGTGCCACCTCGGGCACGCGTGCCATAGGTTCGCCATCCCTGATATAATTTATCAATATTTTTACCTCTGAATTGAATTTTATTTTCAACTTAACGAATGCAAATATACTTGTTTTTTTAAATGCTAATAATAAAATTTTCCTGACCACAGCTGATGATGATGTTTAGCTGCATGCAGGACACGATATCATTAACCCTTCTGGCAAATTGGTTGCATGGCAAGTTGCATATTATACTGTAAACCCTTCGCAGTACCTAATCCGGTAATCCAAAATGTCACTGTTAGCGATATACCTAGATGCGGATTTAGTTCATTACATAGTACTGGGTCATTAAATTTAATTATCATGGACACGCAGTCAACGGGTTGAATTTCAGACTAGCTTATAGGATAAACTTTTTAATTATGTTTCTATGCAATAAATAATAAATCTGCTTAACATGTCTGCTCTCATTGTGAGACGTTTATAATCCGACCTTACAGTACTTAGCACCTTTACAGAATTAGAACTGGTTGTTAGCTAGCCGCTTGACCTCTCTTACGTGGAGGGTAACAAAATACATGCAATTTCAGAAATAGGGGAGGGAATTCGTTTGACGTAATCTAAATTTTTCATTTAACTATTTTTATTCACTTACAAAAAGAAGGTGCCGGAACTAATTCTTGTCAAGCATTTTCCTTAAAGTTTTTTTTCTCAATACATGTCCGTTCCCAGTATAAAGCATATGGCCTCATATATAAAGCATCTCATGTCGCATAGCACATTTTAGCGTCATGGCAAGTAAACATTTTGATTGACTAAATTGGCTTTTAATAATCCCATATTTAACATAATATCGTCCCGAGGAACACTTAAGTCAATTTATAGATTGTAATACGATATTTTGAAATATAAATAATGATTTTAGAGTGAATGAGAGGATGTATTGTTTAGTTCTTATGAGTCTGTCTATGTGACCAAGTTAATATAAGTTTAAATATATACATTCTGATACTATATACGCTGAAATAGCCATAGCGATCAACCATATGAGGGGCTTAGTATCTATAACTCATAATCTCCAAAAATTTTGTTTTGAGAAAATTGAAAAAATAACATAGAAACACAATTTTTCGAAACTATAAAAAAATTCTCAAATTAACATGAATATTTATCAAAAGTGAAAAGTAGCACTTTTCTAAGATGCAAAATATACTATTACACTATTATACTATAGATTTATCTTTCTAAACATGTCATATTAAGCATTTAAAATGTAAGGTTAGATACTGATCTTTGGCCAAGATTTTACATTGTTCAAAGTAAATTTTAATCCCAACTATTTTTTTGAATTTTTTTACATTGTTATCTCAAAAACATCATACATAGAGATTATGAGTTTTGATACTAAACCCATCATATATAAAATAAAAGTTGTAGAACTTAAGTACTTAACATATGTTTTTTCACCTTGTAAAATATTTTGAAAAAACAGAATGAACAAATCGCACAATGCCACGAAAGATAAAACAAAATATGATTGTATACAAGGGAAAATGACAATTCTCCTAATGTGGGTGAAGAATAACAGAACGTTGAGTTTCTAGATTGATAGGCGCAAAACTAAATTACTAAGCAACAGAAATACACAGCATTCATAAAAAATATTTATGTTATTATCTCTGTCATAATAAGTTGACGCAACATTGTGGGCACAATACTTTTGTGCTGCTGTATACAAAGGGGCTAACGACTTCGTCGGGACACGACTTTTGGACGGCTGCCCGAAATGTAACGGGAGGCAAAAATAAGAAACGAAAATAATATAAAACCATAGTGTAATAATAATTAAAAACAAAATACCCAGCGCTTTTAATGTTGCATGACGTAACAAGATTGCTGTGGTGAGATATTAGATAATTTTTATCCTACTCTATGGTCCAGGGATTGGATTCATATTCCGTTGCATTAAAAATTGAAAATATTATACATTTTTATCCATGTCCGCTCCCAATGTAGAGCATATGGCCTCATAATGGAGGTGTCTCAACAGAAGTTTAGTAGTAGGGAAATAAGGACAAGGCTAGAACAGAACTAGTGGTTGACTAATCGCCCAATCATTAAAGGATCAGAAGGATGGAAGGAGGGGAAAGGATGTGAATTGACATCGCAAACACCCAGTCTTCGATCACAACTTTGAATTGAATAATTCTCAAATCCACTGTGATCTTACTGGGAATCGAACCCAGACATTCGTGATCTTCAGAGCAAGCTCTAATCAACTGGGCCACAGCACGGGACAATTATACATATTGTTGGTATATTTTCAATTAAAATAAATATATAACATAAACCTTAACCAGGCAAGGGTGTATATTCTTCCCACCCGAATTTTGGCTTATTTCATCAGATTAGTGGTTTTAAAACCAAAAATATTCCCAATTGATTTTTTTTAATTGAAATTTTACAATTTATGTAAAATTTGCTCAATGTTTTGTGAAATGCAAAATTTCACTTGGAATAATTTTATTATTTTTGAGTTAACTGGGCATCTATATATTAATAGTCGATAATGAACGAAGGATGTCCCACAGATTTCACACCTTGCAGGCTCCACTTTTTTATTCATACTAAATTTATATATTAATAGTCGATAAAATAATCACTCGCTTTTCACTTTTCACAAATGTGTGCGTACTGATGTCCTCGAGACTTCTTCTTCTTCTACGAAATGTATTTTGTTTGCGTAAATTTTCAAATTAATAGTTAATGAAATGAAATAAAATAAAATAAAATAAAATAAATTAACCCTCCAGAGACGAGAGTTTTTTTCCGATAAAAAAACTATTTTCTAAGCCATATTGAAGTCACAGATAACTTTTATTCCTATCCAAAATTTAAAAAAAAAAAAACGCAAAGTCGTTGTATAGAAACCCCGCATGACTATATGGTCATGCTCATCTTTTTATTACAGTGTAATATTGAGTACGGACAGTAGTAAGGACAAACGTGACCGTATGGGCTTGCAAACATTCGGGGTTGAAATATAGCTAAACGTGATTTTTTTTAAAATATTTACAATTTGACCTCTTTAGATCAACATAATTTCAAAACAAATATATTAGCAAAATAACTGTAAATAATTTTATGTTTTTATAAAAAAATATATAACAGTTTCAAAAATTAAATTAAAAAAAACAGAAATTCAAAAAATCACATGTGCTTTTGGAGACCGTTCCTGTTCCCACGGCTGATGACTTACTGTAGTCCGTACCCTTCTTAACCAAATATGAGCGAAATCAACGATATTCAGGTAGAAAAAGTATGAATAGTGGGATCAATAGACAACGGTGTTTTGTGTGACCATATGGTGACGCTCGTCCTTGGAGGGTTAAATTAAATTAAAATTAAATTAAATTAAACTAAATAAAATTAAACACAATGCAACAAAAATCTCACGTTGCTGGGCAACGGGCTTACAGCTAGTTTAATTTTAATCGTTGATTTTTGACAGATCGACTAAAACAACAGTGAAGATAGTAACAATTATTTCATTTAAGTTATACCAACCGTAAAATCATAATACAAAAATCATGTTGATTATTATAAGCCCCTCTTAATCAGTGACTAGATCGTTATACATTCGAAAATGGCCCGTCATTTTTTATCGCATTGAGTACAATGTATATTTTAAAGGTAAACAAGTAATCGGCAGAAAGTCGTAAGCGACAATTCATATTTTTTACAAATGAAGGTATTTTTTAACTTCCTCTCGTAAAAGAAACTTTAATTGACCTAATATTATGAACTACATTTAAGATTTTTTGCGAACTTATTACGAGAGGAATTTAATAACACCATTTGTTATGATTAAATCCTGCCTATTCCTGTAAAATTATGAACTGTCGCTTACGTTGTTTTGCAGATTACGGGTCGATACATTGACAAATTTTGCACATTGTTTAAAGTTTAACCGATTACTGTTTTTGTCGAAAATTAAGATATTTTTTGATTAATGGATTTTATTTAGTTGTTAACAATTTTCGAAATAAGTGACTTTATCAAGAAAAGAAGTGAATTTTTATAATCTTTATTTTATATAAAATTATTCAATTGTCGCTATATGATAATTTTATTATACTACACATATTTTACTAAGTAATTGAATTCCTTACCTTTATAACCGCTAGAACTTTCACGTATTTTTCTGGAAAATCCGTAAAATTGTTGTGAACAGCGTGGCTCATAATTATCTGCCGACTCCGCAAATTGTTAAGTAAAGGAGACGACAGATGTTTGCTTTGAAACGTTTTGCTCGCTCTATAATACCACACCATAAAGCTTTTCTCCTCTTCATCTTCTTCCTACGTCGTTCTTGGAACACCCGGTAAGGAAAAATCCAGAGATGCAATTGAAGCTATGTATATCACAACAAATTAATGTATCAGCAGAATCCTTTGCATATCTTCGACTGGATAAAAAGTTAACGAATACATTATTATATAATATAATGTGTTTTACATATGAGCCCTCGAGAGGTGAAGTGAGCTAACTAGTAAAATAGTAAAAAGTTTTTCTTAGACTTTAAATACAATCACGTCTCTATTTGGTGGTTTGGTGGATTGCATATTTTTATTTTACGGAGATAACACTATTGCCATTTGTTTCCAACTTTGGTTACTTCAATTTACGTCACTTTAAGATGATGATGATGATGATGACGTGTAGATTACAACGCATCTATCTTACTTTTTTTTCCAAAATACCACTTGGCTCACTTCACCTCTAAGGGGCAGTGGTGGATTAAGCCCTTTGGAGGCCCCAGGCGCAATACATTTTCGAGGCCCTGCTTTTCGAATAACATAAAAGTGCTGCAAACCTCTTCTTAGAATAATAATAAATATTTAAAACTGAAATTAAAATATAAGGATTTATACAATATATGCCATCTTTGAGGCCCCCGAGATTTGGAGGCCCCAAGCGTGCGCCTCTTGCGTTTATAGGGTAATCCGCCACTGCTAAAGGGCCCATCACAATTCTAAGCATTAATCAATGTTTTCTCTCCACTATTTATTTTATGCAATCGATTGAAATAGGCACTTCACAGAAACCAATATAGGTGTTTATTACCAATTTATAAAATGGGAAACAAAAAAAAAATTACAAATATAATTAACAGAAACAAGTGTCACATACTACTGTGATATGAATAAAAATACAATGCTTTACAATTTATTCACTATAATCTGGTAGATTCAGCGAGAATATGTAGTTGGCAAATAAAGTATTGTATATCAAAATTGCTGAGCCCCTGAGAAGTAAAGTGTGCCAATTAGTATTTTTGGAAAAAAGTAATTGTATGCGTTACAATATATTACATGTACACACAGCAATAGTCTAATCTTCCTAAAATAAAAATGTTTGACCACTACTACTTGGCTCACTTCACCTCTTGAGGGCTCATATATTACTAATATATTATGTAAGCTAATTTTTAAGAGGTTTATTAACACTTTTTTCCGGCATCAGTCAATTTGTGGCTGTGTGGCGGTGTGGGATGTTGAGCCGTCTGAAACCACAGCTTTCCACATTATTCCCATTCAATTATCGGGGAACGGATTTGTCAGTTATTATGGATCTATAGCGGTTGAAATTGACTGTAACGTTCTGGCCGGCATGTGAAGAAGTAAATTAACCGTTCAAATTATTAAAAAATCCTTTACTGTATATAAAGAAAATATAAATTTGAGTAAATAATATTTTTGCTTTGGTGAGCGTTGTTTGTTGACGTTTCCATTTGAAGCACTGCCTCAGGGGTGTATTGCTACAACAGCGATTTGAAAAACCCTTGCAAACTCACACCGATACACTGACGCTTTGTGCGCGGGTATATTATATACAATATTATGTTTACATTGGTATGTTATGTTTACATTGCAGTATCCAGTTGAAAATTTCTCTATTTTAACAAAACATGTGTCGACGAGGCAATAAATATTTCGCGATAATGGCTACACATTTTAACTGGCTTGTATTTACCAAGAACTTATTATATGTAAGGAGAAATTTCTTAATTAAGCCAAAACCAAAATCTACCCACTGAAATCATCAAAAAGGTTGTGACCTTTTATAAGTATGATAATATTTACAACTTATTCTGTAACTGTTCGAAATTAAATTAAAAGCTAAGCATATTTAAAAGCTAATTAAAAAGAATCTATCAAATAAAAAATATACTAATAATATTTGTTTTACAAACATAAGATCCATAATAACAGAGGTACTGTACCGACGAAGAATTTCACTCAAAGGTGAGTTTTAAAATTTCATGGAAGAAAATAAGCTTTATAAATGAGACTCTTTATTCGAGCTGACTTTACATACATACTGTGAACAATTGCGGTGGTGGATTAAGCACTTTGGAGGCCCCAGACGCAACAAATTTTGGATGCCCTGCTTTTTGAATATCATAAAAGTGGTGCAAACCTCTTTGTAGAATAATAATAAATGTTTAAAACTTAAATTAAAATATAAGGGTTTATATAATATATGCTATCTTCAAGGCCCCCAAGATTTAAAGGCCCCAAGCGCGCGCCTCTTGCGCTTATGGGGTAAACTGCCACTGGACAATTGTGTAGCGGGAAATAAGGTTTAAAAGTTTAGTTACTAAGTTGACCGTCGAACTAGTTATTGTAAAATATGCATGTAATAATAATTAATATTATGGTGTTGCTTTTTTGTATCGTGTTTATTTAGGCTGTTTTTGTTGTGTTATTTTACGACTGTTCGAAATGATATCATCATGCTTGTAAGAATACTACACTAATCGCTGAAAACTAACATAAAGTTTTTCAGAGCTAGAGATTGAAATACCGGATGAAACCCGGTATCACAAAAAGTAACAAAAAAACATTAATATTAACATTTTTTTCAGCATTCATTGGACATTCATAGCCAATTAAATTTTGATCTAGTAACAGTCAAATGGAAAATTGTTAAAAAAAGTTATCGTATTACTGTATTTGTTTTTTTAACGTTTAATATTAATATGTAGAGGGTTTTTGAAGAGATGTGATTTTTTATTGAAAATAAATAGGAGGTCACTGCTAAAAAGCACGCCAACAGCTGCTTGTTCATTTCTTACGTATATTTTTTACTGGAACAGAATAGTAAAGAATGCTTAATTTCACTGGGATGTTTCGAAAATCCTATTAAGCATGATTTTATCAATTACGCGAATGCTTGTAAATAAGTCATTCAATAGTTTGTCTTAATTATAGATGTCGCCATAGACCGCTTCACTCACCCTTTCAGTATCATATGAGAACAAGATAATCACAGTTTAAAAAAATACCTAGTTAGGCACCTACTATAATTTTGATTATTACATGTATAATGTCATTTTCATAAAAAAATGAGAGTTGTCAACTCAAGTTGTCCCCTAGCGGTGATCAATAAAACTGAAATCAATATGATAAAAAATAGTAGTTTTCTTCACTTTATACTTAACTTTTTTGTCCCTAGGTGCCGTTTTAACATAAATTAAAGCAATTAAAATATGTAGTAAATAATAAATAATACATTCATCATAACATTATGTACCTACTGTTACGTTACATTTTTTTTTAATCCATGTCCGCTCCCAATGTGGATCATTTGGCTTTCCTATAGAATTTTTTCAGCAGATTTCTTCTTTGAGAATTTTTTGTCACTCGGTTGCTCAAGAGAGTAGTAGCCAGTGGTGGGTTAAGCATATGGCAAGCCCAAGGCGCAATCAAATTTGGAGGCCCTGTTTTTCGGATAACATAATTAAATAAAATAATAAAAATCTGAACAAAAAGTATATGGGTTATATTATATTAAAAAAGCTATTTTTAGCTCCCCTAAGAATCGGAGGCCCCAAGCGCGTGCCTCATTTTCTTATAGTATAGGGTAGTCCGCCACTGGTAGTAGGGATAGAAGGGTGGGCCTAGGACATGACAAGTGGTTAATTAATCACTCTCGCTACGTTCTTGCTTAATACTTTGGATGGGAGGGAATTTTAGGCATTCCAACATTCATACCTTTAAAACTAAATCGACCAATAGAAAACAAATTTATAAAAACTGTCCTTACCGAGATTCAAACCCGTGACCGTGTTGATCGAAGCCAAAGACATTGACCACTCGACCACGCAGCAGATTTTCTTTACGTTATTTAGATTATAATTGAGTCACTGAGAAGTGAATTGAGCCAATTGGTATTTTAGAAAAATATTGAGTTCGATGCGTTATAATATTCGAAAAATTCTAAAAAGGAAGTTTCACCGTAATAGTGCTTTCATTCTAAAATAATAATATACCATCTACAAACACCCTAAATAAAAAACGTGATTGTTCTCAGAAAAGTTTAAAAGAAAAGATTGACCATTTTTCTTCTTGTCTCAGTTCACCTCTCGAAGGCTCAACGTGTAATAATAAAATATTATTTATTTGTATGTTATACGCATTATAATAATAAAAAAATCCTGATTATTTTATTTTATTAATAAAACAAAGCAAAATGAAGTCCTACGTCCACATCGTTATTGTGAAAATTTGAATTAATGACATTTTGTCAATCGGCTGTTTGATCGCGATTTTACGATGTTTGTCTTTCTTTGTTCCACAGCTTTATTGCTTTATCTGAAAGTGTATTTATATTCAAACCAAATTAAATAAATATTGTTCTCAGAACAGCAAGATAAATTAACAATGCGCAAAATATACCCCATCAATATTAGCTTATCTTAAATAAATAATACATGAACTTTTTTTAAATGATTTTTTATAAGCAGAAGCACGTTTCAAAATTCGTATCCAACTTGAAAGTTTCCTGGAGGAGAAGTAAACTAAAATTATGACATTTTTTGACTCAAACGTTTTTTTTTAATATAAATATATATTTTACCATGTCCGCTCACAAAGGTGGAGTTTATCTCAACAGAAATGTTTCTTTGAGAACTGCTTGTTACTCAGTTGCTCAACATTCCTTTTTTTCCAAAGGGAGTAAGATTAGAAGAATAGGGATAGAACACGACTAGTGGTTAGTTAATCCTGTGTTAAAAGTGTCCTATTTTCAGGATAGGATGGGTGGAAAGGGAAATTCTAATACATCCATGCCTTTGAATATAATTCATAAAACGATTGAAAAATCGCAGACGGCATATTTCTCCAATATAATCAATTTCAATGTATGTATGTATGATTTTGTTTCAACTACATATCGACTGTGGAAGGGAAAAAGGACGTAACCCACAGTTTTTTCAAACCAGGTTATTTTCGATAATCACAATGTATCAAACTTAATACACGTTCTATCAAAAGAATTCAATCTGCAAATGGCGAATTAGTATCTAAATTTAGCTTTTAAGTTTGAAAAAGATGACCGTGTAAAAAATTAAAACCAAGAAAAAAGAAGGTTTTTCCTATACAACTTTCTTAATCAATATTAGATTGCGTCAATTAAACACCAGTTTAGAAGTCTCCGTGCATTTAAAGGTTGTGTATAATTCATAATTTGCATATGGCCCAAAATCATAAAAACACGTTTTTTGCGCCTTCTTTACAATTTGATATGTGTGAGCTACGTCCATTTTCCTTTCCACAGTCGATATAATAATGTCATAATTGAATTTAGTCAATTCTCGTTGGACGCTTAGCATTATTCAGAACACCAATATCTCCATTATCAAAAAATAACCAGCAACAAGCCTTCATTAAAGACTTGTCTACAGTGGCGTAGCAAGGGGGGTGCGGACAATGCGGTACAATTTTGAGGGAGACATTTTCAAAAATAAATACAATTTTTTGAGAAATTATGTTCATACATGAAAAAAAAATAAGCCCCCTTTAGTAAAAACTTATATTTCATAGTGATCAAAACAAATATAAAAGAAATATTGGGGGCGGCAAATGCAAGGACCACACCG
The DNA here is from genome assembly GCA_030503985.1 of Himalopsyche tibetana. Taxonomy (NCBI): domain Eukaryota; kingdom Metazoa; phylum Arthropoda; class Insecta; order Trichoptera; family Rhyacophilidae; genus Himalopsyche; species Himalopsyche tibetana. Next base: position 35,529,826 of record JAPJYX010000002.1, on the reverse strand, counting down.
GGCGGCAGGACCTCTTCCTACGACACTGCTTGTATAATTCAATATCGGAGAACGGGTGAAGATCTTTCGAGGGCTGGATTTGACTCGCGAGCATAGTTTGGTGATCCCTGGACGCTTAACAAATTCAAAAAAATGGCCACGTAATATAACGGATAATTTTTAAAATTTTCTAAATAATAAATAACAATAAATATAAAAAGTTTCAATTGACGCCCTAGTACAGCAAACGGTTATAGGTATAATATTAAAAGTTATCCAATAATTAACAAAGACGTTAAAACATTTTATTAAACCTTATTTTTAATTCAAATATTTATATCAACAGATGTCGCTAGCGCAGAAGCTCTACACCCAAAACAAAATGTATTATATTATCACTTAATTATTAGCTAATACTTTTTAAATTTCTCGAAACTCGAGGAATATCGTAACATAATGGATGCTCTCTGATTGCATTGTTTTATTGTTGTACACGCAAATAAAATAAGATTGTTCGAATAATTCTCCATAATAACAGTATACGTTTTTTAATACATCCATTATTATGAAATCAAGAACACAAATTCATTGAATCATTTAATGGCAGGCAGCACAATAAAGTTTACGCGGCTTCTGTTGAAAAATATAATTATTATACTACACCATTTTATTTATAAAGCCAACTAAAATTCAAAAAGATCGCATACGAAGCGTGGAACAGAATAACGAACCAATCAGAGACAGGCTCTCACTGCACCTGCTGCACTAGACCAATCGCAACGTGGTTCTTAATTAACTGACCCGTTCTGTATACTGCTAACACTGAACAACGACCAGCCACTTTAAGCGCACCCACGCCGCAAGGTGGCATAAAGTATCTAATCAAATTTACCTGGCGAGATTCGAGAAATTTGATCAGAAACTTTCAGTCCACGTTGGCTGAAAGTCGCTAGTCTATTTTGTATGAAGATGTGTTTAAAACTTGATTAGGAAGTTCGCGTGCATTGGCCGCACCAGGCAGAAACTAGTGATCATTTTTGTATGCACTATTTATGAATAAATGCATACGAGTTATGGTCTTACATTCTTCGTTAATTTTAGTAAGGTGATTTTTTTGGACACTTAAAAATAGCTCAGAGATTTGAACCCTATTTTTAATGGTTTACAATTTACAAAAAATAAACGGAATAATGTAAAACGATTCCCTACTTACTTAAAATGGATGTTTTAATTTAATTAAAAGCGTATTACGAAATCAACAATGGCGTAACTACATTTTTCAGAGTTCCTTGGCACACTTTAGTGAGATCATTCTACATTTTTTTACACGTATAAAAACATAATCATAATGAGACCTCTTAATTTTTTTAACCCTACATTACATATTTTTTGAAGCTTACGCACTCTCTATTTCCGCTAGTTACGCCACCGTACTTATGCTACTGATGTGTTGTCATTATAAAGAAATTAATAAAAAGAGTTTTTGTTACCATGTCCGCTCCCAATGTGGAGCATATGCAGGGACGTCCCGTGGGCATAGGCGAGTAGGCGGTTGCCTAGGGGCGGCAAGTCCTAAGGAGCGGCAAATGATTACAAAAATGCTGAAAAATATGTTTTCACTAGTAATAATATTATTACCTATGGGTGAAAAATACTTAACTTAATCCCAAAAATCTTCATTAAAAAATACTTAATTTACTTATGGCAGTAGTAAGGGCGCTATTTTAAACTCTGCCTAGGGGCGGCACATAGCCTAGGAACGTCACTGAGCATATGAACTGATAATAGAGTTGATCTAAGGAAAAGTGTTTCTAAGAGAATTTATTGTTACTCAGTTGCTTAATACTATCCCCTACGGTGCTAAAAATACTTCCGATATGTTGCTGGCTCTTAAAGAACCAAGTGAAAAACATTTTTTTAACACTTACCGCCCTTTGATGAACGGTAAAAACCCAATAGGTACATTTAAAAAATATATATTTTTCACTCAGTTCTTTAAGGTACCGCTACATAGCGGAGGCATTTTTTAGCATCATACGGGAAGTGTTAACCTCTTTTTTTCTAAAGAGAGTAAAAATGAATGATAAAGTTAGTATAAGACTAGTGCTTAGCTAATCGCTCTCGTAACGCCACGAACAATAATATATGAATTTATTGAAAAATCAATTTATATAACTGTCCGTACTGGGACTCGAATCAGTGACCCCCGTAACCGAAACCAATGACATTGGTCACTCGACCACGCAGGCGGTTATAGTTAATTAAAATATGAAAATTGTTATAGGTCATTTATTACTTCAAATAAATATATTTCAGTATTTTTGTCGATTCTTTAAAAGGAAGGAATAGCTTGGGTATACCTTAATCTGAGGTCATTAGATTTTCACTTTAGGCAGGCTTAAGAATTTGGCCAAATCATTTTATGTTTGCTGGATACGCCCCGACCCGTTGACTGTGTTTAATTTTAATAATCGCATATAAAACGTAAAGTAGGCAAAAGTATTGCATTCATTGCATACAGTAATAATGTTTCCTTTTCTTGTACAAATGTCTTGTAGGGGTAGTCAAATGGTTAACAGATTACGGTAACAGTCCAATCGTATTTGCAATTATAATTCGCAGCGGCGCATCGCTCGGACCGTGTGCCGGATAAATTGAAACGAGCGCAGATTATTTCAGGCATAACCCTAAATAAGTCCCAATTTGTACGTGGTTAAGTATGTAAACTCGAAGCCACAGCTCCTGTAGGGATTTGTTGATAGAAATAATCATAAATAATCGAAAACCTATTTGAATCATGGAATTAGAATTCAATGAACTCTCTTTTTACACGGTGGATAGGTCCAACGAAATATAAAATCAATTTGTCGATTTCTGTTTCGAAGGCATGTTGGTTTGTGATCTCTGAAAATTCTCTTCTTACCTTTTATCATAAAATAACGAAACGTAGCGAGAGCGATTAGCTAACCACTTTTCTTTTCCTAGTCCTATCCTACTATCCCTACTTCTCTCTTCGAAGAGAGAAGTCGAGCAATTGAGTAAGCAACAGTTATCGTAGAAAAACTTCTGCTTAGGTACCGCCTAGGACAGGGATGGCGAACCTTTTTCGTAAGTGGGTCAAATTTGATTTTAAAAAGTCATGCCACGGGTCACATATAGGGATCCCGGGATTGAGATTAGCTCATCGAGAAATTGAAATCCTCGAATTGGTATACTTTTTCCAGATTGTCACAGAAGCTCGTTTTTTTTATTTTTAGCTCAACGAGGAATTTGAAATCCGCGATTTGGTATACTTTTTCCCAGATTGTCACAGAAGCTCGTTTTTTTTATTTTTAGCTCAACGAGGAATTTGAAATCCTCGATTTGGTATACTTTTTTCCAGATTGTCACAGAAGCTCGTTTTTCATCATTTTCAGAGTTTATTTCTAAAAGTTCAAGCGGGTCCCTCGTTCGCCAGCCCTGGCCTAGGATGACATTTCCAATGTAATTCAAAATAAGCAGCAATTAAAATATGTACCCATTTTTATATATACACTATTTATTATGAAAAAAACAATCTAGTGAGAGAAATGGAACTGATTTACGTCTATTAACATTTTTTTAAATTCAGTTGTTAATTTTGTAGTTGAGATTCTTAAAAGTTGTTGTAAATGTTCATCAGTGATGTTTAATCGTAAAGAGTTTTTATTGAGGTTCATGATTGAAAATGTTTGTTCACATATACAGGTTGATCCGAAAATAACGATTATTATAATTATTTTCAATCTTTTTTTAAAAAGGCGTTAAAAGATAAAAGCATGAATCTTTTTCAAAACTATAATTTTGCTCGCGGGCCGCAGAAGAATACGCGGCGGGCCTCAGTTTGCCCGTGCCTGCTCTATGCCAAGAGCGGAAAATTCAAAGGCTGCGCGGACCGATCAAATATTAATTGAACAACTGTCTTGTAGTGCGCGCCAAACCGGAACGAGTGCGCGGGGGCTTTCCAACTGCTGCGCGGCCGCGCACGTGCAGCTTAGTGGGAACGTTGGACATATCCTCCACATTGGTAGCAGATATGCAAAATATATACAACGAATTGTTAGAATAAAAATATTTCCATGAAGTGATGTTTCTCATGACATTCGACAAATTAAGGCCTGCGGGCTGGATCCAACCCTCCAAAGAACAGGCCAACCATTTATGTTTTATAAATCTACATGTTGTATTCATTTAATCATTTTTTTAACAGGATTCCAACAAGAATGTTTTAAAATATCAGGGTCGTTTCTCGAAAAGTTTTGTGACCCCTGGATTATGGTCCCGTATGTAGGTAAGTGTCGTTTCGACGCTCACAATCATAAAGGCTTACAAGCATAGTTAGGCATATACCATTTGAAAAAAAAATCCTTAAATATATATTTTTTAAATTCTGACACTTTTTTTTACTATCGCAGATATATTTTGAAGTTTCACGTGGTATATCTTTTCCACGATCTCATATCTTTTCGCACAATTTTTTGAGAAAGATTCGGTGTGAAGAAATAACAAAAAAAATATATATAATATGAAATATACGAAATTGAGGCGTGCGTAAAATCTTGTCAAATTGACGCGAAAATATCACTTTGGGGTCAGGGCGGCGAATGGAGATAAGCAAATATCTTGTCGGTGGCTTTCCAATCAGATACTGTTTGAGAGCCGCTGGTATTATATTGAAATACATTATTGTGAGCGACGGCTGAGTGGAAAAATAGGATAACTGTACGCGAGAAAAGGCCGCTCATTTTATAGGCCGATATTTTATTTTACAAATGTTAGAAAAATTGTTTTAGAAAAAATATGACCATCTAATTACATACTGGTTGGTTGGATTATTTAAAATCTTTTCTGCATTTTTTTAATATCTTATAAATGCATGACTTTTTGGATTACAATTACTTAGAGTAAAGTAATAAAGAATCGACTTTTTTTTAATGACTTTGTCTGCTACTCCACAGCCTTGGTTTAACCTTAATGTTAACAAATTAAGGTTAATGTTTGCTGACGCACTTCCTAAGACATTCAGTATTTTTTTTAAAATTTATCACAAACAAACCTTGTTCTCTTCCTAAGTGGATCTAATCGGAAAATTGGAGTATTGATATTGAGTTAGCGATCAGTACACAACTGGTGGTATTTCAACTGTTAAACATCCCAATTCAGATTGGCTAAAATGAAATAGCGGGGCGTTATAAATGAATTAAAAGTAAGCTAATCATGTGTTCATGATTGCATTGAGTGAAAATCACCATAGCGAAAAATAGGGGTTTTTCAACATCTAGAAAACTGATTCCAGTGATAAGATCAGTAACGATTATGCCCTTTATTGTTAAAACCAGGGCTGTGGAGTCGGAGTCGCAGAGTAGCGGTATTTTTACTGGAGTCTTAGTGAAAAATGAGCGGCTCGATTTTTTTGGAAATTATATTTAGTGAATTTGTATTAAAATAAAATAGTCAAATATACAAAAATGGTGAGATACCATGCTTGGCTGTATAAAGATGATCTGATGGTATACATATATATATATAAGATGGTATATGTTTACATATATAAAAATCCTCGGAGTCGGAGTCAGTAATTATTTTAAAGCTGTAGTCGGAGTCGGAGTTTTCTTTTTTTACACGACTCCACAGCCTGGTTATAACTGTTTTCAGCTAATGTAACTGTAAGGTATATTTTTGGAAAAAAATCACCATCAGGCAGGCCAATCTTAGTTTAATTCCTAGAAAGGCCAGTGTCCATTTTTTTTCTTCTCTTCTACTTATATTTGAAGCATTTATTTAAGCCAATGTTATATACCAAAAAATGTAATACTTTCACAGCTACGGAATTGATTCACGTCCATGTTTGGAAATCCAGAATTCTTCCAACAACTTTTTAACATGTATAATATGTATGAAAAAAGAAAACTGACAGATTAACTATTAATTAAACAATAATTGTCGTATAATTAATCTTTTATTGTAAAAGTGTACGTGTTAATGTATTATTATGATTATTATTTCGGCAAACCGCCAGAAGTGTCCAACAGATAATAAAAGGGAAAATAGCATGACGACACTTCCAGTTCGGTCCGTCAACCAAAAGTGGCGTTCGTGTCTTCCCTTTGCGATATTTTATTATATTTTTTTCTTTTTCTTCATATCAAGCCCCTCGCCTCCCGCAGGCACCCCTACACGACCGTCTCTTTTCTAGTTCTTATATCTACAGGATGTTCACAATCTCCTATGACGTGAACGATCCTCTACAGCTCCTGTGGGAAGGGCGATTGATAAAATTCTTCAATGCCTCAGCAGTTTTGCCAAAGAATTTCTCGCGAATATTCCGTACATGACACGTGATAATGCTCTGTATGAGGAAAGTATGTTTAAAACAAAAATTGAATAATTCTTAGCATGCATATTATAATATTATATATAAAACATCCGACCCATAAGAAAATTATCAATCGAACGAGAATTCCCAAATGGTAATCTTTATGTTTTTTATAATGAACATTGGTATATTATATTTTATATTGCTTCTTTTTTGAATGTTAAGAACTAACCTGTCAATACGTTTTAGCAGATCTAAACAATATAAATTAGGATACTTTATTCATCCTCATGAACGTGAGTGAGTTCAGGTTCAAACACTTCTTTCAGAGAAAAAAATACCGTTGAATTGAATTGGTAGTATTCTTTTATATTTCTTTTCACGTTGACACTTGGTAAAAGCTTCTTTTTTTATCTTGACGCCGTCTTATATTGAAGATTTACAATACATTTTTTAGATGTAATACTTATTGGTTTTAATTAGTTAATGGTGATCATATTGGTTTTACTTTGCCTTCATTCGCTTAAGTAAAGTATCTTTTATTCTTATTAATCCGACTGCATCTATGAATTCTTAGGACCTCCTTTTTAAATCCTCAGACATAAGATTTTTTTAAATCAGTAGCTTATAGTTGAATTATTGAACCAACATTAAAATGAAGAATGAACATATTTGACCTAAAACTGCTCGTCAAGTAAGTAAGTAGTATTTTTTTAATATTAAGTAAATTTTAAGCGACTAAAAGCTTACATGGATAGTTTTCATAATAGCGTCATGCTTAAATAACATAGTTTTCAACAATTATTATGTGAATCAAAATACTTTGCACGTGTGTCGTGTTTCAATAATTATCTACCAATTCATTCAATACATTCGTTTATTGGAAATCAGTATGATTTTATATTATGTAGATATACGTTTGAATGTAAAATTGCTTCATCCGTAAATATTTCGACCAGGGCTGTGGAGTCGTTGAAAAAAAACACGACTCCGACTCCGACTATGACTTGACTAAAAAAAAGTTTAATTTTGTCAAGTTTTTTTCCTACCTTTCCTATTTATGTGTATTAAATTACAGATCAACTAGTTAATCCGGAAAATAGCCTAATTTTTCATATTATACATGTTATAGGCATAAATAAAACATAATAAATATAAGTTTAAACTTTATTGGTTTGAATTTATTCTTAAAAATAACATCGCTTCTATCAAATCTGCATTTGTAGATTTGAAGAAGATTTGCAACGGTCAATGCTGAATCTTTTATAATTTCTGGAAACCGCTGTATTGCCATTTTCACATTTAAATTACACGATCGGTCAATTTTTTCTACTATTTTCAATGCGTCGTAAAATTCATTTCTAAATTTTGAAATAGAGTCTCCTTCGTCTACTACATTGGGACTCAAACGAGGTCGTTTTATTTTCTCTTGTTCGTCAAGATATTTTTCAAAATCATCTTCAGATTCAGCGGTGTCGGATGAATCTGATGATAATTCATGTATTGATTGATTAATACAGCTGCCTGCTGTCGTCTCGTTTTCCACTCGAAGGCCTTTCAAACGAACGGTTAATTCAAATAGAGCGTTCTTAGCTCTATTTATTTCTTCTTCTGTCAATATGGATCGAACCATGGGGTCAACATAGATCCCAGCCAACAGAATATCATTGTCCAGTAATTTTTTTTCTCTACTAATCATGACGTTTTTAATTCCATCAGCAATAGCATTATTCGGAATTTTTGATAAACGGAAAATAATGTTTTTCCACTCCTTGAAAAATGCACCAGGAGTCAAGTCATTGGCTTGCGACATCTTTGTAGCAATATAAGGATGGCGAAGCAAGACTTCAGGTTCCTCTACTTCTTTCCATTGAATTTCAGTCATAGTCACGTTTGGATTGGCCATATCCTCGAGGTAAAATTTCAGTTCAAGAAGTCGCACGTAATTTAAATTTCGTAAATAAAAAAAATGCATTTTTTTTAAAAGTAGTCGGAGTCGCTCGTTTTTCACGACTCCGACTCCAGCCAAAACACCACGACTCCACGACTCCGACTCCACAGCCCTGATTTCGACTACCGAAATAATAAAATTGCGTATTTTTTACTGCTCATAATAAAAATAATATTTCTAATCGTATTTTTATTTATGTTAGCAATATATTCCAAATAGGGTGATTTTGTGAATTGTAAAATAAAAAATTGTATACATACACTGAATTATAGCTGACGGTTGTACGTCATCGATTTTACATAAAGTAATTAATCAAAAAGTGATTCATAAATTCAGATTTTAATCAAAAGAGGTGTATGAATTTTAATCTCTGAAAAGGCCGACATAACAGTATGTAAATATTTTTTTATTTATTGTTGAAGCCGCCGTGTTTTTTTTTTTGTAAAATTAAATAATTACCACACGAAGGTTGTCGCGTACAATCTTTCATATAAAGTAGACTTGTCTGACGAGTTTTGAAATGCGTCCTCTTGAATGATAATTACATGTCCTCAAATTTCAGCTCAACTGTCATATAGATAGCACTTCTCGCATATTTATGACAATCATAATAAACATATTTAATCATAGAGAACGCTTTGACCAAGTTTATATTTAAGTCAGTATGTCACTTAACTTTTTCATAATCAAATTAAGTATGTCTGAAACAATATATTTACCAACACACTGTGTTTCACATTCATAATAGCTAAAATTTAGACCGATAATGCCAAATAAACTCTGTATAATCTCTTACATATTTGAGACCACTTTTAAGGTGTTTACTGTCAATACTTGGTGGAATGGCATTATAATAAAAATAATAATGGCATTATAATAAAACTCAATTTGGTTGACAGACATTAAGATTTATTTATTATATACACTAATTGTTGTTTTTTACTTTGGTAATGATAATTCATACCTAATTGGTTTTTGTCATAATAGTTTCATTGCTAAGTGGTCTTCAACTTTTTATTTATAGTTTATTTTCCTTGTATTTTACTTCAATTCTTTTGCTAGGTTGTAATACCAATTGTTTGTCATACCTTGTTTTTATCACTTAACTTTTGTACAAATATCACTGTTTTTCTTATCAGTTGACAATTCTCATCATGAGCGAAACCGGTCCTGATCTAATAAATTTTATGTAGAAAAAGTACTAAAAATGTTTATTATTTTTATTACATATTTGAGAGTTAATTCAACAATATAATTTATGCTTTTTACAAATAAAAATATAAACTATAAATATTTGAATCGTTTCGATATGTCTTATTGCAACTCAGTGTTGCACTATACGTAAATCACAATCTTAAAAATTGACATATGCAAGGTTCATTGATGAAATAGGTCGCATTATCTCAAAACGATCTCAATTCCACGTGTATTTGTGTTATAGTTTGTAAAGGTATTCATTATTATCATCATATTTGTGTGTTATGTGGTACGACGATAACATTCAATGAATTAGTAAAAAAACTTAACTGCAATTAGTAAAAACAAGATTTATTCCGGAGGATTTATATATATTTTGCTTTGAAAGACTTCCTTGATACTCAGTAAAATTGCCAATCCTCTTAACTCTAATAAATGCTTGTGAACAAACCAATTACGTACACATTTTTTAAGATTTGTACTGCACGTGACAAACACATTTTTTTTTAAATGTAAATTCTTTGTGTCGTTTTGTAATGTTTTTTTTTGCATTCTATCATTTGGCAAGTAGCATACCGAATCGCTGGAATTCCTACTGTGTAATTGAAAGATAGTCACATACTATTACGTAAACTTTGAAAAAAAGATTGCACACGTAGCCGACTGGCAGAAGTTATATGCGATTGCCTTTAAAACACCCTCGAAAGTCGGTTAAGAACTGCACAAGTCAAAATAAACAGATCTAAAATAAATACCTATTATAATTAAGCACTTTTGTAAGATAAACACTCACTACAGTATTTGTAAGTGTTTAAACTATTTATTCCATATTGAAAACCTTAAATACTTGGGTACATAATAAGAAGGCCTATTTTAAACTTCGGGATAAAAATAATTAATTAAAAGCTTTTTCACGCGCTTCGCATAGTCTCATAGATATACATATGTTTGTACGAAAAACATCCTTAGTAATAAACAAATGATTTTTTTGATCAAATCTATTTTAATGAAAATTATTTAATAATTTACTAGGTATTACAAATGCGGATAAGCCAGCCATATTTTGGGTAAAATTATATAATTAGTTAACATCTATGTTGAATGAAATGAGCGTTATATTGTATATGAAACGGATAGAAAGCCAAACGGTTAATTAATATTTTCATAGCCGCAGTAAAAAGCAATTAGCCACAGAGCGAAAAACATACCCCATAAAATATAAATAACAATGTATGCTAACATACATTCAAAATTATAAATTACATTTTCAGTAAAGACTTGCCACGAGACCATAAGTGCTTATTTGCGTTGAATAGATCTGTAAATTTACATTTTTGAAGATATAAATAACTTTATTATGAAAACTGATTGTAACCACTTTTTTCTTAACGAATTTTGAGCACCCCCATTTTTTTAACATGGCAATGATTGTTTAATCACCATCACGGTCAGAACTCTTCAATCAGTACTAGATGTAAAAAAAATGTATAATCGTTGACATAAAAAATATTTTAATCACAATTCTACATATATTTCAAAAGTGAATATCTAGCGACATTACATAAGTTAACAGTACTACTTTATTGCTGGGAGTGTCTCGGGAGCAATTTTCATGGAAGTCCTTTTATTTTACTAGCAACCCGTATAACGCCACTAAACCATTGAATTATAAAAATCGTTTTTGTAACTGATATTTTTATATACATAGTGTTGTTATTTATATGAAAAACGTATTTTTTATATATTATGGTAAAAAAATGTTTGGTGTAAACATATAAAATAGAGCAAAAAAGTAAATATGATTATAAATCGTTCCACTAATGAAACCCTGTGTTCAAGTTGAAGAAAATGCTAACGCATTAAGAACATTCTATTATCTATTCCTGTCTTACTTTCTCTCGCCAAAGTCGATCCCTTATGATATTGTAACGTAAAATTGCCATAGCCTCGTCGGCTTCACTATGCGCGCCACCATTAATCATAAGGGGTAAGTGTCATTTTTCTATTTTTTCCGAAGTATCACTTCCAATGTGTACACCGAGCGCATGAAATAATTTCGGACGGCGGTTGATTGGAACACAAATCCTTTAAAAAACCTTTCATAATTGACTTATCATAATATTAAAAGTTCAGTCCCATAAAAAAATAGAATGTATGGTTGGGAGATATTTCAGTATTTTGCCATCGACAGTGGCGTGGTATTAAAATAAACAATCAAATATAATCTATAATTCGAGTGAAACTAGATACTTATAACATTGTACAGAGCTCTATCAAAGAAATGGCAGTACAATCAATCGATAGCATATTCATATGAATTGGATTATATTTATGGGAAAATATACACATAACCAAGGCTGTGGGTCGTTTAAAAACTGCCTGTTGAATAGTACATCAATTTATTTTGTCTATACTTTTTCTGTACAAAGATATCTTGGAGACTGTCTTAAATAATCGATTTATAAAACATTAAACAAAGAGAAGGCCTTAAATCCTTTCTGGTTTAATTTTATCTTCAAGTCACATCAATATACTTGTCATTAATCGATAAAACTTTGTTTTAACTGTAAAATAATGCCTTTTTAGATTACCTGGTAAGATTTTCAGTGATTGAAGAGTTGGAAACCCCTATTCTCTATAACGGGTTTCCACTGCGCTTAAGGGTTGAAGCTGTTTTGTTGATTTGACCAACCTTTTGTAAATATGGACTTAGGGGGAGTGATAAGTTAATTATGGCCGTGATGTTAATCCTTTTTTTAATAAATGTTAGCAATTGACACACAAGCGATTTTAGTAACTCACCTCCATTTAAAATGCTACATTAGGATTACAGATGGTCCACACTGGCAGAGGATATGTTTTAAAAATTTGTATAGCAATATAAGTCAAAATTGATCGATAAGAGGGTAACTAAGCAAACATTAGTATCCAATACCCATATATAAGAATTTCAAAACGTACTCTTTCTATCTTATTAAAATAATAATTTCTTTTCAATTTTGTTATAGTAACTTCAAATGTATAGCAATTAAAAAAAAAAAGATAAAGCTTGATAAATTACTCAATAAGTTTGTTAAAACATTATAAATGAAAAAATGTTTTCTTTGTTTGATATTTTCTACGCTGACTGAACGTTGGATTATTTATCTTTGCTCGGGAGAAATTCATATGTTGTTTGGAACAGAGGCAAAAATTTCTTCCTTTGGCCATTCTCAATATGTCTTCATTGGAGAATAATTTCTCTGGCGGATGAAAAATGGACCCTGATTTACGGAATAATCGATAAACTTGCTCGTACAGGATATAGATGGATATCATATGATACTTTTACTCGGACATCTCTAATACCGTTACCGTTTCTCTCAAGGATTAAGGATCAATAAATGGGGACGGGAAATTGTTGTTTTATCGGAAAACGGATAATGTCTAATTTGATCGGATTTTTTCCCATTTCGATAGAGAAACTTTTACTAAAATTAATAGAATGGTTTACAGTAAGTAGTTTTAATTAATTAATGTAATGGAATACTGGTATTGTCTTTAACTAGGTATAATAAATATTGTTTGAAGTTTTACGTTAAATCAAATACGTTTTCTCGATATTATATTGCAAAAAATGAAATACTGCAAAGCTTTTAGTTTGAGTATTTTATTTCTTTGTAGAATATCATTATTAAACTATAATTGATGGCTTCGTGAAGAAAATAATTGTCATACAGTAGAAATTTTGCTTTTTAAGCTAAGTTTAATATATTACTTAATATGAAAAATGATAATATAATATATAAGTCACCGAATTAAAAGATATACAAAAAATAAGAAAAAAACCTCAGTTTTTATAACGTCACATTATTACATAGTGAGTATGTTCTTTGATCTTTGTAATATATTCAATTTTAAAAATATTTCCTGTCTAGGACGGATGAATATCTCCCGCGACAAAAATTAATATCAAATCCGCAAAAATTCTTTCTCATTCGAGAGATCGATGATATTAAATTTTTCACAAAATTTACGATATTTACCGTATTGAAAATGCATTTCATATTTTATTTTATACACGGCTTAAAAGAAGGAATATATAAAACGTGTTTTATAATATCATATGAAGAGATTCTTTTCCTGACTAGTTTTTTTTAACTTTCTTGATCCTCTCTCATGCGCTGTCACAAACTTTTATTTGCGGTAGATCTTCCATGTGATCGAAATTTATGGAATACGTTTTTGCAATTATATCCACTTCTAATGTGGAACAGTTGGAAACTTTTTCAGCAAAGGGTCAGATCGTAAAAAAGTTAGCTTGTCCATCCAGGAATCAAATCGAAGATATTTGTAAAAGCGGTTCTTTTTTCGGATTGTAGTGATAATATTTTCTTAAACACACGTATAAAATAATTATACTAAAATTATTATAACATTTATCAATTTAGGTTTTATATTATATAACAATTAAAGAAGGTGAATGTTTTTTTATTATTGAACCACAAATGTAGCATTATCATTCTAATCACTTAACTGGATTAATCACTTTTTATCATTCAAGTTATAGTATCACTTTGCTGCATATCTTATAATCTTTTCCGATGGAAAATTAAGCGGAATTTTATTAAATTTAGATTGTTAGAAAATTGTATTGTTTTCTACACTTTTATTGAGATCTAAATAACGTTGTTAAATAGTCGAAATTGTAGTGTAGTTCTATTTTTAACGAACTTGATTTTTAATATGATTTGTGAATCAATCAAAAACGGCATATAGCTGGATTTGGCCTTAGTTTACCGAACTCTGATCGATGTGGAAAAAACCATTCATTACCCTGATATGGTTTAACATATCAACCCATAATGCTTTTACCTCTTTTCATGAATACTAAGTTAAACATTGAAAAATGATTTCATCGTTATTTTAACGCGTTCAATAGAATAGGATCATTTCAGATTGGTTGCTTAGTTGAACGATGCAAAAACTGCACCCTTGACTGAATCCATAAGAATATGTTTTTTTTGCGCTGATCTTAGCATCAAAGATATCACAGTTCGCATCCTGGCTGTTCACATTTACGGCTTCGTGTTAAAGAAGGAGTCAACTGGAAGTGAGCGGAGACTATTTATTATAAAGCTCTTTCTCAACGAACGGAATGACACTGCCTGCACTTTTGATAAAATATATTATACTTAATAACATAAAATATATTTTAAATAAGCTATTATTTTTACCACCTAAACATCATTCGTAAGTTAAATCATTATTTTTTTTACAATACATAAAGCTAAATATATGCTGTATTTTTTATAGTCAATCGTAATTCAATCATTTAAAATTAAAACTTCATCAACTTTATATTGAGGATTTTGACATTATTGTAAAATTTATAGGATTCAAATACAAAATACTTTTAAGTTTTCTCAAAGAATAACGATCTAAAGGTGGCTCAATTCTTTTATGATATAATATATGAATGATGATAAAAAAAACTAGGAAAATAATTTATTATTGCAATATTTTTTTTTCTTGAAAAAATAACGATAGTTAACTGTCATTACGCCAAATGTACGTGTAAATTACGCCCTGTGATTCTTTGTTGAGATCCTATTGTCGGAATACAGAGATAGATTCGTAACAGTTTATAAATACAATAAATATAAAAAAAATCTCCCAATTTCAATTACTTTAAAGTTCTAATTTAATAATATTTTTTTTATTGATTTCTATGATCATTTATCAAAAGTTAAACACTTTTTTGCGAGCATTAATTGACCAGTTAACAATGCTCTCCATGAGAAAAACCGGTCCTGATATTGTGGATAATAAATGATATAGAATGAGTACAAAAAAGTGTTTTAATTTTTTAATATAATGACTTTCCACCTAGAAATGACAGTAAACATCATAATATCATACAGTGATATAACATATTATTCTCTCAATATTTCTATCATTATTTTTGAAGAAGCATGATATAAAAGTAAAAGTAAAAATAATAAATTTATATTTTTATATTGTGCACTATATAAGAAAACTCATATCAAGCCAAGAAAGTAAAAGATATTAAAGACAAAAGTCGCCGAAACTACTTGAGTTTAGATTTAAAAACCTTCGTTCAACTTTGTGATCATTTAGACGAGTCTTTTACAAAGTAAAGTGTAAAACCAATGATAGGCAGAGTAAACTAACCGGTTTTATAAAATGAAAAAAGTAAAGCAACCGACGTAGGGGAGGGGTGGGGGTGTAACTATATCGACACATACACGCAACTATGATGCCGAGACATTTCTATTGTGGGTACATACCAAAGTGGATGATAAGGGTAGATGTACTTACATTATTTATATAATATGTCGTTATTTTAGTATTCTCCAAGTGATTCGGAACGTCGTACTCTGTTATCTATTGGTAAGAGCTGTAGCCTAACGTTCGAATGGGTCTGGTTTCATGTCCCGGCAAAGCTAATGTCAAAATATCAATTACAAAATTGACAATAAATTTCAGTGTAGGAAACATAAACACAAGTTTCTATGGTGCAGCAAACCATACTATATCATAAAGCACGGATAATTTACCGTCAGCATTTAATCGCGAGCAGTTAACCGTCGAAACAAACTCTCATAGATTTGGCATATGTGATTTTAAGCTGTCTAACGACTTCGTTTTTGCTAGCTGTAATGCTTTTTTTGCAAAATCTTTTAAGCTGTGCTATAATTATTAAAAATAATTATTGTAATGATTTGAGCAATTCTGGTTTGCATCGATTATCATCAGGTTCGCTCGCCATCTCAACAAAGTGCGTATTATCGCTCGAGGGCGACCGTTAAATCTATTGAAAAAATGTCGATGTTATTTTATTGATATTTAATAAATAAGGTAAGTAATGTCTCCTTTTTAAAAGTAATCGTTACCGAGTATAATGTGTGCATTATTTTTATTGAAATAATTGTGATCGATATAGCCAATAACAGTGTTGTTATTTTAAAACAAATTATAGCAAATATACAATTTTATCTCCCACCCTTCCTATCCATTAATAACTGGACGTAGCGAGATCGATTAGTTAACCACTATTCCTGTCCTAGCCTTATCCTTCTATCCCAACTACTCTCTTTGAAAAAAGGTTGAGCAAGTGAGTAAGCAAACAGTTATCTTAGAAAAACTTCTATTGAGATACCTCCAAGAGGCCATATGCACTACACTGGGAGAGGATACGAATTTTAAAAAATCCAAGTAAATGTACCTATTTATATTAAATAATTACATAAGATCACAAAGAAAAAATTAAACATAGGAATAACACTGCCCTAGTTGAGGCAATATTAATTGAATGGTAATTACATTATACACACATACATTTGGATCCTGTGACAAATCCTGTGAAATTTCCCAACAGTTAATTCATTAATGTCATTCATAAGTAATGTTAATTTGAGTATCTATCTATTGAATGTTTGTCCTGAGATCAAAGACTCGAATGGTAATCGCTATTGGTCTTTTATCTTATTCGGTGACGCAGTTAAGGGTTCGAATCCCTAAATGCACACTGTTATAGAATGATAAACAGATTTGATTCTAAATATATATGTAGATATAAAAATTTCATTATTTTTCAATGCAAAGTAAGCGATTTTCTAATTAAAACTGCAGTGCTTTTTTTGAGAAAATAGGTGACGGAACGCACTTTTTGTCAAGCTTTTTTTCTAATCCGTGTCCGTTCCCAATTTAGAAAATATGGCATTCTAATGGAGGTATTTCAATAGACTTTTTTACGAGAACTGTTTGTTACTCAGTTGCTCAACCTCTCTTTTTTAGTGCTCAGTTAATCGCTCTCGCTTTGCACTATTTGTTTTAGAATTAGAAGGGTGGGAAGACATTTTTTAGATATCACAGAAACGGCCGTTTCTGTGATATCTAATATATTATCTAATATATTTCTGTAATACTGAAACTCTAATCTGTGCGATCTATCATGAAAGATTCGTCTTCCTCTGAGTGACCACTGATCAACCTTTTTTAAAAGATTGAAAAGTATCAAAGATGCTACGAGTTATAAAAAAGAGAAATAAAACAATAGAATATTGATTTGAAACGTTAAAAATGTCAAGAAAAAAGGTGGCGGAACGCCGTTCCGCTGCGTTACATGGAAAAAAGCACTGACTGAAAATGTATCTCAATTCTTTAATCGAAGTTAGCTTTGAAAAGGAAAGGTTGTGGGACCGATTTATAACAAGGCTCTTCTAGTACAAATTCTGTTAAAATACTATTTTAGTAGTCCATATGCTTGATATGAGTACAAAATACAAACTAATATGACTGACTGAATATTTTTTTTTATTTTCTATAAAACGGTTTACCTTCATTATTATTTTATATGATTTTAAAAGCTTTTTCTCTCTCTGTCTCTTTGTATTAATTTTATATGGCGATACCAGGGTTGCCAGACGTCCCTAATTAAACGGGACTGTTCTAAGTTAAATAGACAAATCCCGAGTCCTGCGTTACAAGTCCTTGTAAAAATTCCGACTTAAGAATATGTGTACATGTATAAAAATCTTCAAAATAGTGAATGGATGACAAAGACATCCGTGCCGTTGGATGCCAATCCGTGTTGCTAAATTATTGTATTTTTTTTATTCGAGCCCTCAACTTAAGTTATAATACGTTTCAATAATAAATTTAATAAAGCTCTCATACACCTTGATAACAACATTTTTTTATTCCTTATTACAAATGTTATAGATGGTTGCATACTCTCGCAAAAATATATGCAAAATTATATTTAATAACGCCAGCTAATTTAATGGCGTCTCTTCTCAGCAATCCTGAGACGACTTTTGATTACATTTTACAAACAAGTTTTAAATAGTAGTTGCATGTTAGCAATACATAATATGTATTTACAAACACTCATTTGGACTTCATTCAAGAAGCAGAGGCAGCTAAAACGAAAAGTTCTGCAAAAATCCTTGAGCGACAGGATGCTCAGATAGCCATCCCATTCATCACTGCAAGACGGGCGCATACTATACAATCAATTTACTTCGGGCCGCTATCTCTTTCCCGCGTCGGTGTAGTTTTTTGCACGCGTTTGAAAGAGATCGCGAATAATTAATGACTATTCGCATAACTCGTTTTAGTGTATTTTTTATAACATTTTTTTACTATTGAGGTACGCTAATGCAGTTGAACGGTAATGATTAAAGTTTTATGAATGAAATGAAACGGATGTGGAAGATGTTTTATGGCGCGTCTAAGTGATGATTGTAAATATCGGAGTTCAAGTCCGCAATAATTTTAATATCGCGTATTAACTAATCTACTCATACTCCGGAATTTGTCTAGACTCACCACTCCCTAACTTGATTAACCTAGTAATGCGTATTGTCAGCTTAAATTGTAACAAAAAGTATTATACAATATCGACATTTGAAACACAAATGGTCGTTACTAGGGCATTCAATTAACCATCTAAAGGAACTAACCGGTTTTCGGATTTTTTTTTCAAATAAATAAACCGGCTGACCGGCTTAAGCCGGAACTATGTTCAAAAAACCAATTTTAGTACCACATTTAAAAAGTATAGAGTATTTTACTCACTTAAATATGAACTAATAAGGTGTCCAAATGAGTAAATTAACGTTTTTTTCAATCATATCCGCTCCTAATATGAATCATATGGACTGTTTATGAAGCTTATCTAAGAAAAAGTTTTTTCTGCGAGAACTGATTGTTAATCAATTGCTTAGCCTCTCTTTTCAGAGAGAGTAGGGATATGAGAATAGGGCTAGAAAGTTTGGGACGGACCCGACATAATAATAGTTGTATAAAAGTCCATTATAATTGAGGCAAAAAGAGGTTTTCAATTAGTCCCGGTTGACCATGAAAAATAAACCGGTTTCTTAAAGCATACAATAAACCCAGTTAACCGGTTTCGGTTTAAACCGGGATAAAAGCCCTAGTCCAGGGATGGCGAACAAGGGACCCGCGTGGTAAATTATCTAACCCGCTTGAACTTTTAGAGATGATTGTTTTTAATTAAAGCCTTAATTATTCAATCTACGTGACCCTTGAAATGATTTATTTTTTAAAATCAAATTTGACCTACTTGCGAAAAAGGTTCGCCATCCCTGCCCTAGTCGTTACCCACACCGACAAATTTACATGAGAAAAAAAAACATCTAAAATTAAACAGATTAAATACGAACCTACTCTTTCTTTTTTTTATTATCATTTTTAATTTCTTTGAATATCTTAATTAAGTAAAAAGATAAAATTACTGTGAAACATATTCCACTTTTATCTTAGCAGATTAACAAAATACACTTAACAAATATTGATATGAATTTCTTAAATATAACAAATGAATAGAAACTTCCATACAATATTGCTGCCACTTATTCCCAAACATTTTTTTTTTTAAGCCATGTCCGCTCCCAGTGTGGAGCATATGGACTCCTAATGGAGTTTATCTCAACAGTAGTGGTTTCTACGAGAACTGCATGTTACTCAGTTGCTCAACCTCTCTTTTTCCAAAGAGAGTAGGGATAGAAGGATAGGGCTAGGACAGGATTAGTGGTAAGCTAATCGCTCTCGATACGTCCCGTTCATAGGATAGGATGGGTGAGAGGGAGGAATTCAAGACATCACATACATCCATGCCTTTGAACAGAAATTCACAAATCGATTGAAAAATCAATCTATAAAACTGTCCGTACCGGGATTTGAAACCCGGGCCCTCCGTAGCCGAAGCCAACAACGTTGACCACTCGACCACGCAGGTGGCATTATTCACGACCGTAAAGACTCTTAATAAATTATTATAAAGACCTTCTTCAATTCATATAATCAAATCAAAATAGACCCCAAAGAGTCATTGCGGGGGGGGGGGGTCTGGTATAATTTGAAAATATCCATTTTGTGATTCGGTTTCAAAATCGGCCTAAGCTAAGCGTCGTGTATTTCTTGAAATACTGATACAATTTCTGATTAAATCTGCAATAATCATTAAATCGTGTATAGACGTCTCCCGCACAGAATCTCAGCCACAATGATGGCCGACATCCGGTGAACGTAACCCTTTACATTCCAAGCATACAATTACAATTTCATTAATGAAGATAATTACTAAATATTTTCGCAGTTAATCGATTTTATGATACTATCAGAGCTTTGGAGTCGGGACTTTGACTACTCTTAAAAATTATAATAATAAAAAAATATGCATTTTAATCTAATATATAAAAATGAATGTTTGTTTGTTCGTACTTTATGCGTTGCAATAAAACTTTGACAAACTTTTTACTTGCACTTCCGAGAAGGTTATAGGCATAGTAAAATTAACTTACAGTAGGTCTTATATACAAAAATCAATGTTTGTATGACCGCCATACAGTTCATTTTGACAACGTATGATTGTAATTGCGCGAAGTAAATATAGTACAATAACATATTGTTTATTTTTAGTATTTAGTATTTTGATATCGAGAATTATAGTTACAGGACATTTAGGTGAGTGTGAAACGTTGTTGACCTCGGTTACGGTACGGTGGTCAAGGGTTCTAATCCTATTACGGATAGTTATAGTGATTATTTTTCAAGTCAGTTCAAGTACATCCGTGCACTTGGAATGCCTGAAGATGCCGAAAGGCGAAACCCGGGTCGTTAGCGACAAAACTCATGGAAAAGTACAAAATTCAAACAATTCAAATTTGATATTGAAATTCCATCAAGCACCCTCAGTCGAAATACTTGATTATTTTTCAATAGATATTTGAATTTGTATTTAAAGGTATGGATGTCTAAATTAGTTCACTAAGCTAACTTCTATTCCTGGTCTCGCCATATCATTATATCATTAGTCTTTAACTTTAACAAGCAGTTGACGTAGAAAAATAGAGCGGACATTTTAACTCAAAAAAGTATGCAATGAAACAAAATAAATGATCACAATAGTGTTTTTTAAATAATGTTATGCATTTTACCGAAAGTGTATCATATTTTTTACAAATCAAACTCATATTTTTCTTTGTGATCACCTGATGCTATCAGAGTATTCTAATTTTCATATTGAAAAAATATACGAGAGATTACAACCAAACTCTTTTGTACATACATATTTTCTGTTGTCAGAATAATTTTAAAATTAAAAATTGTTGTCTTCAACATTTCACATGGAACTTTGCTGTTTTTTTAAAACCGTATAGCTATTATATCGACAGTGGAAAAGAAAAAGGACGTAACCCACAGTTTTTTCAAAACAGGTTTTTTTTGTTGATAATCACAATGTATCAAACTTAATACACGTTCTATCAAAAGGATGTAAGCTGCAAATGCCAAATTAGTATCTAAATTAAGCTTTTAAGTTTGAAAAAGATGACCTTGTAAAATATTAAAAACCTGAAAAAAGACTGAAATAAAGGTTTTTTCAAGACGATTTCTTTAATTCATATTATATTATGTCAACTAAACACCGGTTTAGAAGTCTCCGTGCACTTAAAGGTTGTGTATAATTCATAATTTACATATAGCCCAAAATCATCAAAACACATTTTTTGCGCCTCCTGTAAAATTTGATATATGTGGGTTATATTTTTCCTTTCCACATTCGATATATACATAATATATATTATATCGATACAAAATGTTTAAAAATCAACTGCACTATTTTTTTCGGCAACATTTGGCTCGATTTTTTGAGAAACATCTTCAAACTTCAAGACAAAAAAAAAAACTTTTATCTTTACCTAGATAGTTTGTTCTGTTTTTGTTAATGTATACAGTGACGGGTTAAAAGCGCGCCAAGCGGAAGAACCAGATTTGCGCCATAACTGGTTTTGTCTGCCTGAACACCAGAGACTGGGAAGTAGATATCCTGTTTTTAGCACTAGTCAATAATATCATACGACTTAGCATCAGGATAATCATTTATTTAACCCTGAACAGGCTTCGACTATGTGCTTGCAAAAACTTAATCCTTGACAGAGGAAAAAATCGTATTGATAAAGTTCTAGATCGCTAATTTTGTTAGATGAAATAAATATTACCAGCTTACTACCCAGCAGTGCTATTCCCGCGTGCAAGACACTTATTTAAACGGTCTGAACTACTCGACATAATCTCATTTAAAGTATACAGACTTTCAAACACAATGAGGTGTATTTTAGACCTTTGAAAATAATTGCATGCGTGCGAGAATCAGTGGCGGATTACATGAGGTGCGCGCTTGGGGCCTCCGAATCTTAGGGGCGTCAAAAATAGCTTACATAATTTAACCCATATACTTTTTGTTCAGATTTAAATATGTTTTTACCGTCTTACTTGGAATTTTCTAAAGTTTTTATACTATCTGAAAAAAAGGGCCTTCAAATTGTATTGCACCTGGAGCTTCTCATGTGATTAATCCACCCCGTCTGAGAATAAATCGGTATAATGTCGAAAACCACAGAAAAATATTTTTTAGGTAAGCTTAGATCTAGGAATAGTTATTATTTGATGCATATCTTACAGAGTTTTTAATATTTTTTATTGATTGAAAACCAACACCTGTTTACCTATTGTGCTATATAAAATAGGTTCGTACATTAAAAAAATGATTTATTTTTCATTTTTCTGAAAAAAAACAGGCATCTTGTTTTATTTATAAATCTTGTTAAGCTAAAACGCAAATATTTGTTCTCGTCTGAGAGAAGGAGGTATGCAACCAATAGTGTGTTCTCTCCAGTGACAATTAATTATTTACATGAAACTTGTGTTTTTTTTCTTTACTCATTAATAACATATATGTTATGTTTAAAAACAATTTCAGTTGAATTTATTTCATTACGATCAAATAAACTATCAACAATTTGAGTGTTGTTTATAACCCTTTAGCACTTTTTTATTATTAGTTGACGATTAAATCTTCCGTGACAGCAAAGATAGACAAACATAATGATATGTTATGCGAATGAGACAAAGTTACTTCAGAAAGTTGGCACAGAAGATAAATAAACTATTTGACATATCTAATATGTAATTTGAATTTTCGAGAAAACTTACTACGTACTGCCCGTCCACTGTAAACTGTCAAAGGCCTGTGCTAGTAACATAGGTCAAGAACTATCTTGTCTGCTAGAATCGTGCGAGCCCAACATCAAGGTCACCCTTGACAAAAGTGTCTTATATACCCTTTTATTTTTATACTGGAACTTTGTTCAATCAAAACAAAAATGCTTCACTTCTGAACAGTAACGACCAATTATGAAACTGACAAAATCAAGAGAAATATTTTTTTAATTAAAAAAAACAATAATTGTAATTAATCAACTAACCCAGTCTTTGAAAACTACAATAGATAATCAAAAGCATCCATTTTAATTCTTACTGGCAGTGACCGGACTACGTGCAAGCGGAGCAGGGGACCGCCTGTAGCATCCGCCAATTGCTAATTTTTAGATGTGGCCAAATGTCTAAGCGCCTAATGGAACTTCATAACTGGGGTGGGAAAATACTATCATTCTTGGAGCGGCTTAATATCTAGCGCCGGTCCTGCTTACTACTTTTAAAAAAACAACTAATATTTTTTTGAAAATAAGATTCAAGACAATAATTGTTTTCATTAACTGGTGTATTATTTTTACTGGAATTAATATAAGTCATATATAGCATGAAAATATATTTTATTAATTAAAAAAAGAATTGATCTTATTTATTTAGATGAAAACGATTTTAAAAAGTATTTTCATTGGGTTTGAATATGACGGATATGTCTTTATTTTTCATTATTTCGAAGAAAAAGTTATTTATGCATTGGCGTAGTCAAGAATTCCAAGTAAAAATGTTTAATTAAAATAGGTAGTTTCAATTATTTGAATACTGCTAAAGTAGACGCGAGCATTACTACTTGCACAAAGAGGAGAGTTTCCAGCAGTAGCCGGAACTAATAATACCTAATATGAAGTGAACAAAGTTTTAGATTCACCCAGTGGCGTAGTTATTTTATTATTTAATCATGAAAATAACTAAAGAATCCCAGTCGATTTTTACAGTTAATCGTTAAGCCGGAGTGGGGTGAGTTTTAATGCCAAATAAATGTTGGACATGATTAATTATTATGAAATTTGAACGTTTTATATGTATTACTTACTGTATGTACTGATCTGAGATAAAACTAAAAACAACAATATTATTTTGCTTTCATACTAAAAAAAAAATAAAAAAATGTGATTACATCTACTTAACATAAACTAACTAATAAAATATTATTTTGAAAACGAAAAATGTTACTTAAATTAAGCATCAGTAATTTTGTAAGGCATTTTGTAAAGCATTTTGTCACCTGCTGTGGCCCATTTGCTTTGAGCTTGCTCTACCGATCACGCAGGTCTGGGTTCGATTCCCGGTCAGATGACAGTTAATTAGAGAATTATTCAATTCAAAGTTGTGATCGAAGACTGGGTGTTTGTGATGTCAATTCACATAATTTCCTTTCCTCCCATCTTTCTGATCCTTTAATAACTGGGTGTAGCAATATCGATTAGCCAACCACTAGTCCTGTTCTAGCCTTATCCTTCTTTACCTACTACTCACTTTTAAAAAAGTGAGGTTGAGCAACTGAGTAACAAACAGTTCTCGTAGAAAAAATTCTGTTGAGGTACCTCCATTAGGAGGCCACATGCTGCACATTGGAAGCAAATATGGATTTAAAAAAAATGTTTGTAAGAAGAAATCTGTTCATGCCAGGTACACCACCAGATTCTCAACTGGAGTTCACAGCATATTCAAGGGGGCCACAATATAAATTGCGTATTTTTTATTCAAACAAGGCATTGAATTCATAAAAAAATACGTAATTGAGTAAAAAAAAGGTCTCACATTTGATATCACATGAATATCGTTAATTTGCTATTTTTTTGGAAAAGCGAGCTAAAAAAAACCTCTCACATTTTACAATAGTTGTAGAATCCGTCGATTCCCAACTTTTTAAAGTCATCGAGCGAGTTGAAAACTATTTTGGAATCTCTCAGTTTCTCAAATTTTTCCAGTCATCAATCTCGGGATCCCGAAAAAATTGTGTCCCGAGTCTTGAAAAACTAATAAGTACACGGGTATGGGGGCCAAGGAAAAATATATGACTCAAAGGAGACCACGAGCTCAACAAGGTCGAGAAACTATGCACTTTATTAAGTCGATATCTCAATTTGACCACAATTGACGAAGTGGTGTTAATCTTCAATGTTCAGTTAATCTTCAATGTACTTCAATGTACAGTTAAAGATTTGATATTATACAAATTGGAGACGCAACAATATAAAAAAAAACTGTCCTTTTATCTGTTATACCATTATAATGTGTAAATAAAGATCAATAAAGATGTAAGATTTAAGCGTGCAAACAAAAAAAAAAGTATAAAAAAATATCGTTATAGATATAATAGTTGGACACGTGTGTGAGATTTTAAATGTTCACCTCAAACTACTCGGTTAAAACAATTAATGTTTAATTGAGTACGATATTGCAAATTTGAATTTCTCACGTTGGGGCTCTTCATTGTTTTGAAAAACGTCAAAATGATTTTACTTGACGTACCCTTGTCTTAGCACGGTACTGCTATAAGTGGTGTTGTCCGAAAACTAAATATACCTAAGCAAAGTTATAATGAGAATTCCACAAGTAAGTTAGAAAGGAAGTTTTCCCAACAGAGTGCGGATGATTCCTTCGACAAACTAAAACTTCTGAGAGGGAAAAAATTGCCATAAGATAGATTACTTTATAATAATGTAATATGAATAAGGAAGAACGTATTTTTCACGCTTACGCAAGAGAATGGCGTATAAAGATATGAGTATAATTAATTTGATTAATAGTCGTCCATAAATAGACATTTTTGGACCCTTTTCCGATTGTCACATTTCGCAATCTATTACCTCTGCCTAAATAATCTCATCCCTTAATCGTTGTTTTTAATCTTTATTTTGCTGAAATAATTGAAGCACTGATACATAGCAAACGTAAAGAGAGACCTTAAAATTGGTTTTACTTTAAATCAACAAACATCTTTACGACTCCGACACCATGCCCGTGCAAGATGAAAAAGTCAAGAAATTTGTCAAACTTGCACATTGGACATCAAAAATTCGTCAAAAAGTTGTCACATTTTAACTGTTGTTTAGGTAATTGAATAGCATTTTTAAAAACAAAGTTATCATTAGATAAATCTCGGAATTTTTGATAAAGTATTAAATTAACTTTTAATATTATACCAAAGTATTCACATTGTGCCTATAAATTGAGTTGAAATCTACTCACAAAAATAGTTTGCAAAGGAAACAAAAGACCCATAAAATTCACAATGAAAAATAATTTAAGCAAAATACGATGAGAATTCTGGATTCAAAAGAACAATGTTGAAACAGTATTAGTTTATATAGCATGGGCATTCTTAAATAAAGTGGTTGCTTCATTACAACAATTAAAATGCGATTAATTTATTATAGATATATAATATTGTAAATGTGTATTTATGTTTGGCAATTTTAAATAAAACTAGACCAAAATGTAATGCAATGGTATTATAATATCGTTTAATGTCAGTTAGTACTTAGTAAAAAAAACAGACCCGCATTCAGAGTGCACTTTGCAGTAATATGCAAATAAATATTATTTCTATTCGCGAACACTGTGCAGTTAATTTTAATTGGCTCACAGATTTTAATGACATGATTATTGTAAAATGGTCACCAATGCGAAATAACGCCATATTTATTATCGGCATTATTTGACACAATGGATTTCAAGTGGTCGGGAATATTGGGGCATTTGAGGCTTAGCAGGCTTCATAAATATCTAGTTATTTCCATTGAAAATTATTCTATGCTTTCTCTAAATTAGCAATTCAACAAGTAAAGCTATCGGTTGCAGTATTTTAACTGTAATTTTTATTTTGAAAACTAACACAAATAGTCCTTTTCGTTAAGTCAGCTTTTCAATGTTTATTGCTAATTTAGTATTCAAAAGGACTTTAAATGGCTAAGTATTTAGTTTCAAATAAATGAATGGCTAAGAAATATGTCCGAATGCTTAATTCATTTTCAGTGATATAGTTGTAACCTCTGCAGAGGGTATATGCAAAGCTCCTTATAGTGAAAGCCATATTAAATATTTTTTAAAATAAGAAAAAAACACATTTTCTAAGGTTTTTAAATAATTCAATAATATTTCAATAACGGATATGAGGTTGGGTTAGTTCATTAAAAAAATCAACGTCATTATTGGGATTATATTCAATTAAAATATATCTCAAAATTTATTTGTGCACACTGTTCGAAACTCAATCTTTCCATAGGATTTCTCAAGTCGTATCAGTAATCAAAAATCAGTAAGTCAAACTAGGGTAGCACATTTCCCTTCATTATTTTTTAAGTATATTGTTATTGATTAAATCATTATTTACTTGGTATTTTGCATTTATTTCATAACATCACAATAGGCGTCCAAGTCTTACATAATCTATATATTAATAGCCGATAATGTCCGTTTGTCCGAATGAGTGTACGTAGGGTGTCCTCGACCTCCCAGTCTCCACTTTCAAATAAAATAAAATAAAATAAAATAAAATAAAATAAAATAAAATAAAATAAAATAAAATAAAATAAAATAAAATAAAATAAAATAAAATAAATTAAAATAAATTAAAATAAAATAAATTAAAATTAAATTAAATTAAATTAAATTAAATTAAATTAAATTAAATTAAATTAAATTAAACACAATGCAACAAAAATCTCCCGTTGCTGGGCAACGGGCTTACAGCTAGTATAATATGAATTCCGCTTGTTACTGTTATATGAACAATAAAAAATCATTACTGTATCGATAAAAAAAGTTTTAGTTTTTTCGCCCAAGATATGTGTTTTTTAGTTCAGTAAAATATACTTTTATTTAAGCTACATTAATAAGTGAGTACTTAATAATTATACTACACTATTGTGAATATTCTCTGAGCTAAAACTTCACCTACAAAAAAATGAAATAGTGACAATCTTAAACCAATCGCGAGAAAAATATATAATGGAGGTCAATTTATCAAAAACTTTAAATATCTAATGATGCCACACACAATAACTGTTCTTCTTTTGTTTGTATCAATAATACAGTTTTGTTTTTAAATGTTGTGGGTGTACGGCTACAAAAGTACAGTACATATATATTCCGAATGAATATGATTGAAGCCGCACAAGAATAAATATGCTCGATTCGTTCCTGTGTAACACGAAAGGGACATTTTAAAATTCAGCAGACCACTTTGTGAAAGATGTGGTAGGACGATTTGTAAAGAACTGATTTCGACCAAGAAACCGTAAAGGAAGACTTTGAAATTTAGACGCTGGCAGGAAAGCCAAACAGCGAGTCGCGTTCTCCAATATGTAGTTAATATGTAGATTTCAAAAAACCGGCATTGGAAAATTAAATAAAATTGTTGAAATAAGAAAAACAATCTCAACGATACAAGAGTTTCGAAACAAAATTGTATTTATAAGTTCACAGCGAAAACTTTAAAAGGCTCAAAGTAATGAATTGAAACAGCGCTGTGGAGTCGTGTGAAAAAAACTCCGACTCAAGCTTTTAAATAATTAACGACTCCAACTCCGAGGATTTTTTTAAATAATTTAATTTTAACTTATATATATCGACTGTGGAAAGGTAAAAGGACGTAACCCACAAATACCAAATTTTACAGGAGGCGCTAAAAACGTGTTTTGATGATTTTGTGACATATGCAAATTACGAATTAAACACAACCTTGAAGTGCACGGAGACTTCTAAACTTGTGTTCAATTGACACAATCTAATCTTAATTAAAGAAATTCTCTAGGAAAACCCTTTATTTCCGTCTTTTTTCTCAGTTTTAATTGTTTACAAGGTCATCTTTTTCAAGCTTAAAAGCAAAATTTAGATACTAATTCGGTATTTTCAGCTTTCATCCTTTTGATAGAATGTGCGTCAAGTTGTATACATTGAGATTATCGAAAAAAACCTGTTTTGGAAAATTGAGGGTTACTTCCTTTTTCCTCTCCACAGTCGATATGTATACCATCAGATCATCTTTAGTCAGTCAAGCGTGAAATGTTAACACTTTTGACTATTTTGTTTAAATACACATCATTAAATATATTTTTCAAAAAAAATCGAGCCGCTCATTTTTCACGACTCCGACTCCGACTTCGACTCCACAGCCCTGAGTTGAAATATAAAAATACCATGTTTCATCCAAATTAAATTAAGATGAAAAAATCTACTGAAGCAACAGCTTAAGATTTTCTTAAAATTTTGTTACTTTTTACAATATGATCTGATTGTCTTTTTGATGATAATATATAACAATGTTAAAAGGAATGTATATTTGAATTCCTTTCAGTTTGGGTGATGAAATCGGTAGACGGATGAGCATTCGCTTTCCCTATGCCCCGTTTTCAGATATACGTAGTGTAGTAAGGGAAGCAAACATTCAAGCTTTTGACTCAACATTAATTTCAGCACCCCGACATTACCGCGCCGAAGTTTGTGCGCCAACGGTAGCGCGTAGTACAACCCCGACAAAAGCGCACAATAATATTATGCAATATTTTCCATAAATGTAGGTCAAGAATGGCCGTCTTTTTAAAAGGTACATAAAAATAAGAATCATTTATTGTACTGGTAAAGGTTGGCATGTGGAAAGTACACAATGAAATTCTCTGATATTCATAGTTGGTGCACTTATTGCAGGTAAGACAAAAACATCAATATATTTTAAAGATTATTTTTATTAATGCTAATTTAAATCATACAATTGTCACAGCATATTAATTTTTGACTGTATTTCTGTCAGATAGGCATACATATACAGAAAATATAACTATATAACAAAACATATCGAGGCTAGAGGCTTTATCCTACACCCTCAAATTTTTCATTTGCTGTTTACTCAGAAGCTTAGAAATATCAATTTGTTACTTACCAACTTCTGCCAGTTGATACGGTGACGTTATTTTCTTTATATTTATTATTTTAAATTACGCACAAATAATAATAATAAAACAAATAATGAACACCACAAAAACGCATCGGTAGCAATTAGGGCATCCGATCCGGACTCTTTTTGTGATCCCGGGATTTCAAGATTGATAATTTTTTGGAACCCGAAATTGAAAGACTTAGCTCGCTGTCACATTTCATTTTTTTCACTTGCTATCCTCAATCCTAAAATTTGATGGGATCCCGTGATTGGAGACCCAAGTAGCAATAACTATTAGACATTTATTTAAAAATTAAGTAAAACTTCTTTTAAAAAATAGATTGAATTCATCAAACCAAAATGAGAACAGCTAATTTTTTTACCAGCGTTTTTTCGAAACTGGCCGATACGCAATATCATATTCCATTATCTGACTGATATAAAATTAATGAATAATGGAGAATATGTCGACTAGTCTCTGAATGGATACAGAATAAATAAAAAATATATCCATTTCCATCATAATTGATTTCTGTGATATATTAATACATACAAACAATGGACTGTTTATAAATAAGTAACTTATTTAGTCACTCGTCTCCAATTCGCAAAGAAAAACAACTTTTGGTCACCTAGCATGGTTGTCGCATTTGGATTGTAGGTTATTTTTGAATTTGGCCATGTGCCAAATGTGTTACGAAGATGAATATAGGTTTTATGTAACATCACTCTTGGGATCTACCATTGGCAGGATATTCGAAATGTAAATACGACCTAAAAAGAAAATTATTCGAAATATTTTTATATGAAAACAAATGCAATAGTTTCACTAGGTCTGGTGTCCCCTTTTCTCGGATTGGTTTCTTTACGGCGGCGTTTTAATTAAAGGTCTTCGTGTTTAGAATTTCCAAAAAGTTTTACACAATTTCGATTAATGTAAATTTATAAGAAGGACGTTCTGAGTGCCAGTGCTGCCGTACAAATAAATCTGCTCGAATAATAATTTTCAAAATAGCAATGCCCAAGCGATCCACCGCCTGACGTTTAAATCTATTCCGGCAATCTATATTTCAATATTAATTTATTTTAAAAACGACAATCAAAGCCTACGTATATAATCATTAGCATACAATACCATCCATGTTCATGTATTAAACCATCAAATTCAATTTAAAAAATGATAATCGAGTGCGTAAAAACACATTTCGTTACCCTAACAGTGGTAAGTCAAAAACACTAGTTTCGAGATAGTTCAAATTTTAAAGTTTGTGTTGTACTTTATAGTTTTATTTAGTTTCTTTTACGGTTTATAATAAAAGATAATAGTAGGGTTTTTGTATACTGTTATCTGTATCTAGTTATTATATTATTTATTTATTGTTAAAAATCAAAATTACAGTACATGACATAACAGCTGACGCCAATTCGCCATGCACTTGAAAAATATAATAAGACAAAATATAAAATAAAAATACACAGTACATCAAATTCAACATAAAAAAATCAAGAAATAAAAAAGAAAAATTTATCAAACAGTTCACAAATACCATCACCAAAAATGTCCACTTCTCTAGGCAATGCGTTGATTAGTCGAATGGCCCTTGGAACTGGTGACTCATACCTCCTAAGCGAGGTATAAGTTTTTAGAATATTAATCTTGTGCATGCAGAATCTGTAGCTAATATAATATATTATATACAATATCAATAATTTTAAATGTAAGATTTTTCTTTTTAAATTAAAATATTTCAGTGTTTCATTATAAAGGTTAACCTTTCATCAAGTGGCCTAATAGACAATGGGAATATTCCGTGATCATTTCTGTCATTTTCATTCATAAATTAAAACTATGAAGAAATATTTTTATTATTTATTTTTGAAATCGGTCGAGTAAAATCTCATTTAGATATATGTAGGATAATTTTTTTACTGCCTGGCGTAAAACAACGAAGTACATAATAAATATTATTTGAATTTAAGAAAAAGCATAATCATTTAAAAATATCAAAGTATTGAAATTTACAAGAATTACACCATAAAGTTGATAGTTATTCCGTCTACAAGACATCGCCAGAATTAGCTGAAGCAGAAACAATTAGCAAATGTGTCATAAAATTATTGTTGAACTAAATACGTCGATAGTTTTACCTTGCAGTGGAGCTTAGCAAGTGAATAATAAAAAAAAACTATGTACAAATCAATTTTACGACTCATTTTCAGTGTTTTTATGGCTACGTAATTCGCAGACTTGAATGACGATATTATTTTAAATGATAATTAAAATATTTACATATAAGGTGCTTCAGAAAGTAAAGCGTTGAATAATATTTTAATTGAATCCATATTGTGAGTCTCCACTTCGCAAACCTGTATTATTTCAGAAAAGGCATCCGCAACGCTCGAAGATTAGTAGTTTTTTTTTCAGATGCAGGAAGCCAAAGTAGGTTTCTGGCGCCAGAGTTAACGAGTCAATGTTCCGAGTGGCTTTGGTCGTAAATTGGTGGCGTAACTATCTTTCGCGACAATACTTATTCAACCTCATATCACCATTTAAAAACATATTATTTTATAACAATATTAATTGAATTTAAGAAGATTTCAGGCTAAATGGTGAATCATATGGTGTCGTCTAGTAGAAAGAACTTCAACCTGGCAATAGAATGAGTCTGCGTCAACATTTTCTCTTAGCTGCGCGCCCGCGCAGCCGCGCAACAGTTTGAAAGCCCCCGCACACGCATT
Organism: Himalopsyche tibetana; assembly: GCA_030503985.1. Classification (NCBI taxonomy): domain Eukaryota; kingdom Metazoa; phylum Arthropoda; class Insecta; order Trichoptera; family Rhyacophilidae; genus Himalopsyche; species Himalopsyche tibetana. The sequence goes on along the minus strand of JAPJYX010000002.1, from coordinate 35,496,664 downwards.
TTGGCCTGGCGCGCACTCCAAGACAACTATTCAGTTAATATTTGATTGGCCCCCGCAGCCTTTGGTATTTCCGCACAGCTAACTTCTAACTTTCTGCATTGGTCTGCGTTCAAGATCCGGCATAGTCAATATCAAATATATCAATTTATGGATGTTTGTGACGTCTATTTTACTCGTGTTGATCTTGAGTGAATAACAGAAAACAATTCTCGATTAAGAGTATCGCATGTGATCTTTAAAATTCAAATTATCTGTCGCATTGGCTGTTAGCCGTTATGGTTCATATTTTTTTTACTTCATTAATAAAAATAGTTTTTCAAAATTTCAAATACATTTCAGATCAATAATTATCTAAAGCATTTTTCTCGTGTAGTCTTATTTTCTCTGATATATTTGGAATAAGATTTTTAATAAGGTACAGTAATACCCCGCTTAGCGCGACCCCGTTAAGCGCGGTTTCACTATAACGCGAATTTCAAATTTACGCTGAGGTAGAAGAGAAAGTTTTATCTTCAGGGGAAATACAAAATGCACTTTCAAAAATTTATTCAGGTTTGGACATATTGCAGAGTATAGACAATAATGATGACCGCGTCTCGACCGTATGTCAAACAATTAAAAACAGTGTTGGGTGTTATGAAAGTATTTTACAAGAACGTAAACAAAACGCTACCCAAAAGACAATAGATGTATTTTTCCGTAAAAAATAAGAGTATGTATTGCATAAAGTGTTCTTAGAATTAAAGTGATTGATTAAAATGATTTGTATTTTTTTGTATTAAATTTTGACTATGTTTAATCATAAACCTCGATATACGCGAATTTCAGTTAACGCGATTTTTTCGGAACGTATCCCTCGCGTAAAGCGGGGTATTACTGTATTTGTATAATTTATTTAAACGTAATAATGGTTCTACGATTTTTTTTCATCATCGGCTCATTCGAGTAGCTAGAGCAGTGTTTCTCAACCTTTTTGGGAGCGTGGCCCCTTTTGAGTGTCTTTAATTTTCTGTGGCCCCCATACCATTGTTTTGTCTTCCCATGAAAATTATAATTTCAAAAACCCACCTTTTTTTATAGCTCTTCCGAGATTTTCGAATCTGGGATGCCAATAATTTTATTTACGGATTTACAAAACGGTGACGTCCGCCATTATGCTCTTCCCTGTATCGTTTTTTCAATACCCGTGGCCCCCCTAAACTGTGCTGTGGCTCCCCAAAACAAAAATAAATCTCTGTGGCCCCCTTAGAACACGCTGTGGCCCCCTGGGGGGCCACATGGCCCACCGTTGAGAAACCCTGAGCTAGAGGACCAGTTGTTAATCACATAAACTGTTTATGAATAAACAACTGTGTTCAATTTTATTTTTACATCAGCTGAAAATGCTGAGTTAAACCAGTTTTGATGCATCATACAAAAAGAAGTATAATCACTACGAATTGTGTTTTATTTTATCTATATATACTAAATATGTAATTAAGATAATTTACCTATTTCCGCATCCGTTTCATATATCAATATTTTAAAAAAATAGCCCAGTAAGGAAGCAGGTATTCGTTCGTTCGTGCTGTAAAAAGTGGACTGAGCTCGTAATCACGCCAATCAGCGCCGAGTGTGATTTTGAAGTTTGTTATTTAGATTAAGAATCGTGAGAACAAGATTAAAAACAAAACGTTGTTTGAACGACATACATTTTCCAGGAAACGATAAACCAATCCACACATCCATAGGATTGCGCCTGCCGTATTATTACGTCAAGTTGAAACAGGGGTGAATGGATCTTACCAACCAGGGCTAACCAACAGCTCGATTGAGGAACCGTTTATAATCGATCACGACCGCACTTATAATTGTCATCGATTATTAAAATATAAAGTATGCAAAAAAAAAATATATTCCATCTATTCATTCTATATTTGATAACATTGTTTTTCCACCGATTGTGTTTTTAATGTTATTTAGTGAGTATTGTTATTGTTTCTATCAAGCTCTTTTGTAATTTATAAGTGAAGGTTACAATCAGGGCTTTTATAAAAACCGGTTGTCAAACGTCAATATTGTTCGAAAACCAGTTTTATTCGGTTTTCGAAGATTTACGAAAAAATGGATAATTCAATTAAAATAGCGAGAAAGGTTCATTTTTTATGCATACATAATAATGCAAAACAAGAAATTATTTGGTGTTACTCTTCAGAAAATATGATTTAAGAAAACACAAAGCGTCCACTGATCGTTTTGTAACAAAATTTCCTGATATCGAAAACACCCTTTCGCTGGGTAATGTTGAGGGGACATGGTCTTTAGCCATCAAAAAAAATTCCAAAATTTCTGTAATTTTGTTTATAGACTCATTTATGAAATATTCGCCACAACCGGTAACTTCAGAGAATATGATTTAAGACAACACAAAGCGTCCACTGATCGTTTTGTAACAAAATTTCCTGATATCGAAAATACCCTTTCGCTGGGTAATGTTTAGGGGTACATGGTCTTTAGCCATCAAAAAAAATCCAAAATTTCTGTAATTTTGTTTATAGACTCGTTTATGGAAAATTCGCCACAACCGGTTACGAAGTTCAAAAACCAGTTTTTCGAATGTCACAAATTTAGCAAAAAAGCCGGTTTTTAAAGCCGGTTTTTAAAACCGGTTTTTTTAAAAACCGACAGGCCTTAGTTACAATCAATATTTATTTTTTAAATAAATATATTTTAAATACACATAGTCTGAAAATTATTCTCAAAGAGGCAAAACATGCGTCGAAATTAAGGGGATTTAGTTGGCAAAAAGGTAACTATTATATAATCATATAAGCAATTATCTACTATTTATTTTATTTAATATTATAAAAAGATAACATATGTTTTCGAAACTAAATTATTATTAAGGCAAACATTAAAACTCCTTGCTCGTTTTGCCGTAAAATATAACATGTTTTAAATACAAAAATACTTAGACGAAAAGCGCTTTTGCGTTTATACAAAACCATTGATTTGTAGTTTTGCCCTCGTCATCCCAAAATCCCGAATTGATAAAGCAATCAGTGAAATAACAGAATTATTATGTTTAACTTTACATATTTTAATTTTACGATCGATAAAATAACTTATCATTATTATATATTTAGACAGCTTAACCCGAGTTTCCCAACGTTTATGGTAGCATGCAAACTTAGTTATTTTAGAAATAACATCAAAATCTATTTCTTTTGTTTTTTTCTCACTCTTAACAGACTCAATTATCTATATAGTTCTCGAAAGAGATAAGAGCTTAATTCGGTTGTTTTCTTCTGTGCGATCGCTAGCAACTTATTTTATTTTAAAAATCAAACGAAAACAATAACAGCATATATTGTAAATCAGAATTAGTACAAACAGCTGTGAAAATGCCTCTTGCTTATGAACAGCTCAATTATTTTTGATAATCGATTCAAAATTCTTTTTAAAAAATAGCGCCACAAGCGTACACAGAAAACCACTGATTCTTTAGCCCTGGTTTAAATTGTAATGAAATCTGCTAATCTACTTGAAAACTTTTATCACTGATATAAAAAATCTAAACATCACAATATGTATTTTAATGTTTAAATTCAGTGACGCTTAAAAAACATCATTGCACTTTTGAAATATCATTTCGCACAGATTCGTAATTTATTGGTCAGTGGAGCAAATCAATATTAAGCCAACGTAACCTCAAACATTCACAATATTGTTGACAAGGATTTCCTTGCAAAAAAGAACTTTTAGTAAACTCAGTATTGTCGCCATCTGTGGTCTTATTGGAAAGAGCTTTGAGTAGCGCCCAGACGGGTCTGGGTTCAACTCCCGGAAAGTTCATAAGAAATGTGTTTTTGTGATATTTATTCCCCTCAAGTTGATTTCGAGTGGCTTATAAAAAAATATGAATACGTTTATCTCGTATATTAATTCAATTTGGTGTATTGTTATTGGCTGTATTGTCATTTTTATTAGAATCTATTAAACACTTTATAACATTATATTCGTCGGGTCCATGGTGCAGCGGTCAACGTCGTTGGCTTCCGTGACAGATCTCACGGTTTCGAGTAGCGGTACAAAAAGCAGTTTTTCACCCAATTTATCACTATTTCTGTCATAGATCTATCCTTTTATCTGTACACTCTTCGCAAAAATATAGTTTGACCAAATTTAGTTAAAAACAGTTCTCATAGGAAAAAAACTTCTTTAAATTTCCATTAATAGGCCATATGCTCCAAATTGTGTGCGGACGTGGATTTTTTTATAACAATGTATATTCGTTAAAACATTTCTAAAGTGAATACTAAACGAGTGGATATCGTTTAATATTTTAGCTAGCGATAGTTTCAGAGAGCATAGATAAATATTAGTATTGTGATAAGTCAAACTTTTCCTTCAAAGATTTACTAGGATATGAAGATGGAGTCTTGATATGATTGTAATATATAATACATAATAGTCATTTTTGTATGTCACCACAATAACAACAAAATGATATGATATTATTGTTATAATGCAAAAATATTTATTTAATATTGTTTAATATTAATTGTAATTAATATAAATCAAAAAGATCGATCGACATAAAATTCATAACTAGCAATAACCGAACAAAAATATATTAACGTACAAACACGACTTGATTACCGTTAAAGTTTAATATGAACTTGACCTGTTATCATTTAAACAACTTCCTTTTAGCGTGTGAAACACTACATAAAACCAATATAAGAGATTTAAAAAAAGTACTATTGAAATATATCAATGATTAAAGGAGATAAAGTTGTTTTATGTGTAGTTAATTGTTGTTAGAATTACATAAAATAAATATCTTCCTATAAACATCACTAAAGCTGAATCACTGTAGGGTGGGGTGAATGAGTGTTGGATATTTTTTATCCGAAATGAAATTAAACCAATGAATATTGTTTTTATAAAAAAAAAATATCAGGCTCAATCTAAAACGACTAAATTATTTTCGGCATAAAATATCTAACTTTGTAATAAAATATCTAAAACGGAAATAATAAAATGACTAACGCAAAAAATGTCCAACACACGTTACTAAAAAAATATTTAAATGTATTTTTTTTTACAATATTTACAGAATAATCAGTAATTAAAAACTCTATAAAAGCTTTGTCACTTTTAGAAAATCAGTTGTCCGGTGGACATATAGCCAGGGCCGTATGAAGGCATTGGCAAAGAGAAATTTTCAAGGGAGCGAAGCTTTGAGGGGCGCCGCCGGACGCTCATAATAAAATTATGGCATAAAGGGGTTCCATATTTGCCAACCTCGCCAAAATCAAAGATACGGCTCTGCCTATACTCTATAGTATGTTGATTTTAATCAAATTACTAAATAACAAGTGGCGGATTAAGCATAGGAGAGGCGACAGGCGCAATCAAATTTGGAGTTCTTTTTTCGGATAACATAAAACGTCAGAAAACTCCAAGTAAAATGAATTAAATCTGATTAAAAAGTATATGAATTATATAATATAAGCTATTTTTGAGGCCCCTACAATTTGGAGGCCTCAAGCGCTCGCCTCATTCACTTATAGGGTAATCCGCCACTGAGTATTTGTTTAATTAACATTAATGTACTTAGTTTATTCTATATACATTTATAATACATAAATAAATAAATAAATAATACAAGTAATAAAATATGTTTTTTGTGACGTAAAATATTGACTTATAAAAGAATATTTAATTGTAGTATCAATCAAAAATATTACGTGTACATATATCCGGCGTTCAAACCGGACTCCGGTGGTTAACAGCTGTAACGAGTAAAGTCTATTGTGATTCGGGCCTGGATTTATCGTCTACAATTTTTTTTATTTCATAAATAATCTTTTCGCTGTAAAATATGAATCTCAAATTGTAACTGAATTTGGGTCTTTCAAAATATGAATGAAATGTTTTTAGATAGATTAAAATTAACAAATACCTACATAAAATACTTGCCTGCTTTGTATTATTAGGATTATATCTTAGTGTTTGTGTAAAAGACGACTGGAACCAAAGGAACGTCTATAAATACCTGTCCATAGAAGCAGTTGGGTACAACGTACCTGTATTTATCTTGACCTAAACACGAGATAAACAATAAATACTTTGTCGAATATGCCCTCAAACTGTGAAACGCATTTGACCCTTTTGGTACATTAAATCCTTTTATCAGCGTTTGTAAAAGAGTTATGCTAGAAGGTTAAATTATATCAGACAAGCGATAGCACTGTTCTAGTAAAAAAAAATCGATTAGCTATCATAAGGTTATGGGGATAATGCTAACCATGCATGGTTAATATAATAAAACATCTTTGAGATGATGTAGTGTTTTATTGTCAAAACTATTGCAACAAAATCAATATGTAATTTAATAGTTCAACAAAAGGTGCTAGGTGGAATTTTAATATTAAATTTGATTTGTTCAAATTATGTACGTTTAAACAAGTTTTGTCACTGAAGACCCAGGTTTTGCATTAAGGCATCTTCAGGAGTTCAAGTGATAAAAATAAATTTAATATACCTATGTATCACTTTTAAGGTGTTCACTGTCAATACTTGGTGGAATGGCATTATAATAAAATAATAAAACATTTTTAGTACTTTTTCCACATAAAATTTATTAGATCAGGACCGGTTTCGCTCATGATGAGCATTGTCAACTGATAAGAAAAACAATAAAACAGTGATATTTATACAAAAGTTAAGTGATAAAAACAAGGTATGACAAACAATTGGTATTACAACCTAGCAAAAGAATTGAAGTAAAATACAAGGAAAATAAACTATAAATAAAAAGTTGAAGACCACTTAGCAATGAAACTATTATGACAAAAACCAATTAGGTATGAATTATCATTACCAAAGTAAAAACCAACAATTAGTGTATATAATAAATAAATCTTAATGTCTGTCAACCAAATTGAGTTTGGAAAATCCAGTAGAGTTTAATCCAGCAAAATTGATTCCTGCGAAAAGAATAAAGGCAATATCAATTCTTACAAAATAAAAGCAAACTGAGAAAATTAAAATTCTAAAGAAATAAAACAGTACAAAAAAGGAAATATAATAGGCTAGAATTATGTTAATGAAACGGATACCTATGTATCTGTCATTTTGGTCTAAAGCCAACGGAAACGTTATTAAATGTTACTGATGAAAGAGTTACTCTTAAAATTAACTGTAAAGTTTGGAGTGAACTACGTGTCACAACTAAAGTTGCCAACAGGGTTGTTCAGGAATTGAACTGGCTGTCCAGAATCCTAGGTATGATATATGTATATATGTTAATTGGTTTCTTTAAGAGAAGACATATATTTAAGTTTTGGGCAGTATGTTCAGGAGTTGTCTCAGAAAAAGATGACTGTCCTAGTCACAGCTAGTTACACCGTGAAATGACGAAGTGATAAATATTATTTTTTTTAGTTGACATGGAATTTATACATGGCTTCCGTTGAAGTCATTGAAAATATTCTGTTCATTAAGCTCAGTTCCTGCATAATAATTCATCGAATACATGTCGCCTGCTGTGGCCTACTTAGTTAGAGCTTGTTCTACCAATCACGCAGGTCTAGGTTCGATTACCAATAAAATCACAGTTAATTTGATAATTATTCAATTTAAAAAGTTGTGATCGAAGACTAGGTGAAGACTTTGTGATGACAGTTCACATTATTTCGTCTCCTCCCATCCTTTTGATCCTTTATTAACTGTGTGTAGCAATAGCGAATAGTTAACCACTTGTAAAACCACTTAGTTAAAAATAATCGTGATGGTCCTATCGGGCATCCAGATCTAGTTTCGTCTTCAGAAAATTTCTGTCACTTCAAGAAATTTGCTACTTCTTTTGGAGAAAAAGTTTACCTTCCCTGTCCCTCACCATTCAATCCTTAATCACATCTGTCTCAAATTAAAAGTTGTTTATTAGTCCCATTAACTATCATTCTTGCTTATTATTATTTAATTGTTTTTACTTGTAATCATACCAATTCTTTGTTATTTAATTAACCTGTATTAATATCTATATAGTTGTAATTATTATTTATTGTTGCCTTTATAATTGTACCTAATGTATCTTAACTCTGTAATGTATCTTAACTGCATCATTGAGGAGATATCATCTTCGGTGTGATGCAGAAAAGAATAGAAAAAGTTTATCGAATAAAAAAAAAAAAAAGTTAACCACTTGTCCTGTTCTAGCCTTATCCTTCTTTCCCTAATACTCACTTTAAAAAGTGAGGTTGAACGACTGAGTAACAGACAGTTCTCTTAGATTATTTTTTTCTGTTGAGATACCTCCATTAGGAGGCTATATTGCTGCATTGAAACGGACATGGTTAAAAAAAATATTTATTCAATGGCGTACAAATTAACTATAATTTCCAGTGTTAAAAAACGGTATATTTTAACTGACTATCATTTCTATGACGTGTAAAAAATCGTGCTCAAAGAAAACCTGGTATGTTTTTATTATTATTATTATGTAGTAACAATAGGCTAAATAGAATTCGTGTCGCTACCTCTCAAAGTTTTGGAAGCACGACGAGATCGAGAGCACTCCTGTCCGAACACTCAGTGGTCGTGTGACAGCCACACTTTGCTTTGGATCGGAAAAGCTCTCGTAGGTCTCCGCCGTCCGTCGGAGAGCTTCGTGCGAGATCGGCTCCGGTCGCAAAGCTCATATACCGGTTGCTACGCGCGCGACCGAGTCGGCTACTTACGCGATAGCTCGGACGCGATCGGGTCGTAAGCCTGGCGGGATGTCAGTCCGGTTCGTGAACCAAGCGTGTTCTGCTGTTTGTTTGAAGGGAAGTAGGTTGATATAGCAGCGCACATAACATATTTTATTTATATTATTTATAACCTGCACGAAATAAATGAGAAACAAATACGTATTGCTTATAAAAATAACGGTGTTTGGATGAACCGGAAAAGTCTTTGTATGGCAAATCTTCGCTTTTTAAAAATCTTATAATAAATGAGTATATTTTTATTTATTTATATACCCCTTATGCAGTGGTGGATTACCCTATAGGCGAACAAAGCGCACGGTTGGGGGCTCAAAAATGGCTTATATTTTATTGTTTAGATTTTTAAATACTGTTCATGGAATTTTATCTGAAAAAAAGAGCCTCCTCCAAATTGTACTGCGCCTGAGGCCTCCCATGTGCTTAATCCGCCGCTGCTCTTATGAGTACAATTATGGCAATATTTTGACCTGATAATTTAGAGCAACTGGTAATAATTAGTTAATAATTGATTGACTTCGCATTTACTTGGTAGAACTCCATTAGAATAGGATAAAAACTTTGGAACTAAATACATTGCTATTTTAATCCTATTAGTTAATTTATTATATGTCCACATTGATTTTAGTGTCAATATTCATTTAATACATTTGGGTTATATTGACAAACAACTTTATTTAATATATTCGGAAAACAAACTATTAAAAAAAGTCGAGTACAAAGCAAGCAGACATAATACATGATAATCACTGTTTTTGTTACTAATAATGACATGTGTTTCGTATGTCTGAGAAGCATTGTCAAACTGATAATAAATAATAACGCAATCAGTGTAACAACAAAGTGATAACATTTAATTTTATATTTAAAATGAATTTCCATTTAGTTACTGTCGTATTTATCGTAAACGTTATACAGATGTATATGACGTTTAAGGCGACTCAGTAGGAATGCAAAACTTTAATTTGACCTACAGCATAAATATTGCACTGACTTAAATAAGTAACCACCACAATACGTATTTTTACAGTATCAAAACAAGCAAAACATTTTTCTATTTCATTACAAAAATAACAATACCACCTAACACACGAATGGGTATTTAGACAGTTATAAAGGTTTTTCATATAAAACAATTTGTATTAATATTAGATATCGACGAAAATCAATAAGTATTTATTTATCTTCATAGCCAAGACTGACAATCTAATTTACTTCCCCAAATATCTGTTGCAACAATTATATGTAACTGAAACTATACGTTAATTATATATTCCTTGAAAATGCTTTATATGAGGTATTGCTACATGTAAGCAACAGTAAGCTATCGTACTAATAAATTAAATCATGAGACGGCTTTTGCTAAAGGTAACAAGAGACGCTAAACAAACCATACAATACAAATTTCTCAAACTTTCTCTTATATATTGAATTAGTTTTTATTTTTAATTTTGTATAACCTATTTTTTATGATATTGATTTGTTATGATATTGATGAATACAGTTTTGAAAAATAATTTTGTTGCATAAAAAAGTTTAAAACATAAAAAATATTGACATAATAAGATTAAAATAGAAAAGTATTTAGTTCTAAAAGAATTATAAGTTGCAATTGATAGTTATTTCTGGTTCGCGCTATAGTTGACCATGAATTTAATCCGAAAATTATCTTAACCATGTCTTATCGTGTGAGACAAAAAACTTCGATATTTTTAAATTATTATATGTTAAGTAATCGTTCTTAACAAATCGATTGAACATGTCGCACAGTGACTTCTTTACATTTTTTATTAATAGCATCTTAAATGTATTGCGGATTCTATTATATATTTCTATTGACCTTTTGAATCTAAGATCCAAAATCTCAGGATGATACATTAGTTCCAGAAAGTGGCGCGTAAAAAAAAGCTCATTTCATATAATTTGATAAATCGGTTTCAAATCCGTGTAAAAAAAGTACCAAAAATGTATGAAAAAACGTAACGGTTTATCCAAAATAATCGAGTAAAAAAAGTATTGGGTGTATATTTTATTGAATGCAAATAGTTTTACTTCAATATTCTATAGTCTAACTCAATAAGGAAGAAACTAAATGAATATTAGACCAGATCAAAAGTAGTCATTCAAATAATTTATATTGAATGCATAGATATATTTGTATTTCTTTATATAATGTTTGAGAACTTTCTTTACTGCCAATTTGCATGTTCGACGACATGCAGGGTTGTGACATATTAACATATTTTCCAATATTTTTTTGTTTCTAATAATAATGTGTTTTTTTTACGTTTATCGACGAACTTTGTTTTTTTAGCGAAAATCTTCCCCATTTGTAAGCGGCATAAAACTTTTGAAACATAGAAATGATTCATAAATACTAATGTAAAAATGCTTTTATTCATCTATTATTACTATTAGATACAAATATCTATAGATAGAATCTCTGTTTAAAAGCATTGCCAAATAATTATTTTAAAATACTTATCCATTAAGCCAGTAGTTTCCAACTTTTGTGTTAATGCGCTTCCCTTTGAAAAAAAATATCTTCGCGCCTCCCCATGCTTTATTTTCATAGAGACACGTTTTAAAGGGTAAATAAATATTTTGGACTGTTCGCGCTTCTTTTTACAATAGTCCACGCTTCCAAGGTTGGAAATCGCTGCATTAAAGGGTGCAAGGGTGTCCAACCTTTTTTTTTTCTTAAGATCGACTTTTCAATCTTAAGTTTTCTCGCGATCGACTTCTACCATGATTCTTGTAACAATTTTTATTTAGTAGGGTTTTTCCCTTCTTCAATCTTAGAAATGTTTATTTTAAATGCGAAATACATACAATTAGATATATTAGACATATATTAGGTATATGCTTACAAATAATTCAATTTTTGTATATTTTATATTTAAATTGTATATTTTTTCCAAATTCACGGAAGCTTTCGGGATCAAACAAATTATGCTTTGGAGTCAACCGGTCGATCGCGATCTACCGGTTGGACATCTTAAGAAGGTCTTTAGAAGCATCGCTAATGAAAAATACATTATTGTATTATAAATAATAATATTACTTGTCAGCGCTTTGGGCAACCCTAACCCCAACCGATATAGCACGTTTTTTTTGGCAGAATAAAAAAACATTGCTTTGATTACCTCTAATATTCGTTGACCAGTGATTTAATATTTTTTAATAAAACATTGGACGCGTCCACTCCATACCACGTACGATCTCAGACTGAAGCTCAAACTGAAGCATAGTAGGTAAGAAAAGGCATCTCCGAAAAATGGTTACCATTTATTGGTATTATCATTATTATTTATTTTTTTTTGCTTTTAATGTAAACAATAAAATGGTTTTTTATTTCAATTTTTTTTAGAAGTATATATGATACAATTATGCTTTAAAAATCAGTCAGAAAAAGTGGGAAAAATGGTACATTTCAAATGGCTGTATAATCATTATATACGATAAATTAGAAATTCTGCTCAAATCACTTTCTTAAACCAATCTTTATCTGTATTTCTTTCTAAGACTTCAAACTTCGGTATCTTATAATAAACCTTAAAACGATCTTCGCGTAAAGTAGTTGAAAAAAATCCAAGTCAATGTTTTACCGTGTAATCTTGACATTTTTACTATTTTCATAAAAAAAAAAATGCAATAGTGTAAAAAAGCGTTTGGAAAATGTAATTATTGAAAAAAAAATTTTTTTAAGTGAACGGTTCACGAGATTTCGTCGATGGCAAACGATCGATTTACTCTGTTTTCAGGCGTAAAGGTACTATATCCTCTTAACTAACACATTTATTCATAATAATATATCGATCATACGAATCGGTTTCTTACAAAAACATTATACTGAAATTATTAAGTGGAATAGGAGTCTGATCAGCGGATATGGTCAAATAATTTCTTAAACTAAAATATCATACCCAATAATATTTGATAATTTTATCACATTGAATCGATGCAATAAGTTTTGGCAAACTAGAATCGTATAGGAATCCAGCCAGATATGAATGACCCTAAACATCTATAGATAATTCGAATGTTTCTGATGGTGCTGGTTTCTATGCGAAATAAAGTGATAAAATCAATAAGTATTCTGTAGAGAAAATAATAAAAATAAGTCATACACCATATTCTAAAAATGTTTCGATATATCAAAAATGATAATAATGGCCTGAATTCAGGAATGAAAAGGGTAAATAAGATATACGATTTGGGTCTAAGCATTAGCAAAACATATAAATATTTGTATGTTAACTAGGTATATTAGAGAATTTGTTGATTTATTATAAATAATCTTAGTTACCTTTCTCAAAATTCATAATTAATACTTTATAAAATAATATACTACTCCTTATAGCCAGTGGTGTAGTGGTAAATAAATAGGTACCAGGTCGGTCATTGATTTCATCACATTTTTTATTATCCGTCCGATGTTAAAAACCACAAGTTTTAACAATTAAATCAATAAAAATAACATTAAAATTAAGTTGAAAGTCAAAAAAGTGGCAGGGCGGCGCCGTGGATCATTTTCAGGTGTCAGGTCGCTGACCTGGCCCCACTACACCACTGCTTATAACTATGTTTACTATACGTCCCAGTTCTACCGTAAAAATACTTAAAAAATGATATAAAGTTAATTAAAGGTAAATAATAAAAATATATTACTCCAGCGACAAGTGCGACTAGCACAAAAAATAAATAAAATAATTTAAGCTTGTAAACTTAAATAATTATAGGTAAATACTTTTAATGAACAATTTATAGTCATTTTTGTTTCTTTTGTCCCTTACTTACGCTCCTGTCCCGGCTTAAAGCTTCATGATTATGGTAAGCCTATTCAGTGGCAGATAAGGCACATGGGAGGCCCAGGCGCAACAATATTTGGAGTCCCCGTTTTTTGGATAACACAAAAACGGTAGAAAATTACATGTAAAATAATACAAATATATTAAAAACTGAACTAAAAGTATACAAGTTATGTAATATAAAACCATTTTTGAGGCCATTAAAATTTGGAGGCTTCAAACGCGCGCCTCATTCGCTTATACATACTCTTATTGGGTAATCCGCCACTGAGCCTACATATACAACAAAATTCATTGGTGTAAGGATTATGTACCTATTTGCTTAAACTTTGTGTAAGAAAAATACCATCCGTGAAAATAACGGTTCATTTGGATATCAGTTTTGAATACAGAATAAATAAAATTGTGATCGTACCTATTATAAATTTAATATATCCAATAGGTATTACAGGCTTTGAATATTGCCACCACAATAATTTCTGGTCATCAATTAGATGCGGTCAATAAAACATAAAAGTAAATAGTAGTGCATGGACTTTGTAGATGTCGTTAAAGAACATGGATTTGTAATAAAAAAAAAAAACAAATAATACCACTCACCCGCTTGACGTGCGTTGCAGCATCCGTTCGTGTTTGTTCGCGCCATCTCGCGCGACTTCGTTTCCAGTCGCTTCTGTGCGAAGCTGGAGCAAGGGTTAGCAATCGCGAATCGTTTAATTAGACTATAATTATTACCGTATATATAATTATAAGAAAATCTGGAAACATTGTTTAAAAATATTATGTTATTTATGAAAATGACAAAACTATGTCAAACAGAAAAGGCTAAAATTAATAAAACGGCAATTGAAGAAGCCTCTAGTGTCAATTTTATGTTTGGCATATTGTTTATCTTACCAAATAAAGATTTCGCACGAAAAGATTAGTAATAGAAATTTTAAAGCAATTTTTGATTTTTTACGTACAATTTGTATAACTCTCAATTTTTCAATTTAATGGGAGTTAGTAAAACAATACTAAGATAGCAGTAACCACATCGTTGTAGTTTTATAGCTAAAGTTAATTCAAGATTTTGTTCAATAATTGACAACATCATGACAAACATTTAAATCAAAAATTACTAATTTTAAAAAGCTTTATCACAGATTTCACGACCATGTTACCAGACTAGGGTTGATTAGTAAGTTGTATTAAATCAATGAAAACAGTAATAAACAAAGGAAAATTATGCATAAATCGTAACGAATTAAGATACATTTTTTATATTCAGAAGATTAATTTATCTTTCTGTTACTATAATAAAATATTCAAACAATTATAATTTCATTTTGAAATGACAACAACTTTAATAATAGAAAATTAAATTTGATAGTTTGTTAGTCCACGTGGTGTGTTTTCATAGTGTGCCACGTGTTTCGCTTCTTTCAAAATCATCATCATACCTAATACAACAAGGTTTACGAATAAAATAAACATATCAACCTCAATAACATAAATCTTACTTTTAAGGTGTTCACTGTCAATACTTGGTGGAATGGCATTATAATAAAAATAATAAAACATTTTTAGTACTTTTTCAGTTGATAATGCTCGCGATGAGCGAAACCGGTCCTGATCTAATAAATTTTATGTACTAAAAATGTTTTATTATTTTTATTAACATAAATCTTGTTTTGAATATTTTTTTTATATTAAAGGCAAGCATATATATTTTAAGTCAAAACTTACCGAAGGTTATCAACCTCATATGAAGAATACATTTTCCGTAAAGGAATTGACAATATTATACGATTAGACCCTTTCATAGTAAAAAGCCAAATCTTATTGGATTTTTATTATATGAGGCAGCCCTGTTTTTCGTCCGGGAGTCTACATATCTCGCTTCCTCTCACACACGCAAGTGAGACGCAGCGAGACAAAAATCGAACTTGCCTGATATAGAGCTCGGATACTTTAGCAACGAACCCCATCTTTAGTCCCAGAAAAGCCTCCGCGCTGCGTGTTTCGTAGTGAGTTGCCGGTTTTTTTATCGTACCGGTAAGCGCGCGTGTATTTCGCAGATAAAAACGTGAAAAATTCTTATATTCTACTAGGACGGACAAAATCAAACTTAATTGTGAATGTATAACGTTAAAAATTTCAATGACAGTGATATATCAAAGACTTCTCTCAAAAATTGCTGTCTTGTTTACAATCTGCCCAGAATCCGTTTTCTTCTCCTTTTGATCTGATTTCCGAAGTGAATCCGTAATAAATAACCTCAAATTGGGTTTTTGTGAATGCGTATTATTAGTGTTATGTGAAAAATATGAAAGTACACTTGTTACGCCCATTAAAACTAAAATTAAATATTGTGCAATGACATTTTCGGATAGGCACTGTGAGTTAATGAGATCTATCTACTGGCAAGGGTAGTGTTGTGGTAAAATACACAGTGAAAAAAATCAGTGTTGTTTTTGACTGGATAATACATTATTTTTTTATTAATTTACAACTGGTACGTATTTACAATTCATTATCAGTAGAAACTATTCACCATATTTTAAAAAATAACCATCATTTGAACTTTGTCCAAACAAACACATGATATCATTATGAGGTTTCCAATTTTTTTCCAACATATTTTATGTGTAAAATATGTTAATTCTCATAAAAAACTAAGCTGAAATATATTGTATTATATTATTATTTGCATATTATTATTTATATATTATAGTAAAAACTTTAATGTGAAATATATAACAAACAATTTTAGATCTACGTTTCTCTGTGTAAAATATTCTAGGCAGTATTTTCTAACAAAAATTGTTAATACGTTCTTGGACACTGTCGGCTCTGAAATAAAAATATTTAAAATCATACAATCATTTACAATTTTTTTTTATATAAATATTTATTATCGGTAATACAACAAAATGCTTTACACAATTTTGTGATAATCTAGTGTTAATTTTAGTGTAAATATATTTAAAATCATTCACTTATTTCATTGATAATTTAAATGGTAATTTTATTGATCAACTTCTTTAAAATTTATGAACCATTCTTTTACTAACTTAGTTAAGTGGTTTTTAATCTTTCACCATCCAAGAAAACAAACTTGACTGGTTTCAATACGAATATTCATCTCCCAAACTAACCAAACGTGAGACTTCTGTGAAATAAATATAATTTATTAAATACATGCTACGAATTATATACTTAATAAGGTTTAAATTAAATTACCAGTCCACTTGTTATCGAAGTTTTATATTCTATTCCTAAAGTTTAATTGTTTATTAGTGTTTTTTTAACTGATAAACTCTTGCGTCAATTTTTCTTTTCTTGAATCAAACTTCAGAAAATACACTTACTTACACTTATTAAATATACGTGCTTACAAAGTGACTTTTCGCGAAAGATATTGAAAAGATTTTTCTATTTTCCAATTCGATAAATTCTTCTCGGCGTTTTCTTTTCTATTCAAAACGATGTAAGGCACTCGGGATACACAATCATAACATAAAAACAAATCTATTTAAAAGAAACAGCGCGGAAAGAATTGAAAATAGATAATATGAATAAAAATCAATTAAATGACAAGATACAGAAACTACGACATTAAAATAAATGTTAACTCTATTTGGATCAGATTTTCGTTGTTACCAATATATTAATTGATTTATTGTGGAAGTATTGAAAAGTGAAAGACAAGGAAAGCTATTTTTCTCGGCATAATTATTTTGAATGGGATATTTTAAGTAAAAAAATACTTTTACACAGGATTGACGTAACACTTTTACTGAAAATGGTTAGTGAATCCCACTTTTTTTGAGTTATAAATTATGTTATTTTCTTAAACTCAAATAGTGTCAGAGAAAAGGCGTTTAATTCATTAAATCTCGCGGTAAAATAGATGGTTAAAATATTTAAGATGATATTTATTACAAAAAAATTAAATACTGCTTATATAAAGCTCATGAAAATATCAATACTTTGTAAAGCTGTTATTTTGTTGTAGATATTTAGGTACATATGGTAAACTTTGGAAAACTTAACGACTCTTGTAAAATTGAAACAAACGGCTGTTTTTCATTGTTTTTGATATATATGTTACAACTAATGATAAGTAATACAAAGTTTCTCAATATATAAATAAATAGAAAAACAGATATTGTTTGATAAAATACTTTAAGTAAAATATTAAGCTAAAGAATGCTAAAATTAACCCAAATGACATCATTTTTTACGCAATGTTTTTACCAACTCGGAAAATGAATATCATATCCATTTTTTAAATAACAAGTGATTTACATTTAATATTGAAATCCTACCAAGCACCGTCAGTCGAAATCTTAAATCATAGAAATGATTTCATTATACTTGTGATTCTTTGTATCATCAATGCGTTATCTTTTCGATTACTTTTAAGTATTTGATGTTGAAATTATTTTTTCGTTATCATTTATTTATTAATTTAATTAACATTGTACAAGGTTGACAAATTATAAATTTAAAACTTTTACAATGGAGAAAAAAAATTAGTATAATTTAATATTAAAAGCAGTAAAAAAAAGTGGCATGGAAGTCAACTGAGTAAGCTCCGACGAACTCTACTTTAATACATAAAAAATAGTATTCGTCGGAACTCACCCACGTCTACGTGGAATATGTCGACACCCGAAGCAATATTGTTGAACACCGTTAAAGCTCTCCCCAGTGGCATCCCCATTGGCAGGTTGGTTCTACACCTTGGGAGAACAAAAAATTCATGTCCACATGTACAACTTATTGAGAAAAACACAATATTCATTTGTATTTATTTCCACTTTTATTTATCAAGATTAGGACCGGTTTCGCTCATGGCGAGCATTGTCAGTGCGGTCCTGATCTTGATAAATAAAAGTGGAAAAAAAAGTACAAAGCAATATTGTGTTTTTTGTAATATAATGCTTTTTCACTGCAGTATTGACAGTGAACACTGTAAAATTTTCTACATATCAACAGAACTGTGGAAATTTCAAAAGTCTTTCCAAATTACGTATTGTTTTTTTTTAAATTATTGTTTATCTATAATATGACATGATGTCACTTTTACGATAATTTGTGGGGGCGTTCTCGTATAATCCAACTTTGGTGCCGCCATATCTGTCGATAGAAATGTAATTAATACTCAGATGAATCGCAGAATAAACTTGTAACTGTCCGCTCGTTTCCTAAAATGAATTCACCGGTCAGCAAATAGTAAGTTACTTCAATAAAAAACCACCATGGCCTCTCGTTTGACCATAAGAGTGGTGTCAATTTAGTTTCAATCAATCTACTTAAAAAATATAACCCTACTGCAAGCTCGACCAGGGTTAGTAAGTAGTGCATGATAATACCAGATGTGGAAATGTGATTCTGAACTGATATTCGCAAAGTATTGAAAGATAAAATTGTTAAAATCACTTCCAAATCCTATATATGCTAGTGTATTTTTCATCGATCGTTTGTATACGATCAATTTA
The DNA here is from genome assembly GCA_030503985.1 of Himalopsyche tibetana. Lineage (NCBI taxonomy): Eukaryota > Metazoa > Arthropoda > Insecta > Trichoptera > Rhyacophilidae > Himalopsyche > Himalopsyche tibetana. The sequence goes on along the minus strand of JAPJYX010000002.1, from coordinate 35,477,608 downwards.
CCGTGGAACGTGAAATACAAGAATGCATAGGCAAGTAGGCAGTAAGTTGCCCAGGGGCGGCAATGCATAGGGATCGGCAAATGATCACAGATTTTTTTTAAAAAAATGACTTAATATTTTAGACCCACAAATTTCGTTCATAAATATGATGCCTCATTGTATTTAATTTAAAAAAATGCCAAAAAGTAAATTTTCAATGGAAATATTATGACGGAGGGTATACGGTACTTAATTTTATCGCAAAAATCTTCTTTAACTTCTCCGTTTCTAAGCTCAAGAAATGCGACCCCAGTACCCACATTTTCTTAAATATCTATTTTAATATGGGTAATACAATGTTTATAATTATGGTATTCTTATATCATAGTTTTTTGGACCCTTCAATAAAATTATAAATTTACTAAAATTAAATAGTTGCATGTATGTATTACATACACTCGGCGTATTCTTCTTTCTCTATTCTTTTTGAATATACGCAGTAGTAAAAATCGCGTTTATTTAAATATAATGTTTAATAATTATTATTTTTCTTACTTAATGGATATATGAAATGCTTACAGTTGATTTTTACTGAGAAAGGATGATAATGACACATGTATTGAAAAAATATCAATGAGTTCGACCGCAGTCAGGAGTAAATTTATGGCCGTAACTTCACAATACAGCTTTTAGACCTTTTTTTGTCCTATTAAGACATTGGTATCTTTGTATAATAGTGAAAAAATAATTGTAAATAAAACAACATCAGATTAATTTTGATATTTTGTAATTTGTTTTTGCTACAGTTATATTTTGTATACAGTTACTTTTTTGGGGGCTCTCCACTTATACCTGTTTTCATTCAATACACATCAGTCCTTTTGAGGGCTTCTTAGCCACAAGAATTTTTTTTGAAAAATTTAAAATGTACAATTTATTAGCACATTTTAAATCACAGTCTCGATTCCCGGGACATTTTACAACAAAGTCCCGGAACTTAAGACGGCAAAAACCCCAAAAAGTCCCGGGACGTCTCGACACAAAATCCCTACTGGGCACTAGCATCGCCAGCTTATAACCGACCATTTGGGCTAGATAATCTGGATTAAAAGTTACTAAACACTTAATGTAGGACTTACTTGTGAAGTATGCCAAGCGGGCAGAGCTCATTCCTGCGGTGCGTCCTAACACGGGCCCGATAGGTCACACTGACCTTCTCTCAACCAAGGCCTGCTTTGAGGTATTAGATAAATTTGCAACATCATGTGGGGAGCGGGATATTATTTGTAGTTAGATTTAACTTTACTATTACGGCTGATTTTCAGTGTACGGAGGCTACGCCACTCGATTCTCAGTTTAGTTCTCTATTTTTTTAAATTTTTTTAGCACGAATGTTCACGATGAAAAGATCGGTCCCGTGCAGCTCTGTTTCTGACCAAAAAAATGACTAGTGAATTTGATTCATTTCTCGGTCGTTATTGCGCTATGAAAGGTGGCTTTGAAACAATGATTGCATACACATAATAGGTGATGTTGAGACAACCGCTTAGATCACGGGTTCCCAACCTATGGGTCGCCAACTTTTTTCGATTTTGGATTTGAACAAAACTAAAACTACAGTCAACTAAAATTACCTTATTAAAAAATTAACCCTTTTTCAATTGCATCGGGGCCACGGGTCAAATGGCTTTTATAAAAAGTGGTCGCCACCCAAAAAAGGTTAGTAACCTATGGTTTAGATTTAATTCTAATGTGCTTAACCTTTTTATCGACAGATTCTGTTTGTCGGTTAAAGTTCATCCGTGCACTTGAACGCCTGAAGATGCCGAAAGGCGAAACCCAGGTTGATAGTGACAAAACTTGTGTAAATGTACATAATTTGAACGATTCATATTTGAGATTTTGTTTGTATGTTGAACGTAGTCAATAAAGTTAAAGCTTGAAAGTCGTCTACTGAAACAGATGACTGATGATGATATCGGCTCTTGTTTAATATTATGTTATTTTTTGACTTTCCGTTGTCAGTATTAAAAAAAATATTATCACGAATTCTTATAATTCTACCTATAAAAACGACCGCATCCTCTAATATTTCATAATAGATTCTATAGACTAATTCTACGAAATTTCACGTGACAGTTTTAATCCCAATAAAATGTGGAATCAGAATGACAGCAGATATTCGCCTCCAATAAAATTAAAATTAATATTTTATTCTACGAAAATTCAAAATCATCTTGTACGGCAATATCCGAAAATGTCGCGCGGCCCATAATTAAAATCGCTGACGGTCTTATAAGATTAGATGTCACCATCTTGTGTTTCTTCGTCTGGTTTATTAAAGGAAACCGTGATTTGGTGATTAACAAACTTAACTGTGTATTTTTTATTGGTGTACAATCGGTGTCACACCTACTCTAATGGCTCTGCAATAAATAGCTGTTTAACCTTTTGACCGCGGCTCAGATCCAAATCGGTTCAGATTGGGCTGCTATAGCAGTCATCCGCGGTCAAAGGGTTAAGAAAGAGGTATCTATTAAAACATACTCATAAATACCATCCATCCATCTGAGATCTTTCTATGATGTAATTTGGTTGCTCAAATCACCATATTTTTGAATGATTGAATTAAACAAGCCATCTATTATAAAACTTGCGTGAAATTATCTTTATTATATTAATTGTTTTTTTTTTTAATAATACTATTATAAAATACCTACGCAGTGTCTGTCTGCTTTGATGATTCCTCGAGTTAAATATAAAATTTATTATGCACTATTAAATTCTGCTTGTGACACGTGTTTCGCCTCCTTATGAATATGCATCGCAATTAGGGTATCCAATCCCGGGATTTCCGGATTGATCCCCTATTTTTCGGGATCCCGGTATTTTCTTACCGAGGAATTTGTAATCCTCAATTTGGTATACTTTTCCCAGATTCTCACAGAAGCTTGTTTTTTTTTTTAGCTCACCGAAAAAATTTACATCTTGAATTTGCCAATTTCGTGTAAATTTTCGGGTTCTGCTGAAAATTTCTCAATCCCGGAATTTCGGGATCAGAAAATTGAACGGGATCCCGGATCCCGGGATTGGATGCCCTAATCGCAATATCTGTATTACTGAAATCGGGAGCTTCATTTTCTAACAGTGTTCTACAGTCAAATATTTTCGATAACTATTTTTTTCTATTGTCATACATGCTTGAATATTTTTTTAATTGATTAGAATCTAATCATTAGATTATTAAATCATCGAGTTCCAAAAACCATTCTAGACTTTTTTTATGAAAATGGCATGTGAACTCAATCTTTGTCATTAGTTTTAATTTTATCTAGTAAGGCGGGCGAGAGCTTTAAATTCCATTCTATCTGGTGAAGAAATCATTTCGAAAATTTGGGTCATTTGAAAAAGCCACTTCTTTTGATAATGTTTTCGAATAAAAAAATACACGTTATCTGTATATAAATTAAATTGCTATATATCATTTGATAACGCAATAACAGAAATGTAATACATGTTTTTCATGAATTACTCAGTCTTAAAAAGCTTTCAGAGTGCTTTTTGCAACTCGATGATTCTGATTAACGTATAAAGAAACACTCATAATTATACCTTAATTTATTATCACCACTATTTTAATGGTAATATATCCAATATTATCTCAAAATAATTGCTTTATTAGTGTTTTATTAAAATTAGTTTTTCGCGTTAAATATCTTATTTCTTTCGTGCAATTTCTCTATTGTTTATCTATTGCAGTTTAAAAGAATAATATCACATTATTCACATAGTGGTAAATTTCAAATCAAGTGTATTTCTGCTTGTGGCTTACACACACACCACATAGACGAGTAGGTATACAATGGATTCTATTATGTATACCCGTATAGTTGTGTCAAAACAACCACATAAATTTTAATCCTATCAATCTAGATTATGAAAATTATCCAGGATTTGCGCGGCCGTATTCTACCAGTTAGTTATTGATTCAAACTAAATTAATTACGTTTTAACAAATACGTCTCCTGTTACAAATAATAATTCAGGGAGTATTTGCACACAGTGACAAATAAATCAACCGTCGACGCCTTTAAAATATCTAAAATTTATATCACCGACTGACAATATTGACGGATTTCAATTACGTGCTTTGATTTAATTTTCAATTTAAAAGAGCTAATTGTATAAACGACTTGAGAAATTCTCTTTGACCATGTCACACTTTTCAATTACTTGTCAGTGTTTTGAAAAATAGTATTATATTTTGAAGGTGCTTCTTTTGAGTTAATTTTCGAAAAGGGTCTGATGGAAGGATTATAAAATACAAGGGTGGGTAAGTGGTTGTTGGACAATCGCTTTGTACGAAATTATACATTTTAATCTCCGAAATATATAATTTAAAATACTGTATTTATTAAATTGAATTTTCAATAAATTAATGAGAAATGAAAATGATGTACATACCTAGTTTGTTGGTTAAAATACGTTTGTCCTTGTGTTTGTTATTATATAAATCAACCAGTCAGAAATGTTAAAGAAAGTTCTTCCTGGAATATTCTAAAAAGTATGCTAATTATAACAACGGTTTTACCTTTTCCATAATTTATATTCTTTCTATTAAATATTAAATATTTTTTTTAATTCCATGTCTGCTCTCAATGTGAAGCATATCGTCTAGAATTTTCTACAAGCGCGTATCTCAACTTTTGTCTATTTTGACTTTTTTTTGATATAATTAATTCAGAATTTCAATACACACATGTTCCACTAACTCGTATCCCAAAAAATATATTATAAAACATGTGACCATCACTTATTTTTGACATGAAGGAGAGGATGACAATAACCGAAACGTCTTAATAACATCCTCAAATATATTTTTGACAAAACCAGTAATAAAGTAGAACCAAACGTAGAATAAAGTACACTTATGCGTCTCCTGAAATCATATAGGTTGTAGAAAATTACCGATGATATGGTATCTAATGGATATGTTACTTATAATAGAGATATAAGAATAGGGCTAGGGCAGGACTAGTAAGCTAATAAATACGCCACGTTATTTTGGGTTGGAAGTTTAGATTGGCTTAATATTTTTGCCGTGTAAAACAATCTTCATTTTTTTTTAATTAAGTGACTGGTCGATTCATTTGTATTTTATATATGTTTAATCTATTGTTTTGTGTTGTTGAGATATCGTATATTGCTCCATTTGTTGATACTACAGTATCCGAATAAGACTCTTCGTGATTAAAAGTATAATTTGTATTTTATTTGTTTCAGATCTGAGAGCAAAGAGCAAGAACTAAAGAGTGTACTAGTTGACAATATAAACGCAATAACATCACACTTCAAGCGTCTCGATTGATATTGCAAAGAATTCTTTCTTACAGTTTATGTAAAGGATCTCGAAACATCTTTCGTCTATGTGACAAGTTAAAGTGAAATAAACAGTGGTTAAATAACAAGTTTTAGTGTGAATTTATTGAAATGTGCAAGGAGGATCACTTGTGATACAATCGTATGAGGATTCTAACGAATTTCGTGGCCAACTTTCGGCCACATCCGGCCAAGATGGTTGCCGCTAGACCTTCAAACAACATGGCGGTCACCCTTATGCTTCTGACAGGTAAGTTAATGCATTTTTTTACATTTTATTTCTAACCGTGTGACGCCTCCGGGATAAGTTGTCTTTTTTTATATAACGTCGATTAAATAGGGTTTCGGCCAGTGGCGGCTGCTCTTTTCGATAGACAAACAAATAAAAGACGTAGAAGATAACATTGAATGGGAAATTAACTTTTTGAAATCAGTATTTCGGTTGAAATAATCAACCGATGTACTATTTGAAAGTATTTCTATTTATTTTTGGTATTAATCTATATATTAATAGTCGATAAGGTCCGTATGTCCGTCCGGTGTCCCCGATTTCACACCTTCCAGTCTCCACTTTTTTATTCATACTAAATCTATATATTAATAGTCGATAAAATAATCACTCGCTTTTCACTTTTCACAAATGTGTGCGTACTGATGTCATCGAGTCTTTTTCTTCTTCTACGAAATGTATTTGTTTGCTTACTTGAAAATTAATAGTTAATGAAATAAAATAAAATTAAATTAAATAAAATAAATTAAAATAAAATAAAATAAAGTAAAGTAACGTAAAATTAAACACAATGCAACAAAAATCTCACGTTGCTGGGCAACGGGCTTACAGCTAGTCTACTATTAAACTTCAATGAATGTTCATTTTTTAATTGCATATAAGTAATCAAATATGACATGCGTTGTATAACTAGTAATGGTAAAAAGCCAATATGTAAACAAAATTAAAATAAGATTGTTAGTTATATTTTTTAAATTCATGTCTGCTCCCAGTGTGAAGTATATGGCCTCCTAATGGACTTTTCCCCCCACAAATAACTGCTTGTTATTATTCTGTTGATAAACCTATCTTTTTTCAAACAGAATATAGATGAATTTATAGGGTTTGGACAGGACTACTCGTTGACAAATCGCTCTCATAGATATGTCTAGCCATAAAAGCATAGCTTCTCCCGTTTTCACTAGAATTGATCTCTAATGACCATCCTTATTTCTTGAAAATAAGTGATGTGAATTTCTAAAATACCTGGCGCTTGGTGATACTCAATCACAATAGTATCTTCTCGTTACTAAGATATTAATGGTTTTTTCTACCTCTGTGTGTATAAACTTTTTTATTTCATGCAACACCACTGCATTTTTTTTCGTTCGGTATAAGTGAACAAAATTTTAAGTATTCGGTTTCGTTAACCCTCAGAGATTGTTCTTCTTTATTTTCGATACGAATGTTATGTTATTTAGGAACAGGGTTTCTATCTAATCAACCTGATTATATATTGTTAGATAATGAATAGTAAAAATAACAACCACACATACGTTATTCAAGCGTGTTTTCACCCTTCCTTTGAATTTATACTTTTATTTATCTTTATTCGGAAGCATGCCGTCTATATTACTAATATCACGAAATGAAAAAAACACGTATTATTTATTACATGAGTTTATCTCTCGCGGCTCGGAGACTAGAAAAATACGTCTCTGCCGATGGGGTCTTTTTTGACCCCAGTGGTTTCTTTATTATTGGCCTTATTCTTATGAATTAAAAAAAAAAAATAGTCTAAGGGCTTTAAAATATTTCTCTGCATCATTCCTCATACATTTTTTTTTATAAAAATCCGTGGTTTTTTAATAAATAATTATATTTTAAGTTGCGCGCAAAAAAGACGTCATCCCAGCACACATGAATTGACAACTGACAAGTGTTCTCAGCTATCTTACGGACGATCGTTATCGCGGGTGCTTATCGCCTGATAGCGTAATCGCGTTATCGCATACTTATATAAACTACAAAAGGTCCAAAAAACTATGATATAAGAATACCTTAATTATAAACATTGTATCACCCGTATCAAAATAGATATTTAAGAAAATGTTGGTATTGGGGTCGCATTTCTTGAGCTTAGAACCGGAAAAGTTATTTAACTCGCCAACGACCTTTATTTATTTTTATATACACTATTCCTTTTAACACTGTTTTTAAATAACACGGTCGACTAAACTGTGTTATTACACGAATTAAGTATTTATTATTACCAAGTTTCCCAGACGCAAAAAAAACTGAAGTGGATAACGTTTGAACTAATAACAAAAAATTCAACACAACAGTAATCGTAAACAAAAGGATTTATTAGATCTTGACACATAAGACGTGTCAGATAATTCTTGCGATAAAAACAATTTATGTCTAGTCCCTCATAAAAGTTCTCATATCTAATCAAGTAGCGGTATATATTTTTTTCTTAATTAAAATACATTTTATGAATCATATTTCTATCCCACAATTTTCAAATAATACGGGGTTTTTTTTTTAAATATATTTTAAAATTAATTTTACTATGTATTCTATTACTTTTTTGTGGAACGTATCAACGTGTAAAAAAAGAGTTGTGTGTAATTTAATGTTGGTATCGCTTTTTTAAATAATAATTCTTATTTTGCATTTATCAATTTGAAATGTTTATTTCGAAAAACGTACTTATTTAACTGCAGAGATGTTAAGAAACCGTTTTGACTAGTTTTAAATTTGCATATATCTACGATAAATTAATTTTGTCATTTAATTGAATAACTGCAATTTTGTATCGCATATTGAGTGAATGACAACTTTAAGTAATTTAAGTTATAATTATTATTAATTTATTTCAATTATTATTAGTTTTTGCTATAAAACCTTTTTTTAAACTTTTAATTATTGTTAATAAAACCGGTTATAATATGGCTGAAATAAATTGTATATTTTATGCACTCGGACACTAAGATTATGACCCATTAAAATGGCGCGTCATGTAGTGCACGTAATAAATATTGTCCGGTTTATTCAACGTGCCTCAAATACAGATATCATACATTAATAAATTCTATAGAGTTACTATTTTTACGATATTTGAACAATATGTATATTGTTTGATCATACGTGTTGGACACACTACTATTGAACATAGTATTTTCCAAATAACGGTTTTTGCAGAGAGACGACAATGTTTTTTTCCCGTTTTATATATTTTGTTCTAAAATGATTCAAAAACAATAAACATAGAATCCGATAATTAAATTCCTAATAACATGTAATTAAACAGCGTAAATTAGACGTTTCAGAAATTTCTAACGAAAAAAACGATTTAAATCCAGTCATCAAGCGATAAATAGAATAAACTCTTCATAAAAAACTATTAAAAATAATTTGTGGATTTTACTTATATGTCTTTATTATTTACCTTTGCTTACATGATTTTCTTCACCACACTTTTCAAATAACACTGTTTTTAAATTCAAGCAAGAAATCTTCAATTTTTTATGATTTCTATCACTTTTTTTAACACGTCTTTTTGTGGAACTTATCTGCCGTGTAAAAAAGAGTTGAGTGTTATTACATATCGATTCGAAGGTAAAAGAACGTAACCTTCAAACAACCATAGCAAATTTTACAGGAGACACAAGAAACGTTTTTTGATGACTTTGGGCCAAGGCAAACTATGAAATATACGCAATATTTAAGTACTCGAAAACTGATTAACTGTTTTTTTATTGAATTTATCTAATATTGATTTATGATTTTTTTCAAAATAGTTTTGTTTCCTGATTTTTATTTTTATAGGCCCTTATTTGAAACTTAAAAGCTAAATTTAGATACTAATTTAGCATTTTCAGCGTACATCTTTTTCATAGAACGTGTATCAAATTTTACACACTGTGATTTGAAAAAAAACTGTGTATTCTTAACTTCCTTTTGCTTTTCAAGAGACGAATCATTATCTTATTAATATAGTTTGTGAGTATTAATTTTAAACGATTCACTCTCTGAGTTTCTAAATTTCTAATATTTCTATAGTGGTTAAAATTATTGCGTTGGATATGACTAGCCACCTTTAAAATAATTGAAATTACTAAAAAAAACCTGCGCCATGAGATCGTAGATTATGTCAATTTTTTATTTGGCAATTTCCTGAGGTGATTGAACTGTTTGATTCATAGGTGCGTCTCCGAGACAATGACTAACGTATTGCATCCATAAATGTTGTATTGCAAGATTTTTAAATCAATTTCTATCGAAAAATACACAATATCAGTGGCTCCCAAATTTTTGCCACAACAAATCTCTTGGTTATAACATAACAATTAAATGTGTGACGCAACTGCACAACCGAAGAAAAATACTCTTGACTCTAAAAGACGACTCCGACTTGAACTCAGGTTCCAAAGAAATTAAAAAAAAAAAGCGACTCCGACTCCAAAGAAATTTCATTTCATTTTGACTTAAGTATAACGACTGTGGAAAGGAAAAAGGACGTAACCCTCAATTTTCCAAAACAGCTTTTTTTCGATAATCACATTGTATACAACTTGACACACATTCTATCAAAAGGATGGAAGCTGAAAGTGCCGAATTTTTAGCTTTTAGGTTTGAAAAAGATGACCTTGTAAAAAAATAAAACCAAGAAAAAACATTGAAATAAAGGTTTTTCCGAGACAATTTCTTTAATTAATATTAGATTATGTCAATTAAACACCAGTTTAGAAGTATCCGTGCACTTCAAGGTTGTGTATAATTCATAATTTGCATATGTCACAAAATCATCAAAACACGTTTTTAGCGCCTCCTGTAAAATTTTATAAGTGTGGGTTACGTCCTTTTTCCTTTCCACAGTCGATATGTATATATGCAGTGGCGGCCGGTTAATGTGGCATTGGATCAATCCCCTTGTATATGCAGGGGCGGTTATATTTCATGAAATAATATTCAAACATAACATTGATACCATTCACTCATTTTTAATTTTTCATGTATTTATATTCTATAATAAATAATTAAGAACATTTTATTTTATCAGATCCCTTTTATATATGCACACTTAGTTTTGTTAAAACCCCGGGTAAGTGTCACGTCCCGACCACGTCGTGTCTGTTTTTCTTGGGGCTCCCCTCTTATAGCTGCTTTCATTCAATACACATCAGTCCTTTTGAGGGCTTCTTAACCACAAGAATTGTTTTTTTTCAAAATTAAAATATACATGTTATTAGCACATTATAAATCACAGTCACAATTCCCGGGAAATTTTTCCTAAAAAGTCCCGAGACTTAAGACAGCAAAAAACCCGACAAGTTCCGGGACGTCTCGACACAGAATTCCTAGTGACAGCATTATGGATTATTATGGTTTGAATACACTTCATTAAATATATATATTTTTAAATAAATTTGAACCGTAATCAATATCCGACTCCGGCTCAAACTCCGAACAAAACCCCTGACTCCACAATTCCTGGCTCCGACTCCACAACCTTGATTCAAACTACGTGTCAGGTTCGTGAATTAGCTGTTAACATCATAGGCTTCCGCGACAGACCTCACGGGCTCGAGTTCCAATACGTACAGCACTTTTCAATACCTCCCATCTTTCCAATCCTAAAATAAGCGGTATGTTAATCACTAGCTCTGTCCAAGCCCTATGCTTATATTCATACTCTCTTGGAAAAAGAGAGTTTGAGCAACTCAGTAAAAAATCACTTGAAAAGTTGAGATACCACAATTAGGAAGATATTTGCTCCACATGGGCCTGTTGAGTACAGGTGAGTCAAAATGAAATAGCCATCCGCTTTTTATTTCACGTTGGGTATTAAGAAGCATAGGTTGAAAACGACTGATCTTTGTTAACTTAAGACAAAAAAAAACTGACATGTATATATATCGACAAATACTTAAATCTTTCGATATGTAATCTACGAACCGAAGTAAAAAAATAATATCGCGTAGGCTGATCTCCAAAACGCCGTTTTCGTAGACTTTCTGTTGTTTATAGCAACTAGAATGACAGGTGTAGGCACTTTCCAAAAACCAATCCATTGCTAGAGTCGCCGGGTTCGAATCCCAATAATCCGTGGGTGTAAATTACTGTGTTAATTATAATCATTATGTAAAACTTCTTTGAGGCCTGGCTGTTGATCGTCGGATGTGATATCGGAATAAAACATCAAGATCTGAGTTAAATCAATTAAGTCGGTAAATATACCTACACGATGTCCTAAAAAGTATTGCCATTATAATTATTAATGATTTAATGTCGTCAAACCGTCAGTTTTGTTGTCCTGAGTTCAGATGACTTGAATAGTTTATGTTTAATTAATTTCATGCTGCAAACTGTTTAAACATAACATATGTATCCTACATTGATGATAAATATTTTTTCAACGTAATTTAAAACCGAATAAAACATTTTAACTATGCGCTTGTTAACGAGTATTTCAACGGGAAGTAATTTTAAGACAATTTTTTGTAAATGTAGGTAGACGCTAGGCGACCGTTTTTATAGTGAGTAAAAATAGAAATAGCTTATATTCAGTATTTTAACCAGTTTAATGCTCAGAATTTTATTGAGCGAATTGTCAGTATGATTCATATATTTGGTAAGTATAAATATGTGTGATCAGTATAAATAAAAATAGGTCAGTATTTCTTTTCAAACGTGATACATGGCCTTGTTATTATTAAAATTTAGTAAGGTCGGCTTTTTTTTTTACTTAAAAAATATTTGGCATTACAGCTAATGCCAATGCGTCAAATATTTTAAATCTAAATGATCATACCAGAAAAACTCGATGAGAATTTATTGTAATTCACTCAAGATTAACTCGAGATAAATTTACATTAGTTACACAACCAGTCGAATTAAAAAGTTTTAAATGTTAACAACAACGTCATGATTTAAGATAGATGAATGTGACTAGGAATTGAATAGCAGTTAACTTATCGCCGTAGCTGTAAATTATACGAACCTCTAAAGCTTACTTCTTATTACCGTTCTTCAACAGTGTATATAAATATTCGAATTTCAAATATTCGGATACTCGAAACATACATCTGTAGCTTTTCCTCTCATTTTTACTTTCATACATTGTTGGCTCCGCCCACCAAAATATAGCCCACGTTTATAGGAATAATCGCGGCCTGCCATGTAAGGTATGTACCAAATGTAATTTGTATTGATGTGGCATATAAAAATGTAATTTTATTGCGCACATATAAATACTACTGTGTGCACTTTAAAACTGTCGACACTTTTATTATACACACAAAAAGAAATAATATACAATTGTAAACAAAATGGCGGTTACGGTGGTTGAATAATGTGATAAATAGTTGAATGCATACTTTTCATACTAAGTGAATACAAGAGCAAATGTGCTGTTAATCGGGTGTTTTTCTAGAGTCAGAAATTAAAATATTTATGCATTCATCATATTGATTGGTGACATGATGACTGTGCTAGAATTATTCTAGTACCCAGACCAGTGGAGGGGAACCTGTGGCCTTTTGACTTGATCAAAATATTCACTTTGATCAAAAAAATTATACGTAAGATTTTGGAAAAAGCGCGTAATCAATCCATCATATGAAAAAAAGGGGGGAGGTGTCAACGTTTTCTTTACTGCGGCCTTATGTTGAATCAGATAAATAAATGTGACCTTTTTAAATAAAAAGGTTCCCCACCCCTGAACTAGACTAAAAGTACATATGTGTATGTGGAATGGGAATGATTAAAACAATCATTTCGAAGTGGTTTTTCTTTTACCCAAGTCCTTGGTAAATAAAAAAACAGAATCTCGATGTGACAGACTTTGGATAAAACGGAAATATTTAGATTCTAGTCAAATTTCAAAAAAATCTGTTCATTCAATTACATTGAGATGAATTTTAAAAAGTGTGCCCTAACCGAAGTCATTTAATTCATCAATAATTTTAAAATAAACAAATCGAATATTAATGCATGCACTTAATTAAGTCAATTAAAAGTATTTGTTAAAAATAACCTCCTTCCAAGACCGGCTCGTGTTGTGTGCAAAGTGAGCTGCGCACACAGGCTGACGTGAAGCGTAAACAGGCGCCGCACTATGATTTCACTAATATCAACTTATTTTTTTCTAGTTTTGCGCACACGCCCTACCTCGATATATCGCTTTCCCGCATTCGTCGTCTTTTATTCAATGTCTTTTATAAACACGGTATATCAGGTTTTTACTTTATATTGAAAAATTAAATCTTAGCCTTGTTTTTATAATCAATAAATAATACGATATTAAATAATTTATACGAACATAAATATTAATAAAAAAATGGCACATTACGAAACTGTCTTTTTTTTAAATTCACTTCAAATTAACTTAAGTTAATCTTGCTAATATCGATAATTAATTATACATTTAATGCAAGCTAATAAAAAAAACTTGAATTATGTAAATGATTTTACAATATTTACATAAAACGTAAATAAATATGTATGCATTTGAAAGTAAAGTTAAAGAAAGCAAGTTTTCTAAACAGTTCTAGTAAACATTATAGTATGTATATTAAAAAAATATCTTAACTTTGTATTTATTAATTAATTAATATATAGTTTATATTAATGCCTTAACTTCACTACATAACATTAACATTTTTTAGAAGAAAGCCGCCTTTGTGGTCGAGTGGTCAACGTTGTTGGCTTCGGCTACGGAGGGCCCGGGTTCAAATCCCGGTACGGACAGTTTTATAAATTGATTTTTCAATCGAATAATGAATTTCTGTTCAAAGGCATGGATGTATGTGTTGTCTTGAATTCCCCCTCACCCATCCTATCCTATGAACGGGGCGTATCGAGAGCGATTAGCTTACCACTAATCCTGTCCTAGCACTATCCTTCTATCCCTACTCTCTTTGGAAAAGGAGAGGTTGAGCAACCGAGTAACAAGCAGTTCTCTTAGAAACACTTCTGTTGAGATAAACTCCATTAGGAGTCCATATGCTCTACATTGGGAGCGGACATGGTTTAAAAAAAATATATTTTTTAATTTTTGTGAATTTGTTGATGTATTTATGTGTCACGGATAAAGTGTGAAATCTTTTAAATGTTGTTTTATCGTGTATACTGAGACTGGCTAATATGAAAAATGTATACATTGATTAATTCGTTACTTTAACTGTCACATATTAATTTAAATATATGCACGCTCGTGATTGATTCTTTATCCTTGTCCGTTGCTAAATGCGGAGCATATGGCCTCTTAGGAGGTATCTCAACCTAGGTTTTTCTGCTATAACCTCTTTTTATCGAGCTTAAGTTAGTAGGAGTAGAAAATATAGGGTTAAGATAGGACTTTTTTTATCCATGTCCGCTCCCAATGTGGAGCATATAGCCTCCTAATGGAGGTATGTCAACACAAAAAAAAAATCTACGAGAGTTTGTTACTCAGTCGCTCGACCTCACTTTTTTCAAAGTGAGTAGTTGGGAAAGAACGATAATACTAGAACAGAAATAGTGGTTAACTAAACGCTATTGCTACATCCAGTTATTAAAGGATTTGAAGGATGGGGGAGAATAAATAATGTGAATTGACATCACAAACACCCATATCACAACTTTGAATTGAATAATTCTCAAATTCACTTTGATCTTCCCCTGAATTGGACCCAGACCTGCGTGATCGGTAGAGCAAGCTCAAACCTACTGGGCCACAGCAGGCGACTAGTGGTTGGAACATCACACTCGCTACGTCTTGTTATTTAAGGATTGGTGTGGTGGAGGGAAAGTTTTAGCCATCAATAACATTCGAACAGAAATTGGTTGTAATATGCTTTTGGTTCTGGGATTTAAACCCGTGAAAGTCTGACATGGAAGCCAACGACGTTGACCACTGCTATGAATCTATTCAATGCTGTAAAAAATATTGAACCTTTTGAAGGCAGTATGTATGTAAAATAAATATGATACCGGGACCATCTATCGTTGGATTTAGTTTAATCTGAGCCAATTTGTACAAAGCATTTTATCGCCGGTCTAACTGTTCATGTAGGCAATTCGTACGGCTGGATCGCTGTTGATAATAAATATTAGACCGAACGATTTTTTTTTAACTGGACCGCCATTATCTTCAGTATAAAAGTTTATAGAGTTGGACCGAGAATAACCATCCATTTGCCGGGTATTTATAAGCGTCTGTTCGGGTTTCAATAAAACATAAAATTTAATGATACCACCGCTGTCTTTGCAGGTAGCGTTGGTCAGTCGCTCCGTGGATAGCGAGTAGATGATGTGTAGATAGGTGGTTGGTACACCTTGGTCTTGATGTAAACCGGTCTTGCGAGTCGACATCATGACAGGAAGTTGAAACGGGAAAGGCTTTTGCGATGTTGGTGGACATACAACACTGTCACTGCTCTGTATAAGCTGGCTTATAAAAACATTGCTCGACAAACTGTGGTTTCTCGAACTTTTATTTTACCACCACAAATAGTCAAAAATAAATAACCACAATGTTTTAAACACCATTAAATTCTATCCTATATATGTGATGTTGTTGATCAAAATTGTTAATATACTTATCTTCATATAAATATTATTTTTAATCCGCTGATTATAAACGTTAATAATGAAAACTGCCATGATTCGGGAGATATACATATCGACTTTGGAAAGGAAAAAGGACGTAACCCTCAATTTTCCAAAACAGCTTTTTTTCGATAATCACAATGTATACAACTTGACACACATTCTATCAAAAGGATGGAAGCTTAAAATGCCGAATAAGTATCTAAATTTAGCTTTTAAGTTTGAAAAAGATGACCTTGTAAAAAATTAAAACCAAGAAAAAACACTGAAATAAAAGTTTTTCCGAGAAAATTTCTTTAATAAATATTAGGTTATGTCAATTAAACACCAGTTTAGAAGTCTCCATGCACTTCAAGGTTGTGTATAATTCATAATTTGCATATGTCACAAAATCATCAAAACACGTTTTTAGCGCCTCCTGTAAAATTTGATATGTGTGGGTTACGTCCTTTTTCCTTTCCACAGTCGATATTATACATTCGAACTATAGTTATTTAATTTACTTTTCTAATTTTTTTTGGAAGTCAATAAGAAAATATACCTACAAGTCTAAACATTATTTATTATTTTAGAGTCTTATGATCATTTAATTAACATTTAAAAAAAATGTAATTCTAACTAATATACGATGTTTTGTATTTATACGCTGAAAAAATCTCTCTAAATAGTTTTGATTAAAAGCGTGAGGTAAATATGTATGTCTCCATATGAAATATTTTTTATAAACAATCTTGAACTCAAAAAAAGGATTTCATCGTTTGGACACATGTTTATTAGTCATATCATGAAACAATTATTTACAAAATACAATTAGCCGCTTGACAAATATTTAAAGAAGAAAAAATGTTGACTCTTTCGACTCACGATTCTTTTTTTTTGTTTTGATTCTACAAAATTAAAAAGTAGTATCAATCGACAATTTGCTGAACTTATCATGAAACGTAAGTGGCTCGATAACCGCCGCTTCACAACTACTGACGTAGACTATAGTTAGACGATTATGTCATTTATTAGGATGCAGTCACATACAGGTTAGTTGACTTCATAGTTTCAAAGAAAAAAAAAAGATTTTTTCCGGCAGCACGATTTAAAAAAACCAATGTTTAATATTGTATCGTCGATCTACCAAATTGATAATTAGACCGCTTTGCGGCCACTGACTTATCTATTTTAACCAATTATTATTTATTTTAATCATTTGTTAACTATTGAAATATTTACAATATGAGATGCAAGTTTTTCGAAAACATGTAGTGAAGAAACTCTAAAAACTAAAAATAAATAGGTAGATAAAACGTCATATGCATTGCCTTAAAATTGCGTCCAGGAAAAATGACTTAAAATGTCCTTCTTGAACAATTTATTAAATTAATATAAGGCTTAGTCAATAAACAAAACAGCTTATTAGTCACCATGCACTTTTAAGTTTGTGTATATTTCATAATTTGTCTTTGGCCCAAAATCATAAAAAAACGTTTTTTGTGTGTCCTGTAAAATTTGTGTGGGTTACGTCTTTTTTCCTTTCCACAGTCGATATATATTTTAAATGGTCAAAAGTAAACATGTCTTACTAAATATGATAAATTCATTCAAATTAAATGCAATTTTAGTCCAAACAGTAATGAATTGATAAAAAATATTTCGTTGTTTCTCTCCTTTAGATATTTGTATACAGGGCTGTGGTGGGAGTCGTGAAAGAATTGTAACTCCGACTCCGATTTCAAAAATATGCAAAATCTACTACAATGTTTAATTGTGTGTATTTTAATTTAAAAACAGTAATCGCAGTTGTCCGTTTTTTTACAACTCCCGACTCCATCCAAAAACACAGCGAATCCACGAGTCCACAGACATGTATATTGAATGATTAAATTAATGAACTTTGAATAAGTTATCAAAGATATAGTCATTACAACTCAATCATGCTTCGAAGTAAATTTTGTGTTAAATGAATTTTCGAACAAATGACAGTATTTTTTATCATTATTCACGACATGCTTAAATTTTAATAGATTATTTATTTTACTTAACTGTTCACGTTGAGTTCTTGTTTTCTCAGGGCAGAGCGAATGATGCATTGAGAAACTTTTTCGCTTGGTCACCCGATCTCACAGATGACCCAAAATTACAATTTTCACAAAATATTCCGGTCATCGACAAGCGATAAGAAGTCATACTTAATTTAAAATTATATTCACCCGATTGTACTTTTACATTCACGTCACATGAAGTACCTATACATGTGTTGAGTTTGTCAATGTTGTTAGTACCATATATTTAAAAAAAAAAATCATATCAATTAACAAAACATTAAAGTATTTTTTACGCGGTAGATACGTTCTATTAAAAAACCGTGTAAAAATAGCATCATTGTAGTATAAAAGTCGTATAAATAAAGTAATAATAAAAACCCAAAAAAGCCTTATTCATACATAACACTACTTGATAACAATCTCGAAAATTTATTAGGGGCTGGACGTCAATTGCTTTCATCACTAGAAATGTATATTGTGTTATTTAATTTCGTGTTATTAGGATATTTGTTATTTTTCCTGGAAATCATGCTTGAACAAACAATTCGAGTAAAAATATAGTATTCGTTATTTTTAGAGGACCGTGTTATTTCAAAACCGTGTATAAAAAGAGTTGAGTGTATTTTTGAATCTAGTTTTATATATCAAAATACATTGAAGCGAAATGTTTGTATGTATATTACTCATTAATTTCACGAAGCCTTTAAGAGTCTAAATATTTACAGTAGGAAGTAAAAAAAAGCAGTTATTCGAGTATGAAATATTTCTTTTTAATTTCCAACGCTATTATGCCTGCAACAGTGTCTCGCATGATTGCTCCCTCTGGACATGGCTTGCGTGCTCTCCTAGCTAAAGTCAACTACTTATTTTTACTACATACAAGAAATCAGTATACTTTTACTTATATTAAATAATAAAAAAACGGTAAAATTAAATTGCAATTAGTACCGAAAACTTTGTAATTATAATATAAAAATCGTGTTGCCTTATTAAAAATTACAGCCTGAAGCATTTTTTGAGCTGACCGAAATGATGTCTTTCTTTATTTACTTAAGTGTTACCAATCTAAAGGTAGAATATATCCATGGAAATTTTCATCATGAATAATTACGCAGAGAACACTTCAGCTGTTTTTTGTTTATGGTATATTTATGTCAATAGTAGGTATAACGGCGCGAAAAGTGACACATTATAAATGAATATGTGTACTTTATTTTATGCCATTTGTGACTGCATGTTATGGTTTATAAATAGGTGTTTTGACTACATAATAATAGTTTATATTATGTCACATTTAAATACTGTCATCTTGTCAATATAACATTAACTAGCAGTTTTAGTTGAAGCTTGTATCATTGCAATTCACATACACTTTGACTAGTCATAAGTGTGTAAGTGACAAGCGCTAGACAGTGATGAGAAATTACATTACGGTTAAGTTAAAGTTATTTTTCACTTTTAGGATATTCACTGTCAATATTTGGTGTAAAGGCATTAGTTATGTTATAAAAATAAAATACTTATTTTTTACTTATTCCACTTTTCGTTAATAAGGTCAACATCGCTTTTGCTTATGACGAGAATTGTCAAATGATAAGATAATACAATATTAGTGTTATTTATACAAAACAAAATAAAATTAATACGGTGTAATAAACAAATGGTAAGGAATTTACAAAATATGAATAAGTGACACTAAATTGACAACAGTTAAAATGTTAATTACTCCTAAAACATAATTACAAAAATTAAAAGAATAATTAAGCAAAATTGGAAACTTACGGTAAAAGTTACAAGAACATATACAGGGTTTAAGTAACAATGTGTCGTGTTTGATGGTAACACTAATAACTAACCATTCGACGTTTAGAAACCATTGCAGGTGTATTTTATGGGTTTCTCATTGTAATTTCTTTTATTAATCATAAACACCATTTATTTTGAAAATAATAAATATGCGAATTTAGGATTGATTGTGAGTATATAATCAGTAAATTAAGCATTATACTGTGTGCATTCTGTCATATCGAATAACGAGAACAGGTTACAAAAATCTGAATATTTTTTCGAAATGATTCAAAACTGTCTTTATTGCAGTTTATAGGTTTCAAATTAAAAACTTTATACCAGTATAAAATTATTAGATAATAAGAGCGAGAGAGACAGCAAGCACTTTCATATCGATACACAAGAGCGAGAAATGCATAATACTAGATTATCCGTCGCAGAATCAAAGAAATCATACGCACCTTTAAATTTCACTTAGAATGCTGATTTTGATTCTTTCGTCTAAGTTTTGAACAGGTGTTTTATTATTATTTGTCCGGCAGGTGGTGTTTGCTGGAGGTAAAATAATAAATTTGAATTTGAAATTGGAACGTTCGAAAATGCGCGCGAGAATTTAGCGCGTTGAGTCTGCGCCACCCACTTCCTTTTATTTTGATTTTGTTTTTCCGACATTTTATTTTTCATCCCTCTGAAATCCACTCGTAAAACTTCGCATACAAGTTTTTTTTGTATGGGTATACTTCTAGTATTCATATACCAACATAAAAAGTTTTTCACACTTTTTATTGTAGAATGGGATATCGAAGAGGTATGAGTTTCCTACAGTTCACGAAGAAAATCCAGTTTTTTATGATTATCAAAATATATCTTATTTTCCGAAAACTTTCATGGTTTACTGATTACAAGTAGAATTCAAAATCAGGAAAATACGCTAGGCTTCATTTGAATATATATTAAACTGTATTTTTTGTAATAACATGAACTGGTTTCGGTCGTAACTTTGTGGAAATTGATTTACTATGAGTATATCGCTACCCAAAAGCAACAGTGAGATAAATCAAAAATACTGGTTTCGAGTTGATTGAATTTTAAAGTTCATACAATACTTTAATTTAAGATTTCGACTGAAGGTGCTTGGTGGAATTTCAATATTAAATTTGAATCGTTCAAACTATGTACATTCTCACAAATTTTGTCACTAACGACCCGGGTTTCGCCTTTCGGCATCTTCAGGCATTCAAGTGCACGGATGAACTTTCAAGTTTCAACTTTCAACGTTCAAATTCATCCGTGCACTTGAATGCCTGAAGATGCCGAAAGGCGAAACCCGGGTCGTTAGTGACAAAATTTGTGAGAATGTACATAGTTTGAACGATTCAAATTTCATACAATACTTTTGAAATAGTTAATTATAGTTTTATTTATTTAGAAGATTATACATAAAAGCAAAATTTAAGTTAACTATTATTTCTACCTAGTTATCCCACTGATGCATTAAGGTTGCAGTGCAAAATTGATAAATGTTACAGTTAGAGTTTGCTTTTGAACGGGATTTAAAATAAAATTTTCGTCAGTCATTTCGAGTTCATCCGTGCACTTGAACGTCTGAAGATGCCGAAATGCGAAACCCGAGTCGACAAACCTTGTGAATTTCTATAAAAATTTGAACGATTCAAATTTAATATTGAAATTTCACCAAGCACCTTCATTCGAAATCTTAAATTTAAATATAATCTAACTTCATAACGTAAACGTCAAAAGTTTTACAGCGAGGTTGGCAAACATTATATCAAAAATATATCTTTACTTCATAATTATAATGACAAAATAATCAAACATAGGAATCGTTTAAGGTTCACAAAAGTTCTGCTCGACGACCCCTCAAAGATTTGATTTGTATTTTAAAAATCAATACAACTGAACGCTCTCTTGTATGTATCTTGTCAGCTCAAAATAGTTTTTTTTTCATTTTACCCCACTGTTGCTATTACATAGCGATTTATAATAAAAGTGATAGCAATATTAAATTTGTCCATTTGTTGCGTGATCAAGTAAAAAACGTTTATTTTCTTATTTGTGAGTTATCTCAAGATTTCACTGTAGGTATTGATTCCTCTTGCTTCATAGTTTAACTAACTACACATTATGGATCGACTGGGATTTAAGTGTTGTCTGGGTGTGGATAGGTACAATAATCATTATTCCTAAATACCATACAGATAAAATCTGAAACGAAAATCAATCTAATAGTGATTGATTAATTAATGTTTCATTTTTACAGTTATAACTTCGAAGAAAGTCAATCTTACAAATTTAATATAGTATGTTTTACTAAATGTTAGCAAACTATTTTTTTTGATTAGTATTACAGTATTATCTGCATACTAATGCGAGCAAAAGGTTCCATTAAAAAAATATAGACTCGCGCAATCAACACGTTTACAAAAAATCATGAATTGACCAAACGCGACAAAAAACGTCAAATCACATTATCGTTTTATAGACTCATTTGTTAATTTTGTATGCGGCTTTGACACTAACACCTTTTAGGGATATGTCATCATTTCTAATGCCTAGACGTGATTTTTCGTTTATGTTCGTGCCATTTTGCGACCCAAGTCGGCAGGCGTGCTAAACCTGATACCCGGAAACCGAAAATTACAATTATTTAAATTAAAAATTATACTTTCCAGATAAAAAAATATTCAAATCATTTCCAAATTATAATAATACACTTCTTGTTGAACACGGAAATTTTCAATGTCGCCAGTGGTAAGACCAAAGTGAAAGCTTTTTACCAGTCTTTCATTACAGCTGTGGAGGAGATAATATCGACCCATAATCGGCAGAACAACGTAAGCAACGATTCATAAATTCTACAAAAATGGTCAGGTGATCATGAGAATAAGTTCCCAAAAATAACTCCTTAAATGCTGTTAGTAATATTAGGTCAATTCAAGTTTATTTTTACGAACTTATTACTAGAAGAAGTTAAAAACAAATTTCTGTAAAATTTATGAATTGTCGCATACGATTTTCGGCCGATTACGGGTCCGTAGTATTTGGAAAATCTGTGATTGTATTTATGAATACATTAAATTATTGTATGATTTCTCATACATAATTATTTTATTGGATTACTGAAAAAAGTTACGACCTACTAATGACCTTTTTAAATTCATTATCTCGTGTACTTTTTTCGTGTTGGGAGTTGTAAATAATTTATGAACACCGTGTTTATTTTTCGATAAATTATTATCGCAAATCCTGTGCAAACTGGGACGTCCCGAGGGTATATGTGAGTAGGCAGTTGCCTAGGAGCGGCAAATGATCACAGATTTTTTAAATAACTAAATATTTTTGACACGAATTTGACTTAGAATAAATATGATGCCTCAATGTATTTGATTAACAAAATACCAAATCAAGATTCGATACTTATATTATTGAAGTGCATTTAAAATTTACATTCTTTTTTATGGTGTGTAATGAAGGTAATAGCGATTTTTTCATAATTATTGTACAATACTATGGACTTATGGATCATATTTATTTGTGATGATCTTGGCAAAAAGGTACATACTATAAATCACCTAAAAGGAAAACGGAATAAGTGACAAAAGATTTGTTTAAGTATGTGTAAGTGATTAGAGGATTCGATTTTCTATCTGTATTCCTAGAATAATGGGAAGGAATGAAAGAAAATGGGCGCTATTTTAGGGGTCTGCCTAGGGGCGGCACATAGCCTAGGAACGTCACTGTGTACAAAACAGTACAGCGTACAATAATTAATTGTTATTCTTTACAAATTCAATTGACACGTGTCTGTCATACGCAATCATTTATTCTTATTGATTATTCATTAGTTCCGGCTACTGTTTCTGTCAAAAAATCCATAATGCATTTTGTAACATGCATTCGTACTTTAAGCGTGTGGTTAATGAACTTTTAAAATTGTACCTAGTTTTGTGATTTTGAAATAAGACGTTAAGTTTTCAAGTCAAGTTATGCGAGACCGTACCAAATAAAATGTAGAGTACGCATTCATTTGCATTGCATAAACAGAATGTCACTTAGAATTCTTGAGTTGTCCGAAAAGAATTTCAGAGTTAAAAAGAAATATTGAGCTTAAAAGGAAAACGCGATATTTCTTTGTGACAGTCTTCTTTTGACAATAGATATCTTCGTTTTCTTTAAATGAATTAAAATTAAATTTCAACCTTAAAACAATAAAGTAAAGGATTTAATTCATTATCTTTTATTGATTTTTTGTAACATAAAATTTGAAATTTTCGTTTAAAGTTTTTGCCGAACTGTATATACAACTGTAAATCACTGTTACTTTATTTTTTAAACTTATTGCTATCCTAAATCACAGTGAAATTATTTAACCCCACCATCCTCAAATGAAAATTACACCAAAGTGTATAGATATGTATTTATTGAAATTATGCCAAATTTAAATAAAAATGATTTAAATGCAGAAACACACAGATACACAGTCGTAAAACACACGATGCAAATTAAAAATAATTCCACCACGTTCTCCAATTTTTTTTTCTTTCCAACGTTTGTCAACAATAATAAATCGCAACCCCAGTTTTAAAGTAAGTCAAAAAACGGCATTTTTAAATAATTTGATTTAAGTTTTAAAACTCTTAATTTTTGCCATATTATCTTAGTAATTTTGGTAAAACTCAATTTGTATTGTTATTTGCGCTAGCTTCCATTAACAGTTAATCGGACCAAAAATACACATTCTTATTTAGACACTTATTTTTAGTAATAGTATAGGCAACCACCAATATCATTACAATATACTAAACAACCGCTAATTGAATAAGAATTGTGAGAGTCTTTGACAATGTAAGTAATGACAATTTGAACCTTTCTGCATCGTTAACTCAACATGTCAATTTTTTTGTAATAGTTTAAAAAAGGGGTTGTGAAATCGATATAAATTTGTTCAATCTTACCGTTAGTGACAATAACAACTTCATAACACTATTTAATATGCTTTATTTAATAAACGTACATACATACATTCAAGCTAAGATATTTCTTATGCCTGGTATTAAAAATGATAGACTGATTGAAGATGTTAGCTGACATTTAACTTTTTTCTAGCCTTCGATGACTATCCAGTTTTCTTACGTGATTCTAATAATTAAATGTATCATTATGAAACAAATAATCTTCTTAATTCCATTATTATGCTGTATTAATTAAGGCCATAGTCGTCAAGTCAGACCACTTTTAACAGGCGGAGAAACTTTGATCACGAACTTCTTGCTGCATTATATTATTTAAGCTTAGTAATAACGTCGGAATTTTATCAAATTTGTGAGGTAAGCCATCGTATTCTTGTGTCATAATTATGCTAATGATGATACAGCAATCCTATTTTAATAGAATAAGACATTTGTCTCACATTCTTAATGATAATAACTATTTCGGTAATCGATATAAATTACCTGTTGATTTTACTTGAAAAACTGTTTTATTTATCAAAAAGTGGTCGTCTTCAAAGTTACTTTGACCTTATGCCATTTTTAATTGTTATAAAGTAATAACAGACGACGTTGATGCGATTGAAGGATTTGTGGTGAAAAACTTGATAACCCACAGAAGTGTGTTTAAGAGGTAACTAACATGAAACAGTACAACCCACTCACGATTCAAGTTTGGGATTTTTACTCAATTAGAGAAATTTTCTATTTCGACATTGTTTTTTTCTTAGGCAGAATTTTTAACATGACCTCTTAGATCTCGAAATTTAACGTACCCATTTTTTACACATACTGCATTTCCTCAATGTTATAATTTAAATCCTCACAATGCTAACAGTGTATTACTGTTACCTAGGATTACATGGAGTGGTGGGCTGCCAATATGTTAACAAGGAGCTCGCTAAATCTTCAAAGATGTTCGCGACATTCTGA
Source organism: Himalopsyche tibetana (assembly GCA_030503985.1). Classification (NCBI taxonomy): domain Eukaryota; kingdom Metazoa; phylum Arthropoda; class Insecta; order Trichoptera; family Rhyacophilidae; genus Himalopsyche; species Himalopsyche tibetana. The sequence continues at coordinate 35,451,899 of JAPJYX010000002.1, read as the reverse complement.
AGAAAGTGTGCACTTTTTTATCAATCTTATACACAATTATAGAAAATAGCTATTAATGCATCGAATGTTAATACACATAGTTTTTTTTAAAAAATACGCAATAAACCGCTATTCAAATAATATCAATGGCTGAAAATATATTTGTATATATATATATATATTAATTAAATTACAAGAATGAAGAGATTCAAGATTGATGAAAAAATTGTTTCATTTCCTTCAAGCCGTCGTACATAAAATACAAGTAAGAAACACTAAATAAATGTACAACACTGCGTTCTTAAATTTAATTAGAATGCATATTTTACGTATTATATAACGCATGGAAATGAAAATATTGATTTAATTAATTTAACAAAGGGCTCGGTGGCGTAATTAATATTTAACAAAGCCCCTCTCCAACCCAACCCTGAGAACATGTAATCTAAACCAGGGTTTCCTAAAAATTTTCTGGAATGGAACACTTTGCAAGTCCGGGAATATAACGGAACACTTTTTTTAAACTGCGTTTCAGCGTATAAATCCATTCCATTTTTTTTCGTAATACCTACTTTGCTCCGCGGAATATAGTTTGGGAAACCGTGATCTAAAAGATTGTAATCAAACACCATTTTAAGGTATGATTTTCAATCATATAAAAACAAATTCTCTTTACATTTATCTCATAAATTAAGTAATCTCTGAATACAATATCAGTAATAACAAAAGAAGAGATATAAACGTATTTTAAAAATATTAATTATTGTATTTTACATTTTAAAGGCCTGTTCGTTAATACGTCTCGATTGTTTAGAAGTCTGTCATACTGTCACTGCCCACGTGTTCTCAACACCCACACCCCACTTTCAGGCACAGGATTTACTTTCAAAACCTTCTTTGTCAATTTATTCGAGGCATTATAGAATTAACAAAAAAATATAAGTAGGCAGTCTGGTTAATGTTTAGTACTATTTATTATTTGAAGTGCGAACACCGCTAACTTTTTCAATGATTTTGGTACATGACAGCTGTAATAATGCACGCCATTGATTGCCCACAGGTTTTAAAAGGCCATACAATATGAATATTGTTAATTTGAATGAGCCAACAAGTGAACAAGAGCTCCGCATAGATGTCAGAAGGTTTCTTGATGATGTTTTCATTATTATCAATAAGAAAGATGAAATTACTTATGTCGACAAGATAGATTATCATAATTTGGTTTCCTTTAATTTTTATCTGAGATGCGGTTCCACATCCAAAATCCTGTTAGTGTTTTCGACTGAATGTCTACAAGTGCTGAAAAAGCAACATAACATATCGCCTGTGGAAAGGAAAAAGGACGTAACCCACAGCTTTTTCATGACAATCACAATGTATCCAACTTGATAAACGTTCTATCAAAAGGATGCAAGTTGCAAATGCCGAATTAGTATCTTAATTAAGCTTTTAAGATTGAAAAAGATGACCCTGTAAAAAATTAAAACCAAGAAAAAAGACTGAAATAAAGATTTTTCCTAGAGAATTTCTTTAATTAATATTAGATTATGTCAATTAAACACCAGTTTAGAAGTCTACGTACATTTTAAGTTTGTGTATAATTCATAATTTGCATATGACCCAAAATCATCACAACACGTCTTTTGTGCCTCCTGTAAAATTTGACATGTGCTTGTTATGTCTTTTTTCCTTTCCACAGTCGATATATATTTACGATGTTAGAAAAGGCAACATGTATTACAAGACTTAGACAGCTTAGCGTACCACACTTTGGGAAACAACGCTCTAGGAAATTTTAGTGTATCTTTAACGATTTGAAAAGTATCAGTTTAACGTCAATTTTAAAAGTTTTTTTTATTTAACGCAGTAATTATCGATAGTCAGTGACATTGTATCCAAGATTATGGACGCAATATCTAGTATTTATTTATCCAAATTTATACAAAAACTAATGCAATTACCGCAATCCACATGTTTTATTCTCTCAGTTCCAATTTCGTTGAGCGAAATACAATGTAACAGATACCACTCTAACAAGAATTAACATCTCCACATTTTTCAATTGTTTGAGTAAACTTATAGGCTTAAACCAGAAATAAATATACGAATATCCTAGCTTTCAAGTCCAGTACCACTGGCACAAAAGCATAATTACCGATGAGCTTTCTTTGTCACGTAGTTAGTACTCGGCACCATTTTGCATATACAATACATTACGACTAACTACGGGATTTTGAAAAAAAGTTTTACAAAAAATATAATGTTTATATCTCTAAACTTCTATTTATATTTAAATATGAAAGTCGGTTCCTTCTAAAACGATTTTAAAAATGTAATATATCTTTTTTTTTTAAAGTTTATTACCTGCATAAGTGATGTGTACACTATATATTTTTTTGTTTTAGTAAATGTTGAATTTCTTATTTCTTTATAAACAAAAATACAAACATGCAATGAGGATGCAGCGTTTATTATATGCATTATTGTAATACAACACTTATGAAGTATTTCCTGATAGAATATTTAAACAATTCTTTATTCTGTACAAAATAATACATTATGTTTTTTGACTAATCAATATTCACGCATTGTACGGCCGCATTTAATTAAGCCAACTAGTTTTCCTGTGTAAGTTTAGCGTTATGCAAGTGCATTGTGATGTTATTTAAATGCTTGGAAATTTGATACTGAAGCTTGTGTATATCTAAAAACAGATATTTTATATCTTCAAATACTTGCAACATCTCTAGAGAAAATAGCCCTACTGCCCACCACTTTCCATACTCTTTGTGCGTTAATTCATAGAACATTAAACTTAAGCGTTTTGTACGTCAAAATATTACTGCATTTTCATCATACAAATCATAATTCGTCGGCCCACTCTTTGTTGACCAATCATTCCACTTCCTGGCCCGCGCCACTGGCTATTTGAATACTAACGCACAGATTTTTTTAGAGTCATTATCTATATCATAGGTTCCCAACCTTTTTCGGGTGGCGACCCCTTTTTATAAAAGCCATGTGACTAGCAACCCTCCCCCCCAAGGAATTTGAAATCCTCGATTTGCTATACTTTTCCCCAGGATTGTCTCCAAACTCTTTTTTTTTTCTTTTTTAGCTCACCGAGGAATTTGAAATCCTCGATTTCCTACACTTTTCCCCAGGATTGTCTCCGAAACTCCTTTTTTTTGTTTTTTTAGCTCACCGGGGAATTTCGATTCCTCGATTTGCTATATTGTAAAAATCTAAAAAAAGTTGGTGACCCTCCAAGAAACCCTTGGCGACCCCCAGGTTGGGAACCCGTGAACTATGGAATAAAATACAAAATCCCTTAATTGTTAATATAAAATAACTTCGCCACTGCTAAATATATTTCCTTTGGTTTAACCCTTTCTTATTGGTGCAACTCATTAGTTAATCATTTTGTAACGGAAATTTGTTCGTTTTTCTATCATCTCCTCTTTGCCTTCCTTTTTTATTTTTATAATATATCAAAATAGTAAAATTAAAATAATTCGTAATTAAACAAGCATTTGTGAAAGTAAGATTTCTGAGAATGCGAAACACGTGTGACAGTTTATAACACAATACGTGGAATTATCTAAGTTATTTTATATTAAAATGAACTTCCACAAAGTTACCGCCGTGTCCATCGAAAGTATCTTAATTTTTGATCCGTGTTTAGAATATTAAACTGATTTAAGACAATCGTCTTTCTTACGTTTTCAAAAAAGTGATTGTAATAAATAACGCGCTGTACATTGTGCTGACTCTTGAGAATTGGGAGAAATATACACGGGTCCCAATTACGTATGTTTTTGTTGAAGATATTGAAACAAGAATGAAGATTATATTTTCCAACATAAGATGTCTTCTTTGGCCATGTTCGCTCCCTATAAATGAGGAGCAAACATTCAAAAAGTGTTTTGTCACAAATTTTGAAAAATGGCGTTTTATATTAATTCTGATAGCCCATAATAAAACCTATGAATGGAAATCAAAATAAGTGTTCAAAAAGGTTTTTTTTCATATTAAAATGAAATCATAAAGTTGACACATTCATACAAACTGTCACTTTTGCAACACTTAAATCATCATTTTCCAAGCTTTGTATTTGTGTGACAAAACACTTTTTGAATGTTTGCTCCTCAAATGTCATAAGATGTCAGCAGAGAACTAAAATGAAATGACAAAATTAAGAAAGTTCTTTCAACGACGGATTTTTAAGTAAATTTGATAACATTCATTTTCCAAGATTCCTTTTACTCATTTGGGACGAAGTGATATGTATAATGATTTATTATTTAAAAACTGTTATTTCAGCTATTTTTGTGGTGCTGGTAACCGCATAAAATCCGTTCGCGTAGACTCCTACAATAATCAAAATTTACACCTTTGCATTTTGACAAACGTGTTGCAATCCTCGTTTTAATTTGTCTTTACATGTCTGTAGGCGTTTTCTATATTTTTTCTTTCTCTGTTGCTTAAAACATAATATCTTTTAGTTAATTTTTTTATAATATGTACAGCGAGTATTTAATTAACTATTGCAATAATTTTTAATTTGTCGAATGAATTAAATGCAACCCATGACGATAAATATGTACATTCTGTAAAGCCTGATAAAACATACACACACCAACATTCCCTTTTTAAAAAACGGTTCTGTGATTATTCCTAACAAGATTATTCCGTACATAAAAAACATCCGGATACAGAATTTTCCGTTCATTTTAATTACATAAAATATTGCTTTAAAAATATGTCGAAAAAAGAAACGTATTGTTTTAATGTCAAACCATTCACATTAAATAAGATTGAATGAATAAATAAACATACATAGAATATCGCCTAACTGACATATTCCTTATTACTGCTGTAGCCATGAAGTTAATTGGAAGCAGTGGGACATAATTTTAATTTAATGTTTGTGTACCAATTACTTATACGAAACGAGGGCCGATTATCTTATTTTCAATTACGTTTCGGATATGATTATCGCCCACCGCTTGTAGAGAATGGAAAATAAGCGTTTTACCGAGATTCGTAGCCGGCACGCATAAGTGATTTGTATACCCGAATTTAGGGATAGCATTGCCGCATAAATATGTCAATACCGGTATTAGAATATTCCACATAAAACTTCGGTATTTTAAATATTAAAAGTGCTTTATAAAAATAAATTACAGACGATTGGGTTCACAATAGCGGACGAACGGACAATACGCTTATTTTACAAGTTCATATCGTCGGTATACTGCCAGAAAACGTTAAGTCGAAATACCTTGTTTTGAGATAATCGGCTTGTCGTCAATCAAGCATAACTGTAGACAATAAAACAAAATGAATAAGCAACAATGAACCGAAATTTCTACAGTTCTAAAAAAATAATTGTCTAATCGTCTTTTGGTATCTATAGAGATAAGGAATCTATACATCTTCAAAGCGTTAACTTATTCATTGGTTTTTGACAATAATAACTACGAAAGAAATTGATTTAGCTCGCATTACTTCTTTTATATCAAAATAAATAATTGTTATGTATTAAGAGTGAGTTTTTTAGACGATGAAGTGTGTTTTAAATCTATCTGTATTCATAGCGCAAGACCCCCAATTTTTGACTTAACGTTTTCTGGCAGTATACCGACGATATTTATTAAAGTCATTAAACAAATACCATAAGCAAAAAGCTGATTGTATAATAAATATATTTTTTTTATTAGAATCATATATTAATGTCAACTATGGAATAAGTCGATCTTGATCAGATCTTCAATAAATGATTCGGAAAAATCCTTTAAAATTAAATGTTTGTTGAACGACAGATGATTCAATAATAACATTGTTTTATGTTGTTATAACGAAACACTTGTATGATTTTTCTAAAACAGTATTTCAGTATCAAAAAAACTTTCAACCGAAATACCACAATCCCGGTTTCGGTAATACCGGTATTGGAATCCCTGTCTGGGGTGTGACAATGTTTCGTATTGAGTATTCTTTTTTTTTAATCAAATTTTGTTTCCGTATAAAACGTCGCTGTCTGCTTACATTTTTTATTGCCTTTGACACGTGAATTCAGTAAGTATTGAGTTAATAAATATTTAAATAAATTCGTGGTCGATTGCTGTGCGTCGTAAACTTCGCGTTGCTTACGGGCTCGAAGCCCAGTTTGGGCAGAAAAGGAATGGAAGTCTTTGATGTCTTCAAATATTTCCCATTCATTCGATGCTAAAAACCGAACGTAGCGGAAGCGATTAGCTAACCACTAGTCCTGCTCTAGCCTTGTTATTATATCCTTCACCTAATTCGAAACACGAGAAATTGAAAAACTGAATAACAAACAGTATTCGTAGAAAAACTTGTGTTGAGATGGGCTCCATTTTGAGTTCATATCTCCACGTTTGGGGCGGATACAGGTAACAAGTGAGAATTTAAGCAACCTTGTCAAATATGTAAAAAACAATCCATAACCTCAATTACAGTAACTATTTTCAACTCGCTGTGTCGTTTCTTTTCTTTGCAAACGTTAATTCTGAAAGAAATATCGTGGTAAAGGTACTTTTGTATACAATTTATACATATGTATATCCTGAATTTACGGTCTTAAAAACATGACAAAAAATTACATATTCTTTAAAATTAAATAATTCTTAATTTTTTTAAATTCGTTATGTGTACGCGTACGTGAATATTTGTCAGAATAAGTATACACACTTATGAGGACTGTGTTTTATGAATTTTAATCACTAAAAATTGTAATCATCATTTTCATCAAGGACGCGTCACGCAAAATCAAATTCTCCCAAGGGACATAATTCAATTTGGTCCAATTACTTTCAATTGAATTAATTGTACCAGCGGCCGAGAAGTTACATGCAAACAATGATTTTTTTTCTTAGAAGTGATTTTGCAAATAAAACGATTTTGAGAATTGAGTTGTCGTAATTTGTCATATTTAAAAAACACAACAGCGACTCTTGGAATGAAAATGTTTGAGAAAATTATTCATAACGAAAGCTTTGATCATGGCATTGTGATATGTTTAATAATTTTTTCCTCTTTTAATCGATAGCTTTTTTGCCTCGATATCGTCGTCAGTATGTGCTGTTATACTTATTATGAATAAAGGTAGTAGGTTTACTTTTATTGATTGTGTACAAATAAGAGATGCATCTGAATTAATTTATTAACATAATTAAAAATCTTCATCGATTCAGCGAAAAATGTCAGGTCTTAAAATACAATTTGTGAAATAAGTAGGATATATTTTTGTTTCATTATATCCTGATCTATCTTTTCTCCAAACATTACTTTGTCAATAATATGCAATTTATTTAAAATTATTATGTTGTTGATTAAAATTGTTGTTTGAAAAGGCTATTTTTTAACTGGCATAGTATGGCTTTAATAATAATAATTATATTGTAAACATTTGTGAAAAATAAATCATATGGCGCAGCGGTTAGCGTTGTGGGCCTTCCGTGCCAGATCTCACGGGTTCGAGACCCAGTACGAAAAGCATTTTTCGATCTCTTGAAGGCATGGGTGTCTGTGATAAAAAAATTCTTCCCACCCTTCCGATCCTTTTATAACTGGACGTAACGAGAGCGATTAGTTAACCACTAGTTCTGTCCTAGTCTGATCCTTATATCTCTACTACTATTTTTGCAGAAAAAAGAGGTTGAGCGACTGAGCAATAAACAGTTTTGGCCGAAAAACTTGGGTTGAGAATACCTTCATAAGGACGCTATATGATCCACATTGGGAGCGGACATGAATAAAAGAATACATTTATACTCACCATCATATGTTGATATAGCTAGACTTGCTTTGATATGTTTATATCTAACCTTCTTTGAGGTCAGGTTCATTGCAAACATATGTTGGCTATCCATTAGAAGTCCATATGCCTTGTTCAGAGACACCGCCAGAAGAAGGTTATCAATCAAAACTTCTATGTTATATTTCATACACCTGTTTCGAACAGTAAAACACAACTATAAAAAATATTTAGAGCCTGAAATAGAAAAACTCCGTAAGATATCAAATATTCGTTATTCGTCGCTTATGTATCTGGTCGTAATATTTTTTTTTTATTGTCTACTGGATTCTGACTTTAGTATCCAATTATGATAGGGCTTTTCCAGACGATAAAGAAATATGTCACTGTTCCGAAAAGTTGTGCTTATACCCTTTTCTATATGTATTCATAAATTTTCATAAAAATAGTACATAAATCTATCGACTGACAACCGTGTGAAGCAGGGATATTCATTTATTTATATATCTATAGTTACTTAAGAAAAGAAATCAAAACTTTAAACAGGGAATAGTCCTCATTGATTGATCTTTATGTTTTTTTTTGTTTCACCTTAAATGTCGTCTAAAACATTATCTTTAAACTGTTGATTATTGACAATCCTGCCTGTTTGTTTCAGGTTAAATTGATATATTTGTTATTCCACTGATTGTATGTATGTATATATATATATAATAAGCGGTTAGCGTTATGGGCTTCCGTGCCAGACCTCACAGGTTCTATTCCTCAAGGATTTTTTCGATCGATTTATTGATTTCTGTTCGAAGGTATGGGTGTTTATGTTGTCCTTCCTACCAATTCCGATCTTTTACAACCGGACGTAGCGAGAGAGATTAGTTAATCACTATTCCTGTTCTAACTTTATCCTTCTATCTCTACTACTTTCTTTTAAAAAAAAGAGATGTTGAGCGACTGAGTAACAAACAGTTCACTTAGAACAACTTCTGTTGAGATATCACCGTTAGGAGATCATGTGCTCCACATTGTTAGTGGACATGGATAAAACAAAAAATATATAAATAGGGAGATTGTTCCAGTTAGGAACGGGTGTTTTTTCGAATGATATATTAAATTAATGAATAAAGAATATATGTTTTTTGGTGTTTTATAAAACACGTACCAAATAATGTAATCAAGTGAAAATAATAACGGATTATGCCATTCCACACAATGGCAAAAATATCCAGTACTCAGCCACCAAAAATCAGTAGTTAGCCTTTCATACGCATTAACATTTAGAAGTCAGTTTAGTACAAACATACATCTCTTCAAGTGGTTGACCACCAACACATATTAAAACAATTCTGTTTTTTCAGTGTTAACACTATTATTCATGTTTAAGATAAAAGGCTGACTACTGGACACGGCTGACTATTGGAACAATCACCCTATGTGCGACGCGTAATTATTCTCTTTGAAAAGAATCTTTGAACTATCTCTACGGTATTTTTTTTTATTTAACCGAGTCCGAGATGGGTGAGATGAAAGGGGGCTCAAGGGGCTCGCCAGAGCCCATTGTTAAAATTCGGCGTGACCGGCGAGCCCCTTGTTAAGTTAAGAAAACCATTCGTTTAAGATCAAATCAGCACTTAACTGAAATTTCTTATAAATTGTAATACGAAACGGAAGATTTTGTTGCTCGTTCATTTTTTAATTGAAGGAGCAACAAAGACAACCAACGGGTCGCAAAAATCCAGCGAGTCACGTCATATGCATCATCCATGGTATGAAGACATTATGGCTGAGTTTTACCGACCCCTTGTTAACATATTACCAGCCCACCGCTGGTCCGAGAGGATTACAAAATAAACTTTTACAGTATTAATCAATAATGATATTTACTTTACTTGGATTGGAGCAAAACACCTAGTCGTAAGTTTTGGATAAATCGGTAATTATGCGTTTTTTTAAATATTTTTCTCGAAATCACCCTAAGGTCTTAAAAATAAAAAATACCTCACCCCATGCAAAAATTGACCAATAATACTTTAAAGTCTCGAATAGTGGGCGTTTCTGTTAGAAAAGCTTTATATATTTGACTTTTTTTTCTATTTCTGTCTTCTCTCTATTTGATGTAGCAATTTTAAGTCACTGTTCATATTTGCGATCCGCAAATTGCAAAGACCTTCACTCTCCGGGGGTTAAATGTCATTGTTTTCAGAGTGAAATGTTTTTTTCTGTTTTTTCATGTCGCACCCACTTCGTTGGCAATTTATCATTCGTCGACATTGTCTCGTGTTTGCAAATTGAAAATCTGGTAACTTTAGTCCTCGTTAAAAATTGTTGTAAACAATACAAGTTATTACAGCGTGAGCGCGTTTTACAGAGAAAAATAGACCTGCCCAATGTACTGTATGAATTAAATATTCTACAGTCAACTACCTTTTTTGTCAACGTTTTTTAGCACCCGAGGTCATTTCATCCATAAATTACTCACAATCAAAAATACACTATTCAACTTTAGCGGTAAAGTTAGTTAAAGATAATAAAAACAAAATAATTCCTCGATTTTTCGGGTTAAATTTCCTCGAAGCGTTTGTTCTGCTGGGCGTTTGAAATTAACTAAAATTTATGTAATATTAAAAGTAAACTAGCTGTAAGCCCGTTGCCCAGCAACGTGAGATTTTTGTTGCATTGTGTTTAATTTTATTTAATTTTATTCTATTTTATTTAATTTAATTTAATTTAATTTTATATTATTTAATTTAATTTAATTTAATTTAATTTAATTTAATTTAATTTTATTTTATTTAATTTAATTTAATTTAATTTAATTTAATTTAATTTAATTTTATTTAATTTTATTTTAATTTATTTTATTTTATTTTATTTTATTTTATTTTATTTTATTTTATTTTATTTTATTTTATTTTATTTTATTTTATTTTATTTTATTTTATTTTATTTTATTTTATTTTATTTTATTTTATTTTATTTTATTTTATTTATTTTATTTTTATAGTTAGCAGAAATTTCGTAAATTATTTAATATTTGGAATAATGTTCAAGTTTGCTAACAACCATTTTTTGTAGTAGCCGAAATTTCGTAAATTATTTAATTTTTGGAATTATGCTTAAGTTTGCTAACAACCATTTTTCGTAGGAGCAGAAATGTCGTAAATTGTTTAATATTTGGAATAATGTTCAAGTTTGCTAACAACCATTTTTCGTAGGAGCAGAAATTTCGTAAATTATTTAATATTTGGAATAATGTTCAAGTTTGCTAACAATCATTTTTTGTAGTAGCCGAAATTTCGTAAATTATTTAATTTTTGGAATTATGCTTAAGTTTGCTAACAACCATTTTTCGTAGGAGCAGAAATTTCGTAAATTGTTTAATATTTGGAATAATGTTCAAGTTTGCTAACAACCATTTTTTGTAGTAGCCGAAATTTCGTAAATTATTTAATTTTTGGAATTATGCTTAAGTTTGCTAACAACCATTTTTCGTAGGAGCAGAAATTTCGTAAATTGTTTAATATTTGGAATAATATTCAAGTTTGCTAACAACCATTTTTCGTAGGAGCAGAAATTTCGTAAATTATTTAATTTTTGGAATTATGCTTAAGTTTGCTAACAACCATTTTTCGTAGGAGCAGAAATGTCGTAAATTGTTTAATATTTGGAATAATGTTCAAGTTTGCTAACAACCATTTTTCGTAGGAGCAGAAATTTCGTAAATTATTTAATATTTGGAATAATGTTCAAGTTTGCTAACAATCATTTTTTGTAGTAGCCGAAATTTCGTAAATTATTTAATTTTTGGAATTATGCTTAAGTTTGCTAACAACCATTTTTCGTAGGAGCAGAAATTTCGTAAATTGTTTAATATTTGGAATAATGTTCAAGTTTGCTAACAACCATTTTTTGTAGTAGCCGAAATTTCGTAAATTATTTAATTTTTGGAATTATGCTTAAGTTTGCTAACAACCATTTTTCGTAGGAGCAGAAATTTCGTAAATTGTTTAATATTTGGAATAATATTCAAGTTTGCTAACAACCATTTTTCGTAAGAGCAGAAATTTCGTAAATTATTTAATATTTGGAATAATGTTCAAGTTTGCTAACAATCATTTTTCAAAGTACCATAAATCGACCTCGGCGCATATACCGACAGCCCTGCAGTTTTTTAATTGTAAATAATGTTATTTTTAGACTAATTGAAATGTTTAAATTTGCTAACAAACATATTTCGTAGAAGAAGAAATAGATTTCGGGACATAAATCAACACCCCTGCACTATTTAATTGGAAATAATATAATTTTTATAATAATCGAAATGTTTAAGTTTGCTAACAAACATATTTCGTAGAAGAAGAAATAGATCTCGGGACATATATCAACACCCCTGCACTATTTAATTGGAAATAATATAATTTTTAGAATAATTGAAATGTTTAAGTTTGCTAAAAAACATATTTCGTAGAAGAAGAAATAGATTTCGGGACATAAATCAACACCCCTGCACTATTTAATTGGAAATAATATAATTTTTATAATAATCGAAATGTTTAAGTTTGCTAACAAACATATTTCGTAGAAGAAGAAATAGATCTCGGGACATATATCAACACCCCTGCACTATTTAATTGGAAATAATATAATTTTTATAATAATCGAAATGTTTAAGTTTGCTAACAAACATATTTCGTAGAAGAAGAAATAGATCTCGGGACATATATCAACACCCCTGCACTATTTAATTGGAAATAATATAATTTTTATAATAATCGAAATGTTTAAGTTTGCTAACAAACATATTTCGTAGAAGAAGAAATAGATTACGGGACATATATCGACACCCCTGTAGTATTTTAACTGTAAATAATGTAATTTTTAGAATAATTGAAATGTTAAATTTTCTAACAAACATATTTCGTAGAAGAAGAAATAGATTTCGGGACATATATCAACACCCCTGCAGTATTTAATTGGAAATAATATAATTTTTAGAATAATTGAAATATTTAAGTTGGCTAACAAATATATTTCGTAGAAGAAGCAATAGATTACGGAACATATATCAACACCCCTGCACTATTTAATTGGAAATAATATAATTTTTAGAATAATTGAAATGTTTAAGTTTGCTAACAAACATATTTCGTAGAAGAAGAAATAGATTACGGGACATATATCAACACCCCTGCACTATTTAATTGGAAATAATATAATTTTTATAATAATCGAAATGTTTAAGTTTGCTAACAAACATATTTCGTAGAAGAAGAAATAGATTTCGGGACATAAATCAACACCCCTGCACTATTTAATTAGAAATAATATATTTTTTATAATAATCGAAATGTTTAAGTTTGCTAACAAACACATTTCGTAGAAGAAGAAATAGATTACGGGACATATATCGACACCCCTGTAGTATTTTAATTGTAAATAATGTAATTTTTAGAATAATTGAAATGTTAAATTTTCTAACAAACATATTTCGTAGAAGAAGAAATAGATTTCGGGACATATATCAACACCCCTGCACTATTTAATTGGAAATAATATAATTTTTAGAATAATTGAAATGTTTAAGTTTGCTAACAAACATATTTCGTAGAAGAAGAAATAGATTTCGGGACATAAATCAACACCCCTGCACTATTTAATTGGAAATAATATAATTTTTATAATAATCGAAATGTTTAAGTTTGCTAACAAACATATTTCGTAGAAGAAGAAATAGATTACGGGACATATATCGACACCCCTGTAGTATTTTAATTGTAAATAATGTTATTTTTAGACTAATTGAAATGTTTAAATTTGCTAACAAACACATTTCGTAGAAGAAGAAATAGATTTCGGGACATATATCAACACCCCTGCAGTATTTAATTGGAAATAATATAATTTTTAGAATAATTAAAATGTTTAAGTTTGCTAACAAATATATTTCGTAGAAGAAGAAATAGATCTCGGGACATATATCAACACCCCTGCACTATTTAATTGGAAATAATATAATTTTTAGAATAATTGAAATGTTTAAGTTTGCTAACAAACATATTTCGTAGAAGAAGAAATAGATTTCGGGACATAAATCAACACCCCTGCACTATTTAATTGGAAATAATATAATTTTTATAATAATCGAAATGTTTAAGTTTGCTAACAAACATATTTCGTAGAAGAAGAAATAGATTACGGGACATATATCGACACCCCTGTAGTATTTTAATTGTAAATAATGTTATTTTTAGACTAATTGAAATGTTTAAATTTGCTCACAAACATATTTCGTAAAAGAAGAAATAGATTTCGGGACATATATCAACACCCCTGCAGTATTTAATTGGAAATAATATATTTTTTAGAATAATTGAAATATTTAAGTTGGCTAACAAATATATTTCGTAGAAGAAGAAATAGATCACGGGACAAATATCGACACCCCTGCAGTATTTTAATTGTAAATAATGTAATTTTTAGAATAATTGAATTGTTTAAATTTGCTAACAAACATATTTCGTAGAAGAAGAAATAGATCTCGGGACATATATCAACACCCCTGCACTATTTAATTGGAAATAATATATTTTTTAGAATAATTGAAATATTTAAGTTGGCAAACAAATTTATTTCGTAGAAGAAGAAATAGATCACGGGACATATATCGACACCCCTGCACTATTTAATTGTAAATAATGTATTTTTTAGAATAATTGAATTGTTTAAGTTTGCTAACAACCATTTTTCGTAGGAGCAGAAATTTCGTAAATTATTTAATATTTGGAATAATGTTCAACTTTGCTAACAACCATTTTTTGTAGTATATATATTTTATCAAACTAATTTTCAAATACGCTCGAGGACATCAGTACGCACACATTTGTGAAAAGTAAAAAGTAAAAAGTGAAAAGTGAAAACTTATTTTATCGGCTATTAATATATAGACTAGCTGTAAGCCCGTTGCCCAGCAACGTGAGATTTTTGTTGCATTGTGTTTAATTTTATTTAATTTTATTCTATTTTATTTAATTTTATTTAATTTTATTTTATATTATTTAATTTAATTTAATTTAATTTTATTTTATTTTATTTAATTTTATTTTATTTAATTTAATTTAATTTTATTTTATTTTATTTTATTTTATTTTATTTTATTTTATTTTATTTTATTTTATTTTATTTTATTTTATTTTATTTTATTTTATTTATTTTATTTTTATAGTTTTTTTGTAGTAGCCGAAATTTCGTAAATTATTTAATATTTGGAATAATGTTCAAGTTTGTTAACAACCATTTTTCGTAGGAGCAGAAATTTCGTAAATTATTTAATTTTTGGAATAATGTTCAAGTTTGCTAACAACCATTTTTTGTAGTAGCCGAAATTTCGTAAATTATTTAATTTTTGGAATTAGGCTTAAGTTTGCTAACAACCATTTTTCGTAGGAGCAGAAATTTCGTAAATTGTTTAATATTTGGAATAATGTTCAAGTTTGCTAACAACCATTTTTCGTAGGAGCAGAAATTTCGTAAATTATTTAATATTTGGAATAATGTTCAAGTTTGCTAACAATCATTTTTTGTAGTAGCCGAAATTTCGTAAATTATTTAATTTTTGGAATTATGCTTAAGTTTGCTAACAACCATTTTTCGTAGGAGCAGAAATTTCGTAAATTGTTTAATATTTGGAATAATGTTCAAGTTTGCTAACAACCATTTTTTGTAGTAGCCGAAATTTCGTAAATTATTTAATTTTTGGAATTATGCTTAAGTTTGCTAACAACCATTTTTCGTAGGAGCAGAAATTTCGTAAATTGTTTAATATTTGGAATAATGTTCAAGTTTGCTAACAACCATTTTTCGTAGGAGCAGAAATTTCGTAAATTATTTAATATTTGGAATAATGTTCAAGTTTGCTAACAATCATTTTTCAAAGTACCATAAATCGACCTCGGCGCATATATCGACAGCCCTGCAGTTTTTTAATTGTAAATAATGTTATTTTTAGACTAATTGAAATGTTTAAATTTGCTAACAAACATATTTCGTAGAAGAAGAAATAGATTTCGGGACATATATCAACAACCCTGCAGTATTTAATTGGAAATAATATAATTTTTAGAATAATTAAAATGTTTAAGTTTGCTAATAAATATATTTCGTAGAAGAAGAAATAGATCTCGGGACATATATCAACACCCCTGCACTATTTAATTGGAAATAATATAATTTTTATAATAATCGAAATGTTTAAGTTTGCTAACAAACATATTTCGTAGAAGAAGAAATAGATTTCGGGACATAAATCAACACCCCTGCACTATTTAATTGGAAATAATATAATTTTTATAATAATCGAAATGTTTAAGTTTGCTAACAAACATATTTCGTAGAAGAAGAAATAGATCTCGGGACATATATCAACACCCCTGCACTATTTAATTGGAAATAATATAATTTTTATAATAATCGAAATGTTTAAGTTTGCTAACAAACATATTTCGTAGAAGAAGAAATAGATTACGGGACATATATCGACACCCCTGTAGTATTTTAACTGTAAATAATGTAATTTTTAGAATAATTGAAATGTTAAATTTTCTAACAAACATATTTCGTAGAAGAAGAAATAGATTTCGGGACATATATCAACACCCCTGCAGTATTTAATTGGAAATAATATAATTTTTAGAATAATTGAAATATTTAAGTTGGCTAACAAATATATTTCGTAGAAGAAGCAATAGATTACGGAACATATATCAACACCCCTGCACTATTTAATTGGAAATAATATAATTTTTAGAATAATTGAAATGTTTAAGTTTGCTAACAAACATATTTCGTAGAAGAAGAAATAGATTACGGGACATATATCAACACCCCTGCACTATTTAATTGGAAATAATATAATTTTTATAATAATCGAAATGTTTAAGTTTGCTAACAAACATATTTCGTAGAAGAAGAAATAGATCTCGGGACATATATCAACACCCCTGCACTATTTAATTAGAAATAATATAATTTTTATAATAATCGAAATGTTTAAGTTTGCTAACAAACACATTTCGTAGAAGAAGAAATAGATTACGGGACATATATCGACACCCCTGTAGTATTTTAATTGTAAATAATGTAATTTTTAGAATAATTGAAATGTTAAATTTTCTAACAAACATATTTCGTAGAAGAAGAAATAGATTTCGGGACATATATCAACACCCCTGCACTATTTAATTGGAAATAATATAATTTTTAGAATAATTGAAATGTTTAAGTTTGCTAACAAACATATTTCGTAGAAGAAGAAATAGATTTCGGGACATAAATCAACACCCCTGCACTATTTAATTGGAAATAATATAATTTTTATAATAATCGAAATGTTTAAGTTTGCTAACAAACATATTTCGTAGAAGAAGAAATAAATGATTACGGGACATATATCGACACCCCTGTAGTATTTTAATTGTAAATAATGTTATTTTTAGACTAATTGAAATGTTTAAATTTGCTAACAAACACATTTCGTAGAAGAAGAAATAGATTTCGGGACATATATCAACACCCCTGCAGTATTTAATTGGAAATAATATAATTTTTAGAATAATTAAAATGTTTAAGTTTGCTAACAAATATATTTCGTAGAAGAAGAAATAGATCTCGGGACATATATCAACACCCCTGCACTATTTAATTGGAAATAATATAATTTTTAGAATAATTGAAATGTTTAAGTTTGCTAACAAACATATTTCGTAGAAGAAGAAATAGATTTCGGGACATAAATCAACACCCCTGCACTATTTTAACTGTAAATAATGTAATTTTTAGAATAATTGAAATGTTAAATTTTCTAACAAACATATTTCGTAGAAGAAGAAATAGATTACGGGACATATATCGACACCCCTGTAGTATTTTAATTGTAAATAATGTTATTTTTAGACTAATTGAAATGTTTAAATTTGCTCACAAACATATTTCGTAAAAGAAGAAATAGATTTCGGGACATATATCAACACCCCTGCAGTATTTAATTGGAAATAATATATTTTTTAGAATAATTGAAATATTTAAGTTGGCTAACAAATATATTTCATAGAAGAAGAAATAGATCACGGGACAAATATCGACACCCCTGCAGTATTTTAATTGTAAATAATGTAATTTTTAGAATAATTGAAATGTTTAAATTTGCTAACAAACATATTTCGTAGAAGAAGAAATAGATCTCGGGACATATATCAACACCCCTGCACTATTTAATTGGAAATAATATATTTTTTAGAATAATTGAAATATTTAAGTTGGCAAACAAATATATTTCGTAGAAGAAGAAATAGATCACGGGACATATATCGACACCCCTGCACTATTTAATTGTAAATAATGTATTTTTTAGAATAATTGAAATGTTTAAGTTTGCTAACAACCATTTTTCGTAGTAGCAGAAATTTCGTAAATTATTGAATTTTTGGAATAATGTTCAAATTTGCTAACAACCATTTTTCGTAGGAGCAGAAATTTCGTAAATAATTTAATATTTGGAATAATGTTCAACTTTGCTAACAACCATTTTTGTAGTATATATATTTTATCAAACTTATTTTCAAATACGCTCGAGGACATCAGTACGCACACATTTGTGAAAAGTAAAAAGTAAAAAGTAAAAAGTAAAAAGTGAAAAGTGAAAACTTATTTTATCGGCTATTAATATATAGATATTGTCGGGTTCTATGGGACAGCGGTTAGCGTTGTGGGATTCCGTGCCAGACTTCACGAATTCGAGTCGCAGTTCGAACACCATTTATTCAATTGATTTATCAATTTCTGTTCAAAGGCATGGGTGTTTGTAATGTCTACAGATTCTTGCTCTTGCCTTATCATTTTAACCATTTTAAGTACTCTCTTGGAAAAAGAAAGGTTGAAAAACTGAGTAATTAACAGTTTACGTAGAAAAAGCATTTGTTGAGATACACCTCCAGTAAAAAAACATATTTTCCATATTGGGAGCGGACATGGATTCAATTTAATGAATTTCATTAAAATAATGTTTTGTTTACTTTCGATGGTTTCGGCGGTAACTTTGTGGAAGTTCATTTTAATAGAAAATTTAAATTAACTTTGATTATTCCACGTATTGTGTTACTAACTGTGACACGTGTTTCGCCTCTTTCAGAGGCATCTTCAGACTTACTATCGCAAAGTTTGCTTAAGTAATGAAGCAAGATTGATTCTAACATTTTAAAATTATAAAATTACAAAATGGAGGTTTGGGTTTTTTTCCTTTTAAGAGGAGCAAGGAGGGGGGTGTAGAATCGAAATAAAACAAACAGATAATGATACTAATGATACTAATGAGTTGTAATCAATCAGATTGGGATTTTTCCTTTTTAAGGAAGCAAAGAGGGGATTATAAATCGAAACAGTGCAAACAAATTTAATCATACTACTAATGACGTTAAACATTACAAACTATTAAACTAATGAGCTGCAATCAATCAGCTAGGTTTGTGATTACTCTATGAATTGGAAACAATTTGAGTAACGGGGAACCACCTGTGCTATTAAGAATATTATTTAATAATATTTCTTTTTTGTTAAGAGTTTTATTAATGTTTTGTTTAGTTGTTCAATGCTCTTTTTCATTGAATCTCATTTTTCCTTTTCCGATACTACTTTGGCAATAGACTCCAGTATCAGGTAGTTTTTTTTTACGAATAAAAAACTTCTTTTAAATGTAGTAGAATTAGTCATTGATTTAATAACGTTTCAAAAAACAAATCTTTTTTTCCTCAGATAGTAAAACGAAATTTCATTTATAAATAAAGAGACTGGATTTTCCAAGGATATACGATAAAATATTTATTTGACAATTAGACTAGATGAGGGAAAAATAAGATTGGGTTAAGTTAATAACGTGTGTTGAGAGTACCACTGGCAATGGACATTAACCCGATGTGGTTTATTTATTTTGGAGAAATTATATTACGTTGGGTAATAGATAAACGTACAATTTATATTAATAGCGGTTTTCAAAATTATAAACGGATGGTTTTAAATTATAAAAGGATTTACTATTTTATATAAAAATTACTGATGTTTATCTAACGTTTTTATGGTTATCTGTTGTAAAAATTCAAAATATTTGTGAAATACTAATATGATAATTCAAAAATATTGTTTGTATATAGTTCGACCAATCCACTATGCAACTTCCTCTGCCACGGCCATACATCTGTGCCCTACAGACGTTTCACGTGGCGTAACAAACGTTATGCGTTGTTCAGGTTTGTGTTAGAATTATCTCAGAAACAATTGACCAAGACTTGACGGCTTGCACTTTATTGTGCGAACAATTTTCCTATAACAATGTCTAGAGGTACTATAAGTGTAAATCTACTTTTTCTTCGTATAACACCGTTTTATATTTATCTACGTTTTAGATTAGTATTTTTTTCTTTTAAAAATACATGACAATTAGGCGCGTGTGAGGACGCACTGCAATTAAACCTTCTCATCGCAGAGCAATAACACATTAATTTTAATCAGAAAGTAAAATAAATTTAAACATTTATTGAAATTCAAATAAAGACCGTAGAAACATTTGAATATTTTAAAAGGTCTTCTATAATTTAAGAAGCCGTCAAATATTTCATACCGTTTTGTAAAATTCTACCTTTTATGCATATACGTACCCAAATGACACGTTCTGCTGAACGGGAGATAAGAACGCCATATATTTATACACGTATTAGCATAAAACGTATCATTTAGGAAACGGAAATGCTCGTCACGTAGTCACTCCTTCCTTATATGCATATTAATTCACTTCAAACAATAAACTCACAATTAACTAAGTTCATAATTTATAAACATTCTTACAACCATTTTTTACGCTACAGAAGTGCTAATTTATCGCCTGTTAATAGTTGTTTATTAAGCTATTACTTTATTTATCGTTTTGGCACTTGTTACGGAAAGGGAAATACGCTTCGCGAAAATCTGTTAATTCAAAATTGTTTTTATTAACCTTTGATGAAGCGGCATTAAATCGTTACAATGAGAACCGAATAATGAATTCGTCCCCAATTTTCATTGTATACTACATAATAAATATTTGCATTTGTTTTCGCTGAAATTATTTTAAGCCATACTTTTTTTACATACAACATAATGAATTCGTATTGCGAGTCATTGATATCAAATTCAAAAACATTTTGATAGCACGTGATTATAACAAATATTATTAATGGATTAAATCAAAACATGGTATGATGAGAAAATGGGTGTTATGTTTCGTAGTACAATAAGAAGATACAAAAGAGTTTTATTTTTTAACTTAATCTGAAATAGTCAAAAATTCATGTTCAAAAATAGCATGCGAAGTATTTTTACTAGCATCGATGAAGTATGTTACAAGTTACAAGACAAACATTTCAAATTAAATCTGACAATAAAGCATCATAAAATTTTCATATTAATAACCCAAAAATATGTAAAAAAAGGCGACTAGATCAAAATAGTTCCAGCATGTTAAAAACAGTTTATTTTGTTTGTCAAATCTATTTTATTTTTAAAGATATGTTGCACTAAGTCTAGTTTTCGTAATACAACGAAACGTATCGGGAGAACGTTAATTTCGGGCTCGTAATATCGAGGTTTCACTGTAATTATTTTATTTTTCTGTATCGACCAATAGATTTATAAACCTCAATATGAATTACAACATAAACTATTGCCTCAGTAACACCATCTCAAATCAACTCACCTTTTGATGATACCCTTACTGTTACACACGATTCATGAAAATTCGGCTGATGGGTCAACTTTTATGCTTCTCAAGAGGTGAGTTTTTTTTTCGTAAAAAGTCGTCTTTCTTAGCAAGGAAATAAGGTTGAGAAGAATCAGCGAAATTTTAACGGACTCAGAAAACACTGCTCTGGGCTCTATGAAAATGTTAGACGGTTAGTTCACTTGGCTCCCTTTAATTTGACTCGTATACTGGGGTTCAATTGATATTTAATCAACTTTTTGGCATATTTAATATTTGCAAATATCTATTTTTTGTATCTTCCGATTAGCAGATGTATTGTGCGTTTTAATTTCAATATTTTTATTCCGTCGACATGTTTGATTATCTATTGGCCATCGATGGATAATAATTGTGCTTAATTAATATAAAACTTTATGTTGCTATTATGAAATATTCTTTGACTTGTAACAGTTTAAGATTGTATCTGTTTTAAGATCTAGGATTGGCCATTTTGAATACTTATTTTACATTTGACGTTTTATAATCTACAGTCAATCGACTATTTAATAATTACCCCGCATTAAACACTACCCTTCATTTAATGTTCTTTATAAAATGGTGTTTAAGTGATTGAATTACTCAAACAGTGAATTAACTTCTATCGAAACACTTTATTACAAGTCCATATTCGGAACGGATATGATTGAAAAAAATGCTAGGCGTCAAATTAGAAACCGATTAGACATTATGTACTGACAACTGACTCGGTACGTGGTATGCCAACTCTAATATGGAATAAATTTAAAACGTTCATTAAAATTCTTTGCTTTATTTTATCTTTAAGCAGCAAAATACGAATTCAATTCTAAAAAATATTGAGTTTTTTTCCAAATTTTGAAAATTGCTTTTTTATACTTTAATCCGTACAGCGTCTACGGTAATCCACCTGGCAGCCTACGTAAAAGGTTTATCCTCTTAGTAAAAATGCTTCAATAAAAAAGTAAGAAAAAAGAAGGCCAAAATCGATACATTGTGACATTTACTTTGCAAAATCTTCAACCAAAGTATAAATACATTTTGTATATTTTTGATACCGCCTTTCCAGAAAGCCTTGATCTCGAAAGGCGTGTTTCAGAATACATTAAACCGGCGCTTTTAAGGCTTCGTTCCACTCTAAGAGTAGAACCTTAAACACTCTTTGCTTTTACTTATACAACGGCTGGTTTCGCCAATCTTTGATTTTGCGGTTTGGTATTTAAATTGGTTACTAAGTCAAAACAATAATAAATTTGTTTTTCGACACTTCGATAGTGGCAAGTTCCAACAGTAATCCTTCAACAGTAATCTACAAATACACGGTTAATTATTTGGAATATAAATAAACAGCTATTATTTATTATATGGATAATTAGTGTTATTTTGTTGGGCTGGTTGTTTAATCAAGCTCTTGGAAATGGACAACTATTTCGGTACAGTTGATTTCCCTTTTTATTAACTTATGCATTCGTGCTCTCATCAAGGATTTTTGTCAAATATACTACATTTATATAACCAGTAATAAAGAACTTGATCTAAAGATTATATATTTATTTACTCGTTCTGGATGGATGCTCGGGTTGCTTGATTAAGTTACGTAAAATTAACGAGTAAAACATTTAAAAAAATAAATTAATAAGAACACAATATTCCTTTGTTATTTATCCCACTTTATTTAATAGGTCAGGACCGGTTCCGCTCATTGCAAGCATTGTCAACTGATAAGAAATATAATTTATCAATGCTATTATATTTCTTAATAAAGTGGAATAAAGTACAGAGGAATATTGTGTTTTTTTTATTATAATGCCTTCCCACCAAGTATTGATTGATAAAAAACTAAAGCTGACTTCAGTCGAATTTTACATATGATTGACCTATTAAATATTTAGCTGTTTGACCCCACTTCAGTGATTGGTTCTATAGGAGTGGTTCTCATGTGCGACCACCAATGGATTTTGCTGCGGCCACAAACAGCTTCATAGTGAATGTTTATATTTAAACTCTTTCATTGAATATAAACTTATAAAATGATCTTTTTTTTAGTAAACGCAAAAAACAATTTGGTGAGGCCACGAGACATTTCGGTACGCTGATATTGAAAATGCGGCCACAGTAAAATTTTACTTGAGAATCACTGTTTTATAACGTGTGATAAAACTATCAAAGAATACAAAATATTTTTAAAAACTCTCGGAAATGGTTTGCGGATCACATAAGCAAACCAGCAGCGTCCGCCAAATGACGTAAAGCAACTTTGGCTGTGAACAATCTTTTATTTTTATGCGGTGAAATCCCCTATGCATTTATTATCATAATGGCTTGGCTTAAGTCAACAGCATTAAGCCACACTGTTTATGACTGCGAAATTGTTCTTGTGTGTTTGAATATTATGACACTACTTCTATAGCCACATTAATTTAATGGTTTACACTTTATATATGGTATACGATATTTGTTTTAAATCATGCCCGAATCTAATTTAAACTCAAATGTCTCTAACGAACAATCTTAACAGGACTAGTTGTAAATTAGTTTCTCAATCTGTCTACAGATTGAGTTAACCCTCCAAGGACGAGCGTCACCATATGGTCACACAAAACACCGTTGTCTATTGATCCCACTATTCATACTTTTTCTACCTGAATATCGTTGCTTTTGCTCATATTTGGTTAAGAAGGGTACGGGCTACAGTAAGTCATCAGCCGTAGGAACAGGAACGGTCTCCAAAAGCACGTGTGATTTTTTGAATTTCCGTTTTTTTTAATTTACTTTTTGAAACTGTTAGATATTTTTTTATAAAAACATAAAATTATTTACAGTTATTTTGCTAATATATTTGTTTTGAGATTATGTTGATCTAAAGAGGTCAAATTGTAAATATTTTTAAAAAAATCACGTTTAGCTATATTTCAACCCCGAATGTTTGCAAGCCCATACGGTCACTTTTGTCCTTATTACTGTCCGTACTCAATATTACACGGTAATAAAAGGATGAGCATGACTATATAGTCATGCGGGGTTTCTATACAACGACTTTGCGTTTTTTTTTTTTTTAATTTTGGATAGGAATAAAAGTTATCCGTGACTTCAATATGGCTTAGAAAATATTTTTTTTATCAGAAAAAAGCTCTTGTCTCTGGAGGGTTAAAGACTTAGAACATAATAAATGATTGGTTGTTAGCTACTAACTCTCTACGCCCAGTTTTCGTGATAAAATAAGGAGTTGATGGGTAACGTATATGATATTTTTTTGTAGGTTTGTATTCTGTAGGTTTGACAGCTGATTTGTGCTGACTTTGCTTTGGAATCTCACCATGAATAGACTTACGCCAAAGCAACACTTGAAAATAATACAAATTTATGTTGACAATTTATGATTTGTGCTCGTTAGAGCTTTGTTTTTCGAATTAAGATCACTTTTTCCAGCAACAATAATTTTAAACATCTGATTTGTACTCAGTTTGGTTTGCCATTTCACCATGAATTACGCCAGAACAGCGCTTGCGAATTGTGCAAATTTATTTTATTAAAAATTATGCCGGTCTGAAAGGTAAAATCAATGGAGAGCTCTATTGATTCATGATGATTGATATTTTCGTACACCCATTGATTAAATTAATGTGGAAGAGCTGTGGTTTCAACAAGTCGACACAACCTCCCACAGCGCGCGCACAATCAATTTATTGAATGAAACATTCGATGAGTGCATAAAATATTTATTTAAAAAAAAACAACTTTGACCTTTGGCCATGTTCGCTCCCTATGTGAAGCATATGGCCGCCACGCATGGCATCTCCATGTCTCCCTGTCTCTCGCCAACTGCTTTGCTTCCTCCCATGACATGCCAGCATCCCTCAGTTCCGCCGAGTACATCCTATGGATAGTACCCGTCGGCCGCCCGGGACGCCGGAACCCCACCGGTCAAAAGAAGAGGCAGGCAGGATTGAGGCTTTCCGGAGGCATCCGCAGCACGTGATCCAGCCAGTTCCAACGTCTCTCCATAACCACTGACGTGACGGGACGCTGTCTTGTACGCTCTCTTATCTCTGAATTCCTCACAAAATTACACCACCTCACCCCTATTATCTGACGCAAGCATCTGTTCTCGAAGCTCAGTGTACGGTTTTTCTGAGTCTTCGCCAGGTGTCATGATTTGCAACCGTAAAGCAGTACCGGCCGAATGCAAGCGTTGAATAAGTGGCATTTGGTTTTAATCGAGTACAGCTGTGTGTCCCAGACAGTCCGCATTGAGTTGAATGTGGCTCCAGCCATTCCTAAACGAATGGCGAGCTCCTTTTTTGTACTACCGTCTTCGGGGATATGTACGCCGAGGTATCTGAAGCTGTCAACCCTCTCGATGATCTGTTCCGCGCTGGTAAGGGTCCTATCAGAGTCATGACAGGTTTGGTTACACATCACATTGGTCTTACTAGTTGTAATATATTTGTATATATATTTAAATGTCGGCGTTTTAATTTTCAAAATAAATAATCACTAGTACTATTTAACTGTTGTATCAACCGACGCAAAATCCATTATTAATAAACCTTTTATTAGATTCATAATTTTTCGCCATACATAAAATACTAGCAAAGCCCTAATAGCGTTACAATTATAAAATTTGAGCGAATTCGAAAATAATAATTCCACAAAGATTTTCTGACCAAATTTTATATAATCTCCTATTTTAAAAACACAAAAAGGATTATTTATGATTTCACAGTTCACTATAATTATTTATTATTTATAAATATGACCAATTTCAAATCCTTAATGCCTATTACAGTCATTAATATTATTATCATCATAAGTAAATAAATAATTCAGTCACCGTGAAGGCAAATTTTCTTTTATATTGTACTATATCTGATAACTTGATCACAAATATCAACATCGAGCTTCTAGTTCATTAGTCAGACAGCTTCCATTATCTCGTTTTGAGATAATGGTAAAAACAATACACAAATGGTCACCATAAATCAAGTATTATTCAAATGTGTCCGATGAACTATTTCATGAACATGCTTTTACAGATTAGGTGCATAGGTCGGGCTCAGTAGTTGGGTATAAATAAATAATAACCCAGAGAATATTAACATTTTGTAGACGTTTATTGATGTAAGCATTTTTAATGTATTTTTAAATAAATATTTGGTCACTTGAGAGCCGAGTCTATGGCACAGTGGTCATCGTCGTTGGATTTCATGCCGGGCTTCACGTGTTTAAATCCCAGTCCGAACAGCATTTTTTCAATCAATTTATTGATTTCTATTTCTGTTGATGTCAAAAAATTCCCTCTGACCTTTTCAACCCCTAAATAATGGTGCGTAGCCTGAGCGATTAGCTTACCACTAGTCTTATTCTAACCCTATCCATCCCAACTCTCGTCGAAAAGAAAAGAGGTTGAGCAACTGGGTAACAAGCAGTTATTATAGAAAAATATCTCCATTAGGAGAACACACGCTCCACATTGGGAGCGGATAAAAAAAATATAATAATATGATCACTTAACCCAACAGAACGCAAAATTTTACGCATATTCAAGTCCGGTTTTTTTTAAATATTTTTCTAAATTATCTCACCAACAAACAAGACAATCGTTATAGGTATTTAATATACATATAATAAATAACTCATCCGTGCACTTGAACGCCTGAAGATGGCGAATGGCGAAACCCGGGTCGTTAGTGACAAAATCTGTGTGAATGCACATGATTTGAACGATTCAAATTTAATATTGAAATTCCACCAAGCACCTTCAGTCGAAATCTTAAATTATTAAAAAATGTCATTTAGTCACAATTTAAATCTATTTTCGGGTCACTACTTTTATTCATTTTTATTTTGATACATTCAACGCTAAGCAATCTATCTAGAAGGATGTTACCCTTAGAAGTGCATTTGTGGACTTAATGCGTTTTTCGTCTCATTGTTGTAATTTATTTACATCGATTTAATCGAAATCCTCAAAAAAGCATTAAAGGGCCCATACATTAAGGAACTTCGTTCCTGGAACTATTAAGTTATTTCTCAGGAAATTTGTTCCAGAGCATGTTCTTGAACACACTAAGGGTCACATAACGTCATCCGTTGAGGTTGTACAGTGTACCATGTTGTACAGTGCGGCGTCCGAACGAACGTTATTTGATTTAATTGGGTGAAAAAATACGAGTAAATTTAATTACTAATGTTCATAAGCTTTCCACAATTAAAATACCATTATTTTATCATCCACTATGACAGCTTATTCTTATAACATAGATAATTCCAATACAACTTATTATGGTCTATGGTTTATTTTGACATCTGTCACATAGGGAGACATTTTAAAGTCGAAAATAAATCTCTAAAATGACGACCGATGAGTGTCCTACGTATATATTCTCGCAAGTAGTATTCGGTTTTTATGATTATTATTAGATGTATTCCACAATACGTCATAGGTTAGGTATAAAGTCATGACGAAATATACTTTGACAGCTCGTCTACAGCTGTGCGCGCATGCATGTTCCCAGGTTCATGGGAACCTATATCGGGTCACGTGCAATGTTCCACGATACGGCGTGAACACGTAAATTTTTTGTTCCATGACATGTTCTGGAACCATTTGTTCCTTAATGTATGGCCGGCATTAAGAATTCGTGTGCTGATTTCAGAGTAACGCATTTTTGGATCTGTTGCGCTTCAAATCGGTGACTAATAATTGAGGGTATTACTTGCAAACCCGGCTCATTCCAAAGTTCTTGAAACGTTAACCATGAATGTAATTTAGTTGATAAAAATATTTTTTCAAAGTATTTTTAGAAATCAGTCTCAAACATGACTTGATAACATCCAAAATATCATTCCAAAGTAATGTTACACTAAAAATACTTTTAAAATGTACATTACTTTTCAAAATGAAATTCATGTTTAATTTTTAACCGTTTCGGAATACGCCGTGTTTGCAAGTAATACCCTCAATTATTACATAATTTTATGGATAGAAAATTTACGCACGGATAACACCTAGGGTGTGTCGATTTACGCCATTGATAGAGGGAGCGTCGTGGTGTAATTTTGAGCCACTAAAACAACATATAATACATCTTATAGATACACAAACAAATTGCAGCCGGTGTTAATTACGCCTATTGGTGGCGGTCCAATTATCGCGGAATAAGTGAATCACTCAGTACTGGGATGGTGGTATGTATAGGTTCTAATGAAAAACGTACGCTGGTTGGCATACGGCACGGGTGGGTTGGAAAACTAATAATAGGAGTGCTATCGAACGAATGTTGATTTATGTGAAGAGGAAAAAAATACAACAGACTAACTCCCAGGGGTAAAGAACTCTGCTGCTCATGGGGGCGTATCTATTAGAAATTGCAAACGTAATATGTGATTTGATATACCCTGATTTTTAGCTGCACATGAATCATGTTTTCTGAACCATGTTAACAAAAATAGCAGAATAATAAAAACTGAATTTTTAAATGGAAAGGATATTTTTCGATATACTTGTCTTTTTAATGGGGTACGTAAAGTAATCTCCACGAAAATATTTTTTTTCAATGAAACCAAATTTTGTTTAACATGTGAAAATGTTAAGATTTTTAAAAATGTCTGACATGGCCTTACCACTATCGATTTAAAAATAATAAAACCTAACATTTGTAAAATAAAAACGTTTGGTTTCAACAGTTTCAAAAGAGCAAATTGAACAAATTAAAAAAAACAGATCGTAGTCCACCGAAATGAATTTTAAGTATGCTTAATAACATTCAGGCGTATCTATATTTTAACACATATGAGCCCTCTAGAGGTAAAGTGAACTAACAATATAAAATGGTTATACTTTTTTTTTGGAATTATAAGTACTATCTTGACTTGCTGTTTTGGAGGATAGCATATCGACTGTGGAAAGGATAAAGGACGTAACCCACACTTTTACAGGAGGCGCTAAAAACGTGTTTTGATGTATTTGTGACATATGCATATTATGAATTATACACAACCTTGAAGTGCACGGATACTTTTAAACTGGTGTTAAATTGGCATAACCTAATATTAATTGAAGAAATTGTATCGGAAAAACCTTTATTTCAGTGTTTTTTCTTGGTTTTAATTTTTTAAAATGTCATCTTTTTCAAACTTAAATGCTAAATTTAGATACTTATTCGGCATTTTCAGCTTCCATCCTTTTGATAGAATGTGTGTCAAGTTGTATACATTGTGATTATCGAAAAAAGCTGTTTTACAAAAACTGAGAGTTACGTCCTTTTTCCTTTCCACAGTCGTAAATATATTAATTTTACAAAGATAACACTATTACAATGTGTAATATTAGCTGAGGTTACATCCATTTTACGTTACTTTAAAACGTGTTGAATATTAAAACGCATCGAACTTATGTTTTATTTTCTAAAATATCACTTGCTTTTTACTTCACCTCTAATGTGCCCAAATTAATTATGTATTGTAATTTTACTGACATGTACATCTTTGGGGCAAAGAAAAATGTTCATTAACAACGCTTTTCATTATCAATCTATTGGAAAATTTGCTTAAAATAAAAACATTAATAGTCATTGTTATAACCGATGACAAAAGTAGATCAATTACAATCAGAACAAGCGCATAGAGATACATTCATATGAATATTATCATTATTTGTTCGTTGGTAAATATAATATCGTTCGGAAACACTTATCAGGGATAATGAATTACCAGATAGGTCGTCCCCGATGGGAATCGTACGTCAATCAAACGTCATGTCAAATATTAATTGCGTCGACCCTGATATCGCATGTGCGACGGATATATACACCTGGTTATTGAGTGAAAAGAGACGGGGTAGAAAAAGGATTCGATCGAGCAGGGTTGTCAAACTAGTTTCAATTGAAGATTTTAGGATGTTAAATTTGAAATTACAAAAGGTTGATTCGAAACGTTGTTTATTCATGACTAAAACGTCGATATAGGTGAGAATATCTGCACTACGTATCTGTATATATTGTCTTACGCGTAATTTTACAACTCGATTTATTAAGAAAGAAATTGTAAAAGCTTTTAGCTTAAAACATTCATAATGGCGCTGGAGAACAAAGTGTCAAAAAACTGACAAATAAGAATAGTTATCAAAATATAGTCTACGACCTACGCAAATTATATAATATATAGAATAATAAGAATCCCGTTACCCAATAACCGCAATTTTCAATAATCAATTGTTTTAAAAAAAATCAATGTATTTTTATTCATTGTTCACTTATTTCGAGTAAAATTAGTGTAATGAAGGGTTTTATCTAAGTGTAGAATTTTAACGAAATAATGCATACCATTAATTGTACTTGAAAGACTATGTAGTGTGGCTTTTGCTTCTCAAAATATCTACAATTAGAACGTTGTAGTTTTAGATTTACAACTATCGCTGATCTTGTTGTGACACATATTAACCTTTAGAGGAGTGGATAGATTTATACAGACCTTACTTTAATTTACTGCCTTTTCTTAACATCAAATTTTCTTAACTTTTCTTAACATGACAATGTAATACTTAGAGCATATATATGCTTACAGACAGACACTCCTGTGTTGAGTTAAAACTACTTTTATACTCGTTTACAGAAAAATGGCGCCGACGTACATGTACGTCCATACTCCTCTAAAGTTTAAATATCGACTGTGGAAAGGAAAAAGGACGTAACCCACACATATCAAATTTTACAGGAGGCGCTAAAAACGTGTTTTGATGATTTTGTGACATATGCAAATAATGAATTATACACAACTCTGAAGTGCACAAGTATTTCAATCTTTTTTCTTTGTTTTAATTTTTTACAAGGTCATTTTTTCAATCTTAAAAGCTAAATTAAGATACTAATTCGGCATTTGCAGATTGCATCCTTTTGATAGAACGTGTATCAAGTTTGATACATTGTGATTATCGAAAAAAGCTGTTTTGGAGAAACTGTGGGTTAAGTCCTTTTTCCTTTCCACAGTCGATATGGTAATAACCGAGACAGAAATTTTTGACTATTTTTTATTATTATTATTATTATTTAATGAATTAAAAATTTGCATCACCTGTGTACTTAAACAAAACGAGAGTGATTTAAAAAAAAAACATCGACAGATTGTGATAACTGTTATAAAATTTTATAAGATGGACTATGAAAGAATAATCCATTTTAAAATCCGACCCATTGCTTGGTGCTGCTGCTCTTTGTTACACGAAATTTCTCAAATTCAAATTCAAATCAACAAAACATTCTAGTATACTCATTTTTTTTCGAGCAAATTATTGCATAGGCTACAACTTAATTTCGAGTAAATCCTGAAGTAATTTAGCAATCGGATTTATTATGCTTTACCTGTCATGATCATTATAAGTTACTGTAAATTGAAAACGTTTGTTGGAATTCGGGTAGATAAAAACAACTCATATATGTTTCAATTTCAGAGCGTGCTGGCGATACTCTTAATGGACAAGATTAAGTGCAACATTATTTTTTGAAATATGATTGAATTTTTTTTACTATATTTTAATCGCACTGTTAAAGAACAATACTTCGAGACGCTATTTTGAGCCGTCACTGGTCGGCATGAAAACAGAGGCGCACAGCAAAAATAATTGAATAGATAAAACGAAAGCACGAGTAGGTATGCCTTTGTCGTGGGCCTATGGCAATGTTTAATTGCCGTACTAAAAAGATGTCCCGGGCCTTATAACTTTTCCTACTGTAATAATAGGGATTGAAACGGCCTCCACGTTTTTAAATGATTGCATTTGGGTAGAGACAGTACCGGCTTAGGTATGTAAATGCCACGCAAAAGTAATTTGATTAATTGATTAAAATAATCAAACGGCGTGCAATTATTTTATTATCATATTTTTTTTTTTTTAAATATTCGATTCCCATAAGTAATATGTAAACTCATTGTTAACCCTTTTCTTACTATGCAAAAAAAGCACGCGCTCCTGAGCTGTGTATCCGTAACACATCAGGCAAACGGGAGTGAATCATGACAATTATATAACACTACTACAATATTTATATTATTGCATTACTCAATGCGTAAATGTATAAGGGAGGAATACCTGAATTTTAAGCTGATTATTTATTATATATACAGAGAAATGTATACGATAAGAAGGTATGATTACTATTAACACATCTTAGTTAAGAAAAGGTTAAATAATCCACGATGTTTTTAAAACGAGAAATAGTTTTGATTCGCTTAATCCTTCTCCTCGAGGAGGGTAAGGAAACAAGATAAAAACGTCCAAAATGTGCAATATGTTTAGTAATAATTAAACAAACCACTATTTAAATAAAAGATAAATAGTTGTTAGTATGTCGCTTAACCTCTCTCTTCGAAAAGGGTAAGAAACCAAGATAAAATTGTCCATTCCCTATGTAGAATATATAAACTTATAATTAAACACATCACTACTTTAAAAAAAAAACGGAAAATTGTTGTAAGTAACCCGCGTAACCTCTCTCTTTGTGTAGGGTTGGAAAGAGTTATATCAGCAGTTATTCGCCCTTTTAACGCCCCATTTTTAAGATTGGAGTAAAGGTGGTTGGGGTGGGGTGGGGTGTAAACTTCAACAGCATCAATTCACTCCTTCAAATAAAAATACATGAAATCGATTAAAAAATCAACGCAAATTAGTTTCCGTTCCGCGATTTGTTCCTGTGATACGCCAACCGTGTAGAACGAAATCTCTTGAACATTGACCATCCGGCCATAGGATTGTCATGAAGCTATTTTACAAGCATAAAATATTAACCTTTTTTCAATTTTTTAATTTAATCACTGCACGAACCTGATATTTTAAAATGTTTTGAATGCTTAGTAAAAAAATAAATACAGATAAACCTGTTGCTTAGTAGCAGTCAATGATTTATCTAAATAATATTATTTTATCGAATTCGTCTTCATCTTTGCTCTGACTTAAGTAAAATAGTTTATATTTTACTAATTGTACGTCAGACAATTAACGTACCTTATCGGAGAAGACGTTAAAATTGGGACAAGAAAGCTCACATTGATATAAATATGTGATTCTGCTGTCATATGTCACTTCTACTCATTTAGTTGAATCTAAACTATATTATCTAGTATAAAATAAAGCTTATAACATAGCATTAAGGCAGAGTAACCACCTCGTTCATTTAAATACAAATAGATATCATGTAAAAATAAATTGTGTTTTTTTTAATATCACAAAAAAGTACGGGTTTAATTTGGTGACGCTACATTATCCACGACTTTCGTGCCACCTTTTATGTTCCCTGAGAGAATGATGTGGAGGCTTCCCTCGGAGTATATAGCTGGAAAAGGGGGTTGAAAAGGTAGGTAAAAAGGGTTTTCAGTGGTTGGTTCTGGTTGCTTCTCATTTCGGTAGAGGTTTCTAAACCTCCCTCCATGAAAAATAGACAATGATATCGTGAAAATAATATGCTCTTCCTAGTAGTTTTTTCTTTGTTCGGTGATTTATTTCGTAGTTTTTTTTTTCAATTAAAACTTGGATGGGTTATATTCAAGACTAATGCCATTCATAACTTCATCTCTGTTGGCAACCAATGACATATATATATCATACTTATATGTTTTTTTCAATTATCGTATTTTGATGATAACTGATTTATAATTAAACTAAGATATTCGTTAACCATTACAGCTTCTGCATACAAATACTATGTATTAAAACTATTAACAATTATCTTGCTGAATTCTTAACATAATATTATATCACTTTTAGGGTGTTCACTGTCAATACTTGGTGGAAAGGCATTATATTAATAAAAACAATAATCCTTTGTACTTCATTCCACTTTATTTAATATGTCAGGACCGGTTTCGCTCATTGCGAGCATTGTCAACTGATAAGAAATATAATTTAACAATGCTATTTATACAAAATTGAAAAGTTATACACAACAGTTGGCATTGAAAAGAAAAGCGGGAAAACATAAAACTATCATTAAGCATATTCATATCATTAAGCATATTCACTTTATTAATGTAGCATTTTATCACTTTGTCAAAAATTTCCCAAATTTTAATTATGTTTGTAATTAGTTTCAATCGCATTCTGAATTTATGAATCTGGGATGACTTTTTAATTATATGTTAGATGTGTTGAACATTTTAATTTTGTGTTATTTTAGAATCACTTTAATGTAATTGGCAATTTCTTTTCAATGCCAACTGTTGTGTATAACTTTTCAATTTTGTATAAATAGCATTGTTAAATTATATTTCTTATCAGTTGACAATGCTCGCAATGAGCGAAACCGGTCCTGACATATTAAATAAAGTGGAATGAAGTACAAAGGATTATTGTTTTTATTAATATAATATTATAGATTTCTTCCTAGTGAATGACAATTAAATTCATAATATACACTCACGTTAAAATACTTTTGTTAGATTTTACAAATCGAGAGCATATAAGGTGACAAGGGCAAAACTACAAAACACACCATTTATTTTATTTTTTTATTATTTAAAACGTATATTATATAAATGCAACTAAATACAGTTGAGAGATCTAAGGTTTGCCTTTATAATAATTTTGTTTTGAACAAAATATAGAAATACTGAATAAAATAAATAAAATAGACAAAAGATTAGTATTTTTTGTACTTTTACTCTCGTCACCTTAAGCCCTCTAAATCATAGTTTATCAACCATTTTGGGCCCGTGGCCCTTTTAGAGACTCACATTTTCCGTGGCCCCCATACCTAACAGCTCTTCTCGGAATTTCAAAATATTTTGTCACTTTCCAATTTCAAAAACTCAGGAATTTACGGAATTCCCAAAATGAAAAGACGCTAGACCTTTTTTGTTTTTTAGATTTTACAGGAATTTGCCTGAAACCCCCTCAAACTGTGCGGTGGCTCCCCTAAAGCTATTTTTTCTTTGTTGCCCATTTTGATGCCAATATTCAATAAGCCTGATGTAGTATTCGTATTAATATGTACCATTGTCTTTAAAATTATCTTCATATTGTTCCTAAATAGTTTTAGAAAGAAAAAAAACATAAACGTGCCTTAAAGATTTTACTAGAAAAGTTTAAGTCTTATTATTTTATGATATTTTGTGCTGCTGTGAATTATCAAAAACGCTCATTAGGTAGCTGTGTGTTGTACTTTCGCGGTTGAACTCCAGCAGTAAAGTACCCATATGCATAAATATGGCGTGTCCTTTTTCGAGCGCCTTGAAAAAGGGATTTCGTTTGAATTTATTCCGCCCTTATGTTTTGGCCGCACCGTGCGTCGCGGTGGGCCATTTAAATTGTGCAGAATTAGGGAAAACCGACACTCCGAATAATGCGGCAGGGCCGAATCTGGGGGCGACTTGACAAGAAGTATTCGGTTCACCGCGCGAGGGTTGACGGATCTGGGGAGTGTCGCACTCTTTAATGCGGCGCCGGAGTCAGCGTAAAATTTTGTTTTCACTTGTGAAAATCGTAACTGAAAGAATGTTATAAATTCTACGACATGCATTTAAATAAATGTGAAATATAAAAATTTACCGTCTTGCTCTACATTTATCTAGATCGCTGTTAAATAAATCAGTCAATCACCAATGCTAAAACGCTTACAACGCTAATGTAACTAATTATAAATAAAAACTTAATATTTAAACTAATTTTCTTTGAATAGTCCCGTATTTATTATCGTTCCCAATGACACTTAAGTCAAGTTATTAAATATAAATATATTAGGATGTTAGATTAGATGTATTGTGTATCTCTTATATGGCAGTATATGTAGCTTTTTAAATAAATAAAAGCTTATATGTGGAACTAAAATACTTTGATATTAAATATTAAGTAATCCTTAATTATGTCTTCTATAATACGACTCTAGTTTTTTTTATAATTTGGTGTCTCTGAATTTCGAATGAATCTTATTTTCAATCATGTAGTTATTTTATATTTTATTATTGGTATTTAAAAATCCAACACAGCACAGTCAACACGCACACACTCTTTTTTTTAAATTACACAGTTCACATCGCATTGAGTAAATTTTGGCAAAACACCACTAATGAACTCGCATTCAAGATTCCGTAAATCATCTTTGTTTTTTGCAGTTAAAATACATTTAAAAAATAATGTTTTCTATTCAGTTAGTAATGTACAATATCGCACTATTAAATACATATTGAAATGTATTGTGCGTGTTCTGTGACAAAGGAGGTCTTTTCTCATTTTTCTATTATGTTTTCAATATTCAATGGTTAAACAAAAAAGGATTATGTGCTTTTTTTATAAATCAAAATAACTAAATTATAGTATGATGCGTTACCTAAACCCAGTGTTTTTTTAAACAAAAAAGGTGTAGAAATTCACTTCTTGCAATGATTTTTTCTTATTCGTGTCCGATACTAATAGACGTATTTCAACAAAGTTTTCTTACGAGAACTGCTTGTTACTCAGTTGCACGAACTCTCTTTTTGTTTCATGAAGTGCAACTCCACGAAAACGCAAATCGCCTACAGCAGCAGCGCATATGTAAAACAGTCCAAATTATGTTTCCTCTCTTCATAAACTTAAACTAGTGCTTTTATCTTTTTTGATTAGTAATATAAAGGTTCGTATTGTCATCACAGTTAAGGCGACTCAGTAGGAATGCAAAACTTTAATTTGACCTACAGCATAAATATTGCACTGACTTAAATAAGTAACCACCACAATACGTATTTTTACAGTATCAAAACAAGCAAAACATTTTTCTATTTCATTACAAAAATAACAATACCACCTAACACACGAATGGGTATTTAGACAGTTATAAAGGTTTTTCATATAAAACAATTTGTATTAATATTAGATATCGACGAAAATCAATAAGTATTTATTTATCTTCATAGCCAAGACTGACAATCTAATTTACTTCCCCAAATATCTGTTGCAACAATTATATGTAACTGAAACTATACGTTAATTATATATTCCTTGAAAATGCTTTATATGAGGTATTGCTACATGTAAGCAACAGTAAGCTATCGTACTAATAAATTAAATCATGAGACGGCTTTTGCTAAAGGTAACAAGAGACGCTAAACAAACCATACAATACAAATTTCTCAAACTTTCTCTTATATATTGAATTAGTTTTTATTTTTAATTTTGTATAACCTATTTTTTATGATATTGATTTGTTATTATATTGATGAATACAGTTTTGAAAAATAATTTTGTTGCATAAAAAAGTTTAAAACATAAAAAATATTGACATAATAAGATTAAAATAGAAAAGTATTTAGTTCTAAAAGAATTATAAGTTGCAATTGATAGTTATTTCTGGTTCGCGCTATAGTTGACCATGAATTTAATCCGAAAATTATCTTAACTATGTCTTATCGTGTGAGACAAAAAACTTCGATATTTTTAAATTATTATATGTTAAGTAATCGTTCTTAACAAATCGATTGAACATGTCGCACAGTGACTTCTTTACATTTTTTTATTAATAGCATCTAAAATGTATTGCGGATTCTATTATATATTTCTATTGACCTTTTGAATCTAAGATCCAAAATCTCAGGATGATACATTAGTTCCAGAAAGTGGCGCGTAAAAAAAAGCTCATTTCATATAATTTGATAAATCGGTTTCAAATCCGTGTGAAAAAAGTACCAAAAATGTATGAAAAAACGTAACGGTTTATCCAAAATAATCGAGTAAAAAAAGTATTGGGTGTATATTTTATTGAATGCAAATAGTTTTACTTCAATATTCTATAGTCTAACTCAATAAGGAAGAAACTAAATGAATATTAGACCAGATCAAAAGTAGTCATTCAAATAATTTATATTGAATGCATAGATATATTTGTATTTCTTTATATAATGTTTGAGAACTTTCTTTACTGCCAATTTGCATGTTCGACGACATGCAGGGTTGTGACATATTAACATATTTTCCAATATTTTTTTGTTTCTAATAATAATGTGTTTTTTTTACGTTTATCGACGAACTTTGTTTTTTTAGCGAAAATCTTCCCCATTTGTAAGCGGCATAAAACTTTTGAAACATAGAAATGATTCATAAATACTAATGTAAAAATGCTTTTATTCATCTATTATTACTATTAGATACAAATATCTATAGATAGAATCTCTGTTTAAAAGCATTGCCAAATAATTATTTTAAAATACTTATCCATTAAGCCAGTAGTTTCCAACTTTTGTGTTAATGCGCTTCCCTTTGAAAAAAAATATCTTCGCGCCTCCCCATGCTTTATTTTCATAGAGACACGTTTTAAAGGGTAAATAAATATTTTGGACTGTTCGCGCTTCTTTTTACAATAGTCCACGCTTCCAAGGTTGGAAATCGCTGCATTAAAGGGTGCAAGGGTGTCCAACCTTTTTTTTTTCTTAAGATCGACTTTTCAATCTTAAGTTTTCTCGCGATCGACTTCTACCATGATTCTTGTAACAATTTTTATTTAGTAGGGTTTTTCCCTTCTTCAATCTTAGAAATGTTTATTTTAAATGCGAAATACATACAATTAGATATATTAGACATATATTAGGTATATGCTTACAAATAATTCAATTTTTGTATATTTTATATTTAAATTGTATATTTTTTCCAAATTCACGGAAGCTTTCGGGATCAAACAAATTATGCTTTGGAGTCAACCGGTCGATCGCGATCTACCGGTTGGACATCTTAAGAAGGTCTTTAGAAGCATCGCTAATGAAAAATACATTATTGTATTATAAATAATAATATTACTTGTCAGCGCTTTGGGCAACCCTAACCCCAACCGATATAGCACGTTTTTTTTGGCAGAATAAAAAAACATTGCTTTGATTACCTCTAATATTCGTTGACCAGTGATTTAATATTTTTTAATAAAACATTGGACGCGTCCACTCCATACCACGTACGATCTCAGACTGAAGCTCAAACTGAAGCATAGTAGGTAAGAAAAGGCATCTCCGAAAAATGGTTACCATTTATTGGTATTATCATTTTTATTTATTTTTTTTTGCTTTTAATGTAAACAATAAAATG
This sequence comes from Himalopsyche tibetana, assembly GCA_030503985.1. Taxonomy (NCBI): domain Eukaryota; kingdom Metazoa; phylum Arthropoda; class Insecta; order Trichoptera; family Rhyacophilidae; genus Himalopsyche; species Himalopsyche tibetana. The sequence goes on along the minus strand of JAPJYX010000002.1, from coordinate 35,412,308 downwards.
GTTTTTTATTTCAATTTTTTTTAGAAGTATATATGATACAATTATGCTTTAAAAATCAGTCAGAAAAAGTGGGAAAAATGGTACATTTCAAATGGCTGTATAATCATTATATACGATAAATTAGAAATTCTGCTCAAATCACTTTCTTAAACCAATCTTTATCTGTATTTCTTTCTAAGACTTCAAACTTCGGTATCTTATAATAAACCTTAAAACGATCTTCGCGTAAAGTAGTTGAAAAAAATCCAAGTCAATGTTTTACCGTGTAATCTTGACATTTTTACTATTTTCATAAAAAAAAAATGCAATAGTGTAAAAAAGCGTTTGGAAAATGTAATTATTGAAAAAAAAATTTTTTTAAGTGAACGGTTCACGAGATTTCGTCGATGGCAAACGATCGATTTACTCTGTTTTCAGGCGTAAAGGTACTATATCCTCTTAAGTTCTTGTATGTCTGAAAATTAGTCATAACAATTCTCGGGAAGCGTAACACAGTAGTACAAGGTTTTGAATTAAATTTTGCAAATACATACGTATTGCATGAAACATTAAAATCGCCGAGAAAAAAGGTTTCTGAACGCCGTTTCACCGCGTTACATGGGAAAAAAAGCACTGCCTTAACCTAAAAACAGGAATAAGCACGATAAAAAGCGGCACAGTAGTAATTCTGTATCTCACGTAACAGCTTTTGAAAACACTTCACGACTATTTATCAGTCACAAGTCTAACCCTGGAAACTTTGTATTTTATATCATACTTGTTTGTGCTTTTGAGTACAAGCAATTAGTTCCATAGGGTTGGCAAGAATTTTTGGAAACGTAAAGGTCCTCAAAACACCCTAGAGCGTTTATAAAGTTTAAATTGTTCAACTTTTTCGACATTTTACGATATATAAGGATCATTATGTATAAATTAGACTTTGTTACTTTGTTTGAAAAATAGGTAGTTTATATCCGGGAAAACCTGTGTTAGATGAAGAATATTATATAAATAAAACGTCAGTCAATCATTTTAAATCAAAAGAATAAGTAAACGCGTAAAAAAAGGCAGTTGATAAATCTATCATGTGCTTTCATTGTATTTTTTTTATATGAATCTTATAATCGATAGTTAATAATGGTACATTTATTTTCAATTAACATAGTAAATAGAAATTGATGATAATGTAAACACACTTCTTAACTCAATATTAATTGCAGAAGTAAAATATTCGTTTTTGTCACGTAGAGCTTTTTATGCCATGCTTCACGAATTCTTTTCATTTTTTCATACGAATCTCATAATATAATTCTAAAATATGTCTAGTTGTTTTATATAGCTTTATACTTTATTCAGTATTCGCCGAGGTATTTGTACTCGTGTTTGGTAAAATCACACGATCGTTAAAATCCTATCCTTCCTTAGGGACCAAATTCAGGCACGCATGTTTGAACCCAATGGCGGAAGAGTTGCTGGGTATTTTAGTCCACCGAGAATAGATAGTCTCGTGATGTAAACACACCGAAAAACTTATATTTCAAGTATTTAGGTTTTGATTGCTGTGCTTAGTAACGTTATCACTATCTACTAAATACACTGTATCTATTTGTAAAAAGTCAGCCAAAATCACACATCTTCTTAATATACGACCCAACAGTGTATTATTTTAATAGTTATATCAAGTAAGGACTACGTCATTTCCCTTCAATTCAAGAACCCAACGATGGAAGGTAGGTTTATACTACATTGATAAAATATCCCAGCTTTTCTTTCGTCTCATGATACTAAAAAGCGGTGTGCAGCATTCCATATTGGAGAATCGTTCTCATTGTTTATATCTGTCGGATCGAAGTGCATAATTATGTTGATTGAAAAAGCTTCCATAAAAGCAAACGTCATTTGTGACTAGTATCTAGCACAACTGTATTTGAAGTATCAAGGATTCAAGGGGATGTCTAAATACCTAGCATTATTCACTACTGTACTAAGCGCAAAAGAGATATCTACATTTCAGGTATATACGACGAAAGTGGCTATTTTTTTTCTCTTGCGTACGTACTAGGGCATCCAATCCCGGGATCCGGGATCCCGTAATCCCGGGATCCCGTTCAATTTTCTGATCCCGAAATTCCGGGATTGAGATGGCCGCGATTCCGGGATTTCGGGATTGAGAAATTTTGAGCAAATTCTCGAAATTTACACGAAATTGGCAAATTGAAGATTTCAAATTCCTCGGTGAGCTAAAAAAAAAAAGGAGTTTTCGTGAGATTCTGGGAAAAAGTATACCAAATCGAAGATTTCAAATTCCTCGGTGAGCTAAAAAAAAAAAAAAGGAGTTTTTGTGAGATTCTGGGAAAAATTGAAGATTTCAAATTCCTCGGTGAGAAAATCTCAATCCCGGAATCCCGGGATTCAAAATAAATCAATCCCGGGATTGGAAAAAGGCTTCGGGATTGGATACCCTAGTACGTACGCTCTCTCTCGCTAGTAAGTTTGTCCATGAATTTTCCATCAACTTTATTCTTTTCTTAATTATAAACATATACATTATTTCACTTCAATTCTAATTCATCTATTTTCTTTTTTTTTACAGGTATGTCTTCGATGTTTATTAGTACTACCTACTGAATGATTCTTCTATACTTTTTTGGTAAGTAATTTTACACGTTATATAACGATATGTATTTACGAATGTAGGGCTATATAAAAATAAGAAATTTTGACAAGCACTATTTTTTTTAACTATACTACCAGTGTATTTTTCTGAATACATACATTACATGAAATTTACTAAATTATATTATGACATATATGACTCATTTTCCTATTTTTTTGACATAAAAGATTTTTTAGAAAGATAGTTATTTAATATTCAATCCAATCTTGTTGACGATGTTTATTCTACGATTTTAAACAAATTTAGTCGCGTATCTATCGATGGAAAAACGAACCCATCAAAGGTCGGGGTGCTAATTTTTTAAAACGGCCTGTTATCGAATACAAAAACCTTTCGAAGCAATCCATCAAAATACGTCCTTCAGAAAACACAGACCGCTGTTGATATTCATAATATTATCCGCTGGACCGTTGCCTAAAAAAGGTTGACCTCCTCTGATAGGTCACGTTCTGCAAAACCCAGCTTTAGTGTCCCATAGGCACGTTTTATGAGTCCCGCTCGGACCTCGTTCTTGGCCAGTGGCGTGGCAACATTATTCCATTTAAATGTAAATGTTTTGTCTACCTAACTTAGTATTTTTAGGATAATATCCAATAGAATCATTTATAAAAAAAGGTCAAGATTTTAATAAATTTGTCATAGGTTTGGTTACACTGTTTGCATTTATTAAATGTATAATATATTTTATTGTACATCCTATTAATCAAAAAAATAAGAATTCTTATATTGTTAATGAATAATAAATTAAAATAAAACTATTTCATTACACTAAAGTTAAATAATAACACGGAACACTTACATACTTTTTTGGCACGGTTGTAATTTTTTTTATGAATTGTCTTTCAATTATTTTATTTATTTAAATATAAAACTAAAAATAATTTCACAGTAATTACAATTTCCAGGTTCAGTTTCTTTAATAATATTAAGTTGTAAAAGTAGTAGTAATAAAATAAATAATTTAATTTAATTTAATCACGAATTATAGAAACTCATTCACTATACAAATGGAATAATTGCATTATTGCCCCTGAAATCTTTGTATTTATTTATTACGACAAAACACTCAACATGCGATAGAACCTTTTAGTGCCACTCTCAGTATCGTAGATCCCCTAAGGGGAAACTCGAATAAGGCGTAGCACGCCTTTGCTGCCAGCTCTTGTACCTTATTTTTAGACCTTATTTATTATGAAGGGGTGACTTTTCATTTTTCCTCTCCAGACCGAAGGATTATTTCCGCCCTTGTAGCTTATGATACCGCCGATTGACTTTCGCACATTTCACATTGGATCCCACGGTAAAAACGTCAAATGTAATTAATAATTTTCTCTAAATATTATAACATATGGGGTGACATGTGATATTAAACGTCTTTTCTAATGATACCTAATTTTTTAAAGTATAATTTGTTTACTTTTAGGGTGTTCACTGTCAATACTTGGTGGAAAGGCATTATATTAATAAAAACAATAATCCTTTGTACTTCATTCCACTTTATTTAATATGTCAGGACCGGTTTCGCTCATTGCGAGCATTGTCAACTGATAAGAAATATAATTTAACAATGCTATTTATACAAAATTGAAAAGTTATACACAACAGTTGGCATTGAAAAGAAATTGCCAATTACATTAAAGTGATTCTAAAATAACACAAAATTAAAATGTTCAACACATCTAACATATAATTAAAAAGTCATCCCAGATTCATAAATTCAGAATGCGATTGAAAGTAATTACAAACATAATTAAAATTTGGGAAATTTTTGACAAAGTGATAAAATGCTACAATTATAAAGTGAATATGCTTAATGATATGAATATGCTTAATGATAGTTTTATGTTTTCCCGCTTTTCTTTTCAATGCCAACTGTTGTGTATAACTTTTCAATTTTGTATAAATAGCATTGTTAAATTATATTTCTTATCAGTTGACAATGCTCGCAATGAGCGAAACCGGTCCTGACATATTAAATAAAGTGGAATGAAGTACAAAGGATTATTGTTTTTATTAATATAATTTGTTTTTCGTACTATTGCGATAAAAAAAGTGTAATGTGGTTCGATTCTACTATATGAAAACAGAACATATTATATTTTTTTACTGTTTTAAGTTTGAATTTATGTTTTGTTTGTACGACGAAACAATTAGGCTAATTTTAGGTTGTTTTCAATTATTTAAATATATTGAACGGACTGAAAACTTAATAATACAAACAATTTAAATTGTTTAATATAATGTTAAAAATAAAATTTCTGTTTAAAGTTCGTATTTAATAAAAAAAAATATATGTAATGGATATACCAGCCGGATCAATTTTAAATCGAAATTTACTCAGAGAAAGTAACTTGCATCAGGCAACCTGTTCACTTGACACATTTAAAGAGCTTTGACCCCCTCGCCCCCCTTCATTGTCAGGGACTCGCGTTTTACGAGTGTCCTCGTCGGAGTTTATTTATTTTTATCCCGCGATGAGGGGAATTTTCATTTTTCATCCCGATTTAAAAGGAGAAATAAGGGAAATTTTTATGTTCTTCGATGCTTTTGTGCTTTACGCAGGAGTTTTCTTTGTTCGTTTTGTACGTAGGTGCGAAAAATATGACTGCCTATTTATAGGAAAAAGCTGACCCACTTCTGGCACGTGATTTTGTTTAAGGATATGTTTTGTATCCCGCTTTAAAAAAGATAAATTTTACAGAAGTTAATTTTATCTATGATATACTAATAAATGGTTTAAAGAAAATAGTTGATTGTACAGGCTTATTTTACCCAGGTTCAAATTTAATTAAAAGCAATTACTCAAATGGTATCAGAAATAATGAGTATTTTACGTCTTAATTTATTTTTTATATCTTCCATTAATTATCTCTCTATTCCCCTTTCTGCCGATTAAAAAACAGACAAGTAATAAATGAATGCCAATTCTAAGAGTGATTGCTTTTTTAATGTGTTTTAATTTTATTCTTCTTGATAGATTGTTTTGAAATTATATTTCTTTATAGTTAATAAGCTAAATCTAAATTTGCATTTGTGTACTACTTGTATTACAGTAATTATTGTTCTGGAAGCCAATGCTTATCAATAGTGATGAATGTGCTACAATTTTTCCATAACCTCACATAAATTTGTATAATAAATTTAATTGCTATAAAATATCAATGATTCTAGGCCGAAAATTTTACCTATTTGTTAAGTCATTAAATTTCCTTTTATACAAAACAATACACGAGTTATATTATTGTATTATAAGGAAACAATTCAAAAAATATATTTGTGATATATTTTTTTTGCGTTTTTGAATAATAAAGATAACACCTTTTTGCATTCAATTACATCAGCCTTTTTCCTTATTCGACTCTTGTATTAAAATTATCAAAAATAACAAAACAATAAATTGATATTCAATGCGTTCCAGACTTTTCCTGTTAAGAGAATGTCACAAACTTTAAGCTGCTTAGAGTTGTTATTCTTTCATATCGACTGTGGAAAGGAAAAACGACGTAACCCACAGTTTTTTCAAAACAGCTTTTTTCGATAATCACAATGTATCAAACTTGATACACGTTCTATCAAAAGAATGTAAGATGCAAATGCCGAATTAGTATCAAATTTAGTTTTTAAGTGAAAAAGATGAGCTTGTGAAAATTGAAACCAAGAAAAACGACGGAAAAAAAGGTTTAACCTAGAGAATTTCTTTAAATAATATTAGATTATGTCAATTAAACACCAGTTAAAAAGTCTCCGTCCACTTCCAGGTTGTGTATATTTCATAATTTGCATATGGCCCAAAATCATCAAAACACGTTTTTTGTGCCTCCCGTAAAATTTGATATGTGTCGGTTACGTCCTTTTCCACAGCCGATATATATAAAAAAAATCTTTTTATATTCCGTTTAGGCCCTTTTTTTAGAATAACAAAATCGTAGCATTTTGACAATTTTTATTTCCGTCCCTGAATTGATACATAATGATATGTGAAAAGCAAACATTCAAAAAGTTATTTTTCACACAAATACAGAGCTTGTGAAATGATGATATTAGTGTTGGAGAAATCACGGTGTGCTTTAATATTCAAATCATTTTTTGTAGGAAAAAACCTTTTTGGAACACTTATTGTGATTTGCATTCATAGATTTTATTATGGACTATCAGTACTGACATTAAATGGTATTTTTCAAAATTTACTTTTTGAATGTTTGCTTTTCATGTTTTTATTAAACGTACACGACTTAGATAATTCTTATGCAGCATAAAATATATGTACATATATTCGATGATTAATTGCGATTTTGCATTGTTTAAATTAACGCTAAAAGTTATAAAGTATTGAAAAAAAATATTTAAAGTCCTTGATGGACATCATGTCAAGTAGCGGTGCAACTTTTACTTTTTTTAAGATGAGCTTGTAGTACTTATAATAACGTGTAAAAAAAACTGCTTTTTACTTGAAACCTTTTATTACAAAATCTTCAGGCTGTCAGTATTCCGTCAAACAACTTTCTTCTTTCATCACGATAAAAAATCTTTATGCACTAGATTTTAGTACACGGAAATAAAATTTTCTCTTGCGGAAAGCCTTCTCGTTCTAATTATGATAATTGACAAGGTGGGGCGAATTTACTGATATCGTGGTAAGGTACACATTTGATTAACAACGTTAATTTAATAATGACAAATACTTCAGTATATTTTTTAAGAGTGGAATTATTAACCCTTAAATGAACAAATGACTACGAAAAGTACATTTTTTTGGCTTTTTCTCAAAATAGGAATCGATTTTACCTTTTATTCTTATATCCAATGATATTAATTCAAAAAATGTCTAATCTACACGTGCTAAACCGTTATAAACTACATTCGAACAGAGCAAGCTGGAGTTTTGGCTGTCATAGATTTTCGACCAGTATTTAATACAGTTTTTACAATAAAAAAAAACATGGTTCACACTAATAGCATTAAGTAGTTTAATTGTGTGATATAGTTGATTGTGTATTTGAAATGTTGCCTTTTTGTAAACTGAATAAAAATCATGTTTTATCTCTCTAATACCTAGGTGCTGTTTAAGAATACAAAGTGTTTTTGGATAAAAATATAATATATTAAAATTTTTATAATTTATTGTTACTGTACTTATTTAACAGTAAAAAATCATGCATCAAGGGTTAAAACACGCGCGGCAAAAGAGTTATATGTTACATAATATGATACAAAGATATTTAAGTAAAAACAAAATGATAATATTATGCCAGGAAAATATATTCACGGCTAAACGATATTTTTGTGTGAGCTTATTATTTTTTTCATGTTTAAATAAAATAACACACAAAATATTTTTTTGGAAGGTTCATAAAATAATATTGATATTAAATTACTAGTGTATTCTTTTTTTTGTCCAAAATTCGGATTTTAAAAATATAAAGTTGTTTTCAGTTTAAGACTCATATTTTTTTGAAAAGACCTAATACCAGTAACTCAAGCATCGAAAGAAGCATTTCTATGTGTGTTAGTAAAGTGTTACCCCGACATAAAATAATCTTGAGATTCATGAAAGCTTTTTTAAACGAATTAAATTGACCAGGTGATCAAAGTGATTCAAGGCAAGCTGTGCTTTGTTGTCCAAAAACCCGTATATCTATTATAAATCCGATGTAAAAAGTGAACCCTATTCCCCAGTCCACCTTTTGCATCTTGTTTCGGACTACTAAATGAAACAATAATGAAATTAAGCAGTATTGCCAGGTGTAATCGAACAGGCTGCTGTGAATGTTTACCGCACCTGCATACAATATATTTCCACCTGTCGAGACGCGTGCGAGTCCTCTGAAAATACACAGCCTTATTTCCAAGGAAAGCGTCGTCCTAAAAGCGAGGCAATAATACAATATTGTAAAGAGGATTATAACTTTATTTCAATCGTTATACAGTTGATATTTGGCTCAGCTTACTAATAAGTTTGCCGATCACTGGTTTAGGTTATGGAGCTCATGGTCTCAAACCCTAGTATGAATAGTTAAATAAATTGATTTTTAAATCGTTTATGTTTGAGAGTATGAATTGCTGTGATATTTGTAATTCCCTCAATTCAATCTTATACTAAAAATGCAATGTGGGTTGGGCAATAAGCTAACCACTAGTTCTTCTAAGCCACATCCTTGTACATCATTAAAAACAAGGTCAATTAATTGAATAAAATTGAGTTCTAGTAACAATAATTCTGTTGAGGTAAATCTAATCGCTGTTAGGTTAGTCGCCTACTGTGCCCCAGTTCGTTGTTGCTTGCTCCACCGATCACGCAGATCTGATTCAAGAATGATTCAATTCAAAGTTGTGATCAAAGACTGAGTGTTTGTGATGTCAATTCACATTATTTCCTCCTCCCATCCTTCTGATCCTTAAATAACTGGGTGTAGCAATAGCGATTAGTTAACCACTAGTCCTGTTCTAGCCTTATCCTTCTTTTCCTACTACTCACTTTGAAAAAAAGTGAGATTGAGCGACTGAGTAACAAACAGTTCTCGTAGAAAAAACTTCTGTTGAGATATCTCCACTAGGAGGCCATGCTCCATATTGAGAGCGGGCATGGATAAAAAATTTAATTAGAAAATTCATTGGGTGCAGAAATGTTTAAAAAATAATATTTATTAATAAATAGTAAGTAGCATACACCAAAAACTCTATATCAAATATCTTAAAATAAAGTAATCATACTTAGCATAGCCACAAGTGAATAACTCGTTACATCAACAACATTAGAATTGTGATTGTAATAATTTATGTAAAACCAATTTTAGTTCGCTCCTTTGTAAGTATTTTTGAAGGCAATGGTTAAGTTGGTGCCAACATAACCACACAATTGCGAAAGTTAAACAACGTGCTCAACTATTAACTGCACTTTATGTATGCATATGGCGGTGTATTTATGCACCATTGGTGGGTCGATCGCTGTTCCGATTTCACCACACGTTCGCGCGTAAAATTCAAATTTAGAACATGAACTTCGAAAACTGTAAACTCGCCTTTACACACCCAATCTAGTTTTAATCAGAATCTAAGTAATAAAAAAGCATAAATCATTTCATCTCATAACGATTAACGATAAGGATTCCAAATACTGTTTATCTATACTCAAGTTGTTCTACAAGAACTACTTAATAATCAAGCACTCATGTTGGACAGGACTAGCGTTAAGCTAATTGCTCTTGCTACGTTATGGAAACTTACTATACATATTTTTTTAACCCCTCTGTTGTGATAAGTAAATTATGTATCGGTTAGTAGAAAAATAGCTAGACGAAATAACAATCACCGTTGTAAACGTTATATTTCACTTTTGAATTTGAATCGTTCAAACTATGTACATTCTCACAAATTTTGTCCCTAACGACCCGGGTTTCGCCTTTCGGCATCTTCAGGCATTCAAGTGCACGGATGAACTTGAACTGACAGTTGAACTTGAGAACTTGAGAACTTGAGAACTTGAACTGACACGGATGAACTTGAACTGACAGTCAGTTCAAGTTCATCCGTGCACTTGAATGCCTGAAGATGCCGAAAGGCGAAACCCGGGTCGTTAGTGACAAAATTTGTGAGAATGTACATAGTTTGAACGATTCAAATTTAATATTGAAATTACACCAAGCACCTTCAGTCGAAATCTTAAATTATATTAAAAAAAAGTTATATTTCACATTTTTTTCCTGATGAAGTTCTATCAATAGAATTCCAATTCAATAATATACTAGATGCGTAGTTGAGTGTCAACGTCGTTGGCGTAGAATACGGAGATCACGAGTTCAATTCCCAGTACGGACAGTTTTTATAGACATTTTTTTCAATCATTTAATATATTTCTGTTTGAAGGCATGGGTGTATGTGATGTCTTGAATTCCACTTCCTACCTATGCTATCCTAAAATCAAGCTAATTGGCTAATAACTAGGCCTGTCCTAACCCTATCATTTTATCACTACTCTCTAAGAGATGTTTAGTCAGAAAGAGCTTACTCAGTTGACTTCCTTGCCATTTTTTTCTACTGCTTTTAATATTATTTTTTTCTTCATTGATAAAGTACAATTTATAATTCTTTCAACCCTATGCAATGTTAATTAAATAAATAAATGTTAAGGAACTTAGTAACAAACAGTTCTCGTAGAAAATCTTCTGTGGTGATAAACTTCATTAGTAGTCTACATATGTATATTCTCCACATTGGGAGCAATGCTGTTGAAGTATTATTTAGACTAATCATCACCAGTCGATTTGCATGTGTACTAGATCAGTGTCATTCTCTCACTACCAAGTGCTTTTTATTATTTTGCAAAGGGTTCCCATCGCACAGAATCCGCCTTCTCGTTTTAACTCTGTGGGGGTAGAAGGGGCGCGCGATGTCAGATAGTGTCGCCCGATGGATGTAGGGGTGACCCATCAATTCCCGATGTGACAGACATCCAGTCTTTGCAAGTATTTACGTCAATGGATAAACACGGAGGATTTTTCAATAAAAGTTACGACTCGAAAGCTTTTCTGAATTCGCGCTGAATAACTGCTGATATTGAATGAATAAATGTCAATAAAATATACAATACGAAGCATGTATGTGTATGTTGGATATATTAAATGTTCTAGAATAGTCTTCAAACATTAAAAAATATAGGGCTGTAAATTGGTATAAAAATGTAAATCATTCCATTTTAATTAAGATACCAACAGATCATCTTTAGTCAGCCTTGCACGAAGTGGCAACACTATGGACGATTGGGGTTTGAATACACATTATTAAATATATTTTTTCAAGTGGTTCTGAGTTGTAAGATTGTTCCTATTTCGACTCCAGACAAAAGCCCCGACTCCATGACTCCCAACTTTGAGTCCACAGCTCTGATAAAATCCATTTTTGTGTATATTTACAATAGTATCTACATGAAAGGTTAAATTCATTTATGTATACATTTTTTGTCGAAATGATAATGAATTCAATAGGACTGATTTTTGTCCAAATTTCCCAGCTGGGATTCAAAATATTTTTTCTCACGATGAATTACTAATGGTTTTTTTTTTTGTTATTTTCGATGGAAATTTGATCAATTTGTTACCCCACTATTTGCGCTATTAACTGTGACACGTGCTTCGCCGCTTTGAGAAGCATCAGCAGAAAGACCATTAAAACTTGCGATTATGCGAAATACTTGTCTCAAATTGTTACACAAAAAGTGGAGTAACAACGTTATCAAATTTGGTTTTATATTATTGGTGGGTTTTTTTAAATTGCGTTTGATGTTATCAACATTTCCGATACTATTTTGTATGTGTATCATAATTGTATCACTTTTTAAAAACATGTTTAAAAAAATAGATTAATAGACAGCTCCAGCATATTCTTTTAAAAATTTAGTATGGACGTGTAATTATTAATTCACCGGGCTTTGGGGTGTAGAGGATGTCAAACGGCAGCGATCGACGGAAGTGGGGTTAACCCTCTCGTGACACCCGGGTCGATGCGCCTCCGTAATTCATCTATGGGCATTTCACTTTATGACTTTTTTCATATTGAAATAGCCTTTTTCATCATTTTGCATTGCTGGCGTGGCGTTTTAAATTGAATGAAAATACTCTGATGAACAGGCTATTGACATTTCAAAAAATCTAACTTAAATGAGAAAAAAATACGCCGACTGTATCGAAACACTTGCTGGCTATATTTGCATTGAAATGAGAATTTATTATATACGGATTTAAAGTTATCGATCTATCATGATAACAGTAGTACTAGATTCAAATCCTGGAAAGCACATTCTCCATTAAGCCCTCTCTGCTAAATTCCTTTTTTTTTTATCAATCTATGATTATTTTTTAGCATATTAACAATATTATAAATAATGCCTCACGCACTACTGCGGTCTCAGAGAAGTATACATAAATACTTTATTTCAATAGCACTACATATAACCCAGCTCACAGAAATAATCTACTATCTGATTTCTATAGTTATATATTTCCGAAATGAACAGCCGATTTTTTTTTTATTAAATTAACAAAAAAAATGCGTTTTCTAGATTTTTAAAAATTGTTGGCATCGTGTATAGGCGTAATACCGTAAAAAAAACTCTTAAACAATATCCAACTCAAAATTAATTTATAACGATTATCAGTCTAAAAGGAGTCGTGAACAATAAAATCAAAATCACTGTTTAATTTTATTATGGACATATTAGTTACATTTCATTGTTCAGGGGCATCAAAGGCCTCATTTTTAGAAGGCAAATAATTTCATTACCTTTTTAGAAACCAGTAATTTTTAGCATGGGCATCGTAAATCCGAAAAACAAATTATATATAAAAAAATATTGTCCTATTGCATGTGTAAAATAATAGAACAAATAGCTTAGTACTGTGGTGGGTAACCTGGGGCCTCTTGGCTACTCTGATGAGACCTTTGGATATTTTGCTTAATGCAATATATTCACTTTGATCCAAAAAAAATCAAAAGGTGTCAACGTTTTCTTTTCTACGACCTTATGTTGAATCAGATAAATGAACGTGGCATTTAAAAATGAAAAGGTTTCCCACCTCTGGCCTAGTATTTCGAATCAAATTTTTAAAAATTTTACCTGAACATATTTATCCTTAATTGTTTAATATTATTTTACAAACTCTGCATTAATACGTCTTTATTCTATTCTCAATCTCTCTTAACAAGATAGCTTTAGCAATAGTGTAAAAAACAGTCTTCGTAAACAAAGCTTATTTTAAAAAAAAGCTTTATTTAGAGTACATAACATGATCAACAATTAGGGTGGACAGGTTTTAAAAAGTTATTTATTTCTAGTCTTTTATTCGTCGCTAGAGTGCAAGTAGTGTGATACGTATTCACTTTTAGAGTGTTCACTGTCAATACTTGGTGGAAAAGCATTGTATTAAGAAAACACACAATATTCCTTTGTATTTATATTAGCGAAACCGGTTTTGATATTGGTAAAAAAAGTGGAAATAAGTACAAAGGAATATAGTGTTTTTCTTAATATGATAGCTTTCATTTGACTATTTAAAGGCATTGAAAAAAATTCTCGGTTTGACTAGGGGAAATTGGATTTTTTTGTACATTCTCCAACGAAGTGAAAAAATGATTATTTCACTTTTAATTTGTATGATCGTAAAAAATGTGAATTACCTGGTGAGCAAATAATGTATAATATTTCACAAAAGGAAGTGCTTAATAGGTCGTCCGGTTCTCGACGCCATAACAGTTTGGTTCAGTACGTATTTTTACCGTACTGTAACATTTTTAGTGGAATGCTTCAAAAAGCTTGGGGCATTTCTACCTTAATTAACCCTTTATCCACCTACCCACCTAACACGCCATCGCTCCAATTCCTACCTATATATATTGCTCGTCTTTTTGATATTTTTTTTTTTTTCATCCGACAGGTATTTATTTACTGTGGTCAAATATGACGTGACGTGCAGCACTCTGTTTATGGTATTAGATTTATTTCTCTTTGAGTGAATGAAATTAAAATTATACTGCTTAATTTTATATCATTGGAACTTCAATAATCGTAAACTTTAAAATTTAAAATACCCTAAGTCAGTGTGTCTCAAACTTTCGACATCTGAGTACCCCTTTAATTTTATTTTCGATAACATGAATAAACATTGACTTATCGTACCAGCTACCTCACGAAAATTGATAACGATTTACGAATTCAATCCACAAATTAAAAGCGTTAAGTTATTTTGCCGAAAATAACTTTGAACGAAATTGAATTGATGCTAAACTTGTTTTCTTCAGAAGATACAGCGTGTTCAAATCTTACTTTTTGCATTCATAACTCAGAACAACCGGTTTTTTTTTACTTAACGCCTTCTGCCAATTCACTGACGATATAATAATGTATAATTATCGTCAAAATGAATACATGGTAATATTTTTTAGTTTATTGAACGGGTTACTGCAAAACAATGTATCATGAATCATGATTAGGTAAGCGATTATTTTCTAGTGTATTGTAAACATTGCTAACGGATGCAGTGATTGTTATGTAAAGGGTCAAACTGGAAATTATGATATGCAACAAAAATATGACATAATGTTACTTACATTAAGCACACCCGCGATGTCAAGTAAAAAATAAACATATGGGACACAATGCCTACCAGTCTAATGGATAGCCCCTGTGCGAGTAATTAATACGGAAAAGTTTAGAAAGCACTGGGTTACAATCTAATTTACCAACGTTGAGCTATGATCTTTACCAACCCTTTTTAATACTTAAATATTTTGTTGTGTATTTTTATAATTCGTAATCCGCCAGATGACTTAAAGCTGTAGAATCGGTATTAATTACTTTACAATGAAACACTATTTCAAATTTAATTTTGTATTCGAAATGAACTTTCACAGAGTAACCGCTGAATGCATCAAAAATATTTTCCTTGTTTATATTAAAACCTTTAAAAATCAAGTCGTCGAGAGGTTGGGCTCTAATAAATTCTTTCGACTTAATTGTGTGGATAATGTCCTTAATTTTATTAATCGTCACCTTGCTGGCAAAACTTGGTAAGTATCATAATAAAATAAATGAGTAAATTACATACATATATACAAAGAGATTCTAGGATATCAATTCTTTGACTAGAATAACTCAGTTAGTGCATTTCTCGTACCAGTTTGGCAAAACAGCATCTTGGTCGGTAATTATTATCAATACTCATTTAAAAGCAAACAATTGTCTCTGTTTATTATAATTGACTGTATTTGTTTCAGATCAACATAAATGTGTATTTTGATATTTTAAATTTTCCGGTTCTAAGCTCAAGAAATGAGATTAAAAAACATAATGACCTGTATTATAAATATTTTATAGATAATAAAATAAAATAAATGTTTTATATTTATATTTCTACTCGCAAACTGCAATCATGTCTCGGGAGTCACCATTTTGTAACTCGACCCTTTATAGCCCGCATGTTTTTTTTTGTTTCCATTTCATTCTTGTACATTTTTTTTTGTTTTAACCCTGCGCTTGGGTTACTACCCATTTAACCCTCCAATCTGGGCATCCGACGCATATGCCATTGTTTCTCAAAGATTAATAATTAGTAGCAGCATGTAATTATTATTATCGTGCTAGCTTCTACAGTAAACAAAAGTCTATTATATAAGCTTGTCATATATGTACATACATTCTCAACGCTTGAGGTCGAATTTATAAACAAAAGATAAGTCATCCTAAAGAAAAAATATAATACATTTTTGGAATAGTTTCCCGTATAAATAAAAATAAATTGCTAACATTATATACTGAATCCTCAGATATTGCATGAATTAAGTGATAGCTATTTCGGCTTGACACCATCGTCCGAACTACAGTAACACTATAGATTCAATGATTTGAAGGCATCTATCTAATTTATTTCGTTAAAGTTTTTTTAAATGAACTAGGACGCAAAGGTTGAGATAAACTAATTTATTGGAAAAAATCACTGTCAAAACGTTCCACTGCCTATCCTTATAAACACAGACAAAAATGTTTGTGTAATAGAGCCTCAATCATGTTTGACGTTTTATAACAGAAAATAATACGAAAATTTCATCATTTCGAAATCTTTTAATTAAATATTTTTTGATATATGGTTAATTTTCTCAGAATTTTAAACACAATTCATTTTTGAAGAGGCACAGAGGCCAGCCTGGTAAATATGGTGAATAAAACAAATCCTTAACTTTCATTCTTTAAAATATACTCCATTGAAACGTTAGCTTTTAGAATAAAATATTCAAATCCTTATGGTGGCAACGGGAACAATTCCCCATCAGGATTTTTACTTTGAAAGCTTTGCCGTTAATGCACTTTCTTAGTGATTCTGTTTATAATGAATGAATGAATGAATGATTCGGCTTTCGTAATGCACGTTAAGCTTTTTATTTAATCAAACAGTAAATACTTTTGTTGGCGGAGTTTTAATACTTTTTGCTACAATTGTCAAAAATATTTCAAGTTTTCATCGAAGTTTCTATGGTAAAGTAATATTAAATTTGAATCATTATAATTATGTACATTCACACAAGTCTTGTCACTAACGACTCGGGTTTCTTCAAGCGTTCAAGTGCACTGATGAACCTGATCTGAGGAAGAAATATTCTAGAACAGCGGTCGGCAAACCACCTTTAAGGTTTTTGAAAATTATATACCAAAAAATAATATAAAAACATGAAATAAAATTATTAATCACAATCAAATTACTAAAACTAAATTATTAGTTCAAAAATTATATAAATAGAAAAATTAAAGATGGTTCCACATTTCTCTGCTGACCATTTTGTTCATTTTTCTAAAATATTCAACAATTCTTTTTCTGCTGCAACAAACTTTTCCCCATTTTTTTAAAAGATCAGCTACTTATCTAGTGCTGGACTTAATTCCAAGATCTGTCAATTCTAAAGACCATTTGCACTCGCTTATTATTATAAAAAATAAAGTTTTTACCTAAACAAGCAATTAGTGACTAGCCAAATATTTGTCATTTATTGATTAAATATCATGGTTGCGGAGTCAGGCTGTCTTTTTTATTTTTTTGTGGAGACAAATCGCAAGATTCAAATGTGGCGTCACTGCGTATTTCTAATCTCAACAGAATATTATATTAAAATTCCTAATACATTAAAAACAATCATACTATTTAACAAAAATTTTGCAAGATGACAAAAAAAAACAAAAAAGAATTTATCAATTCTTTATTGAGATGAATTACTGATATGAGTAATTCACACCCCATTCGCCAGAAAGTTGAAATCCAGTAGTACACACAGAAAGAAAAATTATATTATAAAATTACCATTTTCATCGTATTGATTCGTGAAATAACGACTGCATGTACTAGAAGGAAAAAATATGATTAAAATACCAGTTTAAGCCGAATTCGGAGACGTGTTTTAATTTAAAATTGGAGCCGTTTTTTTTATCGGACTCTACATCCCATTTAAATAGTTACTTTTGATTTTAAGCCAGCTTTTTATACATTAATTATAAATGTTTCTATTGAAAACGTCATTTTACGTTACGTAACTCTCCAGACTAAATATGCATACAACAGTTGGAAATCAGTAATCCTCTAAGACAGGGGTCGGCAAACCGTTAATTATTGCTTAGGCGTTTTTGAATCTTCTTGCATCATCTCTTGAACTTATCAAGTTTTTTTTACCCTTAAAATCTATATATTTATGGCCTTTTGATACCTTTGCTATCCTGTTTTTTTTTTACTACTTTGGTCTTTTTATACGAAAGTCTGCCGACCCTGGGGTTCTGAGAAACTGGTTCTAAGAAGACAAAATTCATATATTTAGAATAAAAGACGAGTGGAATTTAGGCTCCCGTATGGTATATGTGACGAGTACTAAAGACTTAGAAGTGATACAAAAAGGGATGGATATTTCGCTGAAAAACTCTTGAAAACTGAAGTAAATATTAAATATCTGTTCTTATAACATTTAAAATAAATTAAACGAATTTCGCTTTGTTAATACATATTTCTTAAAGCTATGATTTAATTTATAAATTTCACGTGATGTTTGTTAAGTTTAGTTAATTCCCCATTGGGGAACCTGTGTGAAATTGTAGGAGCAGCCCTACTAATAAAGTTCCAGCTTTTTTTCGTTGACTACCTATCTAATTGGAAAAAATACACACGGCTCCGTACTCCGAAGGGTAAGCCACCAGGGCCGGTGTTTAATCCTTCGGCATCGGCTCTGCATTTCTATTAAAAAATATTTTGTAAATGTCCAAGTTGAGCGAGAGGAGATAACCGCATTGGGTAGGGGCGTATGGGGGATAATGTTGAAAGTAAATTTAAATCAACCAAGGTACGTAGTGGACTTCGTTTCAAGTAACATGAATCGTGAAATTTATTTGAAATATGATTGCCTTAATGAAACAATCCTCCTTTTATGTGGTAAATTTTTGAATGATAAGTGAATGAAGGTAACCTATAGTACACATGACAATTGGTAAAATATGTTAATACTCATTGTTTGCAAGTAAATAATTATAATTTAAGTTTTCGACTGAAGGTGCTTGGAGCTTTAATATTAAATTTGAATCGTTCAAATTATGTACATTCACAAAAGTTTTGTCACTAACGACCCGAAATAAATATAATTCTTGAAATCACTCACCATTCAAATCTGAAGGCATTCCCATGGGTTAATCCATTTCGCCAGCAAAGGCTTTAAACTTAGTGATACATTTATATCTTATATAAACACGATAGTTTTTTTTTTACTAAACGTCAGTTCAAGTTCATCCGTGCACTTGAACGCCTGAAGATGCTGAAAGGAGAAATCCGGGTCGTTAGTGACAAAACTTATGTGAATGTACATAATTTGAACGATTTAAAATTCAGAAATACGTGCGAAGGAGATGGGGTTTGACTATCTGAATGCTTGTTTTTTTATAATAGAACAGTCACAGTACGCTCTCCTAACTCATTTTTTTGTTTGTTTGGTTACTTTTAATACTTAAAAATTGAATAAACTAAATAGTCGCACTTGAACGCGTATAGAATCATCGGTTGACACACGTTCAAACTAGTGCAACTCTTGCAGTTTTTTTGTGAGATAGCATTAGGATTCGAATATGTATAGTGAACAAAAAGCTTTGCGCCATTTTTATATTGGACCGAACACTTTGTTCGTTTAAAGCAGCGGTCACCAAACTACGGCCCGCGAAAAGTTCTGGATTTTTGCATAGAAAATATTCATATAAGAAATATAAATGTTCATGATTTAGTTGTGAATTCACGACATCTGGTAGGGGACTCAAAGTGAAGGAAGTTAGATAGAAATTGGAGGTGAGACGACCAGATGTTCGTTTACTCAAAAATTTCTCAAATATTCTCATTTATTGAAATTCTAAGAAGGGCAAACATTTGTTTGCATTCTAATTATTATAAAATGAAATTATATTCTGGTTGGATTCCAATAAGAATTTATTTTTTCCGCCCCCCCCCCTTCGTTTTTAAAACGTTCAATCCGGCCCGCTTCTCAAAAAGTTTGGTGATCCCTGGTTTAAAGTTTAAATTGAAGCCCATTTTATATCTAGGATTTACTAAAAACTTATCTGATGGTAACAAACAGCTCATTATTTAGACTGTGTCATTGAAAATACATTTTTTTTTCACCGATTGTTCCGGAATGAAGTCGTAACTGAAAAGAATTATTTTTAATTTTTATGAAATATGACTTGCAAAAAAAGCAGCGAATTTATTTGGAGAATATGTTGTCACCGGAAGGAGCGCATTTCTTGCATTCTATTTCAATGATAAGTTCTACGTTTTTTATTTAAAATTTCAACTTTCATGTACGTACTTATTTTCATACATGTGGCTCTTGTGAGGCGATGCTTAAAAATAATTGACAATCCTGTAATTTTCTTGCCACAAAAAATTTGTAACTAGTCTTAAACAAATCAATGATGATCTATTTTAATCAACTCCCAAATTATCATTAATTATACATATTCTATAGTTGTGTATTATTGTTATCATGGAGTGTTATGTTCGTAAAGTCACCAAAAAGAACTTAATAATGAATGAACTTACATATAAAAGTTCATTACTTTACAATAGTATAACGGAAAGTCGTATGTTGTGTAGTTCAGGTGGTGTGTGTGATGATAAATTAGGTGATGGTAATAATTATTGTAAAATTTACAATAAATAGTACGCAATAATTGCATTTTATACAACAGTGTGTTGTATTGAAATTAATTCGATTTTAAAGATAAATTGCCAAACTATTTGGCAAGAATAATTCTTCATAATTGAGTGAGATTAGGGAAACCAAATACCCACCCAAATACATTACCCGGTTCCCGGTTATTTTTACATAACCGGGTACCCGGTTCGTTTCCGGTTATTTTTTTCAATTTTTATAAGAAATTTACCCAAAGTTGAAATATATAAAAAACGAGTATATGTATGATATGCATATACCAAAATATTTAATTACAGTAAATCCCTTCAATAATTTCAACACTGATTGAATTTCTGATATAAATATAAGATATAAATTGCATGGCTAATAACATATAGGAGTACATATCTAAGTTTTCGCTGTGATAAGATGTCGCAGGTTTGATTAAAAATTATTCTTTTTTTTTTTTGCTAATGTAAATGTTTGTGGATGAAAAAACGAAATTTGTTTACTTCCCTCAATATATTTTTTAAGATATGTCACAAAATTTACAATGTACGGTCCGAAAACTACAAGGTTCTAAGTATAGATTTTCGGCGAAATAAAAATAGCAATAAGGCACTATTCTTTATACTATTAATGGTATTCATTGTTAATTTTGTTTCACTTAAATCTACACTTAGAACTTAGTGGTTCTCACGTCGACACTGATCTCGCTATTTTGTCTGAATGCAGATGTGAATATAGTAAACTTCTTGAAAGCGCTAAATATCATAACAAGGAAGAGCTCACTTAGTTTCTTACTAGGTTTTGCGAAATATAAGTGTAGTCAGACAATTTGCCATGTTAAAAATATTTATATTTTATAAGAAGAAATCAAATATACAGTGACCACCAATTACGCAAAAGTGACGACCGCGTTATTAGGGTTCGCGTAATTGTGGTACAGTAGCTCATACAAAAAATAGAGTAGCGAAAAATGCAAAGCTGCCAAAACTGATAGAGATAAAAAAATATATCGACAAAATATAATATTTTGTTACTAGGCGGTAAAATGCATAGTGGCCCGCCAAAATTTGACTGTATGCACGACACGGCAGCCGCCCGGCTGTGTGTGTAAAGCCACGCACGCCCACACAGCAACTACAGTGGAATGCGTCCGGGCGATTGGATAAAAAACAGCCACTAATATTTCTAGAATCCGCGTAATTCGAGTTCGCGAAATTGAGGGGATCACTGTACTATTGAATGTAAAATAACCGTGTACCCGCGAAGGATTCCCGGTTTTATTTATTTTGAAACATATCGGTACCCGGTTATTTTTCGGCTGACAACCCTCATTGAGATGTGAATGAATTATCGATGTTTGTAATAATCCGTTCAGGTATCAATCGTTCAATTCATCCTATAAAAAAGGGCCCCGGTCTGAGTGTAGCACTGTCTTTGTCCGATTTAATAAAGGCTGCTTCATTGGCTCTTTTATTTGCCGTGAGAGTTTAGGAAACATACTGTTATTTGTTACTCAACTTTTCATGCCTACGCCATTATAACTAATACGAACGCCATCTTTAAGAAACTGCGTCAAAGTTAACAATTATATTGTTCCTAGAATAGTAATAACTATATTTACCTTTAATATTTACCCTTAATATAACTTGATACTCGACGTACTTTATTGTTTAAGAAATCCTTATTTAAGATTTTAGTAAGTATAGATAGTTTTTTAGGAATCAAATTTTCCATCATTAAGATTTGACGAATATAAAATTTGTTTTTCTCTTTTGGTGTTGATGGTGGCTTAACATATTTTTTTCAATTTGAATTATTATTATATAAAAGTAAATATTTTATCAGGGCTTTGGAGTCGAACTCTGGAGTCATGGAGTTGTGGAGTCGGAAAAATCTTACGGCTCGAAACACATTTTTAAAAAATATTTTATGTTGTGTATTCAAACCACAGTAGTCAATAGTGTTACCACTGCATGCTAGGCTGAATAGCGATGATCTGATTTTCATTCGAAATTCATTTCATTCAAGATTCAAAACAGGTTTTTTTCGATAATCATGATATATCAAACTTACTACACGTTCTACCAAAGGGATGCAAGCTTCAGTTGCCGAATTAGTATCTAATTTTTACTTTTAAGTTTGAAAAAGATAATCACGTAAAGAAATAAATCCAAGAAAAAAGACTGAAATAAATGTTTTTCCTAGACAATTTCTTTAATTAATATTAGATTATGTCAATAAAACATCAATTAAGAAGTCTCCGTGCACTTCAAGGTTGTGTATAATTCATAATTTGCATATGGTCCAAATCATCAAAACACGTTTTTTGCGCCTCCTGTAAAATTTGATATGTGTTACGTTACGTCCTTTGTCTTTTTTTACACGATTCCTCAGTTCTGGCTTTTATAATACTGTGGCAATAGATTAGCTACACGTGCAAAAACATGATTGAAAAAAATATTAACGGCGTTTTATTAAGTTTTTCTAAGCGGAAGAATTTCAAGAAAATTAAAACACAATATTCCTTAAATATATTTTCAAAAACAACATTTAAAAACGGCTTACTTGTCAGTGAAAGCTGAAGAAAAATAACATCACAAAGAAACTTTCGAGGACATTCCAATCGCTCGGACGGTATAATGAAACCTACTCGTACCGCTTGGAGTGTGACGCGAGCTTTGTAAAAATTATATCGTCACGTTCTAACAACTGCCGCGGTAGATTGGCACGTGAACTCGGCGATCAGCCTGTGGCCTTACGGCTTGCTGAGTTTCCTTTGAGACGTGGCTGCCCCAGGAAATTGGGTTTAATATGAAATGATTTTTTTTAAATATTATTTTTTATTATACTTCTTTTCTACATGAAAAACAGAAAACGTACAAGTTTAACCTTTCAGTCGATAGGTATTCGGTGAAATTGATAGAAAATATTGCTATTATAATTCTAGTCAAAGTCAAAAACCAATTTATTTGCTCTCAAATATATGTATATATTTTGTGTTATGATTAGTGTTTATCCTATATGTTAATATAGGATAAGAAAATACTTTGATATGAAAATGATATAGATATTAAATTTGAAATATAAGTGCCAAAATAATATATCGACTCATCGAAGGGTAATCTTCATGGGCTATAGACAGCGGTGGCCTGCCACTACGTTAACAAGGGGCTTGCTTAATCTCAAAGCAATTCTCGGAGATCTGGGGAAGGAGTGAACTTTTTTTATCACTCCTACGCAATTATATCGACTGTGGAAAGGAAAAAGGACGTAACCCACACATATCAAATTTTATAGGAGGCGCTAAAAACGTGTTTTGATGATTTTGTGACATATGCAAATTATGAATTATACACAACCTTGAAGTGCACGGATACTTCTAAACGGGTGTTTAATTGACATAACCTAATATTAATAAAATAAGTTGTCTCGGAAAAACCTTTATTTAAGTGTTTTTTCTTGGTTTTAATTTTTTACAAGGTCATCTTTTTCAAACTTAAAAGCTAAATTTGCATACTTATTCGGCATTTTCAGTTTCCATCATTTTGATAGAATGTGTGTCAATTTGTATACATTGTGATTATCGAAAAAAGCTGTGTTGAAAAATTGAGGGTTACGTCCTTTTCCCTTTCCACAGTCGATATGCAATAGTTAAATTAACAATCGACCCTTACTTAATACAGTTATAATATTTAACAATATGCAATTTACCATAAACTTATCAAATTAAAAGGCTAAAAATTTACTACTGTGTATACTGAAGCTGTCGTAGATAATATATAAGTCATAAATTGCAGTTATTTACTAATTTGGTTTGAGAATATAGTTTTATTTTAAATTAACAAAGGGTTTGCAGGCATTAGAACAATTTAACAAGGGGCTCGCAAGAGCCCACCCTTGGCCATATATATTATAATAGTTTAACATTAATATTATGTTATTTATCAAGAGATTCAATATTGCGTACACAGAATGTTATATCAACACATAAAATAATTATACAAAATTGTCTGTATTTATTTAATAAAACGAGAGACCGAATTCATATATGAAGTTTTATTTATGTGAGTAATTATTTTTTATTCGGTTTTATGCAAACGATGCACTTGTGTGGACTCAAAATGTGTGTCTGAGGGTTCTTTCTCACGGGTACCAAATTTTTATCAGATGTAGTCAATCGAGTTTGAAACAGGTTCTCGTGGGCTTACTCCATAAATGTCGTTGTACAGAAATTTACAAATAACTACATTTTATTTTCCGAATATTTAAGTAGAAGCGTGAAATTATCAACACTTCGACTTCCTTAAAAGGTTTATTCACAGTTTAAATAATTGGTTATATTAAGCAACATTTACGATAAAAGAAAAAACTTACATTCTACAATATTATATCATTTTTTTTTAATCCAACTTCTCCATCAATCTACAAAAATCTATTATTCGTGGTAAAATATTGTGTATTTGAAAAATGTACAAACAGAAAAAGTTTAAAAAAGCTTATTTAAATATAAAAGCAACCAACGAAAAATAAAACAGTATTTTGAATAAAATCTTTACTTCACAGGAGATTTACACGACTTAAATTCTCGTAGTGAGTACAAAATAAATAACATATACATATGTACATAGTAGTAAGAAAAAAACATCTTTAATATTTTAGAGTGCTTCTGAAAGAAATTTGATAAGATGCTAGTATGGTGTATATTTGAGCCCTCGAGAGGTGAAGTGAGCCAAATAGTAAAATTGTAAAACTTTATCACGTCTTTATATGGTGTTTTGGTGGATTGCATATTTTTATTTTTATCTTACGGAGATGATGCTATTTTTTTGAGTATTAGCTTGGGTTACTTCGGTTTTACGATACTTTAAGACATAGAATATTACACAGAATACATCTAACCTTTTTTCTAAAACACCACTTGGCTCACTTCTCCTCTGACCCATTTGTAAGTATATTTGTATCGTTAAAGCTCTTTCTATAACTGCAAAATCAATATAAATAGTTAATACTATGTGTATTTATTTGGTTCATACTGTTATCTTAATGGATACACAGCCGAAAATTTCTTCCACATTGGCAAAATGTCTTTGTAATATATTTAAAAAATATCTGACAATATATTTCAATGATATACTCAGAACAGTCTTCTTGTACATTAAATAAATATTGATATTAAAAGGAAAGTTATGAACGTTCGCACGATTGCGATAAATCTGTTTTTAGCTAACCAACCGCTTGTCGTGTCCTAGCCCTATCTTTCTAATACTACTCTCTTAAAAAACAGGCTTGAGCAACTGAGTACTCAGCAGGAGATAAACTCTAAGAAATCCATACAATCCACTTTGGGATTAGTCGTGATGAACAAAAATATTAAATTTACGTTCTACCGCTAAAGAAATTTAAAAAATCATAAATATTCTTATTGCTTAAATATATTATATATAAACTGCAAAGTCGAGTAAAGAATATTTTTTTGGCAAAATTTAAAGATTTTTATTACACTGCATATCTCACAAGTATTTTAGTTGAAAACTATATCATTTTGTTATACATGTATCAATCTTCAAATGGAACGGACGCATTTATTGTCAATTATCGTTATAATGCTAAAAAAATATTTTATTATTTGATGGTAAAAAAATGTCAGCGGCCCAAAAATTTATATCACCATGCGTGGTCTGAGAGACAGGTGGTTTAAAGACGAAAGCACCTGCCGTTAAGCTTTTTTATTCGCTCCTTTTATTCTTTCCTATTCTTACCTTTTACCTGGGGTTATATTTATAACTCCTTATGTCGAATTACCGGGTGGTAACAAAATCGATAATACCCGATTCAATTAGAGGCTTAGGTATTTCGATAAACAAGCTCTTATCTTATTTCTCAGAAAGGCGTAACATGGCCGTTGGTTGTAGCTAGTAGTGTTCAATAATTACTGCCTAATATAACAGAACTTTGATTTTAGATCTATCTTGTAAGTTTTCCATATATGTAAGTTTTTTTATTTATAAGGATGAGCGATGGATTTATCTTTACAAACAATCTCAATGGAATTGTATTTTATTAACTATTCAGCTCACTATTTTCAAATAAAATATACTAGTTTCGTTTCATTGTTCTTTTTTTATTTATGTTAGCTACGCAAAAACAAATCTTTCAGTAAACAATGCTTTATCTGTGTACAATATTAGACGTTTCTATACGACGGACTTTTCTCAAGTGATGTAAAATAATAAAGCATTGAAAACTACTTATTCTTATTCAACTTAAAATTGTGTTGCTATGGCTTATGCTGAATCATGAGTATCTCGAATGGAGACCTAGTTATCAGCCATCCTCTTGAAGTTTCCAGATCTTTGTCATGTCACTCTCCGAACAATTTATCCCAAAATCTGCCTCTAAAACTTTGGACTATCTTTTATAATACTTTTTAAAACATTTTAAATCATGTACACTTTGAAGTAAATTGAGGCCATTTACTCTCATATGGTGTACAGGGCTGACTTTGAAGACGTACAATACCCAACCTTCAAGAGTTTTATTCTAACGCCACAGACTTATGAACTAAGCCAATTTAATTAATTCATAAATATAAAAAAAATATATTTAAAACCATGTACGTTTTACTTACATTTGCATTTTTTACGTCGGTCCCTTCCAAAACACTAAATATGTGAAATATTGAAACTTGAAGACACACAATTTCTTCTATATTAATGCGTGGTAAATTAAATAAATACATACGATTATGTGCACCCTGTGTAGATAATTTGGTTAAATTTTGACGCAACAATGGAAAAGAAGTCAGTTTTATTTTGTTATTTTGAGTTCGAGTTTCTTCACAAATGCAACTCAACCAGCTGTTTCTGAATTGTAAAAAATTATTAATATTCCGTGGCCGTTTTTTTTATTGAATTCTGATGAAAAAAATATTACTCTCGATATAGGTTGCTGTTAGCAGACCTGTTTTCACATTTCTGTAATCATGTAAGCGTCAAATAATCATATAATTACAAAAGTAATTGCAAAAGTAACATAGGTGAAGCAGAATAAAAAATTACAAGACAATTATGCATCGATGAAAGCGAAGTTTCGACGACTTAAACACCATTATTATTGTATCAAGAAATAAGATTTCTTTTAAATATATAGTAGCCAATAATACTGTTGGACACATTACACAACAATCCAGTTATGAATTTATTTATTTATCTTAGTTAACTCTAATCAATTTTCTATGTGTAAGAATTCTTTTGAGATTTAAAAATAATTTTCTTAAGTACATTAAGCTATTAGACAGCTAACGACAATAGGCATATTCAAATCCAGAGCTGGTGAAACTATAGCATGGGTGCCTACGACACGCATTATTTTTTTGCAGATGAAAAACCAGATAATATTACTAACAAAATTTTCTGCAAGGTGTAAATTGCAATATTCTGTCTGAGAATGATGCAAAACACTTGTGGAGTAACAAAGTTATCAAGTGTCATTTATTATACAAAACATACTTTTGCATGGACATCAAAAAAGAGGAAAAATGGACATTTTTTTTTCGCTCGCCAGTCAATCGCGTTCAAAGATTTGCCATTACTGTAATTAATTATTTTTTATACAAAAATAATAACAAATGAATAACATATTTGTTTGAACGTAAAAATGGTGGAATCTAATTTTAATAAACACAAAACGAAGATTCTTTTTTCGTTATACATGCATTTTTCTCATGGTCTACTTTCACATCTAGCACGGAAGTCAAAAAAAGGTGTAAATCTAATGTAACAAATACAGCCATATTATAATTTCTATGACACAAGATTTGATTTGAAATAAAAGAAAAGGATAAAATGTATGTATATATTTTCCTTAGATAAAAAATTAAGTCATAGAAATAAGGATACTTGATATACAACTTTTTAATGTAATTAATTACGTTTTATACTCAATTATTATTATAAATAATGGATGTCATTTCTACCACAGCAAAACGATAAAAAAACACTTGGCTGAAATATCCGCTGTTTTTTTACAAAACGATGTGATATTTATCTTCACAAGATTACAGAAAAACTTACATGGATTTGTAAAATTGGTTTTAAGATATAAGTTTTACATGTTTTACTTCTTGACTGTTGGGAAGATTTCTCAAGACAATCTCACACAAAGAATTGTAAAGCTTTCATATTATACTGAATTATTGATGGTAAAATTTGCTCTTAATCTTAAAGCTTTCGTAGTTTCTGTTTTAAGTTTTATTATTTTGGATAGACATCATGTTATGACTGGTTTTAATTAAAATAAAATTAAGCCGTATTTTCATGGATTGTAATATTTGATAAAATGATTTTGATATTGACTGTATTAAATATATTTGACACAATAATGTTGAACCTAGGTTGGGTCCGTGGTGCATTGGCCAACGGTCTTGGCTTCCGTGATGAATCCCACGAGCTCAAGTCCATGTACGAACAGCATTATTTACAAATGATTTTTGTTCGAAGGCATGGCTGTTTGTGATGTCTACAAATTCCACTAACCACTTGTCTTATCTCTATTCTTCTATTCTAACTCTCTTCGAAAAAGAGAGGTTATGCAACTTCGTAGTTTGCGTATAAAAAACTTCCGTTGATATGTCTATTAACAGGACATATGCTTTATATTGGATTCGGACATGAATTTATCGATTTTTATTCAAAGGCATGGATGCTTTTGATGTCTTAACATCACCTTCCAACATTTTAATTTTAAATTAACGAGGTGTAGCGTGTGCAATTAGCTAATCATTTTTCCTGAACGAGTTTTATTATTTTTATCCTTAGTCTTTTCGAAAATAAAACAGGTTAGGGAACTGAGTAAAAACCAATTTAAAACTTCTATCGAAATGCTGCCATTAGTATACCATATTATCCACGTTAGGAGCTCACATAGATTTAAAGATTCGCTTATCAGTCACTACGGCTGTAGTAAAAATAACATATTCAAAGGTCATTCAAACCTACAAGGATATGTCTGCTAATGTTGAAAACCTTCAAATTTTGGGCATCCATTTCCTGAGTAATGCAATTTGATGACATTGAATATATATCAAGTGTTAACAACTCATCAATAAAAATGTTGACGTATTAGGCTATGTCTATTCGTTAGCGTTTAAAAGTTTAATGGTTTTCCTTGTTGGTGAAATTCCCTACAAGGTATGGACATGTAACGTAGCCATACAATAAATACTATCATCCCAAACATTATTTAAATGTAGTATAATTGCAACACCGGCTCTTCCTGACACTAAAAATTATACATAGTTCACATATGCATCTGCATAACAAAATGGCAGTCGTCATAAAATGCGTCAGCTGGAAGGCATCTCTCAAAAATATGCTTCTGAAGCAGGATGTATACATGCATTTTTGAATGGCTGAGTAAACAGGCATTGCGCGATGCACTATGAATAAAAGATATTAATAAATTATAAAACGTGCAAAAATTGTATCCCATATTAAATTACATGTTACTATTTAAAGATAATGCGTGAATAATAAACTGAATTATATTTATGCGTTGTGTATACGGTTTTGGTTAATTTAATAAGATATATGTTTTCATGCTAGTATAATAATAGAAATGGTGGGATCTTTCTGTATATGTTTAGTATCATATTACAATGTATCTATCGAATTATTATGAGACTTCGAAGATCATATAAAAATACTAAATTACAGCTGTGGGTGTAATAAGTTGACAACAGCTTTGTTTCATTGTTTTATATGCCCATTATTTATGTCGATTTTCTTTATTCAGGAGTTTAATACAAAAAGTAATTGACACTTCAATAAAGAATAGTATGGACATTTAATGAAAAATCGTCGATGAAAATTTACTTATATAATTTCTACTTTTTAATTATTGACAGTTATAAATCAACTGATTCGACTTACTTGTAATGGCTTACCACTTCTGTAACATTTTTAAGATCAAGCATAGTAAAACACAATTGAATTTATTATTTGCAAAACTTGCTAGTTCCAAAATGGTTGGAAAATGAAACTTGAATTTCATTTTGTATAACAATATAAATCGTTCACCAATTTTGGAACGAGCCGGGTATGCAAATAAAGAATCAATTTTTATAATATTTTTTTAAAAAAATGTATGGTTTTTATATTATTACTACGTTCGCAGTCTAAAAATTTAAACATTTTTATCGCCGTCGTTTACAATGTAGAGTTTTTTTATTTATTTATTTTACGTTTATTTCATATTCTTTTGTCTTTTATTGTCAAATTCTTCTTGAACCTTTACACATCTGATATACTAATTAATATTGTTTTTTTTTTCAATGTTACAGGTTGGTACAGCTTCATTTTTTTCATCAATATGTCTTGGGGCAATAATGGTAAGATATTTAAGTTAAAACATCACTTGATAAAGTAAATTGTCGGCCTGCTACAAGATGTCATTAATTAACAATTAGGTCAATACTGAATTGTATTAACAATTTTCATTTTGTATACATTTGAAATCTACTTACACTCTCCAATGATATATTTAAAATTATTAAATTGCACTTTATGCACATACTGGAATGAAAGAATTCATTAACAAGCTTTGAGGATCTCAATTTCAAAACCTACCTAAAGACCATTTTTGATTTTTTTCAAATTTTGATGTCAACTTGTTCTCTATTTCAATATCTACACCAATCACTAAATTTCTGATTTAAAAACTTCACTAAATACAGAAAAAACATATTTTGTAACACTTGTTTAGTCTCAAAAATTAACGAAATCCAAAAAGCCCACAGCAGTTTTTTTTACACCTTGCCAACAATTTTGGTTTTCGGAGTTGGGTTATTCTCGTGAAATGCATTGTAATAACTTCTTGCGTCAAACCAACGATTTATCTTTAATAATATGAAAAATATTTTAACACGTTGGATGCTGAAAACGCACCTAGCGCGTGCACCTTGTTAACGGAGCTATGCGCTAAGTTATATTCAAACTACACTTATTTTTTATTTTATTTTTATTATCACTCGAGTAAATACAGATGCTTACAAAGTTTCCTTACGTCTCTACCTATTTATGTAGTATGTATACAATGTTTTTTTCCGCAGTGAACGTGTTAATATGTCGAAAGCTTTACCGGTCATATAATATTATACGGAATCCCGGAAGTGATGACCCTACACTTGCGTGCAGTATATTCTATAAATATTATTTATAGATCCTCTCGCGAGCATTTTAAACATACATTTTTACACTTAAATCTCTAGTACGTAAGTCATAAACATTTCACTCATGTCGTCCACGTATGCATACCCACTATTACTTACGTACGTATTATATCTACGTACATGCATGTGTGTGTCAGCATATAAAGTGTGACGTGTCTTCCGGCCCACAAATTCCGCCCGGTACTAAATCGTCCATTTAATTTCCGGATCTGCGACCCCACGCCGTCTTATTTTATATTTATGCTATAACCACGGGCAGTTGCGTGCCAAGGGTGCTATTACGCGGAGAGGAGGGTCGTCCGAAATTATGCGGTAAAGTTTTCAAATGAATTTTTTGGCAACCCTGGATAAACTAACATGTCGTCGAGTTACACTTCAAACTACGGTCCCTGGACAGGAAATTGCGGACGCATTGAAAATAGCGCAAAATCAGAAGTTATCCTATCTTCGACCGAATTATTGTATTCGTAAAAAAGGTATTGTTCGTGTGTATTATACATAACAATTTTAATGGACATTACTATATCGACTGTGGAAAGGAAAAAGGACGTAACCCACACATATCAAATTTTACAGGAGGCGCTAAAAACGTGTTTTGATGATTTTGTGACGTATGCAAATTATGAATTATACACAACCTTGAAGTGCACGGATACTTCTAAACTGGTGTTAAATTGACATAACCTAATATTAATTAAAGAAATTGTCTCGGAAAAACCTTTATTTCAGTGTTTTTTCTTGGTTTTAATTTTTTACAAGGTCATCTTTTTCAAATTTAAAAGCTAAATTTAGATACTTATTCGGAATTTTCAGCTTCCATCCTTTTGATAGAATGTGTGTCAAGTTGTATACATTGTGATTATCGAAAAAAAGCTGTTTTGGAAAATTGAGGGTTAAGTCCTTTTTCCTTTCCACAGTCGATATATTCATTGAATCGCATTTTAAAAAATATTTTTTTATTAATTTTAATACGTAGCATTCTACTCTCACGTATACATTAATTGCTATTGATAATTTGTTGGACTATAGTTATAGCTTTTCTTTCATTTGGAAATATTTCATTGAAAAGTAAATAGTTTATTATTAACAACAACTATTCAAAATATAACTAACCTTCTTCAACTGAGAACTCGCCAAATTCGACAGGGTTATTGTTTTATTTTTATTTTGTATCAAACCATAAAAGGCATTCAATCACTTGACGGACTAATTATACCAAAGGTTTTGGGCTCAAAACTTAATTAAACAAACGCTGTAGAAACCAATTGCAGACTAAAAGATTGTTTCATAAAACCGATGGTAAACAACTGAAATAAATAAAGTATGCTTTTGTACTTTTGTAAAATCAAGACTGGTTTGATTGTTTTATAGTTTTCAGTTCAAAACGCTCGTTCTAAACCATTCCTGGTCGCGTTCAATAAATGCGGAATTAGCAGAAACGAGACTTTAGTTTGTTTATATATAGTGAGTGAATTTCCGCTAAGTATTGGCAGTGAAAACCTTAACAATGATGAATGAGTTTATTATTTTTATTAAGCAAAACAAACTCAATTACAATAGCTTTTCTACGACGGAATATTCTAACTAAACACGTATATTCGCCTTAAATATTAGCCGACTGCTTAATTTCAGCTAATATCACCATAAAAAATATTTTTGTTTTATAAAGACTCATAATAATATTAAACATGGAAACTTTTGCTTCTTCATTTTGACACTAAATATATTATATCTGGTATAAAGAATTTATAATGTACCATATAATTTCACTTCGTGTAATTAAAATAATAATACAATTGAACAGCGGTGAAAGTCTGCAGACACTTTTAAAATTTAAAATTTACTTTTACTTTTAGATAATACTTATTATGTCATTAAAAAAAAACTGGTGCACAAAATTGATTATAGTTATCACCGATTATGTCATTATTATATGACTGTCTTAAACAAAAAACACTGTTTATAAATTGTAAATATCAGTGATAGAGAATCTATTGCACCGCTTTAAGCGACAACTCATAACTATACAAGAAATCTTTCAGACATACATGTTATATTCAACGAAAAATAAGCTTATAAATTGGAATTAAGAGTTGATCTACGTATAACTGCCATACAATTCGTTAGTAGAGACTGGGATTCAACGGCCAGCTCATTTTTGCTGATTTTTCTATAGCACTAGTGCTATGGTAGTAGACATTGATTAAAAAAATACTAAATTAGTATTTTTGGGCTTTCGTCATTCGGTTGTGGGGTCACTGGGTCAAGTCCTAGAAAAGAGTTTTCATTTAATAATATACTTATTCAAAGATATGGGTTTCTGCGATGTTGTCGGTGATGCTTAACTGATTCTGGAAACACAAGGAGACATAGAGAGTGTGACTACTTATCCTTTACTAGCTCAATTCTACTTTCATAGCTAACATCAATCAATACGAGAGATTAATCTACTAACTGACAAAAATATTTCAACGTAAACAACTTGTGTTAAGATTCTACATGTGTTATCGTGCTCCATACTGGTAGTCGATACGGTTTGTAAAATATTGCTGTTTTACATTATGAGACAATTCCTCGAACTTTACAATAAAATGCTGAAATGTCAGGAAACGTGAAGCTATAGCCGTTACACGAGAAAATTATCAGTCCAAGCAAAGAATACCAAAGCCTATATCGCAGAATGCAAAAGAAGAAAAGTGTCTTTCCTTTAATGCGTTGTATTCTCCGAATCGCGAATTAAAAAATAGAGTGCCAACACGGGAAGAACAGCTTCTTTAAGAAGGATTAGATTTACATGGAGACACAAAATATGTTTATTTTGACAGTTGCTTTTAACGGGCAGGATTCCACTAACCTTACTTGACAGTTGACAGCTCGCCCATAAATTATAATGCGGAATCTCTTAAACGTTATTATTTGCCGTAATGTTATAATTCACCTTAATGTCTTTCTGGGAAATTAAACAGTTTAGGTACAATGTTAATATAATGAAAACAGGGCCTCTCTTGAAGGATACATCACTAAAATAACCAGTGGCGTGAAAGGGTATTATCACTTGCAAAATTGTTATGTTATAAAATAGTATATATTATAAAAAAAACTACTTGAGCTGCCTTTTTGAAAACACAGTCGACTGTACTTCATATATTTCATTTTTAATCGTTTCCACACACAGTGCTGAACGTAATGACCCTTTCAAAAGCAGCTTTTTTAAGAGAGCTGCTTAGCTTTCCTTTTTTTTTTTTTTTTAAAATAGTAAGGATAGTAGAATAGAGCTTGGACACGACTAATGGTTAGGTAATACTTTCCGTACCGGTATTTGAACCCGTGAAGTAATGTAACTAAAACCAACGACAACGTTTACCGTGATGATCTAAATTTACAATTATAAGTGCACTCGGTAATTGCACCATCGTGTGATCTTCTAAAGGGCAAGTCGACGCATCGAATGCGTTATGATACGAGTCAAATTTCAGTTGATGAAATCAATTTTTAGAATAATTAGAGTATCTGCGATAATAGTTGCCTCGAGTGTTTTCTAAAAGTGTTGATAAATACCACAAGTATCGGTATACTTAGAAGCTAAAACATCACGTAAAAACACGGTTCCGGGATTCAACATTTCAAGCAACATCTAACGTGCTATCGCTTGAATTTATCTACCCATATTATTTAAAAACGCAAAATTTGAGCATTTTTTAAACGAGAAACCTAATCATTAAAAACATGTAAGTTTGTAAAAACTGTTCTTTATGCATTTTTTTTATTAAACCTACCACTATCACGAGTCGTTTCTATCTTTAACTTTCTTAACGGCAAGTCGCTGCTCATAAAACATGAAAATTTGGGGATCTTTTCAACAAGGTTGCAGGGTATAATAATAATGCGTATAAATACAGCTCTATTATTAAAAATAACGTTGTAACGAAAAGCTTTAATAAAGGGTTGATTCGCTGAGTGGTATAAGAAGCCGTCCTTAATTACTCACTATTTAAAAAAAAAAAAACATAACTATATATCGACTGTGGAAAGGAAAAAGGACGTAACCCACACATATAAAATTTTACAGGAGGCGCAAAAAACGTGTTTCGTTGATTTTAGGCCATATGCAAATGATGAATTATACACAATCATGAAGAGCACGGAGACTTTTAAAGTGGTGTTTAATTGACACAATCTAATATTAATTCAAGATTTTGTCTAGGAAAAACCTTTATTTCAGTCTTTTTGCTTGGTTTTAATTTTTTACAAGGTCATCTTTTTCAAACTTAAAAGCTAAATTTAGATACTAATTCGGCATTTGCAGCTTGAAACATTTTGATAGAACGTGTATCATGTTTGATACATTGTGATTATCAAAAAAAACCTGTTTTTAAAAAAAACCTGTTTTTAACTGTGGGTCACGTTCTTTTTCCTTTTTCAAGTCGATATATATTATATATGTAAATTGTATAAATTTATTTTCATTTTTTTATACATGTCCCTTCCCAATGTGGAGGATAGGGCCTCCTAATGTAGGTATCTCAAAATAAGTTTTTCTCCGAGAACTATTTGTCACTCAGTCGCCCAACCACTCTTTTTTCAAAAGAAGTAGTTATGATAAGGGATAGAAATATAAGGCTAGGACAGGGCTAGTGGTAAATTTATCGCAATCTCTACGTCCAGTTATTGAAGGATAGGAAGGGTTGGAGGGAAATTGAAGCATCACAACCACCCATGCCTACGGACAGAAATCGATCGAAAAAATTCTGTTCGTACTGGGACACGAACCCGTGAGATCCGGCACGGAAGCTAAATTACTCATATGTACGTATTCCACTTTTATTCAATAAGATTAGGACCGGGTTCGCTCACGAGGAGCATTATCAATTGATGATAATTTCGGTTGATAATGCTCGTCATGAGCGAAACAGGTCTTATTAAATAAAAGTGAGTATTTTAATTTTGAATATGATGCCTTTCCACGTGAAATACTTAAATTTAGATATAAACTACGATAAAGAAATATATTTTATCTTTATAAATTAAATTCAGCTGCTTATATAATCTTTCTATAATATTTTACATTGAAATTTAGTCAGTTGTAGTTATAATATTTAATAATATGTAGTAACATTAATACCATCTACCCAGGCCGCACAGACGATATTCCTCAAGGTATTAATAAACCACAAGGCAAACATAGACGCAACTTGAGCAAAGTATATCGAAACTATAGATTACCCTTGTTGATAGCGGGGTATACGTTTTGGACATGGTTGCGATGAGAGAAATTACGCTTTAAAAAAAACGGGGAGCTTTAAAAAAAGACAAAACACTCAAGTCTTTTTTACACGGTATTCGTGTAAATATTAAAATTAAGGGTTGGTGTCCGGAATTAACCCACCAGAGACGAGAGCTTTTTTCCGATGAAAAAAATATTTTCTAAGCCATATTGAAGTCACGGATAACTTTTATTCCTATCCGAAATTAAAAAAAAAGACGCAAAGTCGTTGTATAGAAACCCCGCATGACTATATGGTCATGGTCATCCTTTTATTACCGTGTAATATTGAGTACGGAAAGTATTAAGGACAAAAGTGACCGTATGGGCTCGCAAACATTCGGGGTTGAAATATAGCTAAACGTGATTTTTTTAAAAATATTTACAATTTACCTCTTAAGATCAACCTAATTTCAGTACAAATGTATTAGCAAATAAACAGTAAATAATTTGATGTTTTTATAAAAAAAATAACTAACAGTTTCAAAAAGTAAATTAAAAAAACGGAAATTCAAAAAATTACATGTGCTTTTAGAGACCGTTCCTGTCCCCACGGCTGATGACTAACTGTAGTCCGTACTCTTCTTAACCAAATATGAGCAAAAGCAACGATATTCGGGTAGAAAAAGTATGAATAGTGGGATCAATAGACAACGGTGTTTTGTGTGACCATATGGTGACGCTTGTCCTTGGAGGGTTAATTAAAGAAACTGTATTATTAGAATAAAAAAAAACATCATTCTGGTATAGGAAAGGTTATAATGAAAAAAATATAAAATAAATTAATAAAAATACTATTCATAATATGTATTTCACTTTAAAAAATACTATTCATCTCTTCTTGATTATTTACAGGGACCTTTATGAGGGGCTTGATATTAATCGCTTTCATCGCTAGGAATGTCTGTTACGTCTATTGTTTAAGGATCGTGCTAAGCCTTTTGGTTGCTATTACTGTCTTGTGTTGTTGAACTTTTTTTTTTATTAGAAAATCGATTACGAACTTTTTTGTTTTTTTTTGTGCTAGAAAAAATTATTAGTGTAATAATAATATAGTATTCGTTCTTTTGACTGGACCATGTTTTTTTCCTCTACCGTATAAAAAAAAAGTATGGTGTATTATTTGTATATATATTTTTTACTATGTTTGCTACCAATGTGGTACATATAAACTTATAATGCAGTTTATCTCAATAGAAGTATTTCTACGAAAACTGCTTATTACTCAGATGCTCATCCTCTCCCTTTTCCAAATAGATTAGAAATAGATGGATTAGGAAAGAACAGGAGTAGTGGTTTACTAATCGATCTCGCTATGCTCCGTTTTTCGGATAGAATAGGTGGGAGGAAAAATGCAAGACATCAGCATTCGAACAGAAATTTACAAATCGATTGAAAATCAATTTATAAGACAGTCCGCACTGGAATTTGGGCCTGTGACCTCCGGAACCGATGCCAACTACGTTCAACTACTAACCACTCGACTATAAAGGCGGCAAAACACATATTGGAAAATTAATTTAAAAACTATTGTTTATTTCGTAGTGTTGCAAAAACTAGAATAATCTGAATGTCATGGCAATTTTGTATTTACAATTTGACGATAGCCGTTTAATCCAATACAAATTCCACTGATATGATAATTCCTGGCACACGTTAAGTGCCAAATCCAAGCATATGTCGGATATAAAATAAATCAATCGCGTTTTAACGAATCTGCACTGGCCGGTGTCGCGAATGCACGAGAGTTACCTGTATTATATCGACTTAAGACTTAACCCACAGTTTTGTCAAAATAGCTTTTTTCGATAATCACAATTCATCAAACATGATACACGTTCTATCAAAAGGATGTAAGCTGTCAATGCCGAATTAGTTTCTAAATTTAGCTTTTATGTTTGAAAAAAGATTAGCCTGTGAATGTTGAAACCAAGAAAAAAGACTGAAAAAAAAGTTTTTCATAGACAATTTCTGTAATACTATGTCAATTTAACACCAGTTTAGAAGTCTCTGTGCACTTCAAGGTTGTGTATATTTCATAATTTGCAGATTGCCCAAAATCATCAATACACGTTTTTTGTGCCTCCTGTAAAATTTGCTATGTGTGGGTCACGTCCTTTTTCTTTTCCACAGTTGATATAATTGTCCTATATTTAATGTACGAAAAAGACTTTTAACCCGTTATGAAAAGTTAAATTAAGCTACATAAATGTGAGATAAGATTTGAATAAAATTCTTACGAAGAGAACTACGTCTTTCCACATTGTTGCTAAAGATGATTTTTTCATAAGAATTTAGATTCCCAAGACTTTTATGAATGACCCTTCAGTTGGCGCCTTTATTGACTGGATTTATTATTGATACATCAATAAATAAATAAAAAAACCCAACCCACCAAACCAGTTGAATAAATAAAGCCGATCAGGAAAACCGGTAATTATTTTTTAGTGTCAAAAATTAGCATTATGAAATATCGAATTTGCATATTTTTTCGAGTCGACATGAACAATGTCCATCTATTAATAAAGCTTGTGTAAATAAAAACATAATACTTCTTTAGATTAGTGCTAGGTAGTTTTTGTGTATACGATTTCGGACATACCGACTAAAAAAATCACGCGGAAACCATATCGTTTCGTAAGTTTTATTATGAACTTCAAATAAAAGTATTAACTATGAATTGAAAAAAAAACGTCATCCGATAATATTGAGTAAAATTCAAAGATTTGTAAAATCCGACTCACAGTTTATTTCGTCTAAAAGAGACACATCGGTAATATTATTAAGCCTATGAAGTGAATTCTAAATATATTGTTTTTGTTTACGATTTATTTATATAAACAAGCTAGTAATTTTATTTTTGTACCCATGTCCACTCCAAATATGAATATGTTCTTCTAATGAATGTATCTTGAAAGAAGTTTTCTGCAAGAACTGTTGGTTACTCTGTCGTTCAACCTCTCTTTTTTCAAATAAAGTAGTAGGGATATTTCTGTCACTTCAAGAAATTTGCTACTTCTTTTGGAGAAAAAGTTTACCTTCCCTGTCCCTCACCATTCAATCCTTAATCACATCTGTCTCAAAATTAAAAGTTGTTTATTAGTCCCATTAACTATCATTCTTGCTTATTATTATTTAATTGTTTTTACTTGTAATTATACCAATTCTTTGCATTTAATTAACCTTTATTAATATCTGTCGCCTGTGTGGTCGAGTGGTCAACGTTGTTGACTTCGGCTATGGAGGGCCCGGGTTCAAATCCCGGTACGGACAGTTTTATAAATTGATTTTTCAATCGATTTATGAATTTCTGTTCAAAGGCATGGATGTATGTGATGTCTTGAATTCCCCCCTCTCATCCATCCTATCCTATGAACGAGGCGTATCGAGAGCGATTAGCTTACCACTAATCCTGTCTTAGCCTTATCCTTCTATCCCTACTCTCTGGAAAAAGAGAGGTTGAGCAACTGAGTAACAAGCAGTTCTTGTAGAAACACTTCTGTTGAGATAAACTCCATTAGGAGTCCATATGCTCCACATTGGGAGCGGACATGGTTAAAAAAAATCTATATATTTGTAATTATTATTTATTGTTGCCTTTCAAATTGTACCTAAATAAAATGTATCTTAACTGTATCATTGAGGAGATATCATCTTCGGTGTGATGCAGAAAAGAAAAGAAAAAGTTTATCGAATAAAAAAAAAAAAGTAGGGATATAAGGAAAAGGCTAGAACAGGATTAGTGGTTATTTAATCGCTCTCGATATGCCCGGTTATTAAAGGATCAGAAGGGTAGGAGGGAATGTTTAGACGTCACAAACAGCCATTCTTTCGAACAGATATCAATAAATCGACCTAATAAATAGAACCCGTGAGATCCGGCATGGCAGCCAACAACGCTAACCACTGCGCAAAAACTCGGGAGTACAATAATACTGCCAAAAAGGTATAATTTTGTCCCAATTTACAAATACGTATTACGTGTTCCTTGTTTTGATTTTGTCGCATGCGATTCGGTTCAATCACGCGGAATAGTCCGCATTTCGTTTTGACAATAGGTGGCAACAAGGAAACTGGGTAATACGGATTATTATATGTGGTTGAAATTCATTGAAAGACAATTTATTATTATTATCTTATTTGGTGTAAGTTTTCCCTGTGTCGATATCATTGTATCAGCGTACAATATGTCCATACTTTGAATAGTATACTATATCTATAAAAGGATTTCTGTGTCGAAATCATATTCGAATTCACAAGGCAAATAAAAAATACGCAATAAACAAAGGACAATAATTGTATAATTTTTTAAAAAAATTTTCTTCTAAAATGAAGTTGGTATCAAAGTACTTCATTGCTCAACATAAGTGTAGTAATAATTCATTTCGTTTTGAACAAGACACATAATAAATGATCATACTATACCGAGATAATTTTTTTAAACAATTCATAGTTTTAGGCATGGTAAATTGTCATTCGATGTTTATTTAGGCTTTATGTTGTTTTTAATAAAATCTAATGTGAAACTCTAAGCCAGTGTTTCTTAAACGTATTAAAAGAATCGACCCCTTTTGCAGAAATAAATTATTCAAAATTATCTAACGCCCCGCTCCCCTCGCCGAGGTATTTGAAATCCTCAATTCCCTACACTTTGACTGCCAGACTTCTAAACGCTCCCCGTTAAGAACCGCTGCTCTAAGCGGTATTGGCAGTGGTTGATAACCAACCCTATAATCGAAAGAAGCGCGCTATTAGGTCTCAAAAATAGTTATTATATAACTCATTTTAATTTTTTTTATTATTTTACATGGGACTTTTCTGACGTTGTTATGTTATCTGAAAAAACAGAGCCTCCAAATTTTATTGCGCCTGGGGCCTCTCATGTGCTTAATGCGGCGCTGGGTATTAGATACGTTTATTAATCAAAAAGTTATGTATTCGAGTTATTAAAAGACTTAAGTTTACCTAGACTTGTGTTAAGGTAGGATCTAAGATGTCTTTTTAATCTTGACTGACTTGTGATTGTTGTGCAAACTTCATGTTTCAACACTTTAGATCGTTTGGAGACTATTTTGAAGACTATTTTAGACAGTAAAGTTTGAAAGAGGAAACGTAAACAAACAAGATGTATTTATTCGTGAAAAATCTTTAAAAAAATGCCTTGAAAAATGGTATTTCGCATTTACGCCTTTTTGTAACTAAATTTATTGGTATTAAAGTAAACTGTCGTTCTCATACTAGTTGTGTAATGATATTAATCCAATGTAGCCAACCATATCAAACCAAATACTAAATACGTAATGGAGACAACACCGATAGTTCACAGGTAAATAGTGCATAGTCATCTGACGGGTTAAAGACGGGATTTTGCATTCTGTTTGTCTACGAGTTTACCTTGCAGTGAATTAAGCAGTTATCCCTTTCAGCGCGCATGCACTTCCTTCTGTTTGAGCATGCGCTGGTTTATCGTATGCATAAATAATCTACATCACCTCCGTCTGTTGGTTGTTTAAATATCTGGTCATTAGTAGAGACTTGCTTTACATACAGCAATGCAAAGTACAGATGCCAAAAAATAATTGCAAACCACAGTGGTCTAATGATACGTGTTCTTCCATTGTATGATCCCGCTAAGGCTCATTTCTAATTTAGATTATATTTTCTTTAAACCATTTTTTTCAATAGTTTACTATACTTATAAGTATAGATTTGATTTTAAAGACATATCCTAGTAACAATTATACCAGAAGACTTCTTTAAAATGGTCTACCACCCTTAACTTTGTCCAACAACTAGCTTCCAATTAGCCATTCTATAACCTGTTAATAAACCCTTAAACATCAATAGTTAACCCCGAAAATGTGGGATAAAAATAGATACCAATTTCCTCAAAGAAATCTGAAGTATAAGCCTGTATTTTCACTTGAAACAAATAAACAGTGGACTCAAAATGCATTTCTTTGATTCTATTGAAATTATAAACAAAATTTCAATGTATTACATTGCGTGCTTAATATCGAGTAACAGACGGCTTACAAAATTCACTCATGCCTGAATTTAACAAACGACAGTAAGTTTCAAAACAAACACCATCATTCCAACAAACAACAGTGAGTTTCAAAATAAACAGCATCAATTTTGAGCCCACTCTTTGCGCACCTACCAAAGCGTCTATTTATAATGAATGCGCCAATGGGAGATAACACTGGCTCATTAAACGTTCGGACGAAATTATGGAAAGCTATTTTGGTAAGGCTCATAACAAACAGTGCATAGGAACGGCAATAATTAATATGCAATTTATTGTTTGATTACGCTTACAATCCGGTTGTGCTTTAGGGATGTTTGTTTGCGGTGTTGATTTAATGAAAGAATTTGACTCAACTATCACCTATATTAAGCACAAATGATTTAGTCGACTAATTAACAATGGAAGTGTTGTAAAAGTGTAACATTGTTATTATTAAAAAAAAAATGAATCTGAATTCTCGTCATTTTTTAATGAGCATTAGATACGCAATAAAGGTACAGAACAAATCATTAATCAAATTTAGGAATATTTCTCTACAAAATCTTTCCAAAGCTTAATATTATCTATAGAATGTTTGTAGTATTTTACAAACGTATTTTTTTTTCAATGGTAACTTTGAGAAAGTTATTTTAATAAACAATTAAATTTGTTAACTGTTTTTTCCACTTGTTGATTAATCACATTCAACAATCAATAAATTTAGTAATGAAGTTAATTGTTCAGTAAATAATTTTTCTAACGTATTATTTTTTTGTCCTACCCATTTGTTTCTTTAACTATATTTTTTTGCTTACAACTTTTTAAAAAGCTATGTATACGAAACATTATCATTTTACATGTGGCCTACTTTTCACTTTTAAACAATGTATTAAATTAGAAACTGTAAAAATTACTGTTATGTATATATATTACTAAATTATAAGTCAAAATAATATGTTAAGATATAAGATCATATGAAATGTAATATAAATCAAAACAAATAAAAAGAGATTGAGCTCTTCGGCCATTGAATTTGTTGGAAATAACATGAAAATGACAGTATACACTTGATATAAAATTGTAGTGCAGATACATAGTTCATACATTTATCTACGATAATACTTGGTATTTACAAGGACGAGAGAAAAGGAAACATATTTATAATTCCATTCTCACGTTTCTAGTTATCTTCCGGTAATATTAATGTCTTTTGAAGTCATAATTAATTTTTGCTTGCAATAACATACAACAACTGTCATATAATATATTTTTCATAATGTTTGTCCATATCTGTTTCAGTGAAGTCCTTCATCGAAAAACGATAATTAATTAAACAAAATATAAAAAGTGCCATCGTTCACTGAACTTCTTAATTGTATAGTGAATCTTTGAAAAAAACAACAGGATAGTAATGAAACAATTTAATTTAAAATGATCAGGAAAGCATAAATTACGTAGGTAGATGTCATTATTTTTTTAAAGAAACTGAATACATCTATTAATGCTTAAAATGGCTACAATGACCCGCCAGATGTTGAAAAATAATTACAATAAATAAAATATGTCATATTGAGATTTTAAGTAACATGAATGGACATAAAAGTTTTTTTCGTCCGATTTTGTGACTGTCAATTTAGATAAAAAAAATCTATGCCCGTTATTTTTAATAGACTGCGCCGTCTGTAGATTCGATCTTATGAATATATCACCGTGACCAGTTTTTTTTATAGGTTTTTCTTTAATAATGATTTTTTTTTCAATTTCAA
This sequence comes from Himalopsyche tibetana, assembly GCA_030503985.1. NCBI lineage: Eukaryota > Metazoa > Arthropoda > Insecta > Trichoptera > Rhyacophilidae > Himalopsyche > Himalopsyche tibetana. The sequence goes on along the minus strand of JAPJYX010000002.1, from coordinate 35,367,686 downwards.
CCTACGCCAAATCATAAAAGTGTGTAGTAATAGAAATGTTTCCAGCAAAAGCATCGTATTTAAAAATGAGCAATATCAATAAAATATTGAGTAGATCTTATGTTCAAAGTGCGCCCAATAAGTAAAAACGTGGAATTTTCTTAAGTGGACAGACGTGCGCTGTAAAATTTGAAGCAGGCCTGAAAATCCCTTCATAAACAAAAGAAAACGATATGTTCAGGTATATGCGTTAGATAATGTATACATATGGATTATAATTCAATTCTAAAACGCAGTGACATATATTTGACAGAGTTTCTAACGTAATAATTGGTTTAATTATCATATTTCGAAGATGGAATCAGAGCGGAAACAATATAACCTATTTCAGTGTAAATCTTTGAACTCATCACTCTTACAATCAAGTGTAGGTAAATACATTTTTAAGCTAACGCTATCAATAAAAGTATGGTTTCTACGTTGGTCACTGTTACATAATATATGTTTATATAGCTTTATGAATTTTTGCGTATAATTGTATAAGATTGATAATAACATTCACCCCTTCCCCGAAACACCACGAATAGCTTTGAGATTAAGCGAGGCTTTTTTTATTGGCCACTCACCGCTGGTTTCAATTCTAAAAATATAATACATGTAACGCACAGCTAATTTTCCATAAATGAAAAATAAAAATATAACTATTTGGAATCACATTAAAAAGTCTTACATAGTCGCCGAAGAGTCAAGACTAACTTAGGGAAGAAAAATAAAAAATAAAATATTCTTCCAGAAAACCTGAATTCTGCATGCTTCTTCTTGCTACTTGAGGACTTTCGGTGTCCTGGGCGACCGGTGGGTACTTTATATAAGATATCCTCGACGTAACTAAAGAACGTTAGCAATGCTGGCATTCCATGGTAAAAAAAAAGTGATTGTCGAGAGACAGGAAATCATGAAGGCGCTCCGCCCGGTGCTAGAAAATGAATTGGTTTTAAATGAAATTTGCAAAAACACTTTTATTCATTTACTCTACTTAATATTTGAGCCCTTGAGAGCTTAATCGAGACAACTAGTAAAATGGTAAAACTTTTTTTGTTCGACTTTTAAGTACAATCATGTCTTTATTTAGTCTTTTGGTGGATTGCATATTTATATTTTTCATCCATGTCCGCTCCCAATGAAGTGCATATGGCTTCCTAATAGAGGTGTATCAACAGAACTTTTTTCCATAAGAACTGTTTGTTATTCAGTCGCCCAACCTCTCTTTTTAAAAGAGAGTAATAGTAGTAGAAGGATAAGGCTATGGCAGGACTATCAATTAACTAATCGCTCTCGCTACGCCCAATTATAAAGGATCTGAAAGATGGGAGGGAATTTTTAGACATCACAAACTCTCATGCCTTTGAACATAACTCAATAAATCGATTGAGATCGAGGGAAATAAAACTATTGCAGTGCATATTTACTGAGGTCGTTTCACTTTAACGATACTGTGCAGAATATTACAACACGTCTAACTTTTTTTTTCTTAAATACCACTTGACTCACTTCACCACTAATGGGCTCTTTATAGATATAGCTGACTCCTCCGAAGCTACCTAATAAATACTAAGTGTATGTTGTCTATGTAAATTAATCGTTTTAAATCGAACACAATACTTATTGGTAATCTGTCTAACTTTTGCGGTTGTGGCTCGAAACGCTGCATGAATATTCATTGGTTAATATGTTTTTTTTATGAGTGCGTTTATCTATTGACAAAGCCTCTTCGCCAAAACCGGTTTGAATTATTTTATTGCCAAGAGCCTCCATTCAAGATTTTCGTTTCATTCAAGAGTGTTAAAAAGGAGTGGGTACACTTTGTAATACATTATGGTTACGTCATAATCGTGTTTATCAGCGACCATGGAACCTTTTTTACGTTCTCAATATCAATGCAATAATAAACTTTTTATACATTTTAAAAAGCATTCGAGTTTTTATTTGATTTTTTTCTAAAACGACAATTTTTGAAAAAAAATCGATATGTATATACTAAGGTACCAATTTAATTCAAATGTGCACAGAAAAAAGTCTGAATATTCTTCCATCAGACTAATGTAAGAAGTGAGTTTCCTTTTTGTCATCAGTAATTTAGGTCAAACTTTCACGAATAGCAAGAATACAAATTATACAATAGAATAACATAATTATGTCGTAATTGTTGATAGTTTATATTATTTGAATCTGTTAATGCATTGTTAGTTTCTCACGTGGTACCGGTTCATTATTGTTGAAATTTTGTAAGATACAGTGCAACAGTGTCGAAGAACTAAACTTCTTATGCACACTGTTGGGTTAAACTGAACGTCAATATTGCAGACGAAGTTTGTTCGCCTGACCAGTCCACGGTACACTTATCTGCTTCTACATAAATACAAAGTACAGACGAATTTGTACGTGACGTATTTCATTCGGCATTATTCCCCAAATTTTCCGGATAAGGCTTGTTTTTCACAACCTCATTATGGGGTCGTCTTGGTAGTGGAATCACTGTCTTGAAATCTTGAATGGAAAGTATTTTTTTATATTTTTTTTCAAGGAGATGCATATCTGTGATGTTTTTTTTTTGCTTACCCAGCTCTCATTCCGTCCACGAATCGGTAAACAAAAATTGAACTCAATATAAATCATTGATTAACACCTACTTTCTTATTCTTCCCTCTACAAAGAAACGTTCTCATTTTTTTAAATGACAGTTTCATTAACTCCAAATTGGAAGCAACGGTCATGGATAACATAAAACATGTTTGATATTTTAAACTGACGAATAAAAATGTTATACATATTCGTAAACTATGCGATTAGGGTTTCCAATCGCAGACACTTTTTGTGATCCCGGGATTTCTGGATTGAAAAATTTTCCAATCCCGGTATTCAACATTCATCATAAAATCGTGTATAAATTGGGATTTGAAATTGAGAAATTTAAGAACAATTTGTTGTCAATTTCAAAAACCAAGGAATTTGTGGATTTCCTAAAATGAAACGACGTGAGACTTTTTTTAGCTTTTCCAGGATTTTCAATGTGAAAATTTCAGGAATTTTCGGGATTCCCAAAATAAACCAAAATTTGTAACATTATTTTTTTTAGCCCTCGCTCAACTTTTTCTAATTTTCTCAATCCCGAATTCCCGGGATATCAGTATCGAGGAATTGGAGACCCTACTCGCAATTTTCTGTCAGATGATGCTTCTCAAAAATGCCAAACACGTGTCATATTTTGTAACACAAGAAGTGGAATAACAACGTTATCAAATCTGATTTATAAAGTTCGCAAAGTTAATATTATTAGAGTGTAGCGTAATGGGTTATTACTTATTACCAAATAGCGTGGGTGCCTCTTCGACTCCCGGATTGATACGAGACGTTCTGCTTAAAAACCGGTCGGCCCACCCGCTATTTTAGAGTTTCTATTCGCTTTTTGGAACCTATAGGCTGCACACCCACAACATTTTATCTAAAACTGATAGAAGGCGTCATTCCACTTGATCATGCTCACAGATTAAATACGATAGTATTGCACGAGTAGTCCGGTATCTTCGACGAGTGTGTTGCCGATATCTTTTTACACTTCCAATATGGAAGCGCATAATACGATATGAACCGGATAAAGTTGCAATAATGCACTAGACGTATTAGCTATGCTGTAAACGCGTACATGTACAACATTGTCTTTTGAGTGATTTATTTGTTTACAAGTTTGTCGATTGGCTAACGGAACTTTCTCATATCGTCATCAACATCGTCGTGCCCGTGGATTCATTCCTTGGCAGTCTTGACTAGGGAATCCAATCCCGAGCCAAAATGTTGATCGCGGGATTTCGGGATGAGAAATTTTCGATCCCGCGATCAGTGAATTTTTTTAAAAATTAAAAATAATATTTTATATTATATGACCAGCTGTAAGCTGCCAATACTTTACCAAAAAGCTCTATTAATCTCAGTTATTCGCGATGTAGACGTGAATGATTGGATTTTCTAATTACTCTTAAAAAATAAGCGAAATCATTATTAAACTAACTTAATATGCAAAAATACGAAATACATGTGTAACATAACATTTATACCATTTTAAATTCTTCATGTATTTATTTTCTATAGTAAATATTTTATTGAATTTAAAATGAGGGAATTGTATAAATGCTATGTTTGAATATTATTTCATGAAATATAACCGCCCCTGCATATAGAAGGGGTGCATTGATCAAATGCAACATTGACCGGTCGCTACTGCGATGGGTCATCGGAGGGGGGGGGGGACTTGGGAGTTTTGTGTAGGAGGACCACGGTCGCGCTATGTTCGTGTGAAAATTATATTACACCCTAGATTGCATATATGCATACACACACAGTAGTTTGTTTTTCAAACGAGTACCTATATCAGAGGACAGCATTTTTTTTTCTCATTTTGCCAACCATTTTGTTATCGGAAAAGGTAAACCTCCACATCCCATAAAGCACAAAGATTTTTTGACATGGTGATTCAAAATATATAGTGTTTGAAGCGTCGCTTACTGATGGTTGACTGGTCCTGGATTTCAGTCGTTGATTTTTAAATTAAAAGCTTGAGATCAAGAGCATGGCTTGTTTGGATGTCTTTTACAATTGAGTTTTTACTTGAAAGAAGAAATTGGCTATGAAATTAAAACTATTTGGATTACTAGAATCTTACCGTAATGCAAACTATTTATTTCATAATTAATGATTTAGCTTTCGTTATTTTTGAAATATTATATGAAAGTGCAGCGGAAAAGGCTGTTTTGTTATGCTTAAAACTAAATTGAAATTGGGTCGATGCGCACGGAAGTTGAAATCTCCTTAGGGACGAGGATAATATGTTATCATAATTTCTCAAAGCTCTATTTCTATATATATACGCTTGTATTATTAATTCGGGTTTATAATTTATTATTATCTTATCCGCATTTTCAGCGCTCTCAGCAACTAGCATGTTAACGGACCCCCAGAGCAGTAGGGTGGGGCGTAAATTATTCCTGAAACCTGCACTTGACGGGAACTTTGCATTCCGACACTGCCAATACCGGATCTCGATGAAAAGCGTGGAAAATTGAACTGGGCCGAATTAAGTGCTGATAATTTTTAATTCTATTCGGGAAAGTGGACCAAATTTTATTGGGTACATGAAGTAATATTACGCCACTGTTAAAAAGAAGATACTCGATATAATTCACGTCGCTTGGAAAAATCATAAAAATATTTGTAAAACAATATTTAGTACTTTTTACAAGAATGATTCCACATATCTAAAGCGAATTTTAAACTTAATCAAGAATACAATTAATTGAACAGTGCTTTTTTTTATCAATGATTATTGTTTTTTTTAAGCCATGCTCTCTACGAGAACTGATAATTAGTAAATCAGTTGCTCAACCTCTCTTGTTTCAAAGGGATTTCGGATAGAAAATTAGATCTGATAGACAACTGTGCTACGCCTCATTTGTAGGGTTTTAAGAATGTGAGAGAATCTATTAAAAATCAATTGATGGTATTATCAGTAATGGGAATGGAACCCGTCAACATCGTTACGGAAGGCAAAAATACTTGAATACTCTACTTCTTACCTGATATGTGTATAATAAACATTAAATGGATGATGATGAAATGAGTAATGTAAATTTATATATCGACTGTGAAAAGGAAAAAGGACGTAACCCACAGTTTTTTAAAAACAACCTTTTTTCGATAATCACAATGTATCAAACTTGATACACGTTCTGTCAAAAGGATGCAAGCTGAAAATGCTGATTTAGTATCTAAATTTAGCTTTTAAGTTTGAAAAAGATGACCTTGTTAAAAAATCAAATCCAAGAAAAAGACTGAAATAAAGGTTTTTCCTAAACAATTTCTTTAATTAATATTAGATTATGTCGATATAACACCAGCTTAGAAGTCTCTGTGCACTTCAAGGTTGTGTATAATTCATAATTTGCATATGCCCCAAAAATCATCAAAACACATTTTTGCGCCTCCTGTAAAATTTTATATGTGTGGGTTAATTCCTTCTTCCTTTCCACAGTCGATATACATTTAAGTACTTTGCCGTACAAACAACTTCTTAAAATTCTTCTATTAGCATGATTAAATTACATACACGCACGAAAACTTCAATAATAATTAAAAAGCCTGTAAAAATATTTCTTTATCATTACCTAAAAACGTTTATAGTAGAGCAATCCCTCTTCAGATGTGAATAAGCCGCCATTTTTCTTACACAGCTTTTAAATCCATGTCCGCTCCCAATTTATAGCATATGATCTTTAAATGGAGGTATTTATATTTATTGATTGACTTAGCATTGACTTGGTATAACTCCATTATAACTGGGTAAAATAGCGACGTATTTAGTTCTACAGTCAATCAAAGAGGTATTTAAACATAAGTATTTCTACGAAAGCTGTTTGTTATTCAGTTGTCCAACCTCTGTTTCTTTCGAAGAGATTAGGGAAAGAAAGGATAAGGCTAAGGCAGGACAAGTGGTAGGGTTATCACTCTCACTAAAATTCGTTATTTAAGGATTATAATCATGGGAGAGGGGGAGGGAGTTTTTTATACATAAAAAAACACTGTAAATCAATCGATTGAAAAAATTCTTTTCATACTCGGATTCGAACCCGTGTGGTCTAGCATGAAAGCCAACGGCATTGACCACTGTGTCATGTACCCGATATAGACCCTACATACATATAACTTACCGGTATTTAAAAAAGCTTTGTATTCTAAAAAGCTCTAGCTTTGAAATCTAAGAACAGTGCCTGGCAATATTATTTCATCATACAACTCAACAGCAATGAGAATAGATAAGTCTTTCTACAAATAAGAAATGAATTTTTGATTATAATATATACGTTACGAATATATTTTTTTTTTTTCTTCAGAAAGTTAATATGTTTTTTCCTTTTTCTATAATTGAATTCATGAATAACTCACGACTTCTTTATAATTATGCTGCAGTCATTTTTTCGTTTGAATGGGCATTCATGAGTTAATTCGTTGTGAGACATAGTCTTTCGAATTTCACAAAAGCGAAGACTTTATACCTATTAAATTATTCAAAAGGGCGCAGAGGGAGAATTACTGAAGTTATGCTTTTAACAAATCGTATATTTGCAATTTTTCTGTTTTTTCTCGCAGCTTGCTATCACCGCCTAGATGGAGGCTCTTATGAATAGTCAATGAATTAAATTTGAATAAAAAAAAATCGCGAGGAGCGCCCTGAGAGTAATGCGACAGGATTTTTTTTATTTTAGCTGGATTTAGATGATAAAAGTATAGAGTTTCGTATTAGTAACGAGCAATTTGAAATATTCATATAGTTTTTTTTTATCATGATGATTTTGTATCCTATAATATATTTTTAACTTACTTCACTAACGAAGTATTTTAGGTTTATTCGGATGTTTAAAGATGTTTTGTCTGACAATGCTTCTCAAATAGAGAGGCAAAACGGTTGTCACATTTTGTAACACGATATTTGTAGTTTTGAATGCATCGAAGATATGTATTTTGGGAATCACAGAATTTATCCACGTTTCTATGGTTTCATCCAATGCTTTCCAAACTTAAGCAAAGCCCACTACGAGTAGTTCATAGAACAAGCCAAGAAAAGAAAAGAAAGGAGCGTGACACACGGACTCGAGACGTTTTGATCAAGTGATTTACGCTAAAGTACTTCTGCAATCGATGGATACCATTAACTCTTACTATCTTTATCGTTTTCTCCAGACTCATGAATGTACGAAGAACCTTACCTAAGTTTTGAAGAACTATGGAACAGGTCATCAGGTGTTCCAATATTATCTGCTACTCTTGAGGTTGTTATCAGTATTGTTAGTGATTCTTTTTGCCCTATTCATACAATTTGTTGAATTGTATTTTTTTACAGATATAACACTCAAAACATTCACGTCTCAGACGGTCTAGAGCAGAGGTGGGGAACCTTTTCTTCTCTAAAGGCCATTTTTTTTTTTAGTTCACCGAGGAATTTGAAATCCTGAATTTGCTATACTTTTTCCCCAGATATCTCCTAACCTCGTTTTTTTTAGCTCACCGAAAAAAATTAATTCCTGAATTTGCTATACTTTTTTCCCGGATATCTCCAAACCTCGTTTTTTTTTTTTAGCTCACCGAGGAATTTGAAATCTTAAATTTGCTATACTTTATCCCCAGATATCTCCAAACCTCGTGTTTTTTTTAGCTCACCGAAGAATTTGCTATACTTCTTTCCCAGATATCTCTAAACCTCGTTTTTTCCAGAATTGGTCAGAAGGCCGCGGGTTCCACACCTCTGATATAGAGAAAAAAAACCAGTTTCGCAATAACTGTTTTGTTCTATGTTTGTTCATAGCCAATTGTAGTACATATAACGATGACATCTTTGTCATTAAAGCGGTACAAACTTGTGGGTGGTAACAACATTCATTTAAATTATTCATAATATATGTTTGTAGTTTTGAATGAAAAAAATGTACAGGTACTTGTGTAACTTGCGGTACACGTGGTTTCCTTGATAACGTAACACATGTAATTATTGGCAACCCGACATTAGCGCTCCGACACTAGCGCACAATATGAGATTATTTTGTATTGTGGATTGCTCACTTAAAGAAATTTAGTAACCTAAGATATATTTTTCTGCTAACCTTACATCTTATTTGAAATTAATTGTTCATTTAAAAACGATTACAAAGACAATTTTATCAATTTGAAATAAATTTAAATAAGAACATTTCACTGTTTTTTTATATTTATTTTGGAATTGTTTTAAGATATATTTTTTTATTAAAATGATAAATTTATTAGCATTGCGCCCGCTAACGTCACCACACCCAATTAACATTGTTATCAAATTTAATTTTGTATTTAAATCAATTTGGTTCCATCGAAAACAAATATATGTACATGATTTGTTTATTCCAAAACATCCTTCATTTCATGATTTTTATTCCATTATCAGTCAAATAAATTTGACTACTAAATTGTATACCTTCATGAAAATCATTTTTTTTATTATTAATACTATTACTACAGATAAAAATATTCACCGCTTATTCAAAATAACAAAAAATCCCATTGGAGACAAAAGCTTACATAATTTAAAACTATTTTTTTTGAAGCCACTAGTTGAAAAATCATATTACATTCATATACTGTAAAATAATTCATCTCTTTGAGAATTGCTCTGTTTTAATAACTGGCATTACAGATAATTGTTATAACATCATGGCGTATTTTAGTAGTTATTCAAACTCTCAGATGTTTAACTTAAAAAAAAAAGTTTTGTGTTGATCTTTCCATGACTGGAACCCGAAATTTCTAAGCGATAAGTAGAGATACAACTGCTAGTGTTAAATGTTATCAATAAAATTGTATTAGTTTGATACTCTTGTTTTGTGAACTAATATTTATTTCTTACCAATCTGATCAACCTTCGACTTACTCTGCTTTTGAATTAACCACTTGAATGCCAAGCGGACACATGTTTCCGGAACATATGCAAGCGAACACGGATGTCCACGACATTTAAAAAATCAAATACTTGGTATTCTAATAGAATATAAGCAATATTTTGTTGAATATGTATAGTGCTATCTATACTGAGTCAATATAGGTTTTTAAAATATCTAATTCGAGTGTATATTAGGCAAAATTATTTTTATCAAAAACACGCAGTATCTCTGGGACATATTCATAATTTATTTGGGCGGTATTCAAACGGTTAAAATAAAAAATAAAGCATCTTTAAAATCGAGGCAAGTAAAAAATATGTATTGAGTATTTTTTTATCATTTTGGACTCTAGTAATTTAGTACATTATTTAATTAAAATTATCTCGGCCCAGATTTATGATATATAAAATAAATTGTATTGTGAAACGAAAGATAAATCAAATTTCTTAGTAAAATTATACGGCTGTTGGGGTCTTCGAATTTTCCCCATTTATTTGAAAGCTTAAGTTCACAAGTGCCTGCGTCGTACCATACTCTTTGAAGCACCCCCTAGTAAGGTTTCAATGCTTGGTGTTTTTGAGTATAGGTATAATATATCTCAATTTCTTTTCATTCACAAATTAATATCTCATTAGCGTAAGGGCAGTAATACGGGTGGTACGCGGGCCCCACGCCAGGGGGCGCTAATTCGGCGACATTTCGAATTCGCATTTCGTTAATTGGATTAACGAGTAGAGTGGACGATTTAAAATGGCCGCGAATGGGAACGGGTAGGGATGAAGTGTTTTAAAGGAGGTTGAGGGGGGGGGGTCAGCCGTGATTAATTGGCGCGATAATTGCGTCGTTAATTCTGATTTTACGCTCTTAAATAGGGTTCCATTTTTTCATAGAGTTGGACTCGCTCTGCGTGTATATTTAATCACAAAACCCAGTCTAGCATTTTATCCAACACTTATAGTGTGACAATGGACGCTTAGCACTTTTTCAGTAAATTTCACAATAGTTTGTTTTACTAGGCCAATTAAAGTATATTTTAAATTAAAACTTTTATCACTATTTAGGTGTCCACTGTCAATAATTGGTGGGAAGGCATTTTTCTTAATCCATGTCCGCTCTCAATGTGGAGCATATGGCCTCCTAATACAGGTATCTGAACAGAAGTTTTTTTCTACGAGAATGCTCGCAAAGAGCGAAACGCGTCCTGACCTTTTAAATAAAGTGGAATTAAAGTGCAAAGGAAGATTGTGTTTTCATTAATATAATGCCTTTCCACCAAGTTTTGAGAGTGAACACCCTATAGGTGTCAAATTTTTAACACTAGAGTTTTCGAAATCAGTCTGAAACATGACTTGATAGCACACAAAATATTATTCCAAAGTATTGTATAGTATAAAGATTGTTTTTCAAAACGAAATTCAAGTTTCATTTTTTATCCCTTTTGGAATGAGCCGTTTTTGTAAGTATTTTTTTTTATCCATGTCCGCTCCCAATGTTAAGCATATGACCTTCTAAGAGATACCTATTTCAACATATTTTTTCTACGAGAACTGTTTGTTACTCAGTCGATCAACACGACTAATGGTTGACTAATCGCTACCGCTACACCCAGCTATTAAAGGATCAGAAGGATGGGAGGAGAGAAAATAATGTGAATTGACATCTCAAAACACCCAGTCTTCGATCACAACTTTGAATTGAATAATTCTCAAATTCACTGTGGTCTTACCGGAAATCGAACCCAGACCTGCGTGATCGGTAGAGCAAGGTCTAACCAACTGAGCCACAGCAGGCGACACAAAGGACACGGGAAGGTATAATATTCTAAAAATAAAACACGCTTTCGTGCTAATTCCACATTTATTGTATGATCAGGAATGGTTTCACTAATCGCGACCATTTTGTACGAAATCTGTAATATAAAACGTATAAGTTACACCAAATTAAATATGTAAAAAATGTGTAATACCTCTTACAAATAAATAATATTTATTTGCAATCGCATCAAAGAACAATTAAGCTAGATAAGTGTGTTAATTCATTCAAAACTTCAAGACTTAGAAATACCTTTCATGTATCTAATACTAATTGTTTGTTATTTATTTATTAATGTGTATCGTTATCAGTTGGAAATAATCGTGATGAGTGAAAGCGGTCCCGACCATTTTAAATAATTGTCAGTTCAAATTCATCCGTGCACTTGAACGCCTGAAGATGTCGAAAAGCAAAACCCGGTCGTTAGTGACAAGACTAGTGTGAATGTATGTACAAATCGTTAAAATTATTTAAAAAAATTATGAAGTTATTACAAAATAGTGTTATATTTTTTGTTTTTTTTTTCAATATAAACTGCATCAATTGATGTGAATTTTCTATTTTGTAATCAATTATGTGTCGTACATATTTATTTAACATGTTACTGGTAATTTGAGATAGCTCGCAGACATCAAGTGCAATCTCCAACATGCGATATCGCCTTTCATGAAAGCATTATTTACCCTCCATACAATTATGGCTGCTGAGACATCCAAGGGAAAATCTTCGAGTAGCACAAGTCTTTATGAAATGAGATATCGTATTCTTGCAGATTTCGCTGTTGTGCGCCACCTGGTAAATACAATGATATCAAATTAAAAGATAAATAAATTGATGATTATCAAATTTTTTATATTTATTTCATGGTTGAGACTAGGGTATCCAATCCCGAGATCCCGTACAGTTTTCGATACATATCAATCCCGGGATTAGAAGACATGATACCGAAACTTTCGGGATAGATTTTAAAACAGAAACGTGTTGGTTTTCAAGTTGGCAGTTCAAGCATATGCAATAAACGATGCCCAATTTTATTATTAAGACTTTATCTTTGCGATAACAGTTTACGATAAGAGCGAGTCGCAGCCGAAAAGGTAACTTGATGCCAATCATTAAATTTCTTCAATACATTATACGCACGTGTAATGTATTTGAATGCATTTGTCGACAATATTTATTGTTTAGTTTATTGGTTAGCCTCATATTTCAATATTTTTTAAAATTTATCTTTCGCTTTGTTCTCTACATCAATCAATGTTACCAGATATCATTGGCAGTTTTTGTTTTGCGTAATTTATTGTTCATAAACTTTCATTTTGTACCGTAAACCGAAACCTTTGATTAAATGTCGAAACAATCGATGCTTTGGTACTCTTGAAATATTTTAATATTTAAATTATTTCTTTTTACTTCAATAAAATTATTAAGAATGTATGTATTATAGACAACAATTTTAGAAATCTTCATTCTTGCAGTCTGAAGTAGGTAATTGCTTTTTTCAGCTATCAAAATTAACCATTTTAAGTTATATTTCGTATTTTTACGTAATGTATGCATATTAAGTTAGTTTAATAATGATTTCGCTAATTTTTTTACGAGTAATTAAAAAACCCACTCATTCACCTCTACATCGCGAATAACTGAGATTAAGCTTTTGGTGACGTATTGGCAGCTTACAGCTGGTAATATAAAATAGAATATATTTTTTTTCACTAATATTATCAATTTTTATTTATTTTTTTAAAATGTACTGATCCCGGGATCGAAAATTTCTAATCCTGAAATCCCGGGATCAACATTTTGGCTCGGGATTGGATTCGCTAGTTGAGACTACTAGCATGAGAATAATACATAAATAAAGCCTGCACACGGGCAATAATTGACGTGAAATAATTTTAGAAAAAGCTTTGTTGCGTGTTAATCCAGCATTAAAATAATGACACGTAACAATGCTGTTAACTTTTGTTAAATTCAATTATTCTGTCGTATTTTATATATATATTTTTTTAAATAATTATATAAATGACATGCTGAATGTCAAAGTTCACCCATCTCTTGTTTTACTCGATTGAAACACTCCACAAAAACCCATGAAAAAAGTGGTGTAATTCATAAACAAATTAAAGATCGAAGAAAACAAGTTATTACAATAATCTTTTTAAGCACCTTATCCCCAATTCTTAGTGGAAAAGGATTATATTAAATCATAATAAAACACTCTTTTCAACGTAATCCACATTATTTATTAAGATCCAGACCGGTGTCGGTCATCAAAAGCATCATTTGAAAATGCTAAAAGTGACTAATTGTTGATTGTCTCATCACCACCCGTTACGTATGTGTACGCCTTCCATAAATAGCGATCGAGAAATTAAACGAATTTTCTACTTATATTAATTGGCCCGATGCAGAGCTGCACTATTTAACTTAGATAAAAGAACATTTTATTTGATCAGTCATTTAGTTTAAATGATTTGAATATTCTGTGTATCCTCATACTGATAATCCGCCGTGGCGGTCTAACAAATAATTGTGGATTTAGTACGAATGCAATAGGAAAACAAAGTGATTCAACTGATAAATATCAGGAAATCCTTACGCTAGGCGAATATCAGACGCATTTTTTAATATCAAATATTACTTAGAAGGATGTCATTAAACACGTTTCTTTAATTGAAAAATTGCGTATGTTGTTGAGCTCTTTATAAATCTGGATCGAGTTTTAATATTTCATCAATTGTTTTCAAACTTGATATTATAATATCAAGGGTTAATGTTTCACATTGTGACTTGTGGCAACACGAGTATGTGTCCCAGTGAATTGGACGGGTTACGCAGGAAGCTAACTTGGCAAGCAAGTGGAAGCTTCGCATAAACGTCAATTAACGACGTTCGCCAGACAGTCACATACGTTTCAATCTGAAGTCAGTAAAACGCTATTTTGAAAGACATCAAAGACCTTATGCACTTAGAGATTTCTCGTACAACGCCCTTATTCTGTGACAGTGGTTCTACGTAGGAGAGACGTATTTGTAAATTGTAACGTAACGTTTTCTTATTAAATTGTAGTATATTCTTAGCTACATGATATAAATTAGAATGATCTAAAATGTTTTCGATTATTTCAGCGGTATTTTTGTGGAAGATCATTTTAAATGTTATTAATTTCTAAATTTGAATCGTTCAAATTGTATACATTCACTCAAGTTTTGTCACTAATTACCCGGGTTTCTTCGGGCGTTCAAGCGCACGGATGAACTTGAACTGTCAGTTCGAGTTCAAATTTAATATTGAAACTCCACCAAGCACCTCCAGTCGAAATCTTAAATTATTAATTTCTATTGGATTTTTACCGTGCTTATTATAATCGTACGTAATATCAGTGTATCTTTTTTTTTTGCAAACAAGATTTTTACTTTGTATTTTATAACGGATATAGTAAAAAATGTATAATAGTTAATTAAAATGATAAATGAAAGCTTATTTGTTGTCATACATACTTCATTTACTCGCATAACTTAAACTGATATCAATCAAAGAAAAAATATAATTTCGTGCTACTTTTTGAATGAGACATAAACACACAGGCAACAGTGCTATTTTCGCAATCTACGTAATTACGTTTTAACGCTTTCTTGCGAAGTTGTTATTTATGGAGTTACGAAGTTTGCAATCTAGGACAGCGATACGATTTTGTATGTATGAGTAAACTTCAGTGCTTAAAAGTCTGGTTTATAGCCATTACATTTGACTATTGAACCTATTTTTATAACACTTTTTGAATCATAGAACGGCTGAAATTTCTCACAGCTTTTAGAGATTATAGCCAGTAGTAGTAAGTTCTTTTTTATCTTCATATAAAAAAGAGTGTTATCGATAATGACAGCGGTTATACAATGTAAATTGATCAAAGTACGGATTTGATGCTACCGCTTTATGTATATTACCAAATTAACACTTCTTACGCACGCAGCTTAGCCTACCGCAATTTGTGGTGAAAAGACCGCAGCGAGAAAAATAATTCTTCAGTGGCACCTCATTTGGAAAAGTCTGAGAAGTGTGTGTCTTTACTACATAGTTAGGCAGTTGGTTAGTACGCTTTGTAAGCGTGCGAGGCAGTAAAGGCGCTTTAAGGGTGTAAACCGACTTACCCCCTATGGTTTAAATTGCCTTGCAATACCCCTATATCCAACCTCTTACAATAAAGTCTTTCAAAGGTTACTTTATACTTAATATGAGTGCTAAGCATTTATTTAATATATCATTATACTCTTGCCTGTCGAAATGTTTTATCATCTACATAACAGCGACTTTGTAAGTAATATTGGCTGTTGTAGAATTTGATCTCGTCTTCATAACGCTTAACCATTACTCTTGATTTTATTATATGTACATGAAAATTGAATTGAAATTGAAATGCGAGTACATCATATTAAATATTATCAAACATTGTATATTTAAAAACATATTTCGTTTAACACATTTTGATGTATTAAAGGTGAATTTTATCTAAGGCGGTTAATTTGTATGTGCAAATCAGTAAATATTATTTGATTATGAAAAATGTATTGTGTATTTATACGATCCATCATATCGACCGTGGAAAGGAAAAAGGACGTAACCCACACAAATCAAATTTTACAGGAGGCGCATAAAACGTGTTGATGCCATGATTTTAGGCCATATGCAAATTATGAATTATACACAACATTGAGGTACACAAAGACTTTTAAACTGGTGTTTAATTGACACAATCTAACATTTATTAAAGCAATTGTATGAGAAAAACTTTTATTACAGTCTTTTTTCTTAGTTTTAATTTTTTACAAGGCCATCTTTTACAAACTTAAAGCTAAATTAAGATACTAATTCGGCATTTGCAGCTTGCATCCTTTTGATAGAACGTGTATCAAGATTTATACATTGTGACCACCAAAAAAAAGCTGTTTTGAAAAAAGTGTGGGTTACGTCCTTTTTCCTTTCCACAGTCGATATTAATATCGAACGTTTTTGACTAGAGACCATAATGAACTATGCTGTAGTTTTTACCAGGGCTGTAGAGTCCGATTCAGATTCGTGGAGTCTTCTATGTAAAACACTAAAAAAATTAATTCGTCTTTTAATCTATAGTCGGAGTCGTCTTATTTCTTCACGTCTCCACAGTCCTGGTTAACACAGTGTGACAAGTGCTCCAGAGTGGAGTATTCGCTTCTCAGCAAACATTTTCGTTCTTATATTTATTTGTAACAAAATATAATACACTTTAACAGACTAGTACCATTTTGAAGTTCCTTTGGTTAACCAGAACATTTTATTTTTTACAACAAACAATTTTTTACATATCAATAATACATTGTTAATGAAATCTGTGCTAAGTGTTGAGTATTTTTATCTAACAAGCAATATTAATACCTCACTTTTAAGGTGTTCACTGTCAATACTTGGTGGAATGGCATTATAATAAAAATAATAAAACATTTTTCGTACTTTTTCCACATAAAATTTTACTAATTGTTGGTTTTTATTTTGTTAATGATAATTCATACCTAATTGGTTTTTGTTGTAATCGTTTTCATTGTTAAGTGGTCTTCAACTTTTTATTTATAGTTTATTTTCCTTGTATTTTACTTCAATTCTTTTGCTTGGTTGTAGTACCAATTGTTTGTCATACCTTGTTTTTCTCACTTAACTTTTGTATAAATATCACTGTTTCATTGTATTTCTTATCAGTTGAAAATGCTCATATGAGCGAATCCGGTCCTGTCTAATAAATTTTATGTGGAAAAAGTACTAAAAATGTTTTATAATTTTTATTAATATTAATACCATTGATTAAATTGGTATTTACTCGATAGAACTCCATTATAATAGGGTAAACATAGCAACGTATTTAGTTCTACAGTTCTAAACTGTAGAGCTAAATACATTTCTATTTTTACCTTATTAATATTTATATTATGTTTGAATTTGTTGATATTTTATTTAAAAGAGTTCTTGATTTGTTCATAGTTCACATCTTTTCGGGTATTTGTTAAAGTAAAATAAATTATGAAGGCAATCAAATGTCGGTTTTATTAAAGTCTTGAAGATTGTAATTCATTGTAGAAAATTATTGGTATTTCTTAACTCAATATATTAATTAGTAGTTAAGTGAAATCGCATTTATTATCCACCTTTCATGTATGGCTTGATTTATAATAAGCGTTTTTTTTATTTAGCTTGAAACATCTGCATTTTGAGAGCGTAGTTCTCTCGCGTAGATTCTAAGCTTTACTCGAAGCTTTCGTATACAATTTTACTGCGGCGTAAACCGTAGCAACGGGTTAAAGCCTCAAAATTAAGTATCGCCACTTTGGAAAGGCTCCTATGTGGACGGTTGTCGGTTTTCAACAGGTTAATTCAATAATGCTATATACTAGCGGCCGACCACTGCCTAAATCACTAATGTATAATAATTATCTGCATTAATGAGATAAATTGCGTTATTAATATCTACCTTAATTACGTTAAGTACTTTTGTAATTAAGTTTGCGATATCTGATTTACTAATACGTATCTACAAATAGTCTTGTAAGTCTAATACATATTTTACGTATCGGGAAGTTATAATGACTTAAGGGTTGAGTTGCATTGTCAATTCAATGCATACAAATGGTTTGCTAAATTACTTATTATATAAAGTTTTCATAAATACATTTTCAGATTAAACGAAGTTTGATCTAAAAATATCTTGCGAAATCTCGCCGTATTTCTATTACAATCCAATGGAGAGAAGTTTTGAATTTGACTTTTGTATACCCTCTCCTAGATTATTCTGTAAAGTATATTGGGTTCCGTATATAAACTCGTTTTATTTCATATACACCACAGATTTGATAAATACAAAGTGACTAATGCGTTTAACTGTTTTGGTTAACGATGTATAGACGAAAGCTCGAGGGTGGTCCAGGGAAAGACTTTGCTAAATTCGCTTAAATGACTGTGCTTTCTAACGATACTTCGTAGGAATCCCCGCACACTACAAATAATAGAGATGAACTTTAAAGCGATTGTTACAATTCTACTTCGGGTTAAGGCTCACAGCAATGAATCGATTGATTTGGATTTTATATTAACATTTTAAACGAAAGTAATAGTGCTATGGTCAAAATCATAAACCCATTAATTAATTATGGTACTACTTTCGATGGTTTCGGCGGTAACTTTGTGGAAGTTCATTTTAATACAAAATTTAAATTAACTTTGATTATTCCACGTATTGTGTTACTAACTGTGACACGTGTTTCGCCTCTTTCAGAGGCATCTTCAGACTTACTATCGCAAAGTTTGCTTAAGTAATGAAGCAAGATTGATTCTAACATTTTAAAATTACAAAATGGAGGTTTGGGTTTTTTTTCCTTTTAAGAGGAGCAAGGAGGAGGGTGTAGAATCGAAATAAAACAAACAGATAATGATACTAATGATACTAATGAGTTGTAATCAATCAGATTGGGATTTTTCCTTTTTAAGGGAAGCAAAGAGGGGATTATAAAACCGAAACAGTGCAAACAAATTTAATCATACTACTAATGACGTTAAACATTACAAACTATTAAACTAATGAGCTGCAATCAATCAGCTAGGTTTGTGATTACTCTATTAATTGGAAACAATTTGAGTAACGGGGAATCACCTGTGCTATTTAGAATATTATTTAATAATATTTCTTTTAAAAAACCCAAACCTCCATTTTGTAATTTTATAATTTTAAAATGTTAGAATCAATCTTGCTTCATTACTTAAGCAAACTTTGCGATAGTAAGTCTGAAGATGCTTCTGAAAGAGGCGAAACACGTGTCACAGTTAGTAACACAATACGTGGAATAATCAAAGTTAATTTAAATTTTCTATTAATTATGGTACTAGTTTTAAAATCACCACTTTTAAATTACAGTTCATATTTGGGTGGTATTTTTATTCTTCATATATATATATATAGCAGACGTATTGATACTCCTGGGTAGATCCACTCTGTTGACTCAAGATATGTTGACACTCAATATCTCAGGCGATGACACTTTTAATTAATTTATGCATGCTAAAAATAGTCTTAATATAAAGAATTGCTGAATGTCATGTTTTTAGTTTTTTACATTATATTTTTTTCCAACGTCTTGTCCGGTAAAAAACTCAAAAGTCATCGAAATAAAAAAAAACACATGCAGACATAAAAAGGAATTAATTAATCTTATAATGTTTCTTGAAACTTATTTTTCATACAGTCATTATTACTATTATTTTAAAAAATATATCACGATATTTGTATGCTTAAAATTTTAGCTAAAAAGAAGTGCTATGTATCAAATTATCTGAGATAAAAAAAAATGCTTTTAATTTGTCGGGGGTCCGTGACACAGTGGTCAACGTCGCTGGCTTCAATGACAGATCTCACGGGCTCGAATCCCAGTTTGAACAACCTTTTTCATTTGGCTTATCGATTTATGTTGGAAAGCATGGGTGATGGAAAAAACTTTTGTTGACAACTCTATTGAGAGGTCATATGCTCCACATTGCGAGCGGACATAGATTTCAAGAAAAAGAAAATATTAGTTCAATTGAATGGAAAACTTCAATAGATTTATTTTATTATTTAATCTATATTCCTTTTAGGGTGTTCACTCTCAATACTTTGTAGAAAAGCATTATATTAAAAAAAAAAATATATTCCTCTGTCCTTATTTCCACTTTTTATTTATCAAAATCAGGACCAGTTTCGCTCATGGCGAGCATTGCTAACTGATAAGAAATATAATTTAACAGTGCTATTTCTTATCAGTTGACAATGCTCGTCACGAGCGAAACCGGTACTGATTGATCTTGAAAAATAAAAAGTGTGTTTTTTTTTCTTAATCTATATCCGACAGATAAACTTTCATCTGAAATATTACTTTGTATTAATTTAGTTTTATATAAATCATAGTCTTAACAAATAATGCAATATCAGATTGTTGAGATGATAAAATGTAAGTGATTTGGTATTTAGTCGTCGACGTGACGCTCATGCCCCACAGAGAGTGTTGTGAGTCTATTTTGGATTTGAACTCATTTCTGTCTGTTACCCCACACGTCGGCCGCTGAGCCATGTGTCGTTCTTTGTATTGTTTGACATAAGGTGAAAGATGTATTAAAGAATAGCTGGATCGCGATGGTGTATTAAAAACCGTTAAAAATCCACCGGGCTAACGTTGCATCTTTTACTTTCTAACGGCAATCCAAATTTAATTTACTACTCTACCCACGGGTATGTTTAGATCATGGCTTTGTTTATCCTGTCTTGTTATCATTACTATCAATAAACGGAATGTTTACTGCAGCTTTGTATGTTTAACCATCATACGTATACCACCATACAAGTTTACTGGGATAATTGACATTGCGTATACCTTAAATGATGACTTTAGTCTAATGCAGAACTCTCGACTCAACTCCACAGAATATGTTTATGCTAGATTATAATTACATATTATATAATATAGTTCAAAGATAAAAATAATTTAGTATAGGCTGTAGTAATTAAATCTGAAATAATATAATTTTGCAACATAATTAAAATATTACAACGTATGTATATATATTTAAATTTAAAGGTTTAATTAATAAGTTATTTTTGGCATGATTTTTGAAATAATTATTAATTATTCTTGTATTATGTTATTTTAACGTTGATTAAGATAATCAATTGTATGGTTTTGGTATTCAAATGATAATGGACTAGTGATAATACCTCTACCTTTTAATCAGAAAGTACAATTCTTAACCCGGTCAAATAATATCCAACGTATTTTTTCTCTATTATATTAATGTAATGTGTTTTTTCATACATTTGATTTCGATTCAATTTTGCGTTCAAAGTACTACTCTAAATTTAACGAATATCTTGTGAGATAGCGATTAG
The DNA here is from genome assembly GCA_030503985.1 of Himalopsyche tibetana. Classification (NCBI taxonomy): domain Eukaryota; kingdom Metazoa; phylum Arthropoda; class Insecta; order Trichoptera; family Rhyacophilidae; genus Himalopsyche; species Himalopsyche tibetana. Next base: position 35,346,449 of record JAPJYX010000002.1, on the reverse strand, counting down.
GGTATCCAATCCCGGGATCCCGTCCAATTCTGTGATCCCGAAATTCCGGAATTGCGATAGTACCAATCCCGGGATTTCGGGGTTGAGAAAATGAATCACGGAAAAGCACAATTGCGGACGTCGCGCTGGTCATTTTGGGAAATCCGCAAATTTCTAGGTTTTTCAAATTGACATGAAATTGTTTGAAAAATAAAAAAAATGATTTCAAAATCGTCGACCAAAAATCAATCCCGAATCTTAATTTATACACGATATTTATACACAAAAAGTGTCCGGGATTGGATACCCAAATAGCGATATATTTGTTTTATGATAATTTCTTAGATAGAGGGAGAATAAGGGAAGATCAAACAACACGATTGAATGCTTGTATACCCGTTCTGTACCATTGCATTATTATTTCTACAAATGTCATACTAAACATCAAACTATCGTGCATTGACCGACTTAGCTCCAGTCACGTTTCTTTTCTACGAATCCTAACAAGAGAAAAGAATTAGAATTCAATTACTTTGCCGTATTTAACAAAAGACGGATGTAAATATCAGTTGAGAGTGCCAGTTATAAACCAAAAGGTCAGCGAACATTGAACTTTTTTTGTGGAGTAATAATATCGTGAATGTGTGCGTACTTACGATGTGTTGTGCTATCCACCAAGCTTCGTTCGCTTCAGCGAAATGCCACGTGTGAAGCCAATGTGTGAATACGATACGTGCGGGACTCGAAGCCGGGTCTATTGTGTGGCGCAGTGACGGCTAAAAATGGTCTAAAAAACAACATTAAATTGTCAACAACTTGTTTGTTTTCATTTTGTTTTCGGCCCTTTTTTGTATACAAAATGTATCACTGAATCTACGGTTTTCGTTATAAAACGTCAAGTTAATTAAAGCAATTTGTATTATTCAATTTGCAATCTGACTATTATATTAACGTAACAATATTTATGAGCGAAGATTGCTTACGTTACGATTTTATTTATCGTGAATATTAATATTGTCAATATTAATCCATGTGTAATAAAGTAATCAAATTAAATTTTATAATAAAAAATATACAATGTAGTTTAAGGCCATTCGTGATGTTGTTTAGTGGAGGCGTCTTGTGAAACTAAATAAATTGCAGCTCAAGTTCATCCGTGCACTTGCACGCCTGAATATGCTGAAAGGCGAAATGAATACACATAATTTGATGGATTCAAAATTAAATAAATTGCTGTATTTACATAGTACCGAGCTTTTACTAGGTTTTCTATGGATTCGGCGGTAACTTTGTAGAAATTATTTTTAATTTAAAATTAAATTTCATAACTTTATTAATCAATTCATTGATGACAAAACATGGCAAGGCCTAGGAATTAAACAAAAGTTAATTCAAATTCTTAAGTCTTAAATTACAAAATACGTCGGAGCTTGTATAAAACATGTAACTTAAAATTTACAATTTATTTTAAGTTTATTCGTAAGCCTTACAATGTTTTATCTAATGATGTTTCTAAACGATACGAAACATGTATTACAATTTTTAAAACAAAAGAGAAGTAAAAAAGGTATCGAATTTAATTGTATAATTACAAAGTGTTTGTTTGTTTGTTTAAATTTGCAACATTCACCTATGTTATTTTGGTGACTTTGAAATTCAGGTATTTCGTCACAATATATTAGAAAAAAATTCAATTCATTGTCATAATTTTATGTTTTTTTGTGTGCTAACATTTTAGTATAAAACACTCTCACGAGCTAAACAGTGATAAAATTAGGCAACAATTTCATATTACTTTAGAATATAAATAAATTGGTTATTTATTGGATATGTATTCAGTTCTTTTAGTGCCGGCACCACTGAACTGCAGTCGGTACACTCTCACAAAAGTGAACTACTTCCACAATAGGAAATGCTGTGAGGAAAAGGAACTTGTGGTGAAATAGGTTAAGCTTAGGTGCACAGTTATAGTCGGGGGAACTGAATAGAATGATATAAAATGTAATACATATTTGATGTACACTCCGTATCTTTTACGTTGCAAGGTTTATTTAACTTTAAGACTGTATCGATCGGCTATATGTCGACTGTGGAAAGGAAAAATGACATAACTCACACTTTTGCACTCAAACGTTTTTTGATGACTTTGGACCAAAGTGAAATTATTAAATATCACACACTTGAAGTGCACGGAGAATGATAACATGGTTTTTCATTAACGTTATCTAACATTATTTTAATACATTAAAGAAATAAAACCTTTTTTTAAGACTCTTTTCATTATTGCAAATTTCGCCCTGATAAATAATGTAAATAAATCTGAGAATACCGTAAATAAATAGTTATCAAATACATATGTCTCTTCTCTGAATGTTTGCAAGTGATTCAATGACTTATTGTAAGTAAATTATTAACGTCTAAATTAATTGCATCGCTTAAACTTATGAATATGTATGTATGCTCTTAAACGAAATAAGAAAACAATTAACACAAAAAACACAGCTCCTTATAAATATTATAAACATGTTATCATTTACACAAAATATAAATAAACATTTTGGATTACCAAAAAAGAGCCGCTTAACATGCCATAAATCTAAATATAATAACACTAATTAAATTTTACTGATAAAATATTTATACACGGTGATTATTTTATCGCCTCGTATATCATGACTCGAAAATTCATAACAGATGTGGTTTCTTTTTTAACCATCTGCTTCGAATTTTGGCTCCTGGGGAAGAGCTTTTGTCTCATGAACACGTGTGCGCGCAAGCTTTTTTGGACCCTTGCATATTTTGATCGAACCGTTTATAATTATTAAAATCATTATTACACCAACAATGTAGCATTAACCTTTAATAAACTCACAAATCGTGGGAATGAATTATTGTTATTACATAGTGTAAAGCTCATAACACTTCGACAAACTTAAAATTGCACACTTTTATGTAAACAAAATTGATAACAAATTACTCACTATCATTTGAATAAATTCTATCAATCTTAATACTGTAGTTTTTGAGAGATGTGATTGGTTTATATTATATGGCAACTATGTATGAATGTAAAGTATTCGCTCGAAAGTTTTGTTTTTAATTTTAATTTTTTGATAAATAAAAATGTTTTTTTTTTTAAATCCATGTGTGTTCTCAATGTGCATCATATGGCCTACTTATATATTTATATATATATCCCAACATAAGTTTTTCTAGTGTATAATAGAGAGAAGGATTAGAGGTATGGTGATCGCTTTCGCCACGCCGTTTTTTGTGATTAGATTGTTGAGAGAGGTGTTAAAACATTACAAACACAATACATCAATTAATTGATAATTTTATTAAATTGATTAAAAAAATACTGCTCGTACTGGCATTCGAACCCGTGAGATCTGTCACGGAAGCTAACGATGTTGACTAGTGCACCACGAACCCGACATGATCAACATTCAGTAGTGCAGTGGTCAACTTCAATAGCTGCTGCAACGTATCTCACAGGATTGAGTGGTGATCAGAGGAGAATGAGTTAATTTTGTCCGCTAACATTTGAGTGAATTTCTTTAACATTAGGCTGTTTATTTTTAATTTTATTCTGATAAATAACTGTCATGGTATAAAGGTAAAAAAATTACATTGATTAGAACTGATTTCGTTCATCGCGATTATTTTGAACTGAAAATATAACAGATCAAAAAATACTAATGCACAGAGATTGAAATGGGATAATTTTATCTCAAATACGTGATGGAAAGATCTTACTTAGTACGAATGTATGTTTGATTCGTCTTGCATGGATTAATTTTCAAGAAATGAAAGGAATTAAAACACAACATATAAGAGTGACGTCTTTCACAATTATTCAATGTGACTTCTCATTAGTAATTTTCTAGTCTATGTTTTCAAATATATTCAAGTTCTTCGCGTTTAACACTGTGAGGTCGACCTCACTAATAATATTCTCAAAATCGTAATAATCTTAAGAAATATCTAATATTCGGTATACGAATTCATATTGAATGTGTTTGAAAAAAGCCTACTGCAACCATTTTCTAAAACCTTCCACTAAAATTTATAATATTCATTGTTTCGTCCCTGTTATCAGCGTCGTTTTCGTAAAAGATGAGACTGTCTTTCAATTTTATATTTAATATAAATTTTGAGAAAGCAATTTATTAAAAGCGATATCGGTTTTACATTTTTCAAAATGCTTTCAACAATTTGTTAGACTTCAGTGTTGCTAGACATTTATGTAAGAATTATTAATCGGTGAGTTTTCAGATTTTATCAACCTTTTGTTAAAGTCAACTTAATAATGTATTCCGTTTTTAAAGTACGGATAAACATTGAAAAATCATAACGATTCTTACTGTTCTTTAAAATATCAATTATTTTTGAAATTACTTGAAATATATTATCCAAAAGATATTCTTGTTATGCTTCACTTCTGTAGAAATACTTAAGTATATTTTGCGCATTTATTTATTTGATCAGTATATCAAGTGAAATCGTCAGGTTCGTAGAACAGTAGTCAACGAAGAACATTTTGTCAATTGTTTGTCTTGTTTTAAATTCTCTTCCCTCCCTTCAATTCTAAAATTACGAAGCCTAACGAGAGCTTGAGAGGTTAGCTAAGCACTAGTCCTTTGTAACAAGTTGTGATACCTCCATTAGTAGACCCATATGCTCCGAATTGGTAGCGAACATGGATTACAACAAATGACTAATGAATGATGTAATATTATAAAAACTGTATACATTCCCTTAAATATTTTTTGTCAAATTATTATTTTAAAACTTAGGAATAAATTTTATTTGAATAATTATTATCCGGTTATCTTCTGAATTGATTTATAATTAAATATACAATCTAATTTTAATTTATTAAAAACAAAGTTATTATTACATATATAGCTTTTTAAGTAGACTATAAAATTATCAATGCTGTGAATTTAAAGCTGACATATGTAGCTAAATAGATTAACAAGATTCTTTGAAAGTTGTAAGGGGTTGGATTATGTTATAAAACTTCTCATAAATAACTTTTGAGGTTTTAACTAAACTGCAAAAATGTGTTTCTTTAAGAGTCCATGAAAAATCAGTTTTACGCTCACAAAATTTCGTAATCATTTGTAGTGAATGTATACTTAACAATTTTATTTCTTTTTTAGGTATGTTTCGGTGTTTTTTATAAGTGCAGTTACTTTTGTGTGGTAAGTATTTTTTAATGTTCGTAAAAAATATTTGACGTTTACTATTCATAAAATATAACACGCGTTTTACCAAGCATAGGTAATTTAGTTTTGTGGGGCATTGTTTCGTTGCTTGCATTGAATTGGATTTAAATATGATTGAAATATACTCATGCCACTGATTTCCCACAACTGGCTCATACATAAGGCTTTGCGGTATTTATGAGAACGATTATATAATATTTTAATAGAAAATTTGACAGATGTGTCTGTCGATAGGGAGTTGTAAATTTTTACCTATAACACATTTGAAAAAAAAAACGAAAAGTCATCCTTTTTTATCGCCAGCTTGTTACTTTAATTCACGGTGAAATATAGGTTTTTTTTAGTGTACTTTGTGAGTTACCTATTTTACCTAGGCGCTATTTTGATACTTGGACGTGAGTGAGTTCCAACATGTATTTTTTTTATTTATGTACGGTTGACTTCTCTGACATTTTTCTGTCTTTTTTTAGCAATCATTTTATCGTCAGCTTAAGTTCATCCGTGCACTTGAACGCATGAAGATGCCGAAAGGCGAAACCCGGGTCGCGTTAGTGACAATCGAAATCAAATCTGTGTGAATGTACATAATTTGAACGATTAAAATTTAATCATTTTATCGTTTCTAAACTGCTTGGCAATATATTTATAATTTGTGTATTTGACATAAATCAAATAATTAAGTAAACATACCTTTTGTATACATTATAATCATGTTTAAATTTACTTATTATATAACTGATCATTTTTTGATCTTAAATGCTTAAAATCTACAATTTTTCGTTTGACTAAATATGTATGAATTTTCATTATAATTAAGAGAAATCAATACTGATTTCTACACATAATTTATGTGTAAAAGACCTCTGTGTGATTAGCAATTAGAACGTCTCACGCTCAAATCCTGTGTACGTTTTAATTTTACAGTCGATTGGTGTTTTGTATTTTTTTAGTATTATTTTAATTTGAGATAAAGGTCATGTCGGTTTGTGTCAGGCGATATGATGTTTAAAAATATGGGGCGTTAGTAATTCTTATTGTTTAATAGAAAAAATATACCAAAACAAATGCTTTGCTCTTTCTTCAATTTTGAATAAGTAAAAAAAATGCATTACGATTATTTTTATTATAATTTTAATCTCCATAAATTTTATAGGTTTTGTGTAAAAGAAAATGAAAAATAAATTTATATTTTTTTAAGTAGTTATTCTGCTGTCAAACCACCTACAAAAAATGTCACGTACATAAATCAAGTTGAACATTTTCTAAGCCAAAGTAAAAAAGTATCCACTTAATAATGACACCGCAAAAATAAAATGTTGCATTGCTTCTTCAATACGATCGGTTGACAATATTGTAACTATCTATGCAAAATGCTGGTTATTTGCACGAACATATTAAGCTAAGAAAATGGCCACCTGACTAGAAAATCTTAGCACTATTTCTCTCGAAGTACCGCATGCCAGTCATCGTAAACCGTGGTTATATCATCCAGTAGTGACTTGTAGGTCACGTTCCCGTTGAAAAAACGGCGGATTCTCACGCCCGACGCCAGTTCCCGCTTTAATGCCTGCCAATAAAGGTCTACGTGATTCCACAAAACAGCTTCCAGTCGTAGATCCGTGCCTCCTTCAAACTCTAACATGACTGGCGTAGAAGAAAATGGTCTACGACTGTGACTCTACATCTTCTACGGCGTAGCACAAGTTGCACTACTGCATTATTTTTTTTGTCCTAAATCTCATTAGTTATATCTATTCTCAACAGCTTTCTTCGTATGTAATTAATTATTATGTATACGCAGTGCTACATATATATGTAGATAAAACGGAATTCTATTATTTTTGAGAATTCATTTAATAGCAAATTATCACAATTTTGGTAAAAATAAAAATATAGCGATGAACTGCTCAGACTTCTTAGAAATTAATAAAATCATTAAAAAAATGAAACGTTAATAAATAACATTTTAAATACTGCAGGCGGCTTACAGCTGCTAAATTTATTTCCACTTGTGTTTACTTGTTCTCATATAAGTAATTCATTTTTAATTAGTACTGTCAGGAGCTTTCCCCCGCCATGCGTCCAGTCGAAATGAAGAAAGCCCAATCTCTATGTTGTAATGTACAAGCTAAGAATTAGAAGCATTGTTACGATAGTTTGCCTGAAGATACTTCTCAAAAATCGAAACACGTGTAACAATACGTAACATAAACTGTGGAATAACAAAGTTCTAATTTTTTACAATAATAATGAATTTCCACAAACTTGCCGTATATATTGAAAATATTACAATGATGGTGTTATTAAAATGATTTATTATTACAATGAATTTTTCAAAAATGTGAAATTTCCCGTTTTTAAAAAATATTTTTTTATTATGTGCTCCTTAAACATTTTATAATATATTATCAGCTTAAAATTTGTGTTCGATGAGCTATTTTTTTATAAAAAATAACTATTTACTTTTCTCGTAGCAACTTTTCAAGAAAACAAATAAATGTGACGTATGCTTCTCTATTATCTGTAATTTTAGTAATCGATTCTCCCAACTTTATCTGTAATTGACAATTTCACTTTAATACAGTGACTTATCTGTAGTGGTTAGTAATAAATAAAATTTTAATAAAATCACGTTAATAAGTAAGAAGATTCACACGAAGAAAAGTTTGAGAAACACAATTATAAAATTACTTTCGTAGAGGATCCATTTTCTTTAAAGGTTAAGCTTACTGAAAGAGATGGTGTTAGTTTTGTCGCGAAAATTTCCACTAAGAAAATATTTCACGGTATTTTATTCTGTAATACAATTTTATATTTCAAGATATTTTACTTTAGTTACAAAACGTTTATCTTTTTATTTTACAATTTCCTCTCGGTCAATTTCGTTTGAAACATTTAAGCTGAATTTTTTTGTAAGAAAGACTATTCATTTGTACTTATTTCCACTTTTATTCATCAAGGGTTTAGCTCTTCTCTGTTGATAATGCTCGCCATGGGCGAAAACGGTGCTGATCTTGATAAATAAAAGTGGAAATGAATACAAAAAAATATCGTGTTTTAATTAATATAATACCTTTTCACCAAGTATTGCCAGCGAACACCCTAAAAGTGACTTAAATTTTTTCTTTGAAAATTCGGTTGCAATCAAAATCATGCTCAAAATGACCAATTTTATAATAAACACTAACAGAATTAACTCAATACAACTTTTTGTACAGATAAACTGCAGTTAGTCGCTATTTTGAATAAAAAATATATATTCATTAATAAGAGATGCACATGTTCTATTAATACGAGCAACTAAACCATTGTTATACAATTTAATTACATCTGAATATATGTATACAAAGAATATCGTTTAATTATAAAACATGTTTTCCTATTTATTATACTAAGCTGGAAATGCTACAAATCTGATCATGTTTGTGCAAAATTTATCGCTTAAGAACTAGTTGGTATTCGTGTCAGAAGGAATGTTTGAATAACATCGCTATACAGCCATATAACAGCAGTTGATTTCTTTTTACTAGACGTAGATTCTGGAATGATATTTACGTAAGGGGTAGTATACTCCACTTACCCCTGCTACAAGAGCATTCTCGAGGCGTTTTCACTCTTAACTATGCCGCCATGTCATGGTTTTGCCTAGTTTAGTCATTTGAGATCGGACTGTATGGAGAGTGAGGCATAAATAAGGCATGATGGGGCATCAGGCATGAGGCGTGCCCCAGTAATAAATAACGTTTTCATCTGAGGCAATTAACAAAGGCGAACGATTCTATTATGCTCCATACATTCATACATTGGATGGGAAACGTCTTGCCACTTAACACGTTCGGAATTTTATCATTTATTTTACCAACTTTCTTTTGTTTATAAATAAATGTTTTGCTATTACTATCTACTGTCCGAAAACTTTTTTTTTATTAAGAATCCATTTAGCGAAAGTTTATTGGAAATTTAATGGATTGAGCACAAAAAATATGAGTTATCTATTGAAAAAGTTTCCTGTATCCAAATAACACAAAATACCCTCTTATCTATTTTATTCGTGAAACTTTAATTTATTTCCAGTGAAATACATTTATGGCATTTAATAAAATTAAATGTATCATTAACATGTATATTAACAGGAATTTGAAGTTTCATCGGCAATAACGTTTAAATAGAAACATTAATAATCGGAATCCAAGATAAATATTAGGATAAAGAATTTAATCTATTAAAATTTTCAATGCATGACTGTTTAAAGTAACACAGACTGTTGACATTTGATGGGATTTATAATAAAACAAAATGTTTTCTTTCTTCGTATTGACTAAACATGTCTACCCAACGTGGAGAATAGAGAATGATAATGAAGTGTTTCAACAAAATTCGTTTGATGCGATTAGGTCTCTCAAATTTCTCTTTAGGTGATGAATGCTATCTGATCAGTTTTTTTTAATTCCGTTTTTAGCGATTTGGTTATAAAATCACTCAAGTGAAACATAATAATTTAGAATTTTTAAAAAAGAGAAAAGATGTTATTTGTTACCACAATTTAACAGCATATCACTCAATTTTATATAATTAACTACTCACGTAACAAATATTTACTACCGATTGTAATATCTTTACTTTAATACGATTTTTGTTTAGATCAATTTTGACCTCAATTGGTCAACAATAGGATTTTCTACGTTACGAATTATAATTTTCATTATTGAAAGGCCAATAAAACACAAAAATATATTGAAAATTGCGTATTGTCGCACTTTAAAAACATACAGATTTATTTGTGATTTTGCCAGTTATTTTAAGTCAGTGTGAATATGTCACAAAAATGTATTAAAACGGGAACTTTTTGATTTGTTTTTGAATTATCCCGTAAAAATACCATTTATCATTACACATTCTAGTAGCAACACAGCTCGATAAAAATATGTGATAAAGCATCTATATCAAATAAACCCCGGCTTTTCTGACAGATTTTACCTTCCCTTGTTGCCTAAAACATGGCATTGATAAAAAAAGGATTTCCAATTTGGCTACGTGAGGGCGGGCGTTTGATATGAAATGTTAAATAAAACATGTTTGTTTTCAGCCCGCTTCTATTTATTTCATAAACCGTCACTTATGTCAGAATGGACAAGTGATTCGCTTGAACAAATAAAATAATACATTTTTTATTCGTCGTTATTCATAAATATTCTCACTTAAGATTTTGTATAAATACTGATTGATATATATATTGAAAGCATTTCTAAACCATTACATATTCAGGTTCTTTATCATTATCAGTATTCTGGTTATTTTCACTTTTCTAAACTATACAAAAGGCTTAAAAGAATTGGCAAACTAACATGTATTGCATTTAATAAAAGCTGTTAATAGCGGCTGTTTTTATTCTTTTAAAGAAATTCTTCCTTCAGGACCTCAATGGGATGATGGTATCAAAGTTACTCTCGCATACATACGCAGTAACACAAATGTACAGTAGCGCCGCGCCATCTTGCCCTGTTAATTTTCCATATCCGAGTGAAGTTAGTTAGCGATAACGGAAGAAGATTTATCGCGGGAAAGTAATTGAAATTTGAATACATTAGAGACATTGTTTCGTGGAGCCGTTTGCACACTCGCCATTATCTTTTGTATTGTTCAACTTGTTTTGTCAAATTGTGAACTTCGCTTATTATCCTTCCATTACAAGGCAGACACTTGGAATGAACTACTGGGTAAACTTTATGCTCTCTCACTACTATTAAAAACTATGACCTATGGCCTCGAAGTATTTCTGCCCCAAGACAATATATCTTAAGCCATAATGAAAACTTCTCTTTTCCTGAAAATGATATTTTTTAGTTCTTTATCAGAAGAACTGTAGACATGAATTGTTTCTCATATAATTTAAAAATCAAACTACTTTGTCTATGAAGACTGTGTTAGCAATAAAATATTGCTTAAGAAATCAAAATACTTTGTGTTTAAAGGAATTGTAATCAGAGTCGGGTACTTTCTCCAATGAAGGTGTATGGAAAATCTTTTTTTGATTATGTAATGCTATGTATTCGAACCACAAAAGTCTATAGTATTGTCACTACATGCCAGGTTGATTATAGACGATCTGATGGTATACATAATATATATATATTGACTGTGGAAAGGAAAAAGGACTTAACCCACACTTTTTTCAAAACAGCTTTTTTTCGATAATCACAATGTATACAACTTGATACTCGTTTTATCAAAAGTGTGTTAGCTGAATATACCGAATAAGTATCTTAATTTAACTTTTAAGTTTGAAAAAATAAGGGCCTGCGAAAATTGCAATTTCGAAAAAATACTCAAAAAAGGTTTATAAACTATCAAATTAATATTACGTAAAGTCAATTAAAAACCAGTTTATCAGTCTCCGTGCAATTCAATGTTTTGTTTTTTCATAATTTGCCTTAAGCTCAAAATCATCATATCACGTTTTTTGTGTCTCCTGTAAAATTATATATATATATATCGACTGGAAAGGAAAAAGGACGTAACCCACACATATCAAATTTTACAGGAGGCGCTAAAAACGTATTTTGATGATTTTGTGACATATGCAAATTATGAATTATACACAACCTTGAAGTGCACGGATACTTTTAAACTTGTGTTTAATTGATGTTACCTAATATTAATTAAAGAAATTGTCTCGGAAAAACCTTTATTTCAGTGTTTTTTATTGGTTTTAATTTTTTACAAGGTCGTCTTTTTCAAACTTAAAAGCTAAATTTAGATACTTATTCGGCATTTTCAGCTTCCATCCTTTTGATGGAATGTGTGTCAAGTTATAAACATTGTGATTATCGAAAAAAAGCTGTTTTGGAAAATTGAGGGTTATGTCCTTTTTTTTCCACAGTCGATATATAAGTAAAAAGGAAATGATTTAAAAATTCAATTCGTAGTCGGTTTTTTAGTTAAAAGTCAAAGTCGTTCTTTTTCCCCGCTATCGTTTTGAGAAACTCACTCCTAAAATTTACAATTTAGACGTTGTTATATTATCTGTGCATGTCTAGTGTTTTTTTTTAAACCTTAATGGCAAGTTTCAAATGAATTAAAATGAAATTTCGCTTGCGTTGAAAGTGTGATATTTTGATATTTCAAATCGCTTAGTCGAGTTGTTCACGTTGTTGTATGGAAATTTTCTGTGATAATGAGATATATAATAAACAAAATTTTCCGTTTTTAATTGAACTTGACAACCTCTCGTTGTTGTGTCCATTTAATAATATGTTCGTTTGATATGAGTGTCATATCATATACTACGTCTGTTGTTTATGAGGTAACACGAGGAAATTGTACTATTAAGCATAAAATCTGTTTCCATCCGTGCTGCGCTGATCACTGCAAATGCAGTTAACCGTGAAATGATGTGGAGGATCCGCATGCCCGGATAAACGCATACGTAGGGATGTACTTAATTATGCGAACCGGCTCTTTTTGAATCGCAAACTATTGCGAATGTATCCGATTGCTATATTCGATATTCAATACAATAATTTTCTTTAACACTATTTTAAGGTATATAATAATACAGACAGAAACGCAAATGAAAATAAACGTACATATATTTTTTTAACCCGTTCCCAATGTGAGGTATATGGCCTTCTAGTGGAGATCTCTCAACAGAATATTTCTATGAGAGTTGTAGGAAAAGAGGGATAAGGTTATGGCAGGGTTCGTGGTTAACTAATCGCTAACTAATGGTGGGAGGGAATTTTTAGACATCACAAACACTCATTCCTTCGATCAGAAAATCGATAAATCGACCGGAAAAATACTGTTCGTACTGGTACTCGAACCCGTGAGATTCGGCACAGAAGCCAACAGCGCTTTCCGCTGTGCCATAGACCTGACAATGTTCATGTAATGATTGTTTTTATTTTAGCTTGATATTTTTTTTTGTCGCCTTTTTATGTAAATCATATCTGCTTCTAATTTGCAGCGTATGATGCTTCTAAAAGTCTATGCGTCTTGCTCATTTCTATAACGCTTCTAAAATTATGCGTATGGATAATAGTATAGGACCTCACAGGACGATGGAATATATTTGATTGGAAGCCGATAAAGGCAGATTCCTGGGCAAAATGTGCTCAACTTTGATTTTTATACGAAATACGTTTTTGTGACGAAGTACACAATTAATTTTGTGACTGCCGTGCATCGCTTCCGTAAAGCAACAACTTCAGAATGGTTGCATTAAAAAAATGCACTTTTTTCAACCGCTAGTACAACTGTGAGCTGACACGGTCGTAGAAAAAGATTGATGAATATACAGTCCCAAGAAATCGAAGCACGTGTAACTCTTTCAAAAATAACATAATATTTAGAAAATACAAACAATATTTTTATTTAATAAATACATATTAAATAAACCTACTCAAAATGATTGCGGTGTGATCTGAGCTTAAATTTAAAAAACCAGCTCAATTGTATTAAACTGAATTACCTACAGGCATCTTCAAATTAAATGTATTCTTTGTGTTAACATTTTGGTTAAAAAAAAATTGAAAAAAAACCATTAAATTATCACCTTTAATTCATAAAATATACGTGTTATGATATATTGTTCTTTCGCTGCTTTTGATAGTTAAAATAATGTTTATTTTTCAATTTAATGATGTTCAGGTGTATGTATTTTCGAATATGAAAGTAATCGGTTGTTAGTTTTAGCACGTCAGCACAAAGCACGAATACATTTTGGGTATAATATAGCTCCACAGCTCCTCCGGCTCAGATATAACGATTTTCCCTAACCCAATACATACTACAATAGGATCTATATTTTACAATTAGTTTGAAACGATATGTCTGACAAAAAATATGTTTTTAAAACTATTATAGTGCTAAATGACCAATTAAAAATAATGACAATTGTGAAACTAAAAATTGTCGTAGATTCGTTTAAAAACCCTTCCTTAAAAATTTACATAATTCAGTATTTGATCTAAGAGTGTCGGTAAAATCTTCGACAAAAAATTGACAGCGATTTTGTTTTGCTTTCCAACACAAGCTTGTTATATAGAAACATAATATTCCTTTTAGTGATGATGAGTAATGACGTGTTATCGAATATATAAATTTGTTGTTTTATTTATGAAAATATTCATAAATCGTTCGGAAGACGGATATGAATGTACGTTTTTTTATGATAGTGATACCGTATAAGGCATCCGATCATGGAGCCTTTTTATAACCCCGGGATTTCGGGATTGAAAATTCGCCTTAAAATCGTATAGAAATTCTGGATTGAGAAATTTTGGTCGGGTGATTTTGAAATCCTGGGGATTTACGGAATTCCTAAAATGAAGATGTTAGACCCTTTTTTAGATTTTTTTTAGCTTGCGTACAACTTTCAAAGATTTAACTAATCCCAAAAAACCGGGATTCATACTATTACAATCCCGGGATTGGAGGTCCTAGTACCATACCAACAAAATTTAGGACAACATCTATTGGCACATTAAATGACAAAAAAAGTAAATTTGTAAGTTTTTATCTGTGTGAAAATATCCTCTTTCTCATTAACCCTTTTCGCTCGAGTGCACAAGTGTACGAACAAGGTCGCACCACTTTCCTCGGTCCGTTTCAGCGCCACACCTCGGCACACCAAAGAAAATCTTGATCTTAAATTATATCGTAATGAAATGAAAACACCATTGCTCGAATCAATTTAGCAGCAAGTATAAAACTGTAGTATTTTTTCAGCCCGTCAAAGAGAATTCCAACTGAATAAATTTTGCAAATTTGATTCCGTCGTTTTAAACCCTGTTTTTATCGTACGACAAAGAACCGTATTATAAACTTCAACCTTAGACCTTTGCCGGGGTCTTAAAAGAAAAATTCTTTTAATATTGGACTCGTGTAGTTTGGGTAAGTAAAATTTTATTGAACACACTTTGCAGATAGAAAAACCGTTTTTATTCCCTATCGATTTAAATTTTTTCACATTAACTTGAAGAGTCTTTTTTTTAGGAGACGTTTATTTATGTTATTAGGAAAACACGTGGCAGTAATAATTTCTCTCAACCTTATGTGAAGTTCAATCTGAGCAATATGTTGCCCGCAATATTTTATCGTGCTTATTTAGACATACTTTGACGTTTTGTTTGTGTACATATTCGGTTTGGTAAACTTTGAGATAGTTTTTTTTAAATATTACTAAGATAAATAATGTTACGACTTATGTTTTAAAACTGTTTATTTTTTACTATCAGTAGTGCAATACTATGTTTTTATTAACCGTCTATTACTTCACTTGGATTAAATAAGCTTTTTCAACATTTATTTTGTTCTATGTAATAGTTGTAAGTTGAACACAAATTATTTATAAAGTTTTTTTTTTACAGAATTTCTTGAAAAAGTTACTTGTTAGGTATTGAAATACTGGACATGCATGGGATAGCATGGCCGGCTTGACAGAAAAAAAACAATTTAGAAATACGGAAAATTAGGATTGCAATACCGTGTAAGTAAATCCAACCTTTCCCAATTTTAAAGGTTTACTTTTGTAGATTAAACTATCAATCATTAACAGGTCTTTTTCATATATAACTTGCAGTTTCTTAAAAAAATAATACATCATTGGAAAGCTCAGATGATACAACTGTTGGCAGATTGAAATTCATGTTTTGGATTTTCAAATCCTATATTTTTGTATTTAAAAAAAAACACAATAAATACTGGTATTGTAATCTCTAGGCACGGTTTTTAAATTGTGAATAATTCGAACATTTTTTTTTTTTTGGATATCAAATTTATGGAGCTTCAAGTACCAGGACGCGCTAACGTCAAGGTTCTTCTAGTCTCCTTCATCGATAAAGTGTTTGAAGAATTGTAAATTGCATCCCCTTACCATCGTTTGCAGACAGAAGGGCGCGATCGCTACAGAGATAAGAAGTTCACGGGAACTCCATATGCACTATTTTGCAAATCACATTCTATATGCTTCCCCACACTGCATCCGTACATGTACACACACATACGCATACATACATACACACATACAGTGCACAAGGAAAGTCAAACAAAGAGAGTCATTTTCGTGATGCTAATTTCGTTCTAAAAGTGCCAATTTTAGACGACATAAGATCTATGGAGGGTCGTCGAGCAGAATTGCTCTCGGTCTAAAACGATTCTCAGGCAGTGTCTCGTCATAATTGTGGAGATTAGATATCGTTGGGTTAAAATGTTTCCCTACTTCGCTGTGAAACCTTTGAGATATCTCACGAACGAACTCGCGGATGGTAGGTATTTTCAAGTCTCTGTGAAGCAGCGTGTTACGCACGTACCACGGGGCGTTACATATCTGTCTCAGTGATTTATTTTGGACAATCTGGAGAGTCTTCATATGTTTACGGTGAGCATACGTCCATATTGGAGCAGCGTACATCATGATTGGTCGAGTGATTGCTGTGTAGAGGAGCAGCTTGCTTTTGAGAGTAAGTTTGCTCCTCGCGTTAAGCATAAAATACAACCTTGCCTTTGTAGCGTTAGCTTGACGTTTTTTAATCGCGGCGTGTTCATTAAATTTAAGTCGATTATCTAGTGTGAGTCCAAGATACTTAACCGAATTAGACCACTTGATCTCTGCGTTGTGCATGCGTATGCAAGCAAAATTAGGTTTTCTGATAAAACCCTTGGAAAACATTACTGCCGCGCTCTTTTCGCGGCGGAGAAAACGACGCAATTATAGCACAATATGCAGATGATACGGCTATTTTAGCTAAATCTCGAAATCGACAAAGCGCTGTCACGCATGTTCAATCAGCTGCTGACACAATTGCAGACTGGTGCGACAAATGGCGAATCAATTCGAACATAACCACATACTGAACAATAAAATCGGCCCATCGTTGACAAATCGTGTTTTCCCTACAGTAGGCTTTAAACAAAAAAAGAAGCTATAATTCAACGACATATTTCAATTCAATTAATTAGTTTTTCACTATCCATTCGATGGAATAAAACTCTAAGGCATTCATTCAATGAAAATGATGATACGTTTTAGAAATAAAAGTAAAGGCTATGTCTAGAAATCTATAAGTAACCTAGGGGATTCCTACACCATCAATATAAATTAATGGATTTTGTGCGTGATAAGTATCTCAGATTTTAGATAGACTTGTGTGTTGACCAATTTAATGATTTCCATTAATCTCCATTGTTCAATTGATTAACGTTCATGTGTATGTTTTTCACGTTTTTTGCGTTCAGATTATGATTCTATTGAAATGATTATTTCTTATTTATTTTTTCATATATATTAAATACAGTAAAACCTCGATATTAATGACGTATACGAGTAATGCTGTATCTGTCAAACCGAGAGTTTGTTATTATGATGAAATATTAACGTTATTTAAATGTGCTTTAATAACCATTTCGAATTCACATATGTATAGGGCAAGTGAATTTCTCATAAATAATTGATGGTTCTTGAAGGTTTTTCAATACCAAATTTAGTCCGTTCATATTTTGTGCACTTCTATTAGTTTTATCTAAAGATTTAGATTTCGCCTTTCATCATCAAAAACCGTTTCAGTAGTTTTACGAACTTGACATTATGTTATTTATAGGATGATCAGAGGTTTTTAGATGGGTTTGGTGTGGCCTAGAGTGCATCAAATTGTTGTCTGCATGTTTGAGACTGCTGCAGTACAGTTTTGGTCTTCTCTTGCTTGTCATATGAGGAGTAAACTTTCAATAAGTGTTATGTTACTTACTAAAAAAATGTTTAAAATATTAGTTATAATAGTCCACCGTGAAATCTATACAACAAAACCACATTTTTTGATCAAAGAATAATTTTCCATTTAAAAAAATAAATACTTAAATTTTCCTATTCAAGTAAAACATTTCTCCAGTATTTAGTCCTTTCATATTTTTTATAAATATATAACGCCGCGACTTAAACTAGTAAATAAAATCACTTGACGTTTTGTGCTCAGAAAACATTCAAAAGGTATTTTTTCCACATGTTTACAGCAAAAACTATATGGAGAAAACTTTTTACACACAATACCATTTTTTTCATAAGCAAAATATTATGTATGTATTATGATGAAGATTTTTTCGAATGTATATGCAAGATTAATAAGCATTTTTTCATTATTTATTTAGCTTAGTTCCTGTTTGACAAATCACGTTCTAAATGTTTGATCCTCATATTATATAGAATATTGTTTATTAGCGAAAAATCTTGGGTTATATTGCCTTATACATTTTCACAAAATACTTTAGTATTTAGTTCGTTATGTCGAGGTTTTAGCACAGTTATATGTATTATTTCAATCTTCAATCCAATGTCAGGTGAACGATTCACAGAGCTCATTCTACACCCACCGGTTCTTTGACTTCTGTTACTTTATTTTCTCATCCATCCCATTGTGTTCTATTTGGTTCTCATTCATTCTTTTGTTTATAATCACAGTTTCCTTTGTTTTTTTTCACTAATTATTCTCAACTATAATAATTAGATGAATCAATAGAGCAATATACATACAAAGTTTCACGATGATACTTTTATAATTATGAGAGGGAGCGATTAAAACATCGACTATCGTACTCAATAAATCAAATCCTTATAATAAAACTGTTTAATTTAAAAGTAAAAAGGTAAAACCACCATTTTCTCTAAATTAACTTTAAAAAACAATCTTGAATAATACGTCACAAATTTTATAATGATAATATTCACATATTCAAATTTACTTCGCAGTAGAAGGTAATTGGTGACATTTAAACTTTTTGACAGTACACTTGTTTTTGCATATGAATGTACTGGATTAAGATTGTCGTAATTGTCTGTAGAATTAATTTTATATTCTAGTGTCGCCTACGTTTTGTTATTTTATTATATATATATGTATGAATAGGTGATTTCGAATATTCACATATTTAAAAAAAAACAATTTATTTTCCAAGAAAAATATATAGAAAAGTTATTCAAACACTTCTGTTACATTTCTAGTACATATCGACTGTGGAAAGAAAAAAGGACGAAACCCACACATAAAATTTTACAGGAGGAGCAAAAAACGTGTTTTGATGATTTTGGGCCATATGAAAATTATGAAAGTGCACGGAGACTTCTGAACTGGTGTTTAATTGACATAATCTACCATTAATTAAAGAAATTGTCTACGAAAAATCTTCATTTCACTCTTTTTCTTGGTTTTAATTTTTTACAAGCTCATCTTTTTCAAATTTAAAAGCTAAATTAGATACTAAATTTGAATTGTTCAAACTATGTACATTCTCACAGATGTTGTCACTAACGACCCGGGTTTCGCCTTTCGGGATCTTCAGGCGTTCAAGTGCACGGATGATCTTGAACTGACGTTTAGTAAATGAATGTTTCGTGTTTATATAAGAAATAAATGTATCATTGAGTTCAAAGCCATTGCTGGCGAAAAAGATAAGCTCATGGGAATGCCCACAGATTTGAGAAGTAAGTAGTTTCAAGAACTATATTTTATTTGTTTGTCAGGTTTTATGATTATATTTATATAGGGTACAAAAGTGGAGACCCAGGTAGGTTGAGTATTTCATTTAAAATCTGAAGAAAATTCAAATTTAATATTGAAATTCCACCAAGCACCTTCAGTCGAAATCTTAAATTAAATAAATTAGATACTAATTCGGCATTTGCAGATTGCATATTTTTGATAGAACGTGTATCAAGTTTGATACATTGCGATTATCTCTAAAAAAACTGTGGGTTACGTTCTTTTTCCTTTCCACAGTCGAAATGTAATTTAATATTTTTATAGTAAATATAGCATGTTTTAATACTTGTTTTAAAGGCATATAATAGAACCGGCTTTGCCCATCCAAACTGGTTCTGATCTTATAAAATAAAACTGAAATTATTACAAATGAGGATTATTACTATTTTTTGGATATATTATATAAATGACACCTAATTCTCTAAAGTATTTATTCATAGTAAAATTTAAGATACGTCCCATTAAATTGGACCGTGCATTTTGAAACTGTGTAAAAAACTCGTGCAAAAAGAGAATTAGGTGTACAAAAAAAGAACTATAAAACAGAAATGCCTGTTTGATAAATGTATGTTGGGTATCAGGAAAATCAATTACTTTTTTGTGCTAAATCCATAATAATTATTAATGGGCCGTTTTTTGCTTATGAGCATTGTTAAAATTGATTTAGTGTTATTTTGAGATATAAAAAAATGTATTAATTTACATGTTCATCATTTGTTAATGCTTGCAACGAGCGGAACCGAACCTGATAATTAAATAATACATAGTTTTTGTTTTTAATATAATCCTTTTCATCTACGAATCGACAGTGAACACATTAAAATATGTAAGGTAGTAAACATTGAGAAGTTTTGTCATAATTTTAAATTATTGTAATTTATTTCTCTCAAGTGTCATTGTTAAAACACACAACCAATTATAATAAATAATTGTATATATCACTATATTTTGTTTTAACGGGTGCAATAGTAGAATCCATCTGGACCCATCCTTTCATCTACGAATTCTATATAATTTACCGTTAGAGGCGAGTCATTTAACATTAATATTCTGTTTGAATTATAACCACTGTAATGGGCAAAGCTTCAATTAATATGAAATAGATAATGGATGGTTAGGAACATGGAACGTGTTAAAATTACTTAATGGTTAAATAGTTCATAATAAAGCATTCATTGAAAGTGAATTCAAGTGAATATAATATAATGATATCATATTCAATACGATCTATTACTAACCTTAAATATTTGCAGTAAAAATAAATTTAAGATTCAATCCTTAGCGATTTTGTTTTTTGCTTGAAACTACGCCGAGAAAAAAATGATTAAAATATCAATCTTAGTAAGCAGCCTTCCTACAAGATATAATTACTTAAGCCTCATTTAGTCTCGGCCGAATAACTGTATTGACTAAGAAAGCGTTTACACACAGATTTTTTTAGCGATTCAGCACAAGGTGCGTTTCGTTTAGTTCCTCCAATCCCGGAATTGTGACAGTACAAATCCCGGGATATCGGGATTAAAAAAATAGAGAAAGTTTAGCTAGGGGTAAAAAAAATAAGTTTCCAAATTTTGGTTTATTTAAGGAATACCGTAAATTCCTGAGTTTTTTTTAAATTGCAAACCCTGGAAGAGCTAAAAAAAAGGTCTTGCGAATGTTTAACCCTCCAGAGACGAGAGCTTTTTTCCGATAAAAAAAATATTTTCTAAGCCATATTGAAGTCACGGATAACTTTTATTCCTATCCAAAATTAAAAAAAAAAAAAACGCAAAGTCGTTGTATAGAAACCCCGCATGACTATATGGTCATGCTCATCCTTTTATTACCGTGTAATATTGAGTACGGACAGTAGTAAGGACAGTAGTAAGGACAAAAGTGACCGTATGGGCTTGCAAACATTCGGGGTTGAAATATAGCTAAACGTGATTTTTTTTTAAATATTTACAATTTGACCTCTTTAGATCAACATAATTTCAAAACAAATATATTAGCAAAATAACTGTAAATAATTTTATGTTTTTATAAAAAAATATCTAACAGTTTCAAAAAGTAAATTAAAAAAAACGGAAATTCAAAAAATCTCATGTGCTTTTGGAGACCGTTCCTGTTCCTACGGCTGATGACTTACTGTAGTCCGTACCCTTCTTAACCAAATATGAGCAAAAGCAACGATATTCAGGTAGAAAAAGTATGAATAGTGGGATCAATAGACAACGGTGTTTTGTGTGACCATATGGTGACGCTCGTCCTTGGAGGGTTAAAAAATCGCCGAGTATAACTTTCTCAATCCTGAATCTCTATTTATAATCACGTTTTTATGTTGAATGATTAATCCCGGGATCCAGTGATTAAAAAAATATTAATCGCGAAATCCTAATATCTTTTGGATGATGCCCTAAGAAGAGGACGTGCTGTATGTGTTGGAGGTATCCTCGCGGCCGAGGAAATATTATATAATCGGTTTCTATTCGATCGCTCACTCGAATCACTCGGTCAAATCCCGTCTGTCGTGTTCAGATTGTTTTCCATTCGGCTGAGTACACTCTCCTGTTGTTTAATATTGTACACATGTTTATAATATGATCATACGAATCAAAACAAAACAATAATTATTACAGTCTACCAATAATTAACTTTTTTTTTGACATGCAACGTTGTAAGATAATTGTTTTTGTTTTCTTTATCACGTAGATATCATTTTTTTAGATTTAATATAACAAATAAATTTAAAGTTATGCTTAAATACACTACGTCTACTGAGATAATATATGTGAAATTCACTAAGCACTGTCAGTGTAGTTCATTTTGAAGTTTCCACGGCTCATCGTAGTGTTTGTTGTAGATTCTTCAAAGAACGAATGTAATCATTTGAAAGATATCCACAACTTTGTGTCGGAAAATTACTAAACCAATCCATAATAAGCTGATGGCGAGAAAGCACTTATGCGCGAATTGTATATATGTATGTACTTCGAGAATAGTAAATCGAGACGCAACTTTAGTTTCGCTCTCGGCTTCAGACGATAAATAAAATAAAGTAATTCGATTGGCGAAGCCTCAATACAAAATAAATGGCATTCTGGGAGGAAAAAAATGAAAGTGATTAATTCGCCGCACGCACACGCCGAGGTTGTTTTGTGTGTGCATTATACAGAGGCAATGAAAGTCCTGTTTGATTTATTACTGTATTGTAAACTGATGTGTATCCGTTTTAAGGCTCTTGGGATGGATGTTAAAAGCTGTGATATTATTTTCTATTAAATAACCTGTGTACAGCTTTAGTTAGACAACACAAATACGTATAATTTAAGATTTCGACTGAAGGTGCTTGGTGGAATTTCAATATTAAATTTGAATCGTTCAAACTATGTACATTCTCACAGATTTTGTCACTAACGACCCGGGTAGAAATCAACAAAGCACAGCTGCAAAGTCTTCCGATTTTAAATGAAATATTAAACTTTCCCACATCTCCACTTCTATACCCTATATAATCATAAAATCATATAATCATAAAACCTTTGCCGACAAACAAATGATATAATTCTTGAAACTACTTACTACTCAAATCTGTTGGCATTCTTATGAGCTCATCCTTTTCGCCAGCAATGGCTTTGGACTCAGTGATGCATTTATATCTTATATAAACACGAAACTTTCATTTACTAAACGTCAGTTCAAGTTCATCCGTGCACTTGAATGCCTGAAGATGCCGAAAGGCGAAACCCGGGTCGTTAGTGACAAAATCTGTGAGAATGTACATAGTTTGAACGATTCAAATTTAATAAATACGTATGTTTTAAGATCACGTCTGAATTCGCAAATAAACCTGTACGATTTAAGTTTTAATTTTATGTTTATATACTAAGAAGGGCGTGCATATATCGTACAAATATTGTGTGAAACGTAATAAAACTATGTTTTAAACCACGTATTATGTGAAGCATAAGAAACCTTGATGAAGTTTATTTGATCGTATTCTTTTCTACATGAACGGGAGTTTTTTTTTACTGTGCTTAACCTCTTTTTAGAGAAAATAGAAAAAAGACTTGGATAGAGGTAATTGTTAGCTGATTGCTGTAAGAATCGTTTTGGTAGGAGAACTTTTTTACATAACAGGTGTCCGAGCTTTCAAACACAAATGCATACATATGTAAAAATAAATAATTGAACTACCCCTACTAGGACTCAACCCCGTGAAAACCTCTACCGAATACGACTGCTATAGGGTCAACGATTAAGAGCTATAAGAAGAAATCAATGAAGTAAAAATATTTTTCGCCCTCGCTTCTGAAAGGCTACAAATTTCTTTGTAAAGGTAATTGATTTTATAAAAACATGATAAAATATTCTTGAATGAGTAGATTATAATAGTGTGACCAGTATATAAAAAAAACAGTACCAAGTTTTCTAAACAGCTGAAACCGTTCAACACAATTCTTAGAAGTTCCGTTTACTTTTCAATAGAGCTAAGGAGTTAGAGTCGTGGAGTCAGACTGTTTTACTTGGAGTCGTGCTCGAAAAAAAATATATCTTCAGAGTACTTAAAAAAAAAAAAGTGTATTCAAATTGCTAGGGTCAAACGTAGCGCCACTGCGTGCTACTAATTAAAGTCGTGTTCTTAGCCAGGATTTCTCAACGGGGGGCCACAGTGATATTTTTTTGCCACAGCATAGTTCAGGGGGCCACGGGAAAATTTTCCGAAATCTCAAAATTTCTGTGATTTTGGATATGAAGTTCTTGCAAAAGTTAAAAAAAATAGTCCCACGCTGATCATTTGGGCAAATTTTAAAATTCCTGTGAAATTTTTGTGGAAAGACAAAACAATGGTATGAGGGCCACAGAAAAATTCTTCTTATTTAGCCATATTCGCTCCATATGTGGAGCATATGGCCGCCACGCGGCAACTCCATGTTTCCCTGTCTCCCGCCAATTGCTTTGCTTCCTCCCATGACATGCCAGCATCCTTCAGTTCCGTCGAGTACATCCTATGGATAGTACCCGACGAAAAATAAACACACTCAAAAGAGGCCACGAGCCCAAAAAGGTTGAGAAACACTGTTGTTGGAGTCGTTTTATTTTTATCGACTCCTCAGGCCTGCTTTTCAAACGCATATAAGAGGTTTGATATCATCTCTTCGTATTGATTCGTATATAAATATTTTTCTCGGGTTCATTCTCTAAAGAAAAAAAAAACAAATGTATTTAGGAAACAGTGATAAAAAGTAACCAACATTAAGATAATTCAATTGGGTATATGTTTCCTCAGCGATTTACTTATAATCCTTGATACCGTCGGCCTGAATGAGCCTATTACCAACCCTACTTACGCCGTGAGTGGGCCCACAAAATACTCCACACTCACTAATCGCTGCGATTAGCGAGAGACGCTTTGCACTCTCACTAGATTTACTCAATACCAATAGTCTACTCTGGGTCCAGATTTTACTCGTATTACCAGCAAATTGAGTACGGTTTTAAACAAAAAGTCAAACGTATTTTTGAGACAATCTGTGTAGCTCCAATGGTGACCATAATAACGCGTATCATATTTGGTATAATTTTCTTCGAAAACGTAATTAAATTCCACTAATTTGAGCTAAAATATTCACTAAGCTAGCACGGATTGTAAAATAAACCATTCTTGTATTATTTAAGGCGATATTTTGAAAAAAATGGGGTTTTATTATCGATTTACTTTAGAAATATTTTAGCATGAACGTTTTTACGACCACCGTATTGTGTGAGGGTCCAAGAACAGACATCGCCCGTCTTTGGGGTAATTAATTTTACAACGTACCGACATTCCTACCCAATCGCATTATGCTAGCAGTCCTTCTTAAAAAATATAGTACCTACAGTTTGCTATTATTGGTTAAAATTTTGTTTTATATTGATTACTTCCTCGAAGTCAATGTTGGAAACAATGTAAGATCATCCCAAAAGGCTGGAATAGATAACAATATTGATGTTTAGAAATACTCGGTGTTTCTGAAAGTTTTTCATATAAATAACGTTGCCATAAGTTTTACAAAAATACAATGTCCCTTTTCATTGTATTTTATTCGAACACACTCACGCTAATCGCTCTCACTCCGTTTTGTATGATGTGATAGGTGATAGGTAAGAATTCAAAACATCATATACGTTTATGTCTCCAAACAGAAATCCATAAATCGATTGTATAAAATTAATTATTGTCCCAGTGCTGACAGCTTATAAATTTTATTAGCTGTCAGTACTGGGATTCGAACCAGTGACCTCCGTAACCAAACCCGAACATTGACCACTTACCACGCAGCCGGCTCTTTTTACAATATTATCGTTATTTTTTTACATGGTAACAATTCGTTTTTCATTTCAAGCAAGAAGCATTTGATTATTTTTAGACATGAAATAGTTTCTCCCGTCTTCAATTAAAGCTTTTTTCTCAAAGTGGAATTCAGCTCCCGGAGTTGGATTAGATAAATTATTAAATAAATTGAAAACAATTCATGATGTAATCATGAATCAGGTCAGAACGTATACAAATATGTATCGTTAAGGAAGCGAAATGTGAAAAAAGCGAATTAATATACCCATAGTCTGACTTTGCTCAAATATGTATTTTTATTATTAAAATATATATGATGTCAAAATTATCAAATAAAAAATAAATCATCATTATAGCTGTGATTTTGGAAGCTTTCTAAAGTATCATAACAGAAATTTAAAAATGACCAACATTTTTATTTACTATGTCACCATATAGTGCACTTATATCAACTGAACGCATCGTTATCACTATATTCTGTAAAAATTTGTTCAAGTGATTCATGGTAGTCAAAAATATATTTCGTTGAAATTGCTTTTTCCTTCACTTAATAAAATGATGGTCACAACACTTCATACAACTCTAACGCCCACAAGATGTGGATACAGCCTTTCCAGATAAAACAACTAACTTATTTATACAAAGCAGGTAAAGACTTCAAATATTATTAAAATCAACATATAAGGCAGCTCTCTACTGTAATTTTCATATTTAAAAAAATTATTGCATTTTTTAATCCCTTAAGTGCACTATTGTAAAATTATGCCCCGGAAATATTTCGGGAAATACCAAAAATAAAGCTTCAAAGAGACCGACTACAAAAGACATTATCCTGGAGATTGGACCGTGCTATTAGTTGTCCAGATGGTATTATCCTGGCTAATGGAGCGCAAGACGTTAAAAGTGGCGACACAGATTTAGTTTTCATCTGCCGTAAATCGATGCTTGACAGCGTAAAAATAGTTGTAGAAGACGATCGTAAATCGAGTTTGAAATTGCATTAATTTCTACTACCGTATTGTCATGTATTTCTTTATAAGATTGAAACAGAACATAATTTTCATATAATTTAAGATTTCGACTGAAGGTGCTGAAGGTGGAATTTCAATATTTAATTTGAATCGTTCAAATTATGTACATTCATACAGATTTTGTCACTAACGACCCGGGTTTCGCCTTGAACTGAGTTCATCCGTGCGCTTGAACGCCTTAAGATGCCTAAAGGCTAAACCCGGGTCGTTTGTGACAAAATCTGTGTGAATGTACATGATTTGAACGATTCAAATTTAGAATTGTCATATGTATCAGTGCGATGTTAATTGAACAATATTGTCAAAAATTATAAATTTATTTGAATTCTACAATTCCCACATCAGAGCTTTGTTTGAACGTACATTTACATAGCTATATGTATACAGTCAACCTCCCCCCTATATCGCAGAGATCAGGACTGACTACGTTATAGGAAGTTATGCACCCATACAAGATATGAGATTATCTTCTTTCAATTATATTTTGTGAATTGAACGAAATCAACAATCAAACATTTTCCCCAATTTTATACATAAAATGGCCTTGTATTTTCTTTGTTATCAATGAACAAACAGCTACTATGTAAATTCTGCCTCATACGCTATAAGAAACTTCTCTGTAAGGGGGAAAGCTATAGAGGGGATTACTGTATACTGCATTAGAAAAGATGTACTATATATATCTCCTCAACTATTATATTATGATAGTTAAAATATCATTCATTACTATCGCTATGTAGACGAGACTAGGTTTTTTTTTTCATTATACTTACTCTCAGTTAGACTTAGAAAAATTGACTTAATTCTGCGGATTGCTTTAATTTTTTAATCTTTCAACAGGAATTGAATCGCATAGGTTATAATTTATTAATCTTCGTGCTCTATATAATTCCATAAATGTGTGAGTGTGAATGAATAATGTTTGGCTTGTATTATAGGGATATCCTTAGAAATATATTTTTGCTTCAAAAGTGACAAGATTTATTCGATATCTTTTCAAGTACAATTTTACTGTAAAAAATAGTCACGCATTTAGATTTATCACTTGAGCTATAAATACCCCATAGATTCATTGCTAACGAAGGTTATTCAATTATTTAATGCTCCAAAAATTCTGTCTGCTTTTAAAATTATTACTTTATTAAAATCTCTGGCAAAAGCGTATAATCGTAACATTAACATTATATGGTTAACCTTTAAAAGTCCTTTGGATAATCAAACGGCTGTCGTTATGAGACACGATACAGAATGAGTTTACGACAACTTTCATATATAAATTAGTTAAGATTGTTAATTTTACGTTATTTGGGTAAAGACAGACAAAATCAGAAAAAGGTTAATTATTTTAAAAATACCTCTCTTTGGCATTTTTTTTAGTTTTGAGTGAATCTTTAACGCACGAAACTGGATCGTATATCTTTATTAAATAATTCAATATCTTTTGTTGTTAAAAATTAAAACTATGCGATTTATTAAAAATAAAGTTTAATGTGGACCAAATGTATTTAGATTATCTAGACACTAAACTATTTGTTGTTTGTTTACCGAAATTTAAAAACCATTCTTACTGCCAATTTGGGTGTTAAAAAATATAACATTTCAATAGAAATATCTTAAAAATATTTTTTTATGCATATATATAATAATCTGACAGCGGTTAACGTCGTTGACTTTCATGAAGAATGTCACAGGTTCATCTTCAATAACATTTTTTCAATCGATTTATCGATATATGTTTGAGGACATGGATATCTGTGACATCTAAAAACTCCCTTCCACTCTTCCAATCTTAAAAAAACGTTTCGTAGCGAGGGCGATTAGTTAACCTCTAGTCTTGTTCTAGCCCTATTTTCCTATCGTCACTCTCATAAAAAAAAAGAGATTGAGCAACATGTTTAAAAAAAGTCCGTTAAGATGCGTCGGTAATTGTCTACACTACTTCGTATCTCAAAAAGCACAAGTTTTCAGGAGACACATAAATGTACTTTATTCTACCCCTATCGCTTTCTATAGCTACAAAACACCACTGGAATCGTTATTTCATCAATTTATTTGAGGAAGTTAATAATAAAACGAGCAAAGACGTATTTATAGATGCCATCTTGTCCATCATGGTAAAATAGCAAATGGCCATTATACTTGGAAACCTTTTTGTATTAGGTTAAATAAAGCATGGAATATATTTTTTTTTTTGGAATACGAGTAAAAAGTATGTGTGTATTAAAATTTTGAATTCATTACATAAAAAAAACTGACGAAAGTAAGATACGTGCTTGTAGAAAATTAACGACGATATTCTCCAAATTGGAAGCGGGCGTAAATTAAAAAAAACCTTTGCATCCGTCATCTGAAAAATGCTGTGTTAACCGAACGATTACCTTTCTACAAGCCCTTTTCCAATTAAAAATATATGGCAACTGTTATGATGTTCCATTGAGTGTGAGCGGAGTTGCTCAAAGCAATGTTTATTAAAATATCAGTGTCGTTTTTCATTCTCTACACAAAGCAAAACAAAATAGGGATTTAATATAAATACCCATACAGAGCAATATTCTTATACAGAAAAATTCAATTGAAATTCTTTTGTAGTAATTTAAAATTGTTTTGAATTTCGTTTAGTAAATAAGAAGTAAATGAAAATAATCCGATACCTCTAATGGTTTTTTGATGAAAACAATCTTTGCTATTATTTGATTGACGCTAATTACTTTTAAAAACATATTTTTATTCAATACCAAAAGCGAAGTTTTAAGCTTGACTTTTAATTCTTAAAGTTTTTCATGATTTTTTTACACAAACCGTCTATTCAGCATTTCAATATTGTTTTTTTCCGATGACTATTTGAGACTTAACTTTGGTTAAGATACCGTTTACTATTGGTAGTTAATAGGCTTAGTAAGATAGTACTGGCAATTTAATGTACATATCTAAGTTTTTTTAACGATCCAAAAGTCCTACAGTCAACGCTGCTGACTGGTCGTTGACCTAACACAATAATATTCGATACTTTTACGAACTGAATTGTTAAAATGTAATGTTTGCCCGAAAAAGATGTGCAGAGAAAGCTGTTCCTACTAAACATTCTTTCACTCCATCTTTCTTTGGACGAACGGCTTAATTACAATCAGCATGCTACAAACATATTGGAAGCTGTTATAATCTTCAAACATAACAGTTGCTGTTGGCATTCCCATGAGCTCATCCTTTTCGCCAGCAATGGCTTTGGACTCAGTGATGCATTTATATCTTATATAAACACGAAACTTTCATTTACCAAACGTCAGTTCAAGTTTATCCGTGCACTTGAATGCCTGAAGATGCCGAAAGGCGAACAGTTGCTATTGAAACATTTTTTTAAATAACTTGATTCTTACTGCATTCGTGGTACCTCTCAGCTAACATTGCCCATGTGCTGCGGCGGTTACACGTGAAAACATTAAAATGTGTTAAATTTTCCGATGTATTTTTTTTTCAATTTATTTTCCAAGTATGCGGCGTCGAGCGTGAAAAACATATTCCCTGTGTGACCGAAAATATTCTCCAGTCACCGTCCCGTACTATGCGTCGTTGTCATGGCGACGGCGCCTGACGCTTTTGGCAAGATGGCGGCCCGAGACGTCTACCACGAAAAGAAGTGGCATATTATGATGACAGAGCACTTTGTTTTATGGAGCCTGTTTATGTATATACATTTAGATGGAATCAATAATTTATTTGTGCGGTTTTTCAACCTATGCTGCGGTAACAATAAATATATATAACTCGTGTCAAATTTATCCATAAAAAAATAGATTTTTCAGGATTTTTCCATTTTTTTATTAATAAACTGTAAAATAGATGATACATATTCAGTATTATAGTTGAGTTTTACGGAAGAAAAGATTACTGCTGATTTTAAGAGTATTATTAATGGTTTTTTTTATCGCAAGACGTCAGTCAGACTGTTCATTTGAAAAGTTCAATCTCACACAAAATAAATAATATGTATCAGTGAAAAAAAAAAACAAACACGCAGACCAAGGTAATCAAATAACTTTGTAATATCGAACACTGAAACTATTAGAAATATTAATTTAATACTCTATTTAAAGCTTTTTTAATTGACCAATCAACTGCACCGTTGGCGTACTTTTGTGAATACGTTCTAACACCTTTTTAATGATATTGAATAATATTCATTGTGGAGGGTACTAAAAAGAACAAAATCGAGATAATCAATTATTATGAATGGTTTTTTTTATCGCAAGACGTCAGTCAGACTGTCAGGTTCATTTGAAATATTCAATCTCACGCAAAAATATATAATATGTATCAGTGAAAAAAAAAACAAACACGCAGACCAAGGTAATCAAATAACTTTGTAATATCGAACACTGAAACTATTAGAAATATTAATAAACACTCTATTTAAAGCTTTTTTAACTGACCAATCAACTGCACTGTTGGCGTACTTTTGTGAATACGTTCTAACACCTTTTTAATGATATTGAATAATATTCATTGTGGAGGGTACTAAAAAGAACAAAATCGAGATAATCAATTATTATGAATGGTTTTTTTATCGCAAGACGTCAGTCAGACTGTCAGGTTCATTTGAAAAATTCAATCTCACGCAAAAATATATAATATGTATCAGTGAAAAAAAAACAAACACGCAGACCAAGGTAATCAAATAATTTTGTAATATCGAACACTGAAACTATTAGAAATATTAATTTAATACTCTATTTAAAGCTTTTTTAATTGACCAATCAACTGCACCGTTGGCGTACTTTTGTGAATACGTTCTAACACCTTTTTAATGATATTGAATAATATTCATTGTGGAGGGTACTAAAAAGAACAAAATCGAGATAATCAATTATTATGAATGGTTTTTTTATCGCAAGACGTCAGTCAGACTGTCAGGTTCATTTGAAAAATTCAATCTCACGCAAAAATATATAATATGTGTCAGTGAAAAAAAAAAACAAACATGCAGACCAAGGTAATCAAATTACTTTGTAATATCGAACACTAAAACAATTAGAAATATTAATAAACACTATTTAAAGCTTTTTTAACTGACCAATCAACTGCACTGTTGGCGTACTTTTGTGAATACGTTCTAACACCTTTTTAATGATATTGAATAATATTCATTGTGGAGGGTACTAAAAAGAACAAAATCGAGATAATCAATTATTATGAATGGTTTTTTTATCGCAAGACGTCAGTCAGACTGTCAGGTTCATTTGAAAAATTCAATCTCACGCAAAAATATATAATATGTATCAGTGAAAAAAAAAACAAACACGCAGACCAAGGTAATCAAATAACTTTGTAATATCGAACACTGAAACTATTAGAAATATTAATAAACACTCTATTTAAAGCTTTTTTAACTGACCAATCAACTGCACTGTTGGCGTACTTTTGTGAATACTTTCTAACACCTTTTTAATGATATTGAATAATATTCATTGTGGAGGGTACTAAAAAGAACAAAATCGAGATAATCAATTATTATGAATGGTTTTTTTATCGCAAGACGTCAGTCAGACTGTCAGGTTCATTTGAAAAATTCAATCTCACGCAAAAATATATAATATGTATCAGTGAAAAAAAAAAAACAAACACGCAGACCAAGGTAATCAAATTACTTTGTAATATCGAACACTGAAACTATTAGAAATATTAATAAACACTCTATTTAAAGCTTTTTTAACTGACCAATCAACTGCACTGTTGGCGTACTTTTGTGAATACGTTCTAACACCTTTTTAATGAATTAATTGACACCACAATGAATATTAAATAATAAATAATATTCATTGTGGAGGGTATTAAAAAAAGAACAAAATCGAGATAATCAATTATTATTTAAAACAAGTGGTATTTTTTTTTACTTTCAATGATTGAAAAATGAGTCGTCGAAGTCATGTAACACATATTATAGATTCTACCTGCTTACTAAGCGGAAAGTTCGTATGCTGTTTTTGTGCTGACTGCGCAAACTGTTTTTCCCGTCACCCGGTTTCAATTACTTAAACCGGGTAATCCCTTACTGGCAGAACAAATCTAATTGCCTAATGATACGAAATGTCGGCGAAAGTTCGCCTCTGTGCCGATTCCGAAATCCAAAACACTAGTTTAAACGGAAAAAAGTTTCTTGTGAATTATTACGATTCAATTAATGAAAATTTGGTTTGGTTTTATACAACAATCGACTGATCTATGAGAGATTTTATGACGATTTTAATAATGTGCGTAAAAGTTTAATTGAATATTTAATTGATAATAAAAAATAAAATTTTCCCACTGCTCTCAAGCCCCATTGAAAGAAAAACACGAATATAAGATAAGTCCTACATTTTATTTGGTTTTAATTGTTTATTGGGCAGAGAAAAACACTACCTAGTGATAAGACACCAACATGAACAAATTTTGACATATCACTGTCAAAATAATTATATAAGGGTGTTGATTGGTATTTAGAATTGACTTGGAAAATCTCCACTGTGATAAGGCGAAAAAATATTTAAGTGTTTTATATAATATGTTTATTATGGCTATTTCGGTCAATTTATTCAGTTATCTCATATGCCAAAATATCTAAAAACCATATCTTCACTGTTCTGGAAGAAGTAAGTAAGTAACAGATTGATAGTTCTGAGTAAATAGCAAATGAAAAAAATCAGGTTTTAAGATGAAGTTTCTTAGCATCGATATTTTATTTTACAAACATAATTTTAATATTAAAATATAGATGCATTAATGCTGATCTGATACATATAAAAGTTGAAACTCTATACAGACAATTATTGCCTGCTTTTAAGTACTTTTTTTAGTAAACTGGTATAATAAATGCACCAACTCAATTATCTGAGACAAAGAATTTCTTTGTATACTTAACTCATTTTTGTTAGTTTGGTTATTTACCTACGTTTGCCAGAACGTTGACAACATACTATTCGTAAAACTAAAATACTTGAATATTTTCCACCTCACTTAATTTATTGATCAACCAGACAACCCGTGTTTAATAAACCTATGCAAACTAGGGCTTCCAATCCTGGGATCCCCAACTACTGAGATCGAAAGCTTGTGAATTCAGAAATCCCGGTATCACAAAAAAGGTCCGAGATGGATGCTTTAATGTGAAAAATAGGTTTTAACAAGATGATTATTCTATGAGTCAACGAGAGAAGAAATTTGTAATCTTAAAAACATTCACCAAATAATAAAGCAACATCTTAAACGCGGAGAATGTAGTCTTTTAGGGTGAACAAAATATGTAAGGATTCTGGAAATATTGTACACTCGGCTTGGCTAAAAATTTAAAGATGTTTAATACTCAGAATATACAATCAATATACAAGCGATGAAAGCAACCAGAGAAAATAAAGAATATAGAATACTGTTGGAAATCTAATATGGTTTAAAGTAAATCCATGAACGTAGTATGCTTCCACTTAGAGCTATGGAACTTGTACGAGAATATACGGCATTATAACTTGTATGCCTTAGTACCGTTAAATTATATCCTCTGCACTAAAAGATGCACTTACACGGCAGTCTTGCAATCTAGTGGTTCTTTGAGAGCGAACGCAAGACGGATTATAAGGGGAATATTCTTTCAGGAGTTGCAATCAATTTCAGAAAGAAAAGCATGTACATGTTTTTATATGCACACTAGTTCGTATAATAAATGTACATGCGAATGAATGTACGCCTCTTTTCAAATTGATTGATGAATCCAAGGCGCATATGGAGAAACCATGTTAGGTTAAGTGTTTCTTACGTGTGTTTGTTGAAAATTTATTGCGTATTTTGTATATGTATGTATACAGTGATGTTTGAAAAAGGCTGCAGGACTTTTCTGAATGGTCTACTCGTACGTTCTGTACATAAAGTCTTCGTGCTTACCGCGACTAAGAAAGTTTTCTTTGACCGTCAAGTTACAGTAATGAGTTTTCAACAGGTACTAAGCAATTCCAAAGAAAAAAAAGACATTATTTATTTGTGCAAGTTTTTACGTGTGTTTATATAATAAACAATGTTTGATTATTCAAAAAACAATTTTAACAAAAATAACCACACTAAAATTATATTTAAAAATCACAATTAAATCTATACATATTTCTGATGCTATTAAAAACTTGACATCAATCAAAATCATTATCTTTTTATATCTTCATTTCTTCTTTAATATGATTTTGGAAATTACACCCAGTACTCTTTTTACGCGACTTTTTTGGACGGGCACCGTTTCTTTTTATTTATTAACACGATTTGCTCATTGTTACGCGATTTTAAAATAAATAAAATAACCAAATGAACAAAAGAACTTCGTCATGAATAAAATGTTATTTGATTGTATAAATAAGACCGTTATATTGTATTCTCTTATCTGTTGATAATGCTCGCCTCATGAGCGAAACTGAGAAAAAGTGCAATTAGTACAAATGAGTATTTTTTTTTTTTACTATAATGCCTTTCCATGAAGTTTTGGTTGTGAATACCCTCAAAAAGTGAGTATATTTAGCAACCAACAGTTCCAGCAGCGAAGGACTACTTAAAAGTGTATACAGATGTATCTTTTTCTCATAGTACGTTTATATTAAATAAAGAAATGAATGCTTATTAAGTAAAAAAAAAAAAAGCGAATTTGAAGAGAAAATTTTTGTTGTTCATACATTTTTGACACTTTTTTACGCAATATTTTGATTTTTGAAATCAATTTATCAAAATATATGAAAATTATATTTTTTATACGCGTCAATTTTTGGAACCATAGTTTAAAATCAGGTGTATTTGCAATTCAATTTTATCAGTAACTGAACACAGTTAAATGTAATTTAAAAATACATATTTTTTCAGTAATACCCAAAGTAACATAATTTAAAGTTCTTATATATATTTATTATAAAATAAAAAACATATCGTCATGTAAATTTTATTCGTATCTTGAATCAAACATATGGATTATATTCGTGCAATAAAATAAGAATATATAATATATGTTTTCTTCGTGATTTCCACGAATCGTCGAATGCTGCGTATTGAAAGTTTACGTACGTGTGGAATAATGAATTTCCCATTTTCCTGAAGTGTCAAAATAAAATGAATCACCGCTTCTGATAATAATTGCCTGAAATAACAATCTACACGGTGTTTGCAAAGACGTTAAACCAACATGCAAATGTCGAGAATATTTTTTTCACGGAACAGATTTAATAACGAGTATAAATTCATCTCTGCCATTCAGAGATTCGGAATTTAGATGGCGTTACGGAAACCTTGAGCTTTACAACTCCAAGTCGAAATTTCTACAAACATCTCAATGGCGATTAATTTGAATTCAAATTATTTTGGTACGTAAAAAAATATTATTGTATTGATCCAAAACATCCATTTTATCAATTTATTGACCTTCGCAAGAATTTTCTAATATATTTGATAACTTTTTCAACACTATGTTATCGTTGTTATTTTGTACCTGATCTTACTTGATTACCGTAAAAAGCTAATAGTTTTGAAAAAATATGACGATTTTGACTAATATATTAAACTTATCATGTATTCCAAACCAAAATGTTTTGAAGTAAGTAAGTCGTTTTCAAAAGAAAGAATTATATTCAGTGAAATTTTATGGTACGTCATCGCCTTTTTGTAACGCGCATGCAGTCTGTCAGATATGTCGAAAATAATGACGGATTGTTAGTACTAAATACTATAAAGAGCATGCTATAACTGAACCAATACACACAAAAAACGATATTTACGATAGACGTCAACCTTTGTGACACAGTGTCGCTGGAATTGTGATTTTTTTTAATAGTAAATGCCCCATACCTTTTATCTGTGTTGGATTGTTGTGCTTTAGAATGATAAACTTCGTGCTTTTCAATTGTTCATATCTCGGTTTAATAAACATATATTTTAATCGATTATGGATATGTGCTAAAAAACACGGATAACAACAATTCGAGACGTATCAGATTAGCTATCTTACAGCACTGTTCCTAGTCACATTATTCAATATTAAATTGCTCCGAAAATAGAAAAATTGAGCGATTGAATTGAAAGTTATTATTGTTTAATAAACTCTGTTGAGATAAGCTTCAGATAGCGTATATGCTCCAAATTTAAAGCGGACATAGCTGAAGAAATTGAATACATATCGACTGTGGAAAGGATAAAGGACGTAACCCACACATATAAAATTTTACAGGAGGCGCAAAAAACGTGTTTTGATGATTTTGTGACATATGCAAATTATGAATTATACACAACCTTGAAGTGCACGGATACTTCTAAACTGGTGTTTAATTGACATAACCTAATATTGATTTAAAAAATTGTCTCGGAAAAACTTTTATTTCAGTGTTTTTTTTTTGTTTTAATTTTATACAAAGTCATCTTTTTCAAACTTAAAAACTAAATTTAGATACTAATTAGGAATTTTCAGCTTCCATCCTTTTGATAGAATGTGTGTCAAGTTATATACATTGTGATTATCGAAAAAAAGCTGTTTTGGAAAATTGAGGGTTACGTCCTTTTTCCTTTCCACAGTCGATATATAAACTTTTCGCAACGTACATTTGAGGGCTGGAAACAAAAGCGCCATTTTTTATAATCCTTAAATGTTGGCCAATCAATGAAAACATTTTTGTCTATGGATAAAACATGTGAATAAAGTAGAGTTAAACTTTCTTGTTAGTTTTATCCTGCTGTTATAATTTACATTGTTTTGTGTAATCCTTTAAATAACTGCCGTGTGTTATACTAAACTATGTAATCTGCCGCTTTTTACAAATTTAATTTTAATTCAAGATTAAGACTGAAGGTGGTAGGTGTAATTTTAATGTAAAATTTGAACCGTTAACATTTTTTTCACTCGCACATGTTTCGTCACTAACGACCCGTCAAATAGCTTCTATATTGGTAAAAAATAAGGGTATTTATTATTTATTAACGGTAAACTTATTTACTAAGCGTCAGTTCATGTTTATCAATATACTTGAACGCCTGACGATATCGAAAGGCGAATCCCGGTTCGTTATTGACAAAACATGTGTGACTGTACAACATAATTTTTAATATGAAATTAAATTGGATAACATGGTTATTCCACTTGTTGTATTTCAGAATGAGACACGTGTTCCAGTTTATTCATAAACGTTGCGATGGTCTGATGATGCTTCTTAAAAAGCGAAGATATCAAATCTAATTTTATAACATTAAAATTTTATTTTAATTCTACAAAAATGTATTCATGCATTTTTTTTTAATTTTTTTTTTTATATTATAAGCGGAATTGATTGAATGAAAATAAAAAAAAAATATTCTCGAACTAAAATAAGTCCCAATTAAAATATAAAGTTTTGCATTAATTGTTAATTAGTGAGATTTTCTTACCCACCGCGTTAAACTTCGATTGTAAAGAAATGCAGATGCTTGTTACAAGGCGAGTGTGGAATGGCGCAATTCATGTTATTAATTGCGATAATATTGAAGAGGACCAAAAACAATTGTTATAGTACAAATGAAAATACGTTTAACACCCTTTTGACTGTTGGCTTATCCACATAATTTATGAATTTATCAACGACCCCACATAAATTCTTAATTCTCATTCTTCCACGTTGATTTCAGAATCGGTGTTAACATAGTAATTTATAACTTGTATAATTTTTAGTTGATTCGTAAGTTTTGCGATATGTCTGATTATGCTTCTTAAAGAGGTGTTACACGTGTCGCATTTTGTAACGCAACACGTAGAATAATAAAGTATCAAATTTAATTGTATATTTATACAATATGTTTGCAATAAGTTCTTTAAGCATATTATTGTAAGTTAGTTTATCTTAAAATATTGTTTACTTTTCTATCTTTCTTTTCCGGTTCTAAGCTCAAGAAATGCGACCCCAATACCCACATTTTATTCAATATCTATTTTAATATGGGTGGTACAATGTTTATAATTGAGGTATTCTTATATCATAGTTTTTTGGACCTTTTGTAGTTTATATAAATACGCGATAACGCTATAAGGTGATAAGCGCTCGCGATAACGATCGTTCGTAAGATAGCTGGGTAAATTCGTCAGTTGTAATTTCATATGTGTGCTGGGATGACGTCTTTTTTACGCGCAACTTAAAATATGATTATTTATTAAAAAACCACGGATTTTTATAAAAAAAAATGTATGAAGAATGATTCAGAGAGATATTTTAAAGCCCTTAGACTATTTTTTTAAAATTCATAAGAATAAGGCCAATAATGAGGAAACCACTGGGGTCCCTAAACGACCCCCATCGGCAGAGAAGTATTTTTCTAGTCTCCGAACCGCGAGAGTTAATTGTTTTGTCACTTTGGAATTGGTTGACGGTTATGAGTTGTTGAACATCAATATGTCCCATATATGAATGAATAATCTTACAGGAGACAAATCAAACTATAAAACAATGTTTTTGAATACAATACTTCAAACCAAATTTAAAGTGTGATTGTACACCGGTATATTATAAATAGTCAAATTGATCCACCAAGTTATTTAAATGTATTTAGAATTGTATAAGCTTTTTAATTATCCCTTTTATTCCGGCATGTACATGGGGTACAGCATAATAATTTAAAAGAATATAATAGGACAATAATAGTTAAAAAGACTGCTGCTTAAACTCATGTTAAACCCAATTGTCAATTAACGACTTCATGCAGCAAACCAACGAAATGCATTAATGCCTTACATGCATAATTTTATGTCAATACAAATAGCTTCTAACTGTACAATCTTTTATCTGCAACTAAGCATGTTTTCGGTGTGACAATAATTTATCAATTTGATTATTTGAGGTATGACAATAACCCCAATTCGGTCACAGAAGGGTTCCGAGGCCCGTTTACAGAGGGCACAGAAGTGCTACAGAAGTGCTACAGAAGCGCGAACAATAAACGAGGCGCCGCCAATAAAATCACTCTCGTTAAATTTAATTATTATATCACAAAACGGGATTCCCCGATTCTCCGATTTCCATTTTGTCTATGCGTTGTGAAAAGGGTTTCACGGTATTCCGCGAATGCTCAAAGCCGAAGGTCTCTTTCACAATTATACAGAATTCTACATTCACTCTCTTCATAATGGCTATTTGTTTTAATTCAATTTCTGATTTAGGAGTATGGGTTGCCTAGCGTAAAACGAGATTCAAATGCTTCGAAATTGTTTAATATAATTTTGTTAGGTAAGTACCACACTGAAAGGCCGTTCGCGCTCATCTGATCGTGCACAATATTTTTTAATTAAAAATAATATAAATTAAGCCTTCACGTATGTAATACAATCGATGAGCTTATTACTTATAAAACCAATAATTCACAAAAGAATGTCGCCCGTAATATATCATTTTATATACAAGCGGGGCGGGGTATTCTCAAATTTATTTTTGTATTCTCTAAAGCAGAGCTCCGCAACCTTTTCTCACCTACGACACCCCAAAATTCTTCCTAGAATTCCGCGGCACACCAAAAGCAAAAATATATAGGTATTAAATTGATACACACAAACAATAAATTTTCGTTTTTTATTTGAAAATTATACATACATAAAACTATAATATATTTACTTTTATGAAATCTTAATAATTATTATAAAATAATAACTAATTAATGTGATACCTGCGCTTGTTTCAACGAACACAGAGGTTTTAATAATAATTCAATTCAAATAATTTTTCATTATGTATTTGACCGCGGCACACCTGTATCTGGCTCACGGCACACCAGTGTGCCGCGGCACACCGGTTGCGGAGCACTGCTCTAAAGGTTGCAATACATTGTTTCAGAACATGTTCTGGAACACAAAATTCACGTTGTTCACGCCGTATCGTGGAACATTTCACGTGATCCGAGATAGGTTCCTAAAAATAGCAATGTATTTAAATTTGAATTATTTTTATTCTGTAAACTTCGATAAATTTGGTCGATAGCGATCCGGGTTTCGCCTTTCGGCATCTTCTGGTTTTATCTAGTGCACGAATGCACTTGAACTGACGGGCAGCGAACGGTTTCCATTGTCTATATACAATAATTATACTGTGCAAATACACTTTTGTGTTTGTATAAAGACAATGCAAACCATTTGCTGCCCGTCAGTTCAAGTGCATTCGTGCACTAGATAAAACCAGAAGATGCTGAAAGGCGAAACCCGGGTCGATATCGACAAAATTTATGAAAGTGTACAGAGTATAAATAATTCAAATTTGTCATTAAATTTGTCATTAAATTAAATAAATAATCAATGTATTATATTTAGTTCTACAGTTTTCATATTTATTAGTTGATAGCACCATCGTCAGAACTATTAAAACTATAGTTCTGACGATGGTGAAAGCCGAAATAGCTATCAACTAATAAATATGAAAACTGTAGAAATAAAGACGTTGCTATTTTTTACCCAATTAAAATGGAGTTCTACCAAGTAACTGCCAAGTCAATCAATAAATTTCACATTAAAATATACTATACATATTTAAGTGATGCATGCAATGATGTTATTGACTTTGAAATAACCAACTCAATTTTAAAATAATATTTTTTTTGTTTCAGGTAAGCATCTTCAGATTGCCGACTTATTGCTAATTATTGTACAGATTTATGTAAGTAAAATTATTCTAATAACTTTGTTTCAATAAATTTTCTAAACTTTGTCATATCGGGATAATACTAATTTAAATTTATTCACCGTAGCATTGTTCTTTTATCTCTCATTACAACAACAAAGATACACTTCAACTAATTTGAACAAGAATCAGATTTTGCGGAATACTTTCTCGGAAAGTAGATTTCCTCTTTTTATTCTCCGAATTGTACAACAATAAAATATCGCCAAAGTTATTTCATTTCCTCATTTTCACGGTGAAAACAAAATCAAAACATTTCCTGACATTAAAAATTCATATTTGAAAACCTTTGATAAACTTAAGTTTTCTGCATTCAAAGGAAAATTGTAAAGAATCTCTGTCAACATAATATTGGGAAGATTTGTACCCCAAACCAATTTTACTTTCCATCATATAATTAACAGATTATCTCCCATAGAATGTTTTGATTTAAACTGACTTCTGGATTGATTATAATATAAGAACACGCTGAATTCGCATAAGTGCGAACAGATGTTTACATCAATTTATTATTTTAATTTTAAGGTAAAACACAAAAGTATTAAGGTAAAGTTTGTCACACACATTTATTTGTAATCCTTTCTTTTTGCAAAATTTTTCATTTGTTGCAATAAACAAATATGCTGTGACATACAATAGTAACCTTATTTTAATCTCAACGTTATTTTTTAAAATAAATTTTCGTCCTCTATGGTCTAGTGATGAAAGTTTTACCATATCCATGACCCATGGGTGTTGGTTCAAGTACCATCATGAACAATTAATAAAAAGTTGTTACTTTTAATTATTATTAAAATACTCATTGATTCGCCAACAAATTAAAATGTCTAGCCGCTTAGCTATTATTTTTATATGAAACGCTATTTACAATGTAAAATGATAGTTAATATTAATACAAATGTAAAAAAGATGCTCATAATTGAATACATTTTAAGATTTCGACTAAGTTTTGGTTGAATTTTACTATTAAATTTCAATCGTTCAAATTACGTACATTCACACAAGTTTTGTCACTAACGATCCGGGATTTGCCTTTCAGCATCTTCCAGCGTTCGAGTATCACTAAGCTTAAAGCCATTGCTGGCGAAATGGATTAACCCATAGTAATTAATGCCTTCAAATTTGAATGTTGAGTAATTTCAAGAATTATATATTTTTGTTTGCTACATTTATTTCTTATATAAACACGATACATTTATTTACTAAACGTCAGTCCAAGTTCACCCGTGCACTTGAACGCCCGAAGATGCCGAAATTCGGGTTGTTGGTGACAAAACTTGTAACGATTCAAATTTAATATTTGAATATGTTTTTAGTAAAATATTATACCGTTCTTGCGACAGTTAAATCTCTGTTATTGTGTTGTTGTATTTAAACGAGACCTTCATTGATGATCATTATACGCCTGAGTATATTTGAAGCTGTAATGTTCAGTCGACTGAGACATTTTTCGTTTATTGCACGGTGTCCTTGCGAGAAACGCCCCATAAATCTCATCCTCCCAACACCATAGAATCTGCTTTCTAATAGCCACGGTAGCCGTGCGACCATTGATCTTCCGTGTAATTAAATTTCCCGTTCGGATAACCGGGAACAATGCTAGCACGGAACAAATAATAGATCGGGCCTAATCTTGGGGTATGGGAAACTGAACGCCGCCCTTAGAAACGTTCCTTCTTATAATACGACCGAATGAATGGTAAAGTTTGCAATCGGATTGGATCGAGTGTGAATCGACACACGCAGGATGAATATTGGAATTTTCCTCTAGAAAACAAACAATATCATTTAACTTTAGAA
The DNA here is from genome assembly GCA_030503985.1 of Himalopsyche tibetana. Lineage (NCBI taxonomy): Eukaryota > Metazoa > Arthropoda > Insecta > Trichoptera > Rhyacophilidae > Himalopsyche > Himalopsyche tibetana. The sequence goes on along the minus strand of JAPJYX010000002.1, from coordinate 35,302,895 downwards.
TAATAATACGCTCAAATGCTGTTTCAACAAATCGATTCATTAAAATAACAATTAAATTACTATTACCAAAACTTATCTCTTAATTCAGGCTACGGATGCTTTGTGATATTTTTAAACAAGTCGATAGTAGTATGTAACAGTTGACTAAAAAATCATCAAATAGTGTTCACATGATTTTATTTTGAAGTAAAATTTGAAAAGGAAAGAAATAATACTGCTTTAATATTAACATTTAGGATTAAACGAAACCGAAGCTTTGCGTGCATTTGAAATATAACACAACGGATTGGTATTAGAAATTCCAACACTTTAAAGTTTAATATATTATTAGTTTCGTTATCGTTGCTGTTTGTTCGAAATAAAGAACTATAATATATTACTGATTTATCCACTACGTTTAAAAAACTAAATCAAATTCAAACTCAGAAAAGATGTTGTTCGTTTCAGACAATATATGATCAAAGAGATATTATTGAAAGATTTAACAAACCGAGTGAAAATCTAAAACCTCATACACAACTTATTCCAAACAAAAGCTGGAATTAATTTCTATTTTTTTCAATAGTGTGATGTCATATAAATATCGTATATCAATATGACCCACTTTCTGGTAATTTGGAACCGAAAATATGGAGCGCCGCAATAATACGTAAAAATATTCCAGCATTAAATTAAGCTTGTTTGCGTTGATATGCCCATCTAATTTGCCAGAGCTGATATATCACATAACTTTCCCTAGTAACTTTATTAGATATGACCTCTCCACCTTGTTTACGCGTATCCCTTCTGACCCTACGCCACTGTTGGGCCTCCAGTATAAGTAAGATCACCGATGGAGATATGTCACAATAAATTTGGTTGAATAGTAATTGAATCGACAGTGGCGGCGGGATATTTACCGCAGGATGTAGTTTAGGGGCTAGATTTGGCCCCGAGATAGGCAGGTAGTGTTTTGCAGCGCTTGTCGGATGTTGATCAATGAATGGACGGACGTGCAGACGGATGGGCCTAGTTCTAAACTAAACTCCACGTATTATCATTATGTTGGATAGTATAATGCGATTTAATGACTATCGTTAATGGTCAATAAGTTATTGCTAAAAAATCAGATATTTTAGAAATACATACATCTTAAGAAAATACATCAAATTAAAAATTCCACAATTACCCCCTTTTAACTGACTAAAAATTAATATGAGTGTATGAATCACTTTTAGGGTACTTGGTGTAAACGCATTATATTATTATTAATTTGTACTTTTTTCCACGTTTATTTACTAAGATAAGGACCGTTTTCACTCATGGCGAGAATTATCAACTGATAAGAAATAGAATTTAATAGTGTTATTTGTACAACAAAATGAATATTATGCATAATAAAAAAATAAACTTATTAGTAATCTTCAATTGTTTAAAATTGCTTTCGTACAGTTACAACTTACTATCTCCAACATCCATTATCTATTAGAAAATTTAATGGATTACTATCGAATTAAGAATGTATTTTTTATATTATGTACTTCAAAGGACGCGTATAAATATTTTATTAAAAAAACAGCTTAACTCCAAAGTGTACAGTTAATTCGTTAATTTGTCTCGAAAATGTATTTTTAATACATTTTTCTCAATGTCAATAATATAATTCCATTGGAGTTGATAAAGTTTTTTAATAATTTCATAATGATATTTCAAGATGTACTTATAATTCGCAAAACAATTAGTATGTGTTTTAGACACGTGTCACAGCAGTTGAAAAGATTTATTGTAAATGTACACAAAATATAATTTCTCAATTATCATCGTAATATAACACAAAATACGCCTACTAGATGGCGATAGTCAGATTGGCAAATCGCAGTGCAAGCATTTAACTCGTCACGTTGCGACCATCACTGCCCCCACACATGCTATCATAATTTCGATCTGATAGTGTGACAGTTAACAGCAAGTGCTCACCCAATTGATTGATTGACATTCCACCGTATATGTTGACCTGCCGATTATACACCATGCCAGTATAAGGACCCTTAAACTTTGCACTAGAAATTAATGTTAAATAATAAATTGACTGTGGAAAAGAAAAAGGACATAACCCAAAGTTTTTTTTCGATAATCAAAATGTAGACAGCTTGATACACGATTTATTAAAAGGATGCAAGCTAGAAATGCCGAATTAGTATCAAAATTTAGCTTTTGAGTTTGAAAAAAGAAAGGCTGTGGAAATTGCAATAATAAAAAAGGTTTATTTTTTAAAAAAATATTAAATTAATTATTATTAGATAAAGTCAATTTATAACCATTATCAGTCTCCATGCACATCGAAGTTGTGTATACATTTCATAATTTTCTTTCACCTAAAATCACCAAAAAAACGTTTTTTGTGTCACCTGTAAAATTTGTTACGTACTTTTTCATATTTTTATTTAAATATAAATGACCTAGAATATTTGTGTCTGTAACCTTTTGAATCACTCTATTGTGCATTTACAAGATTTCAGAAAAAAAAAGTCAGTTTTAAGTGTTCTCACAGATCGTAATTGAACGTTCTACGCTGTTCGAGCCTTTTTTTATTATTAGTTGCGCAGTACACAAGTAGAATGCTTGATCAAATATTATCATGTATTTATTTTTTAATGTATGTTTAGACTTACGTCAAACGACATAGCTGTAAATAATACTACCGTTTCTTCCCATCGAACTTCTTAACCTTGTATTCTATCCCTACTGTCTTAAGTAAGAAGGTTAAGTAATTATTGATTGAATTGGCATTCACTTGGTAGAACTCCTTTGTAATACGGTAAAAATATAAAAGTATTTAGTTATACAATTTTTTATATTTAAAAAAATGTAAAAAATATTTGTAATCGTTCTTAGAAACACTAAAGTCATATTAATTAAATGCAATACTATAATTGTAATATAAATAAATATGCAAGAGTAAATAACCAAATGTATTGTGTATCTCTTCTAAGCCAGTCTATATAGCTAAGTAATAGAAAAACTTTGATTATTCCACGTATTGTGTTACTAACTATGACACGTGTTTTGCCTCTTTCAGAGGCATCTTCAGACTTTCTGAAAGAGGCGAAACACGTGTCACAGTTAGTAACACAATACGTGGAATAATCAAAGTTAATTAAAATTTTCTATTAAAATGAACTTCTACAAATTTACCGCCGAAACCATCGAAAATATAGCTAAGTAAATTCAGGTTTAAACATAGTTCTGATGATGGCGCACACCGAAATAGCTATAAACTAATTTTATAAAAAAATGTAGAGCTAAATACTTTGATCTTTTTACCGTTAATAACAAATAAACTAAATATCGGTTATGTCATCTGAAAGCTTTAAGATTAAATATGTTCCACGTTGGAAATGAGCATTAATTTGAAATAAATAAATTATGACCTGTTACATAAATATAATCTTCCTTCTACGTCCCTGTATATTTTCTTTATGGTTTACCAATTTACTTTTGAATAATCACATAAGAAGGGGAAAACAGCAGAATTTTCTTTACTTCCGTTTTATGTATACGTGAAATATAAAAGGTAAATGAAAGCAAACGAAAATGGTTTAAAAAGGTATTTTTGGTTTTGCGGTATAAAATATTCAGGACGTGTTCTATCAAGCAGTAAAAATGTCAGTTCAATTAATAATTATTCACCTTGCTTGAATAGATTCATATTTTTTCCAATTTACAATTTTGTCATCAAGAAACAAAGCTCGCTCTGTTCTTTTATGCCGCTAATATCAAAGTTAATGAGCTTAAAATGAATAATTAATTATATCAATAATTATTCAAAACACGTGCTATTTGTTTTGGTTCATAGCAGAATATTATGTTATATAAAGGAAAGTACGATTGTGGTAACTAACTAGGCTTTGAGTTGAAAAGAAAATTCGGCATTATACTAAACTTAAGTCGAATAACACAAACAGTATTCTGCTTACAGCTGACGTAATGAACCCTCTCTAAACCCTATTTAGTTCTCAAATAATACAGCGGGGGTAAAAAACACTTTCCCATTGATTGATAAACATCTCCTCCTTAGGGTTGAAAGTCTCGTTTAGTAAACACACAATGGCGTATCTATTTGCGTTAATGGTGGTAACTACAATATTGTTTTGTGTATAATAAACAATGAGAAATTTAGAGGTTTGTTTATTGCAAAATATAGCCAAAATAACAGGTGTTTCAAATTTCACACACATCTATTTATGCTATATAGATAGATGGCTAATAGCATTATAATTTTGAATACATTTTTTTATGTATATACGACAAATATGATGTATTTAAGTATTATATAAAACAGTCAATAATTTTTGGAATCAATGTCAAATGTAAAAAAAATCACTCCCGACATTCCGATATAAAGATTTAATTGACAAAAAATTGATTGTCTTTTTCAACTATCTTTTAAATTTCTTGTTTATATATTAAAATTTTGAATTCTCCTAATGTTTTTTATCACCAGAATTGCTAATAAGGCAGTGATGCACGCAGTGATAAGGTAAATTTTACTTAAAGGTCATGAAACCCTAATTTTTTTCTATATTCTCTCCCTAGTCATAGCATATGGCCACCGCGATTCTCAAGCTCTCACTCTCAAGATTCTCAATCCTCCAAGATTCCCTGTCCCCCGCCAGCCTTCATGCTTTCTCCGGTGTCATTCTAGCGTCCCGAAGCTCCACCGAATACATCCTATAAATCCATCCGGTTGGTAGAAGAGACAAGCAAAATTCATGCATTCTTGAGGCATCCCCAGAACATGTCCAAGCCAGGTCCATCGTCACTTTAGACGTAATACAAAGCACTTCTAGTATTCGTGTCTGTTTTCATCTGTTCTGTCGGAAACCTTTATTTTGTCAGATTCAAAGATACGGACCCAATGTTGGAAGTATTTTCAGCGTGTTTTTTGTGAAAGTAAAATTTCATCCTTCTAATAAATACCATTTAGAACAAAGAATCTTTTTTTGAAACAAATACGTTTAATTGAAAGTTTTAATGAATTATATCTAAAACGATCTTCAAAACATTGTATTATGAATTACAGCAGTCTTTGTCTGAGCATAGATGGTTTACATTTGAAGAGATTCAATTGGTCACTGTGTTAACGATACGATTCCTACGATTTTATATATCAATTAAGGTTTCCGTTTTCTAAACCCATTTCAATTCCAGGAATTTGATTATCTAACTAAAATTTCCGGGAATGAGTAGTTTTGAATAGCATTTAGTAGAATTTAAAACAGTCTTTTATTTTAACGATACATAATATGTCGGATCCGTGGCACAGCGGTCAACGTTGTTGGTTTCCGTGACGGATCTTACAGTCTGGAGTCCCAGTAGGAACAGACTTTTTTTCAATCGCTTTACCGATTTCCGTTAGTGATCTCTAAAAATTCCTTCCCACCCTTCTAATCCTAAAGTAACGGTGCATAGCGAGAGTAATTAGTTAACCACTAGTCTTATCCTAGCCCTTTCCTTCCATCTTATCTACTCTCTTCGAAAAAACAGTTAGGCTTAGCAACTGATGAACAAACAGTTCTCGTAGAAATACTTCTGTTGAGATTACTCCATTTAAAGAGGAGTGGATATGTGTAAAATATATATTATTTAAAACAAAATATCAAAGCTTATTCCATTTCAAGGAAAATCTGTTAACCACTTCACTTATCCAATTTTATATGCAAGTATTATCAGATTGAGTACAGGTGTACTCAGATGTAAGTATTATTACAGCTGCTTGTCAACAAATGGTTCTTAGATTTTAAAAATATTCAACTATTGAATTATTATTTTGCATTAACCACTAAAGATAGACACAACATATTTTTTTCATTCACAGTCCCAGTACCTTTCTTCTTCGTGTCGTTCACCTTTTTATGGGTAACTATGGAGATTAGCTCTAATCTCCAATATCCCTTTCATCTAGGGTTTTTGTATTATATATTTATATATCAGTACTCGGGTAAAACTGTGCTATAAATAAGACATTAGAATATTCATTTTGATTTAAATTCTCTGGGGTTTTCAAAAAAGAATCTCTTGTATCAATGCTATCCACACTCTATTGAGAAAGTAAGCGTTAAACAAAAGGTCTGCCTGAGATGAAGGAAAATAGTATCTACGCTTTTGCTTTCTCCTTACTCCGAAATAATTAACTGAAGTGACTACTACTTTGAACAGAAACACAGAAGACTAAATCAGAGAAGTACACCGTGTCGTGAAAATCATGGTTCAAATCTGATGGGGACAACACAACGAAGGCGTCCTTTCACTGCGAAACCTAAACAAAAACAATCTACTCTCTTGTTTCTTAATAGGGTATACATTTTATTGTCTTGACTGTTTGTTTTTAGTTGATTACGTTCAATATTAAACAAATATTATGACGCTATTTATAAACATCAATTTAAACCTTTATTGTTTTTAAAAAGTATTTATACCTTACTAATTAAGCCGCCTGTGTGGTCGAGTGGTCAACATCGTTGGCTACCGCTACGGAGGGCACGGGTTCAAATCCCAGTACGGGCAGTTTTATAAATTGATTTTTCAATCGATTTATGAATTTCTGTTCAAAGGCATGGATGTATGTGATGTCTTGAATCCCCCCCTCCCACCCATCTTGTCCTATGAACAGGGCGTATCGAGAGCGATTAGCAAACCACTAGTCCTGTCCTAGCCCTTTCCTTCTATTCCTACTCTCTTTGGAAAAAAGAGAGGTTGAGCAACGGAGTAACAAGCAGTTCTCGTAGAAACATTTTTCTGTTGAGATTAACTCCATTAGGAGTCCATATGCTCCATATTGGAAGCGGACATGGTAAAAAAAAAAAAAAATAAGAACAATTACAAACCTCTCTAAATTTCTATTGTATTCATTAAAGCATAGGTTCCCAAACTTTTTCTGGAGGTGACCCCTTTTTATAAAAGCCATGTGATACGCGGCTCCGATGCAATTGAAAAAGGCATTTTTTTTCAATAAGGTAATTTTAGTTGACTGTAGTTTTAGTTTTGTTCAAATCCGAAATCGAAAAAATTTGTCGACCCTTAGGTTGGGAACCCGTGCATTATAGGTTATTACAAAAGTTATTGACTTCAAATATGTGATTGAAGTGGTTTAGTTAGCTATCTGACGTATTAGAAGTTATAATTCTTTAATATACTTTATTATAATATATATACATTTTCAACGCTTGCAATCTACCGGTGATGCTTAATGGTAGTAAATCGTGGCACCCGACGAAGATTCAGAAAAACCCTTAAGAGATTGCGAACTTGCGTCGGATATTCAGGTTGAGGTGGTTTGATTTTGTGAGGAACTCGAAGATTAGGGTACTTATGCACAGTTACGTCATTTGTCATTGAGAGATATTGGAACTGGCTAAGTTACGTGATGCGGATGTTCCAGAGAGCCTTAATAATTCTTGCCTCTTCTTCTGACCGGTGGGATTCCGGCGTAAGATTTTCTCAGCCCAACTGGCATGTTACTGGAGGAAGCAAGTCAATTTTCTGGATACAGCAATTCACGAAAAAACGAATGTGGTCAAAGAAGAGAAAGAATCATTCTTCTTTATTCAATTTTTACAATAATAAAATTCAATTTAAGAATTATCACATTTGTCCCTGCCAATAGACTGGTGTATTTTAAAGCCAAAGCTGTGCTTTGAACTAATCAATCCATCAACGAAAATTGCCAGTTCACTCGTCTATCAACTGCACATAAATTTCTCAGAGTCTAATAATTACCTGGACGTGAATTGCTGAACGTGACAAAAGTGCCCTTACTAACAAAGATTATGTGAGGTATAGTGGTTCCGGAAACCTTCTGCTTTTGTGAAATTCCCACAATTGAGCACACAATTTGTATTGTTTTATATAATATTATACAGGGTCTTTCAATAGGGACGCTCGAAATTTGTTAGGTTATAGCAGCCATGTTGTTAAAGTGACATATTTGACATATCAAATTTGCTGTCAATTTTTTAGTAGAGTACGGCAAATCACCATGAAAGGTTATTGCGTTGAACAACGTGTGCAAATTTTGTTATCTAAGTCAAGGGTCGGCAACCTGCGGCCCGCAAGGTTCTATAGATGAAAATATTTGTCTACACATCATCATTACAGTGAAATGACATGTGACCCAAGTGCGGCCCGCACTAATCCCCATGTAAAATATTTATCACTTTTACAACAAAAGGTTGCTGACCGTTGATCTAATTCACTGCTCCGTTCAAGAAAAGTTTTCCAAAACATCATCCTTAACGACGAGATCTATTTTTCACCACATCAACAACAAATGCGTCCCGAGAAAGTCACGGTGCAAAATCATCGGTCCGTACTTCTTTCAAAACGAAACTGGCATTGCCATGACCATAAACGGCGAGCGCTACAGATCGGTGATAAGCAACTTATTGTGGCCTAAACTATGGCATGGCACACATAACATGCAAGATCGAGCTCCCGTATTGAATGATCTTTATAACAAATAGCAGACAAAAATATAGCACAACTTAGTTTATTTCGAATTTCTAACAGTGCGAGTGTCGTAGTGTAATAAGTCGTTTTTAGAACAATAACGTTATACTATTATGTCGTTATGAATATTAAGATGTAGCTTTATAATGTACACTGTGACATGTTTAATAAGATTGTATTCTTTCTGCTTGATATACTTTTGATACAGCGTGTATATCACACACGTCACGGTGGTTTTCGACGGAGTTTGGGGGTGATATGTGACGCTACTTCGCATGACATGACTCACTCTTTGACGGTATAGGTGTATAGGTACGCACTTAGATATTTTTGTTTTTTGCCGGTAGAAATGTAGATATACACATATATATTTACGAAACAGCGAATGAAATAATAAAACAGTGAGGTGTGCACAGGATTTATGAAGATAAATAAGAATGATAAATGATGATGGCTGGGCATATGATTGCAACACTATTTGATCTAAAATACCGGTTCTGACGATGAAAAATACTGGTTTTTTTATGAAATATGTTTTACGGTACAGTTTATCACATCGATTCTTCTGAAAAACGTTGAATTTTATCGATCTAACAGCTAGTTTCCAGTATTAATGGTGGCTTTTTCTGTGCTGTTTTTTTATTTTTTAAAAGGTGCTAGAACTCACTCCTTGTTAAGATTTTTACCAGGGCTGTGGAGTCGTGTAAAAATAAAGACGACTCCGAGGAGATTTTTCAATAATTTCATTTTAACTTACAAATATGCATACAATCAGATAATCCTTAGTCAGCCAAGCATGAAATGTCAACTCTTTTAGGGTGTTCACTGTCAATACTTGGTGGAAAGGCATTATATTAATAAAAACAATAATAATAATGTCATTTAGCATATTCACTTTATTAATGTAGCATTTTATCACTTTGTCAAAAATTTCCCAAATTTTAATTATGTTTGTAATTACTTTCAATCGCATTCTGAATTTATGAATCTGGGATGACTTTTTAATTATATGTTAGATGTGTTGAACATTTTATTTTGTGTTATTTTAGAATCACTTTAATGTAATTGGCAATTTCTTTTCAATGCCAACTGTTGTGTATAACTTTTCAATTTTGTATAAATAGCATTGTTAAATTATATTTCTTATCAGTTGACAATGCTCGCAATGAGCGAAACCGGTCCTGACATATTAAATAAAGTGGAATGAAGTACAAAGGATTATTGTTTTTATTAATAAATGTCAACACTTTGGACTATTTTGATTGAATACACATCATGAAATATGTTTTTCAAAAAAAATTCGGCCGCTTATTTTTTACGACTCCGACTCCGGCCAAAATACCACTACTCTGCGACTCCGACTCCAACTCCGACTCCACAGCCCTGATTTTTACTAAAGAATTTTTCTAATCCATGTCTGTTCCCAATGTGGAGCATATAAATTTCTAATGAAGATATCTTAAGAGAAGTTTTTTTAACGAAAACCGCTTGTGTCTCAGTTACTAAACCTTTTTTTTCGAATATAGTAAGTATAGAAGGATAGGACTAGACTAGTGGTTAACTAATCACTCTCACTATGCCCCGTTGATTTGAGGATTGGAAGGGTGGGAGAGCTTTTTTATATATCACAAACACCCTCGTCTTCAGGCAGTTATGTAAATAGCACTGCTAAATTTTATTTTTTATCAGTTAATAACGCTCGCTATGAGCGAAACTGGCCTTGATCTTGGTAAATAAATGTGGGAATAAGTACAAAGGGATATTGTGTTTTTTCTGAAGGGAATAAACCACTCAGTTCGAAATTTTAGTTGACTTATTGTAAGGTTTGATTATTTGAACTGTATAAAATAAGGTTTATGTCCTTAACATTCATTAGCTTTGACTTAAATAAACGGTGCCATGATAAATTGAAAAGCTTTTAAATTGACTTTGCAAATTATATTTATTTAGCTACCTTCACGTACGACATCATTCCGTTCGAAGAAACGTTCATGATATTTACTCTCGAATATCACCTATCCGTTGCGCGGGTTTTCTCCACTCCATACAATACAATCTTGAGGGATCGCGGATCGAAATTGACATTCCGCACTTTTGTGTGCGAAAAAAGGACTCCGCTTTTTGAAGGAGCGTGCCTGGGTTTGAATACGACTGAAGAATTTATATTGCGTTTGGTAAAATTTCACCGTTTTGAATATGTCACGGGGCGTTTTGAAAAACGGCATTTTCGACGTGACGTCACGAGGCACCTTTCATGGATTTCCCTTTTTTGTCGTTCGTATCTATAACTGACTACCCATCCCGGTCTAATTTATCGACTTAAGGCATTCGCGCATTCTAATAATAATCTACACCCTTGTTTGAATGACAATCGTTTTATATGGAGATTCTACAATACAATTCTTCGCCGACTAGGAGTTTCGATAATTCAAACTTTTCTTCCTTTTTTCTTAGTAAAAAATAATCGTACTTAACTGCTTCTCAAATAAACTACATATAACACATAAAAAAAAATAATAAAAAAATCTAAATGAATGATGTATAATATCAGTGTTTCCTAAATGGTATTTTTTCTACATTTAAAATAATGTGAAGCATGTTTTAATATTTAAAAAAAAAACGGTTGTCCAGTGGGTCTAAGACGCAGCTGTTAGCGTTGTCGGTTTCCGTTCCAGATCTCAAGGGTTCGATTCCCAGCATAAACAGCATTTTTTCAGTCGATTTATCGATTTATGTTCAAAGGCGTGGGTGTTTGTGATGTCTAAAAATTCCCTTCCCACTTTTCCGATCCTTCAAGAGACGCAGCGAAAGTGATTATTTTACTAGTCCTGCCCTAGCCCTTTCTTGGGTTAATACACATTGCAATAGTGTTATCTCCGTAAAATAAAAATATCTAATCCACTAAAACACCAAATAAAGACGTGAAACTTAAAAACTTCACCTCTTGAGGGTCCATATGATCCCTCGAGAAGTAAAGTCAGCCAAGAAGTAAAATGGTAAAACTTTTAAATTGAACTTAACAACATTTACGTATTTACTTGGTGTTTTAGCGACTTGCATATATTTATTTAAGAAAGATAACTCTATTGCAGTTTGTCACTGACCTCACTTCACTTTTGCGATACTTTAAGGTTTTAAGGCATGTAGAATATTACATCACTTGTAACTCAGTTTTTCCTAAAATATGACTTGGATCCCTTCACTTCTCAGCGACTCAGACGTGCCGGCATAGGCGATAGTTTGTTTTTTTGGAACCACTATAAGGGAATATTCTGAGAAATAGTGGTATGGATTAAAAAAAAAGGGAAGCACAATAAAAAAACTGTTTTTGCACTTTGTTGATCGATACGAAATAATCTAGTTCAAGCGCACGGCAGTTTAGATATAAATATATAATACGTTTTATCAGTGTAGTAAAGTCTTGTTATTGCATCGCATAGCCGTTTTATAACAGTTATACCTTATAAAAGTGTTCTACGTTGGAAGTGTGGAGACGAACGAGGAAACTGCCTTTACCACTCAATTTTTCTGTTGAATCAGATTTGAGATTAGGAAATGTTGACTACCATGGACTAAAGATATTAAACTTTAAAATTGTTTCAATTTTTTGAACACACACACAAGATACAATGAAAAAAAAGTTATAAATTACCAATATTTTCGATTTAAATTAAGTTTAATATAGAGAACAATATAAAAAGGTTTTACTTACCTGTCGCCTGCTGTGATTCAGTTGGTAAGAGCTTGCTCTACCGATCACGCAGGTCTGAGTTCGATTCCCGTTAAGATCACAGAGAATTTGAGAATTATTCGATTCAAAGTTGTAATCGAAAACTGGGTGTTTGTGATGTCAATTCACATTATTTCTTTTCCTCCCATCCTTATGATCATTTAATAACTAGCTGTAGCAATAGCGAATAGTCAACCACTAGTCCTGTTCTAGCCTTATCCTTCTTTCCCTACTACTTACTTTAAATAAAAGTGAGGTTGAGTGACTGAATAACAAACAATTCTCGTAGAAAAAACTTCTGTTGAGATACCTTCATTAGGAGGTCATATGCACCACATTGGGAGTAGACATGGATAAATTGGAATTACTTACAAACACGGCTCATTCTAAAATAGTCTAAAAATTAAACATGAATTTCATTTTGAAAAACAATCTACACTTCAAACATATTTTTAGTTTTACATTACTTTGGAATAATATTTTGTATAATTTAGAGCTTCGACAGAAGGTGCTTGAAGGAAATTTAATGTCAAATTTGAATTATTTACACTTTCAAAAATTCTGTCGATAACGTCCCGAGTTTCGCTTTTCGGCATCTTCTTGTTTTATCAATTGCACGAATGCATTTTAACTGTTTATCAAGTCATTTTTGAGACTAATTGCTAAAAATCTTGTGTGAAAAAATTGACACTTTTAGGGTATTCACTGTCGATACTTGGTGAAAAGTCACTATATTAATAAAAACACAATCTTCCTTTGCACTTTACTCCACTTTATTTAAAAGTTCAGGACCGGTTTCACTTCGATTTTTGACAATGCTCGCTATGTCAATGAGCGAAGCTGTTTCTGACCTTTTAAATAAAGTGGAATAAAGTACAAAGGAATATTAATTAAAAAATTGTGTTAAAAATATTAAACTGTACACCCAAAAGTACAAGTTTACCACTCGGCTACTAAACAGTTTTATTTTGTTATACGATTTTAAATACATTACTTTTTTGATGTTATTAAAAACATTTTATACTGACTGCAAAAATAAATGTATATTTTAAAGAAGACAGCCGCAAAGCAGATAAAAATGTGATTTTTGTCTGACTTATGTTTCAAACGTGTTGTAATTTTTAACATTTTTTCCAGTGTACACTTTTTTGTACCTCTAGTTTTCTTATTCGGGTAATATAAACGGGGTGAAAAATTTCACGCGTTTTAGCAGCGCGGTGACTGATTTATCCAAAGAACACACCTCGTGGTTACGCCCACCGAACACGACTGGAGCATTTTTTTGCACGACGATTGTACGTACAGTTTCTATAAGACAGACGACACCGTAAACTTTTACTTATCTTTTGGCAAAAAAGGAAAAATTGACAAAATACTACCGGAGTTAAAATATTTGGCTTATATTAAATATAAGCGACCAACACGACTCAATATCGACTCAATATCATATCGACTGTGGACAGAAAAAAAGAACGTTACCCAAATTATGAAATATACATAATTTTGAAGTGCACGGAGACTTCTAAACTGGTGTGTAATTGACATAATCTAATATTCATAAAAGAAATTGTCTAGGAAAATTGCCTTTTTTCAGTCTATTTTCTTGGTTTCAATTTTCTGAATTTAGATACTAATTCGGCATTTGCAGCTAACATCCTTTTGATAAAACGTGTATAAAGTTATATACATACATTTTGACTATCGGAAAAAAAGCTGTTTAGAGAAAATTGTGGGTTACGTCCTTTTTCCTTTTCACAGTCGATATATTTATGAAATTTTGGTAGGAGTTGCAGACAACTTGGCTATAGTGAACCGCGCCCTATCGCTTTTCTTGGTAGTACGTTTAACTTTTTAAATCATTGAATTAGCATTTTAAATTTTCAAATAATCTCTGTGATATTTTGAAATCTCTTAATCCTCATTTGTCTATTCATGTTTTTTTTAATCTATGTCCGCTCCCAACGTGGAGCATATGGCTTCCTAATGGAGGTATGTCATCAAGAGTTTTTCTACGCGGACAGCTTGTTACTCAGTCGATCAACCTCTCTTTTTTATAAAAAAAGTAGTATGGATAGCACAGCACTAGTGGATAACTAATCGCTCTCGCTACGCCGAGTTATTGAAAGATCGAAGGGGTGGGACAGTCATCAATCAATACAACCAATCATCATCTTTTCACTCTAGGAAACAGATTTTTAGATATAAATGTATGTGCAAATTGGTGTTTTATTTTTCATATCGCCTAGAATAAAAAGTCTTATTGTTTATATCGTTCAATACAATAAAATATTTGTTGATTCGCTTCATGAAAAGATATTAACGTTCATTGTGATCTCTGTTATAATTTCACTTTAATAATATATATTCAATATGTCAGTAAGCCAGTGAAGAAATAATGTTTTAACTTAAGTAAATCTTTCGTAATAATCATCCTTATCTAAACAGGTTTTAAAAAAACCACCCTGGAGCGCCCCTGTACACTCGAAGCAGTGGCGTACGCTTAGAATATGTGGAATTGAAAAAAAAATCACGCCCTCGGGGAGGAAATTCAAATTTTACTACAACGCATTTTCGACGCCGTGAAATATGTTTGCCATCCTCTTGTTAATACGCTCGCCTAACGTTATGTTACGTTATTTTACGTTACATAACGTTTTGCTACTCTTCCCCAGTCGGATGAAACCTTGAAAAGTTTGGAGAAGAATATTATCACAGAGTTGAATTATCTAGAAACCTAGAAAAGTATCGCATGGAATACAATATCCCTTTTTATGAAAAGGAAACTTATTTTATGATTATTGGATAATATAACACATACAACACCAAGTTTTAAAGTTATATAAATACCTTCAGCAATTTTGCCATTATTTTTTAATATTTTATAGAAAATTTTACGTGAAATAAATAAGAGACGTATGTAAAATTCTCTATATTGTGTTCGTATGATAATTAATACTTACAACAATGATCACTTTTAAGGTGTTCACTGTCAATACTTGGTGGAATGGCATTATAATAAAAATAATAAAACATTTTTAGTACTTTTTCCACATAAAATTTATTAGATCAGGACCGGTTTCGCTCATGATGAGCATTGTCAACTGATAAGAAAAAACAATAAAACAGTGATATTTATACAAAAGTTAAGTGATAAAAACAAGGTATGACAAACAATTGGTAATGATAATTCATACCTAATTGGTTTTTGTCAGAATAGTTTCATTGCTAAGTGGTTTTCAACTTTTTATTTATAGTTTATTTTCCTTGTATTTTACTTCAATTCTTTTGCTAGGTTGTAATACCAATTGTTTGTCATACCTTGTTTTTATCACTTAACTTTTGTATAAATATCACTGTTTTATTGTTTTTTCTTATCAGTTGACAATGCTCATCATGAGCGAAACCGGTCCTGATCTAATAAATTTTATGTGGAAAAAGTACTAAAAATGTTTTATTATTTTTCTTACAACAATGTTTCAGAGTTTTTAATATAGTTTTGTCTACTATGTTGCTGTATTATACAAAATAAATACACGGTCATTTCAATACCCACAATTTTTCAATCCCATATTTGATGCACATTTGTTGTGTGATGATAATTTATAATCAAAAATAATTAATAAATTTTCATGAGTATTAAAAATATCAATTCAATAATAAGGTAAAATAAAATATACCTTTAATGCTACAATTTTTTTTTTGAATCGTAAATTATTGCAGTATCGTAGTAGACAAGACTTGTTTATTTAACTGCTGCATGGTCGAATTTCCAGGAAGGTCAGTTTTTATACATTGATTTTCAATTGATAATTCTGTTCAAAGAACATGGATGTATAATGTTATATGTGATGTCTTCAATTTCTTCTTCCCATCCATCGTATCCTTAAAAAGAGAGGCTTAGGTAGAACTATTAGCTAACCACTAGTCATCTCATAACCCTATCTTTTATCAACTCTCTTTGGAAAAAAGAGAAGTTGAGCAACTGGGTAAAAAGTAGTTTTCTTAGAAACACGTCTGTCTTCATTTGGTGATAGTACCAATGGTTGAGAATGGCTGAACTCCCTTACAATATAGTGCTGTTCGCATACGCTATTTTGTTACGATAAAGGAACCGTATCTTATATAGATACATACCATGATAATGTGTATCGCTTTCATTCAAGGCGCCTTTTGATATTTACGAAACACAAATTATTCACTCATGTTCGTTAATTTTTAAAAAATCCAAGACTGTAAATTATTAAAATAATGCTCTTTCAAAAAACATCTGCACGGCTATGATTTATTGTATTAACTAATCTACTTAAAAATGTATTTTAAATAAAATTATAAAAATCAATAAAATAAAATTGTATTTAAATTATGTGATACGAATGTATTATAATAAATCAGAAAGTTTTTTAAAATAATATATAATATGATAGAAAATCTGTTTTTACAATCACTCAGTGATTGATATGATTATAATAAAAATCATAAAAGTTCTGAGAAATTATAGTATTTGTTATAAAGCTCAAATTTACAATAAAACGACTTTTTACAAAGTTATAAAATCATAAAAACTCTCATAAATGTATTATTTTTTCATTAAATCAATTTTGCTTACCTTTTTTTTACCTTATGAGTAATCGAGTGTGTAATAATTAATTAAAACTATCTGATAAATTAGATTTTATATATAAATATTCAAAAGATATATCCTATTCAATGTTAAACTAAAATAATATAGTTTAAACATTTTAGTTTAGGGTTAAATTTTCCAAACTTTCCTATACTGATTCTATTATAATGGATTTTTTTAGAAATTTTTCAAGCAAAAGAATTATCATTTCACAAGAAAAATGGCAGGAAGTTACAGCTCTTCGTCATTTTACTTGAAACGTCAGAGTAAAATAAGTAGTTTTCGGAATTTATTCCATCAAACCACTGTTTAAGGCTTTGGAAATGGGTTGTATATTGTGTAACTTCAACACGCTTGGTAAAGTTTTTAACTTTTGAAAACTCGCTGACTGCCACAATATAAATCGTATTTTAAATTGAATAAGACATTCGTATTTATTTACGTCATCTCGGCTATATTGAATTCATTCCTCCATCTTTGTCTGGCAAAGTCTACGAGAGCGCCCTCTCTATCCGGGCGCAAAATTTTGGCGCGCGGCGGATGTGCAGAAATCGAATTACTTCCGGTCTGGCTGACCTCGCTTCCTTTATGCCGGCTGACAGCTGAGATGGCCTCCTGGACCCAGTCCCTGACTGCATTGTTAACCTTTCAGACGCAAGGCATTCTACGACTGTGGTAGGACCCAGTTCTGCCATCTATCGACGTAGATCTTGGCAATATTCGGGATTAATACAAAAACATAATTCAAACTTATTTCATACGATCAGCTTATTTAAACTTGTGTTTTTACGCGCAAGAATTTAATTGTTACTGTCAGTGTAAAAAATCTTGTTTTAAGCATAATCGGTCCCTATGTGACGATACGACAGCTATCCAGGAAGCCGGAATCCCGCCAAGTAGGATTCAGGCCCCCCGAAAGCATGTGCATCACCTAAATAGTTCAACGACATTCTTCGACCATTGAAGTAACATGGTGCTGCTTCGTACGTAACCCAATCTCTAAGTCCTTCATGTAATCGAACCACCTTACCCCCAATATGCGACGAAGCTATCTGTTTTCGAATTTCAGTATACGGGTTTTTTTTAAACCTTGAGCCATGCCAGGTGGCATGATTCGTTACGGTAGCAAATCATGGCATTAAAAAGAGTAAAACTTCATTATATTATATTTATATATGTGTCTGCAGTATCATTGTGAAAATGTGAGTTTTATTTTACCAAACAAAATCCTTGTTTAAGGCATCGTTTTTTTATTTACTTTTATGTATTTTAAGTACAACCAAATAGATGCAGAAAATAGTTAGCAAGAAAGTTTTAGCCAAGCTTCTTTTTCGCTAGTATTCATAAAAAAAGTGGTGAGTATTTCCCCGCCTCAATGTCGGATGTATGGAGGAAAAGGCTTAACCTCAAAGATAAGGTAGTTTATTCAATATCTAACATAATGGTAATCTTTGCTATAAATTTCATATAATATATTTTTCAACGATACATATTTGAAGTGGAATAACAGTTATCAAATATAATTATTCTGTATTGGTTTTAACACTGTTCACCTGAATCCATTTTAAAAATTTCTGTCTCACAATTTTGCATTCATTATAATTAAACATGATACATAATTGCAGTTTAATTTTTATAATGCTAAAATACCTACGTTTACAAAAAGTGCGCATAATATACCTAATCATTCGGCAGTTAATTTCCCTAGCAGAAAAAACTTTTTTTACAATGGCAATCGCCCTTTTTCGTTCTCGAAAGTTGACAAAAAGGGAGCTTCAAAAATAAAATATCTTTTTGTCCGTTTTAATTGTCTTTTTAAAATGCGAAATAAACCATTAGATAGGTACGCAACGCACTACCTACGCATAATGTAATGGTGTCCATTTAGTGAAGGCTATATCTTTCGTTGCCCATTTTTTGAAAAAAAGGACTTGAGGGACTTTCCCTTTGTTATGTTTAAAAGATGCTCTTTTATTCCGTATTTTAATGCTCGCTTAGACAGTATTGTCTCGCTTTATTTCAATATTCACGGCATTTTGATCGCAGTTTATATAAATGTTTTATTTATTCTCCCTGTCAGTTTATAAATTAACTTCACAAAGTAATTCATAGAACTGGGATGCTAATAAATATACTGATTGTTTTAAATAATTATCATGACAGTATTTACTGACCATAACCAATATTTTTAATAACGAATATTGTTTTGTATAAAATCAATGTCAATCGATTGTTTATAGCCAACGTTTGACGTGATGAAGGGGGCTGACTTGGTGGTACAATTACATTATTTTTTTAAAATAAAACACCAAGCCCAATAATAACTCAAATGTTTTATCATGCAATATTTGCAATATTTGCAATTTTTATGATTAATTATACTTAGATAATAATAAAAGATAGACACACAATCAATTGACAGAGCAACGGATGGTTCATAAGCCTTTTCTTCATATTATGATAATCAGGTAAAGCACTGATAATAAATTAAACTATGCCAAATGCCTACACCATCTCAAAAGGGCATATATTTTCCCCTAAACTTTCTGAATAGTAATACACATAGTAATACAATAGCCGCCTGTGTGGTCGAGTGGCCAACCTCGTTGGCTTTGGTTACTGAGGTCCCGGGTTCGAATCCCGGTACGGGAAGTTTTTATAAATTGATGTTTCAATCGATTTATGAATTTCTGTTCGAAGGCTTGGATGTGATGTCTTGAATTCCCCCTTCCCACCCATTCTATCCTATGAACGGTGCGTATCGAGAGCGATTAGCTTACCACTAGTCCTGTCCTAGCCCTATCCTTCTATTCCTGATCTTTTTGAAAAAAGAGAGGTTGAGCAAACGAGTAACAAGCAGTTCTCGTAGAAACACATCTGTTGAGATAAACTCCATTAGGAGTCAATATGCTCCACAATGGGAGCGGACATGGTTAAAAAAAATAAAAATTCACAAGCAGTTCAAAAAAATTGTAAGAAAAAATCTTCTGGCCGTATTATATAAATAAACTAACGTGAGCTTTTTTGTAATATAAGAACAATACCTGTTTCGTAAATTAAAGTTTCAGACAAAGCGATTCGAGCTTGACGCAGTATTTATTGCTAACGCGATTCGCGTCACGGGAAGCTTTTTCATGAACTGCATTTACACCGAACCAACTTGCATCATTGCACGCTATAAGGAAAGCGCATTACGCAGTAGAGCTTAGATACATTCTCAATCCTATTACAGCCTTCGCGCACTGATGATGATGAAGCGAAGAAGCTTTAGTACTGAAACGTTACTTAGTTATCCCATAAGACAACTTACGACTACGCTAAATTCGTTGAATATACATTCGACTATAAAGTCATTTGCCTTGGCGTACTATGCCAAGGAAGCTTTCAAAGGTTGTCTTTGAGGGACTGGTTTTGTCTGAGGCTTTAAGTGTATCATAGTCAGTGGCTTTTGGTAATTATCACGTCGTGTTGTGTGAAATTAATTAGAGGCGCCTAATTGCATTTTCGATTTTCCGTACGCGATCAATAATAAATCCGCTATCAAGTATCTCGTTAGCACATTATTCTAGATAATATATGGTGATATGAAGTTTTAGAAGAAAAAATAGAATTGTAATTTTTCAGTTTTATATATTGTAAAGCAACGTCTTTAGATACATCCCAAAAAAATGTCTTTGTAGTGCAATTTATTGGAATGCGCCAAATAATCTTTTGGCGACTGTAAATCACATTTACCACTAAAGTTTGAAATCTTTTTTGTTGTTTGTAATTTAAAAAATACAAAATTATTCAAATATCGCGTATTCAAATATATAAACTCGAAACTGGATTTACTGAAAACGTTTTGCTAACAGCGCAATTCAAATCGAGAAAAAAAATGTGCGTATTCTACAGTGAGAAAATGTTTATGTTCTAAAACTCAATAGAAGCTTGCGAAAAATATTATTTCAAATTTTTATTAGCGAAATATTTATAGATTTTATTAGTTAAAATCTGTTTGATTGCGGTATCCGGTATATTTAAAAATATTTTGCTTGTATTTATTTAATTTTATGGTTTATCAGCCAATAGACGCTGCCATTATTTGTATAGTTATAATAGAATAGAAAAAAATAATCACAAGATAAAACAAAAAAAAATAAAAAAAATGTTTGCGGCAAATATTGTAATACGTAAATATATCTTTTTGTCACTAGACTCATCATATATTTAATTAATTGAACTATTATGGTTGGTCTAGGTCAGCTATGCCCAAACCTTGGTTCGCGGACTGCAAGAAGCCTCATTGAAGATTTCGTGTGGCCATTTCGAAGTTTTCAAATTTGTTATTGGTAAAATACACAATACAAAAATTGTATCAAACATATATCCTTAAAGTTAAATTTCTGAAATTAAAACAGTTAGCAATGTGCATTGTAGCTGCATTTGACACAATATATCGTTACGAGTCACAGGTTGACTGATGAAAATTTAACTAATCTACGCGACTATAATAAAAATAAATGAAAATAATTTTAAATAGAAAAAAAATATTTGGATTGTAAAGTGTTTGTTTATCATGGATATAAAAAATATCATATTTTTATCAAATAGTATTCAGTCTTCAAATATTTATGTGTGACCCATCAAGTGATTTCAGTTGATGATCCCTGGTCTAAGTTTTAAGCTGATATTATCAATTCAAAATTTGTGTGATTAGGTATCAAATTCATTACGTAAATCTGAATATCATTTTCCAGCGGTAATATTTTAATATTTATGCATCTCTTAATAGAGTAATATTTACATGCACCTTACTAAATGCATATTTGATCACGTTAATCGAGTGACGCTGCTTCCCGAACCGAATTTTCCGACTAAATCTAATCCGCGGCATTAATGTTCGGTTTTGTTTACCAAAAGCGTTCCGCGTCTTGTTGATAAAACGAAATTACGCTTCCAACTTTTCCTAGCACAGCTAGTTACAAGAACACACACACACAGATGTCGGTAACTGGCGTTACACATGTACTCTGAACTTGTGCATGCACTCTCAAACACAAGAGTTCGCTTTCTTGGCGAAAACTTTTAACAAATGCTCTCTACTTACACACAAATATGGGCAAGAGAGACCTTGCCGAACCTTAAACCGATGCTTCTTAAACGTCTATCAATCTTAACGTAACATTAAACATGTTTTACTGTTTCACTTGCTGTGTAAGTAGTCTGATACGTATTAATTATAATGAATCATGATATGATCCCTCTAAAGGAGACGAAAGAGAGCCATGAGTAGCAAACTTTTCTATTAGACTTAACTACAACCACTTTTTTCTGTTCACAATGTGGAGCATATCGACTCGTAATGGAGTTTATCTCAACCGAAGTGTTTCTACAAGAACTGTTCAGTTGCTCAACCTCTCTTTTTTCAAAGAAAATATGAATAGAAGGATAGGGCTAGGGCAGGACTAGTGGTTAGCTAATAGCTTTCGATACGCCACGTACATATAATATGATGAGTGGGAGGGGGAGTTCAAGACATCACATACATCCATGCCTTCGAACAGAAATTTATAAATCGATTCAAAAATCAATTTGTAAAACTGCCCGTACTGGGATTCGAACTCATTACTTTCTTAACCGAAGCCAACGACGTTGACTTCTTGATCACTTATATATTAGCGGAAAGAATCCGTTCTGTTCTTAACAGTATCAAATTAATTTTCTTCGTCTATCATTCAATTCATATCGACTGTGGAAAGGAAAAAGGACGTAACCCACAGATATCAAATTTTACAGGAGGCGCTAAAAACGTGTTTTGATGATTTTGTGACATATGCAAATTACGAATTAAACACAACCTTGAAGTGCACGGAGACTTCTAAACTGGTGTTTAATTGACATAATCTAATATTAATTCAAGAATTTTTCTAGGAAAACCCTTTATTTCAGTCTTTTTTCTTAGTTTTAATTTTTTACAAGGTCATCTTTTTCAAACTTAAAAGCTAAATTTAGATACTAATTCGGCATTTTCAGCTTCCATCCTTTTGATAGAATGTGTGTCAAGTTGTATACATTGTGATTATCGAAAAAAACCTGTTTTGGAAAATTGAGGGTTACGTCCTTTTTCCTTTCCACAGTCGATATATTGACAAGAATTCTATTCTTTCTGCATACATTTTTTCTTGCAAAATTTTTGTATATTTCTTACTTAGATAAAAAAAAATGTACATATGTATAATATTTAATTCTTACATAGGTTTAAAAAAAGTTTT
The DNA here is from genome assembly GCA_030503985.1 of Himalopsyche tibetana. Lineage (NCBI taxonomy): Eukaryota > Metazoa > Arthropoda > Insecta > Trichoptera > Rhyacophilidae > Himalopsyche > Himalopsyche tibetana. Next base: position 35,279,803 of record JAPJYX010000002.1, on the reverse strand, counting down.
TAAAATTATCCATTAGAAGAATTACATTAGAAATAATTCTCGAAATTGACTCTTAGATTTATATTATAGCCTAGATCGTTTCACGACGAACATAAAAAATAGCTTACGTATTAAAGAATATTATCCCATATAACATACATATGACAAAAACTTAATTTTAATGATCATGTCAAAGTAATTTATAGAATATCAACTGGTCTAGCGTATACAATTTAATAATATAATATTTTAACTTCCTAATAAATTTTGAGAAACCTGCGTAACAAGCTTCTTTCTGCCCCTTGCGAAAGATTCGTGGTGGATGTAAATATGTATGTATGTATCCATCCCAGTTACACATCCAATTAAAACTTAGCATGCAAAACTTTGATAGAGCCTGTTTTATCTACATCTGGAAAACAAGCGGCTCCTCCCTACGTGATGAGGCGAAGAATGGACGAGGAAACCATTCGAAGATCACATATTTACTGCAGAATACCTCGTAAAAGTATATAGACCATTAGACCGTGTGATGTGAATACCATAAGGCAGTGGTGCACATACCGCGGCCCTTTTTGAATTTTGTGACGGCCCTTTTATATTTTTCTCAAACATTTTTTTTTCACGTAAAACATTTATTTAATAAATGTAAGCAAGCTTTTTCTTTAAAAAGGAGAATAAATCGGTTCATAAAAACAGGCTTACAAATATTATGTCAAATTAAAAAAAAATAGTTAAAAATTAGCAAAGACCAAGAATGCATTAACTTATGAATTGCATATAAATGAAACATAAATATTTCACAATGAAACGATTTTTAATAAGCTAGTACTCGTAATCCTTTTTTGCATGGCTTATTTATGTTCACGTTTTCGAAATAACACGCTCAAAATAATATAATGGAACCTATTACTCATTTATCTAAATTCACTTAATCTTTTTACACAGTTTTAAGGCTGTTTTACATGGAACGTACATTTGTTCTGTATAAAAAAGGATTGAGCGTACTTTAAATCATTTTTTTCTTTGCGGCCCGAACCCACGATAATTTGTTTTATGCGGTCCGCTAGAAGGTAAAGGTTGTGCATCACTGCCATAAGGTTTCAAGCAAGGTTTTTCATAGTGATTTGAAGATTTGCTTAGTATGTTTGAGTTCGATAATATTAACATTATATTTACAAGACTAAATAATCATTTTTAAAGGTGTTCACTGTTTTGTTCACTTAAAAAATAAAACACTTTCAAGATCAGCACCCGTTTCGCTCATCACGATCATTTATAAACGTGTTACACATACATAGGGCATCCAATCCCGTTCAATTTTCTGATCCCGAAATCCCGGGATTGAGATGGCCGCGATCCTGGGATTTCGGGATTGAGAAATTTTGAGGAAATCCCGAAAATTAACACGAAATTGGCAAATTCAAGATTTAAAATTCCTCGGCGAGCTAAAAAAAAAACGATTCAAAATTAATCAATCCCGAAATCCCGGGATCAGAAAAAGGCTCCGGGATTGGATACCCTACACATACATACAAATTTATTTACTCGAGAGCAGTTTAGAATCGGTATGTTTCTAATATACTAATTATTTTTTGATGTAAAATAAAATTTGAAAATTTTAAATAAGCATTTGAATTTATTGCTAGTAATCTTTTTAACATTATTATTTTTAATGCGATTGTAAATCAGTAGACTTAATTCGTATGTTGTCTTGAACATTTTAACTATAGTCTGTTTAGTTTCACTTATTCTTATTTTGATCGTTATCCATAAATGTTTGTTTGTGACAACCTTATGTCTTATTTGGTTTTGTTCGAATAACCCTGTGCCAAAATCTATTATTATCATTTTAAAAACCGGTCTCTTTTTTAATAAATAAAAATGTGGAATTTGCTGAAAAAATGTCTATTACAGTCGGCCTAGTATGGTATTCTCGTTAATAAAACCTAAAGAAAAGTACATTTTTTTTTACTACTTTTGCTTCTGCATAAGGCTGCACAAAAATTCCCTAGGGTACTTAGTATGCTCGAACTCCCCCTGGGGCGGTTGTATAAATTAATTTAGAACTATAAGAATTGCCTTGTATACCGTAGAAGTATTGTATAATATAAAAATGTATGTAGTTATTAATTAGTTTATGCTTAAAGTTTTTACCATCATTTAACTTTTATTGAAATATTTTTTCTTGTTAATGAGGCAAACATAAAGAAAAACATGTATAAAATTTACTTTTGTTATCGTAGTTTTAATAAGAAACAAACATACGAAAACATACATCTGCGTCGTTGGGTCTTAACTTAAATAATGTGGTTTCATAAACTAATTCTCAATCTCTTGAACAAGTTTTTATTTTAATCGATTAATTAATATATTATACTTACCAATCGATGTTTGAAAGCTTTATTTCATAAGATTTTTTCGATAAAAGCTTTCCATTTATTTAAACCATACTTATAATATTATATATTTAATATATTATATATCATGTAAAAGTTTCTTTGAAATGAAAAAGCTTATGTTTTTCTTAAGGTCATCGATGTTATTTTTTGTTGCGATTCGCAAACTTTTCCCTGCCGAATTATTATTATTTCTCATTTCGTTGTCCTTTTGTGAAAAGTTTTGTGAGCTGTTTGTCGAGCGATAAATTTAATACACAATTCTGTCTAGGTATTAGGCATAACTTTATTGAAAGGAATTATTTATTTAGAATTGAACCGAATTTGCTGAAATAATATATCTCGACTACTATGCTTAGAAGTTTTTTACCGTTGACTAATTCCTTAGACAATGGCTATCAGTCAAAAGGCACTGTTATTATGATTTCCAAAGCGATCGACAACTTCTTTATTTATGAAAACTAAATATACATGGAAAAAATAATATTAATAATATATCAACCCACCAACATACCACCACCATACATAGTACGTTACCGTTTTATAGCCTCCCATAATGAGCTTATTAAGAACTATCATAGTAGCAGCAATCCTTAATTTTAACATTCTAAGAATGAATGTAATAAATTCGTAACTTTATGTAAAAATTATTTTTCCATAATACCATCTTAAATATTCAGTGTGTAATAAAAGATATACATATACATATCGACGGTGGAAAGGAAAAAAGACGTAACCCACAGTTTTTTAAAAACTGGTATTTTCGATAACCACAATGTATCAAACTTGATACACGTTCTATCAAAAGGATGCAAGCTGTAAATGCCGAATTAGCATCTAAATTTAGCTTTTAAGTTTGAAAAAGATGACCTTGTAAAAAAAAATCAAAAAAATGACTGAAATAAAGGTTTTTCCTAGACAATTTCTTTGAGTAATATTAGATTATGTAAATTGAACACCAGATAAGAAGTCTCCGTGCATTTCAAGGTTGTGTATAATTCATAATATGCATTTGTCACAAAATCATCAAAACACGTTTTTAGCGCCTCCTGTAAAATTTGAAATGTGTGGGTTACGTCCTTTTTTCTTTCAACAGTCGATATTGTATTTATAAATTCAAATTTAGTGACTGTCTACACGTGTATTTGGGAAAAACCACGGATATATTTAATTCATAATATAATTAGTAGACTATTTAACCAAAATTTCAGGCAAAAAAGATACTTCAACATTTACTTATCATTTACTATCGGAAAAACATTTGAAGATGTTGAAATATTGCTCAAAAATACGTGGCTAATTTTTTCCTTAATTGAATTTATAAATGAACAGGCCACAGCAAAAAAGTGTATCATTTTTTAATAAGCTTTATAATCTCTACAATTTCTATTTTTGTCCAGTTAACTAAAGATAAGATATCAGTAATTGACATCTAAAATAATTATTTCTCTCAAAACAATTTAAGTATTTTAGTGCTTATCGTACCAATAAATACTCGCAGGCCAAAATCAGTAGGCATTTTAATGTCATTAGGTTATTGTACTTGAATCAAATTCAATACATTCTTTAATAGGTTTGATTTCCTGAATGAACCATATTCTGGTTAACATCCATTACAAAAAGTGAAACATATTTTGTTAATAAATCCAACGATTTTATGTATAAGAGAGAAGAACGATCAGTTTTCGTTTTCGATGAAACGTAAACGTTTCTTTGAGTGAGCTTTTAAAGTGAACATTTATAGCAGAACGTCGATTTAATAATAATGATTGAGTTTCTCCACGACTGCATGATGTTTTCCAGTAAACTTTTCCGAAAAACAATACTCCAATATCGCTTTGTAAGCGAGAACGTCAGCCAGTTATAGAATTGTCGCTCTGAATTGAAACAAGTTTTCTCGACTGGGGAGGAAGGGTAGAATTCAAACAGGAAAGCAACCCCCTAACGTCAATACTAAACAATTAATAATAATATTATAACCAGATGACAAATGGTTCTTGCACACAAGTGAAAGCTGGCATGGAGCACAAAGGTTTTGTAAAAGGATAATTAGGGATGACAAGGAAATCTATTTAGTCACAATAATCATAAATATCGAATAAAGCATTTTATTTATGTTTTAAAACGTTTAACTCTGGTGATGCATTCATTATAGATACACACATTATATATAAATTCTTCACACATATTTCTATGGGAATAAGATTTATGTAACTAACAAGCTTGAAACAATGTCTGCTTTCAATTAAAAACTAGACTCATAATGGAGCTTTTCTCAGAACTACTTACTTAGTTGGCAACTTATCTTTTTACGAAGAGATTAAGAATGTTTAAGGATTACAAGACTAAGTCAATGTGGGTAGATAATCATTTCCACTATATTCTGCTTTGGAATCGAATTCGAAGAAGGGAGTTTTAGTCATCACTTACAATCATGTTTTCGAATATAAACCTATATATCGAATGAAAGATCAATTCCTACTGAGAACGTAAGCATGGCAACCGAAACCAGCGACGTTATACACTCTGCTAAACACCCGGCAAAACACTGGTAATCTTCTTATCTAAAAATACGCTTCCAAAAAAAACCTTGACGTATTTTATAATGTAATAGTGTAATAATAAATGATAAGGATACTTCAACATTACTCTGTGTTAAAAATGCCGGAAATTAATATTAATAAATAATTTTCATTACCATTTCTCTGATGCCTATATCGTCTTCACGAATTTGGTAAAACGTGATTTATTTTCATTCAATTGATATTTCGAATATGTGTTTTTCTACTGTTACAGTTCACGTGATATTGTTTGATTCTTCTTGTTCGTACTTTTGCGTTTTGAAATAGGTAACGAATAACGTATTTGTGAAGGGAAGATTTGTCAGTCTAGTGATAGGGTATGGTTTATTGTCACCCGCTCCCACTTCCACTTTGTGATGAAAACTGGCAGAATTTTAAGATGTGTAGCTAAATTATTTGTGTTTAAATTTTGTTATCGTGTAACCCATTGATTAATTGATATTAATCAATTGTTTTATTGTTTATGGCTGCTTTAAATGGCAACATTGTTTTTCGATACCCGATGTGATTTTTGTTTCTTTCTTCCTTGCTCTTTAGGACACGAACCGAACACAAAGTGTGTGGGGGACACTTCCCGGTCTATGAAACTTGTTTCCAGATACTTTTAGTTGTAAATTCAGTTGCAGTTTTTTCTTTTGTGGTTTTTCGTCCGAGATGAAAGAACTAATAATTTTCCATTTCGACGAAAATTAAAATTCGTTTTGTTCCCGCGCAATCATCAATTTTCTTAACTTTTATAAAATCGTGTGCAAGCTAGGTATAATAAATAGTTATTGTGTATTTCATTAATTCAAATTTTTTTCTGTTAATTTTTTTTTTAAAAAACCATGTCCGCTCCCAATGTGGAGCATATGGACTCCTAAGGGATTTTATCTCAACAGAAGTGTTTCTACGAAAACTGCTTGTTACTCAGTTGCTCAACCTCTCTTTTTCCAAAGAGAGTAGGGATAGAAGGATAGGGCTAGGACAGGATTAGTCGTAAGTTAATCGCTCTCGATACGCCCCGTTTATAGGATAGAATAGGTGAAAAAAGGGAATTCAAGACATCACATACATTCATGCCTTTGAACAGAAATTCATAAATCGATTGAAAAATCAATTTATAAAAACTGTCCATACCGGCATTTGAACCCGGGCCCTCCGTAGCCGAAGCCAACAATGTTGACCACACGACCACACAGGCAGACTGTGACAGTCTGTTAAATATTGTATGTAATTAATTCGGTGATTGCAAATTCTTAAACAAACGTTTTCGTGATACTAGAGCGATGGGTTTTATTTCATATCTACCTACCTGTTTAACCTCGAGTTGATATTAACTGTATTGGTTGGTCTTAATGACTTTTATTAGTGGGGATTTATTCTTGGGGTTTAACACCGTGAACAAAAGTAGAACTATTTCACAATAAATGAAACTCGTTCTAAAACAAATTACTCACTTATTACAATTGGTCACTAGCTAACTATTATGGTATGCAAAATTGTGAAGAAAGGCGTTATGTGCAAAATGTTAAATCTAAGTTACAAATTGTACTTATATAACCAAGAAAATTATACAATATACAGAAAATATATCCAAAAAATCCCTTGGCCTTGATTTATTTGCCTTTCGGTTTAGGCTATTTACTCATCTGTTTATTAAATATAGGTAATATAATGTTTGAAAATTTTGCCGGGAATTGTGGATATATCAACAATTTTAAAATAGCTTTTGAGATAAATACTCGGGATGTCAACATTTTATCTGTATCATGATGGCTATGTTTGCCTTATCCCGGATTTATAAACTATCTTTAAATTCAACGAAACACACAACTTCGTAAAAAGTTTTCTCGAATTTTATTAATATTTGAAAACGCTGTTTGACTTGCTCGCCTTGTATAGCAAATAAAGCGCCCGCTACTAACTATTCGATTCGGTATCATAAAATCAAAGTTTAATTCGCATTGAAGCGATCTGATATATCTCGATTAAATTATTCTGCTCTATTTCTGCGAGGCAAATCGTTGCGAGGTCAGATAAAGGAGGGGATATTTTGTATAAAGCTCTAAATTTTAATGGCACTAAATTGTTTTAAATCGTTAATCATATAAATATTGTGTTCTTTTCGAAGATAAAAGAAAAATCAATCTTTATTTGTCATGTTATTCTGACCTAATGTTTCCAAAATTTCAACGAAAGTTTTTGCTGAAATTCATTGGTGTATAAGTTCAATTGTATGAACTCATAACTCCTCCATTAACTCAACCCCTTGCATTTGTTTGATTGAAAATATTTTTTTGTCAATTTGTATCTAAAGCGTGAACGTCCACTTTAAATGTTTCCTATTGTATACACTCGTTTAAATCAAGTTTCAAATACAATCTGTGCTTCTAACAACCCTCTTTTAAGTTTTCAAATTAGTAGGTTTTATATTGAGTTTAATTATTAATCGAAATTTATTTTATACAACTATATTTGCATAACGTACAAATAGGAAATTAGGTTACGCAAGAATTATTTAGAATGTTTTATAATCGATAAACAGACTTTCTTGCTAAGTAAAAATACAGTACTACATACATGATACGGTTAATGTATCAAAATTTGGTGGAAAACATTTTCTCACATTCATGCTATAAATGTACTTTTTTCAAATCAAAACTTTTTTGATTAGCAGTACAGTTTATTGTTTCGTTCTGAATTTGCCAACAGCGTGGTCGAGTGGTCAACGTCGTTTGTTTATAATACGGAGTTCACGGGCTGGAATCCCAGTACGGACAGTTTTTAAAGATTGATTTTAAATCAATCTATAAAATTTCTGTTCAAAGGCATGGATGTATATGATATCTTGAATTTCCCTCTCACACCCAAAATATCATAAAATACGCAGCTTAGCGAGATCGAAAAGTTTACCTCTAGTCATGTCCTAGCCCTATCCTTTCTTTCCCCACTCCTTTCGAAATAATGAATTTTGAACAACTGAGTAACAAGTAATTTTCGTAACAAAACTTCTGTTGAGATACCTCCATGATGGCTTATGAGACCATATGCTCCACGTTGAGAGCAGACATGAATACAAAAATTACTTACACAATCAATTCGTTACAATGACTACTTCATCAGATCTAAAAATTCAATTAGAATTTAAAATTCGAAAATAAATCGCTTAAAATATTTGTTTATTATAAGAATATGAATATATTCAATATGCGTAAGTATTTGATTATGTTTTTAAATAATAAAAAAAAATATTTTCTATTCAAATTTACGTTCATATTACATAATGCGCTTGACTAAACTGAGGCAATTTTTTGGTTCGGTTCCCGTAAAAAAAATGATCATGTTTCTCAAAAATAAGCTCGTTGAGAGACTTTGTGCGGCTTCTTATTTTAATCAAATGTATACTGAGTAGGCTACCCCATGAAATGTATAATAATTCTTATCAATAGAATTTAATTTAACTCTGTATTATACGAGTGTTGTAACTTCAAATAAATATGGCACTCGACTGTTTCCCCACCCCTGCGCCGCCGTTCCGAGGCATCGCAAAAGCTTCCTTAATGTCTGGTCCAGATGGAGAGATATATCATATTTTACGCCACTGAAAATTAATGTATATGAACTGATAATTGAGACTTATTCAGATATGATGTTGTAACTAAGAATATCTTATACATATATAAAAATGAATGATGCTTAACTTTCGGTCGCTATGGATTTGAATACCGCTGATCCGATTGCAATAAAACTTCGACAACAATTTAGCTTGCACTTCCGTGAAGGTTATAGGCGTATTAAAATTAACCAACAATGACGAAAAAATAAAATATTCTTATTCGATTTCAATGTTTTTTAAAGTTCAAACTGCCGAGTATTCCAAAACGAAAATGGCCGCCGATTGAATTTTGACACCGATTTGTTTTGATTTGACAATTCAAATTTGATTGTGGTGGTAATGGCGGCACGGTGCTGTGATATAGAAGATGGATTTTGGAAAATCCAAAGAAAACGACATTATGCCCAATTCATATTTTCATCCTGTAACATCAAACTTATTAACAATTGTACATATGTCATACAGTACAGCTAAGTGTGTACTCGGCTTTGATTTTTTTAAGCATTTGTCGTCACATTTTTGACGGAAACTGGTAAGTATCAATACTGAAAAAAATAAAAATAAATATATCAATGCGTTGTTTGAAATAACTCATTCGGTGCATTTATTATACAAGTTTGCCAAAAAAACATTAAGCTCTTTACGGTGTTCACTGTCTATACTTGGTGGAAATGCATTATGTTAAGAAAAAGCACAATATTTTTTTGTACTTAGTTTCCACATTTATTTATCAACATCAGGACAGGTTTCGCTCATGGCGAGCATTGTCGACCGATAAGAAATGAAATTTAACAGTGCTATGTTAATTATATGTTAAGGGTGTGAAACATTTTAATACTGTCTAATTATAGAATCACTTCTACTGTAATTTGTAAATTATTTTCAATCTTAATTGTTGTTTACTTATATTTCTTATCCGCTGACAATGCTCGCCGTGAGTGAAACCAGTCCTGACCTTTTTAAATAAAGTGGGAAATAAAGTACAAAGGAATATTGTGTTTTTTATTAATTAATGTTTTAACTGAGGTTATTTCACTTTCACGATTTTTTAAAACGTGTAGAATGTCCAACGCATCTAATTTTTTTTCTAAAATAACACTTAGCTAACTTCACCTCTTATGGGCCTATATTATCTATCCCATTGACCGCCAATATAAATAGAGTAATTAAAAAAATGTATGCCATATTTATGACGAGCTTGTATTCTGCAATACTCTGCCACATGTTTTCCCAGCATTCGCCCGTCTGGATGAAAGAAAATTAAATAATTAGTTAAGTTAATATCGGAAAGCTTCTGCTGGGTGTCGGATTTTAATTAAACCATTTTATACAACTAGTGTATTTCTGTTCTCGTTGCGCGCTTCTTTTGTGCCATGTACAGACTGTACAGAAATTAGCATGAATTATTATAAACAGATAGGGCAGAGTTGCTGTAATACACATTCCGCCAGTTTGCGCAGGTTAAGAAGTATCCTTTGTTCGTTTATTTCAGAATAATTGGTTTTCACAATTAAAATTTAATTAACAGTTAATTTCTACGATATTTACTCTTAATAATCCCCTTTTTATTAAAACCTCGGTGCCGTGAATGTAAACAAAGAAATAATAAAACAAATATACAATAACTGATCTTAAAAAGTATTTTTGTCGAATTGTTTTGCTGTGTATAGGCATTTATGATTTAAAATTTCATTGAGTTGTCTTATCATTCCATCTTTAGGTTGAGTGACAAGGTTTATATTTTTAGACACAGCAATAAATCAATCACAAAACGTGTTGAATATTAAAACAAATCTTATAATTGAGATATATGTAGTTTATTATTGTCGGATCTATGGCGCAGCGAGAACTATTGTTGGCTTCCGTGTCGGATCTCGCAGTTTCGAGTCCCAGTACGGACAGCATTTTTCAATCGTTTTATTGTTTTTGATATACAAAAATTCCCTACCACTCTTCCGATACTTCAATAACTGGGCGCATCGAGAGCGATTAGTTAACCACAAGTACTGTCCTAGCCTTATTCTTCTCCTTACTACTCTCTTTGGAAAAGAGAGGTTGAGCGACTGAGTCACAAACAGTGCTACATCAAAGATTACGCCAATAGATCGGGACTCAACGATTTAAAAAATAATCTTTTTACAATCCATCTAAAGTTAAACATCAAATTTAATTATACAAAATAAACATAATGGATAGTAGCAGATTATTTCTTCCAAACCTTTCTCTTAAATTATCAAATACTTATTTAACAGAAAGCATTGTTTCGACTAGATCTGAATGCCTTGTGTCGTATTTGTGTATTTTAGACAAATTATTTTTAAAAACAATTGTCACTGATAAAGCTAGCACTGACACGGCACGGCAAACTTTTCAATTTATACAGTGAACGGTTAGTGTAATAGTATTATACAAAAAATACACGTTACAAACTATTTACTCACCGTCAGTTCAAGTTCACTTGAATGTACGAAGGTGTCCGAAAGTAAAATCCTAATCATAAGTGACAAAACGTAATAAAATGTACACAATTTAAACGATTCAATTTTGATAATGATATTCCATCGAATTCCTAAATAATACATTTTTATAACATGCAATTTTATATTTTAAAAGTTAAACCGATTTTTTGTATTATATTATTTCAATATCTTCTTTATTTTTATTTGAACCTAATATTTCGAAAACGTTACGAGTAGGGCATCCAATCCCGGGATCCGGGATCCCGTTCAATTTTCTGATCCCGAAATTCCGGGATTGAGATGGCCGAATTTACACGAAATTGGCAAATCGAAGATTTCAAATTCCGGGAAAAAGTATAGCAAATTGAGGATTTCAAATTACTCGGTGAGAAAATCTCAATCCCGGGATTCAAAATAAATCAATCCCGAAATCCCGGGATTGGAAAAAGGCTTCGGGATTGGATACCCTAGTTACGAGTCACACTTTTCTAATTGTAGAGTGAAATAGGAGAGTGAAAAATATGTCTCCTATAAAATTTTAAAATTGAAATTAAAATTATTCATGATATTTATACTATATGGTAGGTATATTAATTAACTCTTGTTTTCAGACGAAAAAGTTCCATATTTTGATAAAATAACTTTTTATAATGTGAACTTATGTTTTCAAAATATATGTATTTTGCAATGCTGTAAAATGCGCTGATAAGATACATTCTTGGATCGTTTTCGTATTACATTCGTGTATTTAGGTATTCTGATGATGTTTCCATTTGGGAATCCATTCTCGGATGCTGAAATCTTTGGATCCCGTCCAATTCTGTGATCCCGAAATCCTGAAATCCCGGGATTGCTACAGTACCAATCCCACTGTTGATAAAATAAATCACGGAAGAGTTAAAACAAAGATGTCGCGTTGTTATTTTTTGTTTATCAGAAAATTGATTGAAAAATTGTCAATCTCGAAATTCCGGGATCACAAAAAGCGTCCAAGATTGAATACCCTAGTTTGTATACTAAATTCATTTTTCGACAAACACTCGTAACGTTTTCGAAATACAAGATTCATTTTATTGTCTTATTTTTATTACTTTAAGCATTTTAATACATTAAATATTTTCATTGAAAATTCTGTCAGCTGTCCTCATCAGCATTTTGCATTATTTTTTCATAAATAAAAGGGCACCTCTTACGCCTAAGATCCAAAATTTACACAATGTATAATTTTGAATTAAGGAAAGGCGAAATGTATTTTTCAGAGGCTGTGCATGTTGTACGGTATTTTAGTCAAAACTCTCTCGCTCCTTTGACAACATCAGTGTCCTTTGAACAAATTTTATATTTCCTTTGTAGTGTACTTCCTTCTCACTGCTTTTGCGTACTAATGCAACAAAACGAGAGTTTTCCGCCGTTTGTATATTTCAAACCCTTTCAATTATATCTGTCTATCTAGTTATCTCAAATATTGACGCCATGCCTTCTACGTCAAGTTTTAAATTAAATCAGACCTTCTTCCAAAGCACTGCGCCATTTCTTTAACTTCCTTATTTTGTGTAGAGCTTTTTTTCACAGTTGACAATTCCGTATTTTCTAAAACATTATTTAATGGGAAAGGTATTTGATCAAATTCTTCTATTTCTTCATTTATAAATAAATATTATGCTTATCTGTAAAATACGACAGCTAAATAACATTTTCAAATCTGTCTCCGTTACCAACTAAAGCATCTAATCCCGGCCTCTTTTTGTAATTCCAGAATTGATCATTGACCATTATATCATGTCAAAATTTCTTGAGATCATTGCCGAAAAAAGTGGTTTCTTAAAAGATTCCTAAATTGTTGTTGATGTTACGGATATAATTATTACTATAACACTATTTTAATGTTTGTTAAACTTTTATTCGAATAACATAACTTTTACACTTTGATAAATCACAATCTTATAATCAAAATAATAACGACGTGAGTATCAAGAAGTCTCTACTGAGTCGACGACCTTTCGATTTCAACTCTCGATTTGATCTGAAGTGTGAAGTGAAATTATATACAATATCGAGTGCAATCAAATAGGACAAATTTTAATTATATTATGTCAGGGGCAATCAACATTTCACAGTGGTTGATTTAGCTTATACATGACATCAACTCAAAGTGACGAATTGAAAGATTCAAAATTATTCAGAAGTCGGAGAGCTTTTTTAGCTCAATAAAAGTAAAATGGATTCAAATTGAAGGTATTAGAATGATTGAACACGAGGATCATCAGTCATTTTAATACTGTTTAAAAAAACTACTGAATTCCCTTTTTATTTTTTTCAGTAACCAATACAATTAATTATATTTATTCAACCACTTATAATACAGGTTTTCTGTATGTTAGTAAATAATAAGTTCATGTTAGTGTATAATATTTTTTGTTTTGTTTATTAATAAACAATTATATCTACTGTGGAAAGGAAAAAGGACGTAACCCACAGTTTTTCAAAAAAGGTTTTTTTTTCGATAATCACAATGTATCAAACTTGATACACTTTCTATCAAAAGAATGCAAGCTGCAAATGCCGAATTAGTATCTAAATTTAGTTTTTAAGTTTGAAAAAGATGACCTTATAAAAATTAAAAGCAAGAAAAAAGACTGAAATAAAGGTTTTTTCTATACAATTTCTTTAATTAATATTAGATTATGTCAATTAAACACCACTTTAGAAGTCTCCGTGCACTTCAGGGTTGTGTATAATTCATAATTTGCATATGGCCTAAAATCATCAAAACACGTTTTTTGCGCCTCCTGTAAAATTTTATGTGTGGGTTACGTCCTTTTTCCTTTCCACAGTCGATATGAAGCCCTTGAAATGAACAAATCAAATTTTTCCTAAACAGAAAAAAACACACTTTTCTTTAAAAAAAAAACTTGGACAGTTTTGATTAAAATCATATTGTGACCTTAACATTACCCATTCGATTTGTTATATGACATATCCTTACGCTTTCCATGACAATTAATAGTGACATTTACTGATATGAAAGTTTTTTAGAAGCACAATTTTTATGAAGACCAAATTTCATCACGCCTTTAAAAAGTAGCTTGATAAACAGAAATAACAAAGTGAATAAAAGAAGAGAGCCTGTTCTTGAATTCCGCATGGAAATTCCCCCTTATCATATATTTTATAATACTGAATCCTCTAAATGGACCTTAAACCCTCAAATTACCGAGTGGGTAGTTTCCGCAGATTACTGTATGAAAGGAGTCTTCTTTAGAATGCATCTCGCTGACCTCAATTTTGAATGAACCTCACGCATGCAATGATTACTACTTAAATTCACACAGAAAATCTTTTAACAGAAAGCTTTTGAAATTATTTATGAGTATATATATGCCACTTTAAATAATTATGCATAAAAAAAACCTGTGACGGATTCACACATTGTTTTTGGCGTTTATAATTATGAAATTATCTTGTAAGATTTAGAATATGGTTCCAATATTTTAACCTCGCCTGCTGCGGCTCAGTTGGTTAGAGCTTGCTCTACCGATCACGCAGGTCTGGGTTCGATTCCCAGTAAGACCACAGTGAATTTGAGAATTGTTCAATTCAAAGTTGTGATCGAAGACTATGTGTTTGTGATGTTAATTCACATTATTTCCCACCCTCCCATCCTTCTGATCCTTTAATAACTGGGTGTAGCAATAGCGATTAGTTAAACCACTGGTCCTGTTCTGGCCTTATCATTCTTTCCCAGTTACTCACTTTTAAGTGAAACTGAGCGACTGAGTAATAAACAGTTCTCATAGAAAAAAACTTCTGTTGTGATACCTTCATTATGAGGTCATATGCTCCTCATTGGGAGCGGAAATGGATATAAAATAAATAAATAATAAAACAATGAATTATCAGATGTCGGCATTAGTAGCCCAGATAGCGAGATCTTGCATCTCTTAGCAAAAGTCTTTGTTGCTCAATTTATGAATTTATGACAATATCTTTGTTTTTTTTTCATCTTAATTTATATGACTTTGAATAAATCTTATCAGTCCGTGTTAATCTGTATATAATAAAACCATTGTGTAAATAATTTATCAAGTTGTCTTCCACAGTTAAAATATAACAAATAATGCCGTTTAATTAATTGTTAACATTTGGCAAAACAGGTAACGCAAAGTGCGACGTTACCTTCTTGACGTTATTTTGAAAGTAAATAATTTTGCATGAAAATTATTTAATTAACGTATGCAAAGAGAATAATTTGTTTCTTTTGCTGAAATTCGTTATTGGTTTATTAAATACCCAATCGACCAGCCATGCCTACGGTTAAAGAAAACCCTTTGGTATTTTCAAGAGCGTAAGCTTTCTATTCTTATTATTACATCACAGGAAGGAAGGAGGACAATCCCGAGGGAATGCGTTTTATCAGAAATCCTTTCGTCCTTTAGTTAATAATATAGATTTCTCCTAATTGGGTAATTTCGTGAATTCGTATTGACATTGATCAGTTAGGTCTCTTCGTAAATCCTGTTCGTCAAATTGAGGTCATCTTTTTTTTTTTTTTACTTAAAATTCTTTATTATGTCTTTTAAAAGTCTGCATTGTTGTGTTTTCTTGTTAACAAATAAATAAAATACTCAGCGGGTAAGTAATATTATGCAAACATCTTTAGTCTTACATCATTAGTTTTAAATGAAAGTTAACGGAAAAGAAAACAAATATAAAGATTAAAAATATACTTAAAGTAAAATCACAGAAAGTGTATGTTTTTTATTTGTCAGAATATGCACTTTGCCGTTAGATGTATTTTCAGATTGTTTACATGTTTAGATTCTAAATCAAATTCCACAACATCGTATCGGAATCGTAGATTGCCTCCAAAATATTTTTTCTTTCGTGTTTTTCTTTTCAGAATAAAATTCAGATAATGTCGATTTTTACAACTATGACATTATATATGGCTGTACGAATTTTGTTAAAACTCAAAAAGCTCAAAAACCTTGCGTGGTCTTAATGTTCGAGTGTGTAGGTTTGAAATAGTCTCTTTCTTTAGTTATTATCATGTGGTTTATTTTTTTGTGGATTGCTTTATAAAATATTTATTATATGTTGACAATATTTCTTAAATAAAAATATACTTTGGTTGAATTAAAAATAGCAGAAAATTAATTGTTGTTATCTTATAAGAGTTGTACAGTCGAAAGTTAATTTCAATATACACAATAAAATACTAATCACATGCAAAGTTTTTTTCGGTAAAATATTTTTGGTCTAACCAGCAAAATTGATTGTCAGTCACAAACACACAATTCATTAATTTATATTTTACATAAAAAAAGTTTCTTCTCGTAATTACAAAAACCTTTGCTTTGTAAAGTAATTAGCTTCTACAGATAAATTCAGATTAAATAAAAGCATTTTTACTTGGCACCCTTTGATAAAAAAACATTTGCTCCCTTTTGCTATCGTTTGTCTGTTCCCCTTTTGAATATGTTAAATATTTTCTATGTAAATATAAAAGGGGGTAATTGATAAGTGGCGTAGGTAAATTTTCTTTATTTTTTCGCTTGCCGTTTGAGGGTTAAAAGAAAAATGAAGTGGCAACATACTAATGGAAAAAAATAATAATCCCCATACATTAGAACCTCCAAGAAAATGTAGAAAAGTGATTTGGTACACTCCACGCTCCAAGAAAAAAACGTTAGCACGGAGGTGGGGGGTTATTATATACGCCCTTCCTGACTACATTTTTCTTTTTTTTTTTCTTTTTCTTCTTTCATGTTATTATAAAATCGGCGTTCTTTATGGCCGCTGTCTTGATATTATACTTCTGGAAATATATTTGTGTTTCTTATTAAAAAAAGCAGCATTAAATTATGGGCTATTAACAAAATTCGACTGTAAGGTGGTATTTATGTCATTACCAGTGTTTCGTTCAAATACTAAAATAATTATTAATTGACGATAGCAAAAACATTGAAATCACTGACATATTTTTAATAAAACGGCGCAAAACAAACTAAAATAATAAAAAATATAAATATATTCACTTTAGTAAAATGTATTTTATTAATTTTTTATTATATTATTTTGCCCCATACAACGTTACATTATTAAAGACATTTCTTAAATAAATAAGTGTTTCACAGTTATTTTCTCAATTAATATTCAATGATCAGACACGAGTTTTTAACACAGTTATCAAATTAAGTTTTATAATAAAAAAAACTTCTACAAAGTTACTGTCGAATCTATCGAAAATATTAACCTTTTATAAGTTTCAATTTTGTAAGATATTTTAAACATTTTACAAAAGTATATCATTCAAATGTAATTTGGAGGTTAAGTGTGTCAAGGATTAAACTATTTATAAAAGAATTCTTTTGGGTTAAACGTTAAAATAGTTTTTGTTTTAAATAATTTTGCATTTAGGGAAACTTGTATGTATTGCTGTCTTGAAAAAATATAGCTCATCTATTTAAATACATATTGTAGTAGATGATAAAATGGACAATATTTTTTGTTGATGTTATTTTTGCCCTTGTCAGCCCCGAATTGTTCTCGTTTTTTTTTTACATTATTACTCTAAAAATCTTTGCGGTTCATTTCAAATTATCGTTTATTAATCTAAAAAGAATACTTAAAAATACCGCTTTATCGAATCGACTTAACTATTGGTTTGTTTTCTTCAAATACTTTTTTATTCGGGTGTGAGTTTATGAGAATTGTGAATAACTATAGTATTTTTCTATAGTAAATTATTAATTTTATTATATACTTTAGATAACTGCGGAAATGTCAACGATGCAATAAAAAAAATCACTAAATACAAAGATTCATATATCGGCGTTCCAAAAAAAATATATTTAACTAAAACTGTGATTTCATTGGTTTGCTTTTTGCCAGTAACTAAATGCTTAAGTTGTCTTACACGAAAATAATTGTTCGACTGGTGTACTTGTATAAACAAATGAGAAGAAACTATAAGCCAACATTTAAAAAAATTAGAAATGAGGTCGTGCTAATCCCCCTACTTCACAGTGTTAATTTACAATGGGGTCACAATTTATACTGGCAAGCCATTAACCCCACGAGGTCCGGCGAAAGCCACACGATCGTAAAACCCCAGGAATAAATTCACGCCCCGAGATTTACTGCGTTGACTTTGTTTTGCGACGTGATAATGTATCTATTTTATTTATTATCACGGGAATACAATAAACAAATCAACAATATTACGTTTAAATATAAAATAAAACTACCTTCCGTAGCTAAATTGCTTTCAGAGTGTTTCCGGTATGGGATATAAAGTGTTTGCAGATTCATTTGATTGTATACTTACGGAACTCTAAAGCTTTCTTGAGTTGTTCTTCTATTATCGAATTTCGCCATAGCATTTTGAAGATTAAGTTTCTTAATCCACCTGTTCATTATTTTGATTGCTACCTTAGTATATATTTCACCGATTCGTTCAGATTATTGTACAAGAAGTTCTCAGTAATATTTGTTTGTCTATAATTCGTTTTAAATTTTAATTTTAAAATAACGAACAATCATCAAATATCATGCAATACTGAAACTCCTTTCGACCATAACCACAAATCCTTGCATTTTTTTTTGAACAATTTTTCGAAATATTGATCATTAAAGCCTTCCTGATCATTGACCATGTATTTCACATGAATACCGTATAGCAAAAACATAGTCTATTGTTTACAATATACCAACACCACATTTCAAAGATATTGATGATCTTCCTTCCTAGTAATTAAAAATTACACTTATCCAATAAAATACTCATCTAGGTTAGTTAATTTAGACAGAAATAGTTAAAAAGTATGAAGTGTTTTGAATAATAATCATTTTTCAAAGCCACAGCTTAAGGCAAAGTACATTTTATTAAAATTCTCTACATTATATTAAGAAATATTGGTACTGCAGACCTGTGAAAATGGTACATCTCTTTCGAAACAAATCAATGATTAAATTTTAATCTCGTTACTAAGTTAATACGGTCTAATTTCTTCTTAGCTATTCAATGAATAAATATTCGAATCTAGTATCTCTGAAATAACATTTAATTTACCATATTTTTTTGTTCAATTATTAAGTTAAATAAAGAATGACTGCATTTATTATAATATTCATTGTAATGAAAAGAGAATTTACTAGTTTAATAATCGTTCTGAAATACATACATTATAATAGTAAAATCGGATGTTATAATTCAAATAAATCAGAAAATATATTGTTGAATAATAAACTTGTGTTTAAACATAAAATATGTATAATATTTTTGTTTGCGTCATATTTCCCCGGAGGTATGAAAATATTATCATTTTTCTTTTATTCTATTAGCAATACAAAATAAAAACACATTGTTTGCTTTAGATTTTTGCGAACAAATGTAGAAAACATTTTTCCGTTACATTACCATATCATTATTTAGATGTAAATCGCTGTTAACGTATAAGAAGTACTACTTATATATTCACATCCATATTGTTGTCAGTCAGGATTGTAGTGTTTTAATTAATGAAACCGAAATTCCGAAATATCGACTGGTTTTTTTAATGCTAAAATACTACGAATACGATATAACTCGACGTCGCGTCAGTTATTTTATCAAATAGAAATTGTTGAACCACTTTTTATCTCTTTACAATTAAGATCTTTCAAGTTGATGCACCATGCTAATACTTAATTAGTAAAACCACACCGAAATCTGTTGTCTGCTAATGCTTTGACGGATTGAACAGGCTGAAGACGAGAATGGGTACTATGTGATTTCACGATTTTCTGCACATACGTTTTTTACTTATTTTGTTAGTTTTTTTATGAATTTGACATTTTGAATTCAACCGGGGTTGCAGAGTTGAGAATAAGCCACGACTCCGCTATTTAAAAATGGTACGACTCCGGTGATGACGTCTCAACCCTTAATTAAACCGAAATCTAATGGTGTTGTAAACAATTTTGCAAACGTTTTAATTATGCACGAACCACAGTCGTTTCTTTACTTCCCAGTAAGTATTTTATATTAAAAAATAATCCCCTTTAACTCTAAGCAATTAAATAACATAGATTATTAATAAAACTGAATTACACGCTGCTTTACAGGCTGTTTAAATATATCGACTGTGGAAAAGAAAAAGGACGTAACCCACGTTTTTTCAAAACAGCTTTTTTTCTATAATCACAATGTATCAAATATGATACACGTTCTGTCAAAAGGATGCAATCTGCAAATGCCGAATTAGTATCTAAATTTAGCTTTTAAGTTTAAAAAAAATGACCTTGTAAAAAATTAAAACCAAGAAAAAAGACTGAAATAAAGGTTTTTCCTGAAGAATTTCTTAAATAAATATTAGATTATGTCAATAAAACAGCAGTTTAGAAATCTCCGTACACTTAAAGGTTGTGTATAATTCATAATTTTCATATGGCCCAAAATCATCAAAACACGTTTTTTGCGCCTCCTGTACAATGTGATATGTGTGGGTTACGTCTTTTTTCCTTTCCGCAGTCGATATATATATTTAAATATTCATTGTATGAAAAGATAAAAAAAGTTGTTCAATGATTTACTTTGAACTGATTTCGTTTTAATTATAATAATATATATTTCATTTATTACAAAATATACTTCGACGTTACCAAAACAGATGTCATACGGGAAAAATTATTAATAGATCAATATTTTCTACTAATTTCAAATTTATTTAATAATATCAAAACCGGCTTCTCTAATTACGAGCATTCAATCCAGGGCCTTTTTTGTGTTCCCGGAATCTCGGGGCTTATCATTAACCATAACTTCATGTTTTCATTGTTTTACATATCACTAATTTTAATAAAAATACAACTAATATAACAGCTAACTGCCATGGCGACAATTTGCTTTCATTACAGTACAAAAAAGTGTTTTTTTTTTTTAAATATATATATTTTCTTTTCCACCTAGTATTAACAGTGAAAACAACAAAAGCAAATAAACCGTAATTAAAAGATGATATTCTAGCATGTTCTTTAATTAGGTGTGCAATTTTTACATTATTTTGTAAATGAATGAAACAATCGAATAAAAAAGTCAATCAAAAAGCCGAAAATTTTGTCATTCCGTCAAATTAATTCCTAACGTTGCGGCTATTATTAAAAACCTTTTTTTCTTCAATCTAAAAAAACGTTGATTTTTTTTATTGAAAACCAATAATATAACATTTAGACAGCGTGATATGATCACTGTCTTATTTTATCAAGAGTAGCAAATGAAAGAATTATTTTAAAAAATCCTTCCCTTGGATATATGTTTCGGCATCTCCGAAGTTGTTGCTCCATGTATCAACTTGTTTTTACCTGTTCCCAGTAATAATTCCAGGACAGCATGTATTAAATCTGACACTTAAAGAAGGTTCGTTTTTTTTTTCTTTTTATTCCCTTTAAAAGAGAAAGTGAAGGAGAAATACAGCATACAGAATCTGAAAAGATGAAGTAGGAGAGGTCGTCAGGAAAGGATAACTTGTTTATGTATCGAATTCCAGTGGCGGCGATCTTATATCCCAGTTTAATTTAAAAAAATACTCAGGACAATAATAAAACTTTGTGAAATAAGCACGTTAAATATTCTTCCCAGGATTGAATGGCTTAATATTTAATGTAGAATGTTGATTTAAAATAAACGCCTTAAAATACGGAATAATATCTATTCATTTAAAAACACAAATATAGATACATATGTAATTACATCAATGGGAGCATTGGTTTGGCATGTCTTTTGAAAGTTCGGTAAAATCTGGCTTATAACTTGTTGTTTTAAAACCCTCCAAGGACGAGCGTCACCATATGGTCACACAAAACACCGTTGTCTATTGATCCCACTATTCATACTTTTTCTACCTGAATATCGTTGCTTTTGCTCATATTTGGTTAAGAAGGGTACGGACTACAGTAAGTCATCAGCCGTAGGAACAGGAACGGTCTCCAAAAGCACATGAGATTTTTTGAATTTCCGTTTTTTTTAATTTACTTTTTGAAACTGTTAGATATTTTTTTATAAAAACATAAAATTATTTACAGTTATTTTGCTAATATATTTGTTTTGAAATTATGTTGATCTAAAGAGGTCAAATTGTAAATATTTAAAAAAAAATCTCGTTTAGCTATATTTCAACCCCGAATGTTTGCAAGCCCATACGGTCACTTTTGTCCTTACTACTGTCCGTACTCAATATTACACGGTAATAAAAGGATGAGCATGACCATATAGTCATGCGGGGTTTTTATACAACGACTTTGCGTTTTTTTTTTTTTTAATTTTGGATAGGAATAAAAGTTATCCGTGACTTCAATATGGCTTAGAAAATATTTTTTTTATCGGAAAAAAGCTCTCGTCTCTGGAGGGTTAAGTTTCAAGCACGACTCTAGATTTTTATTTGTTAGTTGACTTCTAATTTTACTTTTTATTATATTCATGCAAGAGAAAGCTTGTTCGCACGAATATGTCGACTTGAAGATCGTCAGTATTCCATATGCCAACTTCTTCACCTCACTATAGCATTCTGGAAGACTACTCCATGCGCCGAATATGAGGGTCTCAACTCGCGGAATTTCTTTTAGAGCTGTCCACTTATGCTGCGCGATGTGCATGTATTTCTGGACCTCCAACTCTTCCAACTTCATATGAAACTGGAGAGCCGCAACTTTACATAAAAAGAGCCGCGGGTTGCCTATCCCTGGACTAGGTCATACATACTATGCTATGTTATAGAATGTAAGTTGCCGTGGAGAGGTGTTTTTAAGGTTATTATTCACAGCTATATTTATTTAACTTTGATAATTTTATCTTTATTTTATCCATGTCCACTTTTTTGTGGAACATATGGCCTACTAATGAAAATATCACAATTAAAGTTTTTTATACGAGAAGTGTTACGACATATTTTTTCAAAGAGAGTAAATATGTGAGAATATGGCTAAAACACTACTAGCAGCTATTTAACGCTCATGTTACGCTGCAGTTTTTTAATATACGATTAGTGGGAAAGACTTTTAGACATCATATCGACTATATATACCCATATATACCAGTCGATATATACCCATGCCTTCGAATAGATATTGATAAATGGATTGGGAAAAATTCTGTTCGTACTGGGAATCGAATCCGTGAGATCCATCACTGAAGCCAACGACGTTGACTGCTATGCCACGGATCCTTTGTCGAATACTCTCGAGAACATTTTATCTCCGATGATTGAACATTAAAGATATTTTGGCAAAATGGTGTGCTTTAAAAATCTATCGTAATAAAAAAGTAAATGGCCGTGAATTTTTCGTCTATATTTTTATAAACGTTGCAAAACGTTGTATTTACAAATATCAAACACGGATACTCCAACATTATCAACAATACTTTTGTACCTTCTTTAGATCTCGTCAAAGCATGCTTTTAATTGAGTATATGCAATTAATTACAAGCGAACATCAATTTTTAAACTCTCGTTTTCTTATAATATAGAAACCTGGTATATTGTTTTAAAAAAGTGCGTAGTCGTATATGTTGAATATTTATATTACATTATATTATAACAAGCAAGATAAGATAATAATACGTTCAATGTTTTGAAGAGGCCACACGCCCCTGAGGCATAGAGATTTTTTTCGATTTTATCTTCCTGAAATTAAATGCGAGTTTTCTTTTACCTGAGAAAACCTGTTTTTCCGCAGCCCCCGGATCAAAGTCTCGATACAAACAACACACAGATATCTCCTTCAAAAGCTTTTCCTAAACAAGCTACCGAAAATCTATTCACTTCAAAGTACATATCTGTATTTACAAATTATAAGTGAAATGTATTTTTTTATTTCGGTATTATAACCCAATCAAAATTTGTGAGAATTCTATCGTTGTTTTACCTTTAAATTAAAGTAACATTGTTTTTTTCAAATGAAATTAACAGCTTTATTATTTGTTATTTTTAAGGGGAATTGTTATATAAAGTTAACATTTCCGTTTGAAGACTGTGTAAAACACGGGTTCCCAACCTGAGGGTCGTGAAGGGTTTTCAGGGGGGTCGCCAACTTTTATCGATTTTGGATTTGAACAACAAAATAACGAAAAATTATAGCAAATATAGGATTTCATATTTCTCGGAGGGTCGCCTGTTCACATGACTTTATAAAAAGGGGTCGCCACCCGAAAAAGGTTAGTAACCTATGGTGTAAAATGTTAATTGAGATATAAAAGCATATTTTTTACTTTTTTTTTTACAACGTTAAATTATGATAAACTAAATCTAACATGTTTATTGTATTTTATAGGAAGGCTGGATATAACATAATATGTATAATATATAAAAACAAAACAAACAGATTTTTTGTACCAGTTCTACATGTGAATGAGTGAAATCAGACCTGATAATTTTATTAAAATATTGAATAATCAGGTATAAAAAAAAAAAAATTGTATCATGTGTCATGGCAAATGCAATCTGCAATATTGTCTTTCGAAAAAGTATGTTTTAGTATAATATTATTAAATATCGTTGAACAAAGCAACGCACAATGTCACGTTTACTTACACTTATTTTTTATTCCTTCTTTTATCACCTACTCGGATGATAGAATTATTTACTTTTTACTTTTCAAATTTTTAATAAAAACATTTCTTTTTGTTTACAGGTATGTACGAGAGAACAAATCGTCAAATTGCAGCTCTTACAATTAATTTGAAAATCTAACGTTTTCACATTATTTTTTATTCAGTGTGTCAGGTGAGTGAATATTAAATTTCTCATCTTTATTCTTATTAACGTTCCTGTAGCCGTCTTGTCAACACTCTCGATGGTTCGTTTTATTCCATTCTGGGAGCAATGGTTAGAATCCCGAAATGTAAATTTTCTTACATTCATTCGTAGATTTTAATACTATGGCACGTATTTTTGTTGTATTCTCATGCCACTCATTCATTTTTAACTATCCTTTTATTGATCCTAATCGTGTGTATTTTCTGTAAATAAATTCTGTTTTTAATTAAATATTTTATCAGGATGGAATTACACAAAAAGAGTGAGTTATACGAGTTTTGGCATGGAATCTAAATATCTAAAAGTATCACCTACATTCCACACTCCACATCTCACTACAAATTCTTATCACAAGGTCGCACGCAAATAGATTACAGAGTTGAGATTTTTTAAGCCTAAATTTATCACCTTTTCCCTTTGGAGTTTACCCTTAAAGCAGTAATAAATAAGCAACGGCACACGTGCCAAAGTGAGTAATTTATATATGGATTGATGTGTAATGTAGGAATGGAATCAACTTATATGGCGTTGGTATGATTGGTTATTTATTTACCTCAAACTCCATTATCTAAGAGTTTTGATAATGCTCAATAAATTAACATTCACCGAAATATTTGAATTATGTATATTTAACTTTTCTGAAATTTCAGTAATAACAGATTTAATATTTACTTTAACATAAAGTAAGGTTGAATTTTAGTAATGATGTAGAATATAGGAAATGTAGCAATTGTCAAAAGCAGTCTATGCAGTCGAAATCATAAATTAAATACTTATACAGCCATACCAGTAAAGTACTCTCTGGATTTATGGCAATTTCGACTTTTTCGGACATTTTTGACCAACGGTTTGGTGATAATTGTATTTTTGGTAAAATAAATTACAAAAGAACAATATTTTGTTGACACCTCCTATTTTTCTTTCGAATAAACTTCCTTTTTTGTAATCATATACATACATACATTCATGTTTGCTTCTCTAGAATCTGTTAAATTAAAACAACTAAATTGAATCAATCTTTGGAAAGAAATATTTTTTCTTAGTTTTATTAATTTTGAAAAAAAGTTTTGTATATCTGTTCAACGCTTCGCATACTTGATTCTACACCGTCCAAGCTTTGCAGGGCTTTTGATAAGTTTCGGTCCTTGCACATCAATCCATCAAGAGCTCCCACCCGCGTCAGTTACCCAATCTATAGAAGAATGCATCGGAAGGACCCTTTGAGTCTCTTTTATTTCATTCTCAAGAGATGCTACTATTGAGACAGTGATCTAAATGTATTGAAAAAGAAACAATTTTCAATATCCAGTGTCTGCGACTCTGGATAATTGAAAAACAAACAATAATTTTATTTAATGAACTTTTAATTATTATATTTTCTCGAACCGTCACATAACTGAATAGTAATAATATACATCTCGTCAACTGAATGAAGAACTATTTTAAGTCGATTTTTACAGATATTTTTAAGGGTATGTAGTGATTATAATGTATCTTAAAGGTTTTTATTGTAAATTTAATATTTGTCCTTCTAATCTACAACCAACACAAACAATTTAAAATATATAATGTATTTTTTCCTGTTAATGACAGCTTATATAATTTTTTGACAGTGCTGTTTGACAACATTTTAATTGTTTCTATAGCAATCAATTTTCGTATAATGTTTCAATAATACATTTTGGGAAGCTAATATGAGCAGATAATTAATATACGTTTTGAAAATTAGAATGCTACGTATCAATTCTTGAACATAATCTGAACAAAGCACTTTCAAACTTTCGTTCAAAAGTTGGTTTCCGGTTTCACTCTTTTCAATGGGTATTGAAAAACACAAATGCATTGCAGCTTTATCATTTCCTCGCTTTCCTGTTTTCCATTCAAAAGCCGCAGTTCATTTTCCTCCGTTTTGTAAACTTTACCTGCGCCGTGGAAATCAATTTTCTCAAAAATTCTACTATTTACTTTGCTTTGCTTCACAGGAACGCGTTTCCGTAGACGACTTCCGCTTTACGTCAGGTGTTCCGGAAGTGTGCTAGCTTTGTTTCATTAATGTTGTCTACGAAACAATAAAATGTAAATCTGAAAGATGCTTAACAATACCATGGTTAGAAAGCTTCTTAGCTCTCATTGAAATACTTTATTTCTGTTCCCATTCGTTAAAATTTAACCCTAAATGTGTTTCAATACACTAGCTGCTACCTAAAAATGTTTAGAAACAATTAGGTATATATTTCAATCCACCATATTCTTTTACAAATAAATTTACCCTTTTTTAATAAAAATAGGAATTTTAGCATGTACTAGCTGTAAGCCCGTTGACCTCAACGGGGGGATTTTCGTTGCATTTTTAAGTAGTCAGAAAATTTACTGGCGTGAAAAATAAATTACAAACTTATTTATTGAATCAGCTAGAAATTATAAAAGTAAAATAAATATATCTCGGGGCATATATCGACAGCCCTGCCCTGCAGTATTTCAATTGTATATAATATAATTTTTAGAATAATTGAATTGTTTAAGTTTGCTAACAAATATATTTCGTAGAAGAAGAAATATACCTCGGGATATATATTGACACCCCTGCAGTATCTAAATTGTAAATTATTTAGTTTTTGGAATAATGTTTAAGTTTGCTAACAATCATTTTTCGTAGTAGCAGAAATATACCTCGGTGCATATATCGACAGCCCTGCAGTATTTAAATTGTAAATTATTTAATTTTTGGAATAATGTTTAAGTTTGCTAACAATCATTTTTCGTAGTAGCAGAAATAGACCTCTATTATATAAAATATATATTATATTTATATATATTTTATTACTAATTTTCAAGTACGCTAGCAAATATATTCGTAGAAGACGAAAAAGAACCGAGGACATTATTACGAACATATTTGTGATTATTGGTGATTATTTGTGAATATTTTATCGACTATTACTATATAGATGATATAGGCAACATGTTGAACTTTATTGTTTGCATTCAAGAGAACCGATAATTATACTTCAGCGAACACAATTGTTGTCGAACACCCATCACGTTTGAGGTCGAAAAAAATAGACAAAATCATGTTTTAATCTACTGTTTTTTTTTTGTTCTAACGTTTAAGTATTTCAATTTGTTACAAAGCTTTTGTAATAAAATTTTAATACGAGTCAACAAAAAATCGTTCCTTTGCATTTAATGTGCCAAAAATGGATCGTTACTCCTCACTTTCCGTTTTAATGCTGAATTATTCAATTTATATTAATTGGACAAATAAGGCGATTCAAACGATTCAATAATAATAACTACAATCAAACATAAAGATAAATGAAAATTGCATCATTAGAAAAAGTAGTTTTTACTACTTTTCAAAATTACTCTACTCTAATTGAAAGCATTTTCCTTTAAAAAAAAAAAAAAGAAGATTCGTTTCAAAACACCCGGCGCTTTCAACAAGTGTTGCCGACTTCATTACTGTTCGAACAAAATTGTCGCTTTGGAGAAAAGTTTTAGGTTTTTTTTTTTCTACTTCAGTCAAAAGGTTTTATGGATTCTTCAACACTCTTTTCTTGCATTCATTCTCTCAATTGAAATGCTTTATTTAGAATTTTATTGAAGCGTGGTTTCACCCACTTATATATATATATATTTGTGTATATCTAGATTTGCAATGTAGCAAATTCAGGATTGATACTGAAAACCTGTCGTGGTATGCAGGCTTCACTTTTCATCAAATGCTTCTACAAAGGAAAACAATACATTTTATATTAATTTTCCAGGAAGTTATTCAAATGAATATTGTAATCAATTTTTCTTCTCTTCGCTTGCATATTTATTTTTTATAAAATCAGACTTATTTTTGACGTCACTAAATTATAAGTAACTATTTATATAATTTAATATTTATTTTTCTGATTTTATTCAGTAATTAAATACCAATCGGTTAATCACAAATTATGATAATATTGATTCAAAACTTACAACTCAAATATTGGTCAATTAAATAGTCAAATTTTCGAATTGAAATCTAGGCTGTGAAGTTGTTAAAAGTAACACGACTTCGACATTATCTCATTATTTCATTCCAAATCAGATCGAAACGATTATTCCTCTAAAGTTTTCCACAGTTCTCGGCTTTTAAATTCACGACGTGCTTGTTGGCAGATCAAAAAATCAGTTATTGTTATAATAATTTAAAATAAAAGAAGAAAGTACGTTTTGGTAAACTTTACCAACATACAAGAAAAAGACAGACGTAAAAATAGTTTGTCTTTCAGAACTTCGAACATTTGCTCCTGCCAACGAAACATAAGGTACAATTTCACTATTGATACGATGCACTCGTAAGTTATTATAAGTCATTAAAAATGAATCGTTGTCGCTCGAATTTTCTGATTCTGACTTAATTCACAGCCCTGATCGACATTAAATATACCTTATTAAGAATCATTCCTACTGCTTCAATCATTATGAGTAAAAGTTTCTAATAGTTTAATTTTGGAGTTGGAAAGTTGCTCAACAGAAAATCGTTGTAACTTTATGTAATTAAAGTCAAAGGTGATTTGAATGACGCCAATTGATGGTTATGGTAAATAATTGTTATCTCAGTTTGGGCGTTAATTGGCAGGCACATGCCAATAAAGTGAATTGAATCCGTAGACATTTAACGTTTATAGACTGAGTTTCCAATACATGTAAGATTCATAATATATTTAGTTAGAATACTTCGATAGAGTTTATTTCATCAGTATAATACACTCATGTATTATGTACCTCCGGAATAGTTAGTTAAGCGATTTTTTTTTATCAGTTTACACTTAAGAACTCAAAGAAGAAAATATCTAAGTATTATAGTAATACAGATAGTTTTTTTTGTGTACGGTTGATATATATTTCAGCTTATGCCTTCCATCAGAACAATGTATGCTTAAACTTGCATTCACAACTCAGCTTTATATACTGGCTTAAAAGAAGAGATAAACAAGTATGAGAATGAGATGATACTTTTTATCTTATCTCTTCTAATACAGTATTTATATAGCTAATAACTAAAATCCTTTGATATTATTTCCCCATATTACAATGGAGTTTTAGAATTCAATCAATAAACATTATGTTTCAATCATCGCTAAGTCGAAAGCTCTATTAAGTTTATTACGTACTTTTCACTAGAATTGGCTATCCGTTATCGTGAAATAGTACAAGTTATTATTGTCTTTGTTTTGATCCAATTTTCGAACGCTTTACATTACGATATTTTTTTTTTATACCAAACAAAACTTAATGAAAATTGATTTTTTTGACTTAATATGTTTTTGCTTTGTTTTTTGTTCATATTTATATGCAAAATATAATTAGAAAAAATAATAATACTCGAATATCAATGTTATGTATACACAAAATTATAGCATAGCATGCTATGACAACTTATTGTAACAATAAACTTATATCGATATCCAATTCCTCCTCTCTAAACCTAGCCAGTTCAAATCGAAACGTTTTATAACGAAGTAGAGACGCCTCGATACTCATATCGTATCATTAGATTAATAAGATTAAGTGATTTATTTTAAGGTGTATATTATATATGGAATAAAGTTGAACCAACATTGAATAGTTAGTAAAAATATATCCATAACAATCCAAAATGTCCGTACTATATAATTCCTGTCTCAACAATGTAAGTTATAACCCTCTGGGGTCGTTATAAATCGTTAACGTATATATTTAATGGAATATTAGGAATTAGTCCCATTTGTTTCGTTTCGTTATTTGCCAGAGAGACTGCATGGCCAAGATTTGAGAAAAAAATGGTTTCTTTTTATATAAAAAAATACGTTACAATCGATAACCATTTCAGCGAGACAGGCCATCAGCGTCACAAGATAAATTTAGTCTCGAGTCTTTTATTTTTCACATTTTTTCTTCGCTTTTCCTCGTCTTTATTTATAGTATTAAGAGTGATTAATGAGGGCTTGGTGGTGGATCTTACACAAAAGGCTTTAGATAAATACGGCCAATCATTTATTAGCAGTGGTGTTAGTGTAGTCCAATCCAAGAGAGCCTCTGTACCTTACGCACTATCTGATGCCATCACGGCGATGAGACCTAGACCAACACCGTAAAGGAATTAGCATGGCAAATTATAAAATTGTCGAAATTCACTGGCGGACTTTTAAATAGATTCTATATTAATTTTTTTCGTGGACGTGAGAAAGTTTTCTTGTTTCAAAAGTGTGCGAAGATGTCACCGATATTTTCGGATTTATGATTTTCAATTGTTTTTTTTTCATTACGAAATTTATATGGATAAGCCGTATATTATTACTCATGTTGAATTCTTGTAATTTTATTCAAAAGCGGAAATGATTAAAATTCGTTTAGGTAATATAATATGAAGATCGAAATTCTCGAATTTTGCTTTGATATTTGATTTCAAAGCATATAATAAAAATTCACTGTTTCGTGTAGGTACGTACACCTTATCATTTTCACGTTACATGATATGTATGTTTAATGAATTGTCTACGATTTATTCATTCTGATAGATTGTTAAATTAGTTCCGTAACCTATCGATGTTTCAAGCTAGACCGTACTAATTATGTATTAATTGTGAAATGTAGAAAAAAATCAGGCACAAAAAATATAAATGCGGGATTATCTAAAACGGTATTAATTTGACGGTAAAAAAAATTAACTGCGAGAAAACGATGATTTTGAGAGCGATAGATCGTGGATCTACTGTTGAATGATCGTGGTCAGTTGACAAAATATTTGACTCGTATAATTGTCCTTTTCTTTGTTTTCTTCTCTTCCAAGTCGTTTGAAAATCTTTGTTACAACTTTGATCGTTTGTATAATATTAAAAAAATCTAGCTCCCAACTAGTGTTTAAATATGTATTTCAACAAAACGGTATAAAAAGCGTGCAACACCATTGTAATTTTAATACATAATTATTCCGTTATACTTTTCATAGTAAGATTATCGTTTTAAAAAAAGTAATAACGCCTCGTGTAACACAAAGAAATTTAAACTGATAAATGATCTGGTATAGTTTAATTTCTAAATAAGGTTATTTACATCCCAGGAATTTAACAATTTGCCCAAGTTATCAGCGCGACATAATAGTATGGTTGTTATCTGCAAATATGTAGATGCTATCCGGCGGTGGGCTGCAAATACGGTAACAAGGGGCTCTCTAATTATTATAGCTATTCGTGAATTCGGGGAAGGTGAATTTATTTATCACTCACATGCAATTTTACACAATAATTATTAAAGCTATCGAATGTTACTTTAAACACTTATATTTTTTAACAATACGCAGTATGTCGTAGTTTAATCAATATCAATAGCTGAAGAATGTACATCACAACTGTTTTAATCTAAATATATTTCATATTTATAGATTATATAACGCAAAGATCTGAGAATAATGTTTTTCTAAATTAAAAAAGGGCTCGCCGGCCTGAGTAATATTTAACAAGGGGCTCGCATTAGCCCCTGTGAGACCCCTCCAGCCCACCCCTGATGTTATCTAAAAATGTAATGCTATTCGGTAAACTATGTAGTTTTATAGTCACAATGCTAAACATATCTGATTAATGACGACGTCATGTATGGGATTGGAGTAAATCTTAAATCATAAATCATAAATCTTTTTTTACTTCATGCACTCCATAGTGAATTAAAGCAAGACTTAAGGATATTAATATTCTAGGCAACTACAAATAAACTGAACTACGCTGTCGCGCTGCGGAATAAGCTTTGTATCGGTAAGTGTCAAATTAAACGTTATGTATAACATAAATGGATTAAAAAACTTACTAGCTCACTTTTAAAAATGCTTGATTTAAGATGCCAAGTTTGCCTTAAACCGAATTAAAAATGCATGAAAACACTAAACCAGAGGTGGGGAATGTTTCTCCTCTAAAGGCCACATTCATTTGTCTGATTCAACATAAGGCCGCAGTAAACATTGACATGGAATTGACTAGGGAATCTTTGGCCGGAAACAATTTCACATACATTTTTAAACCTCAGAAATTTGCGGATTTACCAAAAATATCAGCGTGGGCATTTTTTATGTCTTTCAAGAATTTTGAAATACAAAATCCCAATAATTTACGAATTAACAAAAATTAGCAGAATTGGCCAATCATGTCAAAAGGCTACAGGTTTCCCAAGACTGCACTAAACAGTTTGAAATACATACATTGTATTAAACATATACATAGTCGTTCTCATTGCGTTCAACTGAAAATGTTCGAATTCTGCCTGACATGGTTTTACGTTTTCCGACGTGTAAAAGAATTTATACTAAGACTTGAACTTGGAATACAAAGCTTTCATAAAATACTTAACAAACTGTGTGTTTCTATTAAGTATTCAATACCAGTCTGTCGATAGCTCATCCCAAATAGACAGGGGTTGTTTTGTCTTCGCTATCGTAGTTTTTTTGGTTGTTCAATAAAATGTATTATTTTTACGAACCACTTTGAAATTATATACATAAATAATGTAGCATTTCTGCAACTCAGTGTGGCATTCAATCAATGCACCCCTGGTATATAAATACAAACATAAAACTTATACCATTCAGTCATTTTCAATTTTTCACGTATTTATTGTATAAAATAAAATAAAGTGTTCTAAAATATTTATTATAGACAATAAAAATAAAATACATGAAGAATTTAAAATGAGTGCATGGTCTAAATGTCATGTTTGAATATTATTTTATGAAATATAACCGCCCCTGCATATACAAGAGGTGAATTGATCCAATGCCACATTGATCGGCCGCCACTGCTGCAACCCCTTGAGTATCAGGAAAAAATGACAAATAATAAATTCTCACCTTGATAAATATGATTCAATCCGTTTATTTAAATTTCAAATAGTTATTACTTTATCTTGTTTTTAATTTTAAATATCTATTACTTTATCTATTAAATTGGCATTTACTTGGTGGAACTACATTGTAGTAAAGTGAAAACATATACAAGTATTTTAGTTATATACATGAATTATTGATAGTTATTTCAACTAATGCCCTCGTCAGAACTATGTTTAAAATTATATTAACTCAGATATCTATTATGACAAAAGAATACAAAAACGAATTGCCGAAGATCAAGACCGTTTTATGTCAGTAATAATATTATTATATTGTCGACGTTATGTTACAGACGAAACGTTATGTTACAGGATGACATGGGAGGTAGCAAGAAAACCGGCGGGAGACAGAACCTTAATTAAAAGAACCATGTGGTAGCCATATGTCCTAGATAGGGAGCGGAAATGGTTAAAAAAAACCAAGCATTCTGTGTAATTTAAGGTTTTTTCCATGGTAGTATTTTTTTAAGCATAATGGAGGATTTTGTTTGCTATTTCCAGAGATTGAAAGATCCTACATGAAATGTCATCGAGAATTTTCATATGATTTCAAATACGTATAGCTTTGATTTTTTTAATGAATTTTTGTATACAATTATTAGGTGTTAGTTATAATGATCAATGAAATTTCAAACAAATAATTTTATTCCTAACTGAAAACTTTACTTTAGGAGTATTTTAGTAACTCGAAATAATATCCGTTCACCCCAGCTGGGGTGGAAGATATCACCGATCTCCTTGATGTACTAAGGGTAGCGAAAACGGCTGCTGCATTGCTTCTTTGGATACGACGTTAATCTTATGTACCCCGTTATCAGCAAACCAAGACTCAGTCTAATTAATATAAATCTTCAATTTTGAATGCAGGCATTGCAATATTCTTATAACTTTTACTGTACAAATAAAACATTTTTTTTGCGTTGATTTGATGGATCATCGAGACTGGGTTTGTTTAATTTATTTTCTGATCCATTATCTGCTACCTACTACTAATTTTATTGTTTTGGTTGTATCTATGGTCCATTAAGAGGCATTGAAAGGGTTGACAGCTTCACATGAAAAACGATTGTATTTTTTTTAGTTCGCCTATATTACATGCAGCCAGTGCTTATTTTGAAACAAAAGGAACTCGCACCTTTTCAAGATTTTTTTCTAATTCTTGTCCGTTCCCAATGTCAAACAAATGGCTTCCAAATGGAGGTATCTGAACAGAATTTTTTTTTTACGAAGACTGATTGTTAGTCAGTTTCATAACTTCTCTTTTCCCGAAGAGAGTATGTATGAAAAGATAGGGTTAATTAAGACATGACTAGTGGTTTACAAATCACTCTCGCTTCGCTTCGTACCTTGACTCAAACCCTTAAGATCCGTCACTAAAGCCGACCTCGTTGACCACTGCGCTATGTACCCGGCTGTTGGAAAAACGTGTTGTAAATAAGATTATTTGCAAAACAAAACAATGCATGAAGCATAAGACCCCTGGTTCTGGTCACAGAGAAAGTCTATGGATCTGGTATTTTTTTTGAAAAATACATTCAAAAGAGACAAAACATTATGTTTTATATTTTTAAAAAATCAACAGTTTTTGAAGCAAAATAAAATTTTACGAATATTGATTTTAATTATTAAAAATTACGAGAAAAGGGTGCCGGAACGTCGTTTCAATGAAACCAATTCTTAATGAATTTTCCTTAAAAGTTAGCTGCATTCTTAGCGATACGCGTTAAACGTTGTATGCCGAGGAAAACCGTAGACGAATTTCAACATTAATAAATAATTGATTGTATTAATGGTTTCGAATGAGCCGCATAGAAATACGCGCCAGGCCTTATTTTCACAAAACCTGATCTAGGGTATTATTTTGATTGATATTATTTTATTACAATCTAAAATCTAGGCAGACATAAATCAATTTCGCTTAAAAACCGAACTCTCGCATTTAAATCTAAATTATATTAAATTAAAAAGTCTTTATTATATACTATAAAAACCTGCCGGGAGCTATTACAATCATTTCTTGTTTAACGTTGCTGATTAATTGCTAATTTAAGTTCGGGTTTTCTATTTCCAAAAGCAGTCAGTGCATCCCCATATGAGAACGAGCGAAATATGCGTCATTGCATAAATTATTCCAAACCGCACACTTTGACAACCACCCCATGTGGGGGGGGCCCATCCGTCAACGGGGGGCTAGAAATCCGCCCTAACTTTGAGCACCGTTAACTCCCACCCTATTGTTTCAAACCCATCCACCTCCACTTATTATTATACTCGCCTTGAAAGGGGATGGATTGCCTCTTATTGTTTGCCGGTGGGGGGTTATGGAAGCAGCGCTACTGAATACCCGTTTTATCACCGGTTTAATGCCCCCAGTGACAATAGATTTTGGTCTAGTGCGCCATATTACTGCTATTTAATTTGCTTGCTAATTGCTACACCAGACAAAAATTATATACGTTTATCTTGCAAGTACCGACCTTTTTTTTGTGACGACGTAATATTATTATTAGGTCGCACGGACATCCCTTCTATACACTGTTAACTCTTATTATGTGCCACTGAAAAACTCAGGATTTTGTGACAATTACATGTGTTTCGTCATTTTTTACAAGCCATTTGCCAGAATTATACTGCCATAAAACTTTAACTCAACAATCATTGTTTTAAAATCCCATGAAGCGAAGTAAAGGGATGTAAAACTGCCGTATACAATAAGACGAATACATGAACAACAGCTGACTAAAATGTTAAGTTATCTAATCGTCTTTGTGAATTTGTAGAAATAAAATATCGGTACAGCTTAAAAGCGTTAATTTATTTATAGGTTTCTGCCAGTAATAACTGGCAACGAAATAAATTTAGTTCGTATTATATCGTCGATGCATATCAAATATGGTCTATGTGACGAAAGTGCATTCCGAGATAATCGATAAAAACTGTTTAAAAAACTGTTTAAAAAAATAACGAAACGGAAAATAATACTTCTATCAATGGAGATTGGAAAATTTTTCCCATTAATAGAAGTGTTATTTTCCGTTTCGTTATTTTTTTAAACAGTTTTTATCGATTATCTCTGAATGCACTTTCGTCACATAGACCATATTTGATATGTATCAACGATATACTTCCTTAAGATCGAAATAAATAAATGTAATATGTATAAGTTATTTTTTTTAGATGATTTAGCATCCTTATATTTATCAATTTGCGTTTGTAATTAAGAAAAGACAATTTTCGGTTTTTTTTGACTAATTTCAGACTGATTTTAGAATTTGAAATTGAACTACTTTTTTTTAAATTCCAAGAGTAAATTTATGCTTTTAAATATTTCATAAATTTAAAAAATGACACGAACATGACAAATATTAATGGTTTATTTTGACAACTACTGTATGAATATAGCATGAAAAATTGAAAAGAAATAATGTTACAAAAATTGAGAATAGCTGAAATAATGAAATAAATATTCTATCTGTTTTCTATATTGCAAGCGCTGTCTTGTTTATAGCCGTTACAGGCAAATTAAGTCACTAATGTAAAATCAAGGATATGGGTGTCCGCAAATAAGCTAGCTATCATACTGTTCTATTGAGAACAACCGCAGTAAACATTAACTGGTACGAATTTGACGGTGATCGTTCATATTGTCATCTGACCATTTATGCTTTACAAGACTATTCTTTTGATTGTTGTTTCTAAAACTTTATATCGATACATAATCGGTAAAAGAACTTAATCGACACACTTCGATAAATTTCGTTTTAAACAATGCTTGTTCAATATCACTTTTTCGGTTCTAAGCTCAAGAAATGCGACCCCAATACCAACATTTTCTTAAATATCTTAACATTAATAGCCGATAAGGTCTGTCTGTAAGGACGTCCGCAGTAAGGTACAGACCAATGATTTCGATTTATTCTGAACAGCACATTTTTGAAATGTTGTTCTATCCAATGGGAGCGGCTTATTTTAAACCGGGCGTGAATGTTCTGATATCGCCACGTTTGAAAATTTGATATTTCTTGGTGTAGAGCTAAAGTATTGTATCACCATACATCATAATATTCGAATAATCAAAGACTTTAATTCGACTATTGCAAACTATGATTATAGGGCTATCGAAATGAATCGTCTGATCGTGTGAGTCGATGTGAGACTAATATTTTTTGGAGCGGATTTGATCAATTGAATCATAATGATGAATCTTTTCACGTCTGACCTTGAAAATCTGTTAGAATTCTTTAATACATTAAGAATATTCAAATTATGATATGGATATATGATAGAATAATATTTTGCTTTTTTCATACACTTGGACAAAATGTGCAACTGATTTTTTATTGAAAAATTGGATTTGATCTTTTGATTTTTATTGGAAATAATTGTTAAATAATTTAAAATCCGAAAAATAATTGTTGGCAAACTTAAACATTATTCCAAAAATTAAGTAATTTACAAAATTTCTGCTACTACGAAAGATGATTGTTAGCAAACTTTAACATTATTCCAAAAATTAAATAATTTACGAAATTTCTGCTACTACGAAAAATGGTTGTTAGCAAACTTAATCATTATTCCAAAAATTAAATAATTTACGTAATTTCTGCTACTACGAAAAATGGTTGTTAGCAAACATAAACTTTATTCCAAAAATTCAATAATTTACGAAATTTCTGCTACTACGAAAAATGGTTGTTAGCAAACTTAAACATTATTCCAAAAAATCAATAATTTACGAAATTTCTGCTACTACGAAAAATGGTTGTTAGCAAACTTAAACATTATTCTAAAAAATCAATAATTTACGAAATTTCTGCTTCTACGAAAAATGGTTGTTAGCAAACTTAAACATTATTCCAAAAATTCAATAATTTCAATAATTTACGAAATTTCTGCTACTACGAAAAATGGTTGTTAGCAAACTTAAACATTATTCTAAAAAATCAATAATTTACGAAATTTCTGCTTCTACGAAAAATGGTTGTTAGCAAACTTAAACATTATTCCAAAAATTAAGTAATTTAGGAAATTTCTGCTACTACGAAAAATGGTTGTTAGCAAATTTAAACATTATTCCAAAAATTCAATAATTTACGAAATTTCTGCTACTACGAAAAATGGTTGTTAGCAAACTTGGACATTATTCCAAATATTAAATAATTTACGAAATTTCTGCTCCAACGAAAAATGGTTGTTAGCAAACTTGAACATTATTCCAAAAATTCAATAATTTACGAAATTTCTGCTACTACGAAAAATGGTTGTTAGCAAACTTAAACTTTATTCCAAAAATTGAATAATTTACTAAATTTCTGTTACTACGAAAAATGGTTGTTAGCAAACTTCAACATTATTCCAAAAATTAAATAATTTACGAAATTTCTGCTCCTACGAAAAATGGTTGTTAGCAAACTTGGACATTATTCCAAATATTAAATAATTTACGAAACTTCTGCTCCTACGAAAAATGGTTGTTAGCAAACTTAAACATTATTCTAAAAATTAAATATTTTACGAAATTTCTGCTACTACGAAAAATGGTTGTTAGCAAACTTAAACTTTATTCCAAAAATTCAATAATTTACGAAATTTCGGCTACTACGAAAATTGGTTGTTAGCAAACTTTAACTTTATTCCAAAAATTAAATATTTCACGAAATTTATGCTACTGCGAAAAATGGTTGTTAGCAAACTTGAACATTATTCCAAATATTAAATATTTTACGAAATTTATGCTACTACGAAAAATGGTTGTTAGCAAACTTGAACATTATTCCAAATATTAAATCATTTACGAAATTTCGGCTACTACGAAAAATGGTTGTTATCAAACTTTTTTTTTCCAAAAATTCAATAATTCACGAAATTTCTGCTACTACGAAAAATAGTTGTCAGCAAACTTGAACATTATTCTAAAAATTAAGTAATTTACGAAGTTTCTGCTAATACGAAAAATTGTTGTTAGCAAACTTAAACATTATTCCAAATATTAAATAATTTACGAAATATCTGCTAACTATAAAAATAAAATATATTAAAATAAAATATAATTAAATTAAATTAAATTCAATAAAATAAAATAAAATAAAATAAAATAAAATAAAATAAAATAAAATGAAATGAAATAAAATAAAATAAAATACCATAAAATAAAATAACATAAAATTAAATTAAATTAAATACTATGCAACAAAAATCTCACGTTGCTGGGCAACGGGCTTACAGCTAGTCTATATATTAATAGCCGATAATGTCCGTCTGAGTGTAAGGACGTCCTCGACCTTCCAGTCTCCACTTTTTTAAATAAAATAAAATCTATAATAATCACTTTTTACTTTTCACTTTTCACAAATGTGTGCGTACTGATGTCATCGGGTCTTTTTCTTCTTTTACGAAATTTATTTGTTAGCGTATTTGAAAATTATTTGAATAAAATATATATACTACGAAAAATGATTGTTAGCAAACGTGAACATTATTCCAAAAATTCAATAATTTGCAATTTAAAAACTGCAGGGCTGTCGATATATGCGCCGAGGTCGATTTATGGTACTATGAAAAATGATTGTTAGCAAACTTGAACATTATTCCAAAGATTTAATAATTTACGAAATTTCTGCTACTACGAAAAATGGTTGTTAGCAAACTTGAACATTATTCCAAATATTAAATAATTTACAATTAAAAAACTGCAGGGCTGTCGATATATGCGCAAAATTAAATAATTTACGAAATTTCTGCTCCTACGAAAAATGGTTGTTAGCAAACTTGGACATTATTCCAAATATTAAATAATTTACGAAATTTCTGCTCCAACGAAAAATGGTTGTTAGCAAACTTGAACATTATTCCAAAAATTCAATAATTTACGAAATTTCTGCTACTACGAAAAATGGTTGTTAGCAAACTTCAACATTATTCCAAAAATTCAATAATTTACGAAATTTCTGCTACTACGAAAAATGGTTGTTAGCAAACTTGGACATTATTCCGAAAATTCAATAATTTACGAAATTTCTGCTACTACGAAAAATGGTTGTTAAACTTTATTCCAAAAATTGAATATTTTACGAAATTTATGCTACTACGAAAAATGGTTGTTAGCAAACTTAAACATTATTCCAAATATTGAAGAATTTACGAAATTTATGCTACTACGAAAAATGGTTGTTAGCAAACTTAAACATTATTCTAAAAATTAAATATTTTACGAAATTTCTGCTACTACGAAAAATGGTTGTTAGCAAACTTAAACTTTATTCCAAAAATTCAATAATTTACGAAATTTCTGCTCCTACGAAAAATGGTTGTTAGCAAACTTAAACTTTATTTCAAAAATTCAATAATTTACGAAATTTCGGCTACTACGAAAAATGGTTGTTAGCAAACTTAAACATTATTCCAAATATTGAAGAATTTACGAAATTTATGCTACTACGAAAAATGGTTGTTAGCAAACTTAAAAATTATTCCAAAAATTAAATATTTTACGAAATTTCTGCTCCTACGAAAAATGGTTGTTAGCAAACTTGAACATTATTCCAAAAATTCAATAATTTACGAAATTCCTGCTACTACGAAAAATGGTTGTTAGCAAACTTGAACATTATTCCAAAAATTCAATAATTTACGAAATTTCTGCTCCTGCGAAAAATGGTTGTTAGCAAACTTGAACATTATTCCAAAAATTCAATAATTTACGAAATTTCTGCTACTACGAAAAATGGTTGTTAGCAAACTTAAACTTTATTCCAAAAATTGAATATTTTACGAAATTTAAGCTACTACGAAAAATGGTTGTTAGCAAACTTGAACATTATTCCAAATATTAAATAATTTACGAAATTTCTGCTCCTACGAAAAATGGTTGTTAGCAAACTTGAACATTATTCCAAAAATTCAATAATTTACGAAATTTCGGCTACTACGAAAAATGGTTGTTAGCAAACTTAAACTTTATTCCAAAAATTGAATATTTTACGAAATTTATGCTACTACGAAAAATGGTTGTTAGCAAACTTAAAAATTATTCCAAAAATTAAATATTTTACGAAATTTATGCTACTACGAAAAATGGTTGTTAGCAAACTTTAAAAATTATTCCAAAAATTAAATATTTTACGAAATTTCTGCTCCTACGAAAAATGGTTGTTAGCAAACTTGAACTTTATTCCAAAAATTCAATTATTTACGAAATTTCGGCTACTACGAAAAATGGTTGTTAGCAAACTTAAACTTTATACCAAAAATTGAATATTTTACGAAATTTATGCTACTACGAAAAATGGTTGTTAGCAAACTTAAAAATTATTCCAAAAATTAAATATTTTACGAAATTTCTGCTCCTACGAAAAATGGTTGTTAGCAAACTTGAACATTATTCCAAAAATTCAATAATTTACGAAATTTCTGCTACTACGAAAAATGGTTGTTAGCAAACTTAAACTTTATTCCAAAAAATCAATAATTTACGAAATTTCTGCTACTACGAAAAATAGTTGTCAGCAAACTTGAACATTATTCTAAAAATTAAGTAATTTCCGAAGTTTCTGCTACTAGGAAAAATTGTTGTTAGCAAACTTAAACATTATTCCAAATATTAAATAATTTACGAAATTTCTGCTAACTATAAAAATAAAATAAATTAAAATAAAATAAAATAAAATAAAATAACATAAAATAAAATAAAATTAAATAAAATTAAATACCATAAAATAAAATAACATAAAATTAAATTAAATTAAATACTATGCAACAAAAATCTCACGTTGCTGAGCAACGGGCTTACAGCTAGTCTATTTTAATATGGGTGATACCATGTTTATAATTAAAGTATTCTTATATCATAGTTTTTTGAACCTTTTGTAGTTTATATAAATACGCGATAACGCTATAAGGCGATAAGCGCCCGCGATAACGATCGTTCGTAAGATAGCTGCGCTACACTCGTCAGTTGTAAATTCATATGTGTGCTGGGATGGCGTCTTTTTTACGCGCAACTTAAAATATGATTATTTATTAAAAAACCACTGATTTTTATATAAAAAAAATGTATGAGGAATGATGCAGAAAGATATTTTAAAGCCCTTAGACTATTTTTTTTTGAAATTCATTAGAATAAGGAAACCACTGGGGTCACAAAAGATCCCCATCGGCAGAGAAGTATTTTTCTAGTCTCCGAGCCGCGAAAGTTAAGGCGTCAGTGACTAAAAATTTAACCGTTATCTCATTCGCCTGATCTTTTTTAGGGCCTGTGTATTTTAGTGTTTTGACTTGTTATTGTTTGTTCTATGTGGACCCCGGTTAAGAAACGCTGATCTAGATATCTGAAAATAGTCAGACAATTTTATTATAAAATCAGGGTTGGCATTAAATAAATATTACTATTTACTTCCTTTTTCCAACTTAATTTATAAAAATCTGTACAATTTATAAATTGTCGGTTACGATTTTCTGCCTATTACCGGTTGATGTATTAATTATTTTATAAAAAAACGAGTTTCTTTAAAATTACAGCGCTTTCAATCATAATTACATGAAAAGCCTATTATGACAGTTTTAACCTTTACGACAAGTTAATTTTTCTCCGCCAAAATGCAAGTTATAACGGGGTGAAAAAAGGCGTCGTATCAGAAAGCGACCAGCGAGGATTTCCAATAATTGGTGTCATTTATATAGTCGGCACTTCTACGCCGAGAAACTTTCCAAGGGAACATTTCGGTGGATAGCGGCGGGCGGGGCGGATGGGGGGTTAAAGCGATGACTATAATAGGGGTGGATATCTGAGTACAAAGTGATACTTAACCGTTGCGATGCTGCGGTGAAGAGTTTCGAGATGTTCCAAACGGTGTGGGTGAGTTTACGCGCCGTCAGCATGTATGGCATGGCGTGGGTTTTGTTATTTTTAAAACTGGCATTTTTTACCTCCGTTATGATCACCTTATACCTCGTTGTCACGAGATATGTGCTACCTACGTAAAGAATAATTTTGATA
Organism: Himalopsyche tibetana; assembly: GCA_030503985.1. Classification (NCBI taxonomy): domain Eukaryota; kingdom Metazoa; phylum Arthropoda; class Insecta; order Trichoptera; family Rhyacophilidae; genus Himalopsyche; species Himalopsyche tibetana. The sequence goes on along the minus strand of JAPJYX010000002.1, from coordinate 35,236,110 downwards.
TGAGATATTTATAAATGGTTACAAAAGGATGACAATATTTCGAAAATGTAAATAAAAAAAAAGAATCATAGTTGTCGTCATTATATTGTAGAAAATTAATATCATTTACGTACGCGAGTGGTAGATCTCTAGAAAGAACTTCATGCTCTTACAAAATTACGACGATTTCAACCTATATTATTCTTATTATAATATCTCTATATTATAATTCCCGAGAAACGTAACATAACGTAAAGCTAGCAAATAGATAACTACTATAAGTTTAAAATGCTCGCGATGAAAAAAACCATGCCGGGACGTTTGTTAAAATAAAAAAACAGGACATTAATTGTATTTTTTAAAGATTACAAATGATTATTATTTGATTTGGCATTTACTTGGTAGAACTTCATTATAACAGATTAAAAATATCAAAGCTATATTGAATCTATATTGAATATAATGAATATTAAATCTATATTGAATATAACAAAGCTCTATTGAATCTATATGAAAGCTATATTGAATATAATCAATATTGATGCATTGTGTATCTCTTCAGAGCCAGTATATTTAGCTGAGCAAAATATAAGTTTAAACATAGTTCTGACGATGGCGATAGCCGAAATAGCTATCAACGCATAAAAATTATTAAAAACTGTAGAACTAAAATACTTTGATATTTTTAATCTATTACAAATGGTCCTTTTTTTCTTCCTATATTTTTTTTTATTTTGTTTCACTTTGAAGGTAGTGTGGCTCCATAAATGTCTTACAACCATCTTATTGAACGCGTTCTGTTGAAGTAATACGTTTGTAGTCAATATACTTTTTAGCCAAAATAGATACAAACTAAATATAATGTAAATACAATTTCATACAAACATAAAATAATTCACGCAATTCATATTGAGTTTGAATTATGAATACAATTATTTTATCCCATTTTAATGGGATAGAATTAAATAAAAAAACACCCCAGATTATGATGTCGGGTCAAAGTAGACAAAAAAAGAAAATTAATTCTTTCAGGAAATGAGAAATATTTTTTATAATGACTGTCTTTAAAAAACTCCAATGAATAGACGCAGGATAAATGCAAAACGTGTTGGGATAAATTTTCTTCGGAGAGCAACAACCGCCCTAAGGGTTGAACACATTTAATGAATTTAAGGGCAAAGGGTAATAATGCTCTACTATCTGCCACATCTACTCGCTTAATTTTATCGCGAAAGCTTAAATCGCTACTCCGATTTTTGCACAAAGGCAAAACAATGTAATACGAAAAACTACTAAATAGAACGTTGACCTGGGCGTTAATATACTAGACAACTTTCATAAATGATTTCAATCCATGGATATAATATATTATAATAATAAATGTATAAATAAATGTTTCGCTTTTTAATTTTACGATTGCGAACGACCTGTACTTTGATCATATTTAAGACGTCAACTGATTTTTCTATGTAATCAAAAATAACTTTTATAAACATCTCTAACATCAAATTGGACACACAACCAGTAATTAAGTTTCAAAGTTTTAACGAGTTTTCCAAAACGTCAAGAACCATAAAAACTTTAGAAAATCTTTCAAGAAAACATTGATCGTAAAATTCAAAGCAGATTAAAATCACCATTATTTAAATGCTTTTAATAGATATTTATAACAAGTTCACAAAACGTTTATATTTCATTTTTCATTCGCTGACAGTTTGTGCGGTTTCTACTTTATCATACATAGTTCGCGTGAAAACTATTAAAGCCAGAAATATGGATCGCGGGATTGCAGGTGACGACAATTGTTTTACGACATTTTTGACGCAGAGTGATCGATATTTATTAAATGAGAAATGTTACCCACAGTTTGAAAATCAAAATGTCTAATACAGTTAATTGCAATGAAAATAAATCACTGTGAAGTTTTAGATAGTTAGTTATAAATTGCACGCCCCTTTTTGTTTCATAAGGTGCAAATGAATCAGATTGAAAGTCCGTCAAAATCTTTGCCTTCATCAACTCTCAGATTTAAAGTTTTAAATTCTAGGAAAATAAGGAATGATTCGACTTATTTTTTAATCAGAAAATTTTGTAAAAAGTGTCTTAAAAGCAAAAACAAGACGTTAAGTTTATCGTTGATATATTTCATCCATCTCTCAATAATTGAGATTGATTTGTGAAAGCAGATTGACTATCAAATGAAAAGTTGATATGTTAAACTATAAATACACTGGTTATTTAATTAAGGTCATATAAAAAGTTGCACGGGTCATGGCTTCGAACCCCTGATGGGGCACTTTTTAACATCGATTTATGGATTTGTCTCCACTGCCCCTAAACAATCTCGTAAATTGAGTTCAGACAAACTGTTAAGCTTACTATTGCTTATTTTCTTACCACGTACTGAAAATGGGTTAAACTTCTGGCGTACAATAATTCTCCTAGCTAATCATGTGGTCAGTATTCTCTACATATCGAGCCTACATAATTAATGTAAAGTAATATTGAGATTATGTTCAATGTTTATTGAAAAAATATTCACAATTAGAATAAAATTTCAAATTTCTTGCATTTTCATTATTTTAAATAAACCTGACGGAAAAGGGACCTTCTTCCTAAGCCATATGTAATTTTAGAAGTTAAAGAAGAAGAAGAAGACATACAATGCATATATTCAAAATTATAATACAAAGTATGTACAATATTTACTCTGTGACCATTTATTTGTCAATGATTTTATGATTTGCATGTTTATATTTCACTTAAATAAAAAGTAATATTATTTTTATTACATTATTGTTATTTGAAAATAAAATATTTTTTTTTCGTTTTCGTGTAATTTTAATAGTTTACCAATTTCGCCATACAACTTTTTCATTATTAATATTGTATAAATAATGATTATTATACTAAAACAGTTACAATGGATGATACATGATTCATTAGAAATAAAAAGTTTGAACTCCACCTTCCTTCAGACGGTGAATTTTTGGTAGAAAGATAACAACAAATTTATTTTAAACAATCTTTATTATATATTTAATCGTCAACATGAAGAATGTTCTTTCGGGAATAATTATGTAAATTTAGTTTTCTATTGCTTCTATTTCTTTATTAATAATATTAAGAAAATCTCTCAACGGTTTGAAATCTTTCTTTAATATCTGGCATAAAATTCTTCAAGCTATTCGAACTTTTTTCCCAGACCAGCCCCTCCGTAGGGAAACTGTCAAAATTTTCAGGAACTTTTTAAGGATTAATCAATCACGCGGAAATACCTATGTAGGCTTCTTTCCAATCCTGTGAGAATGTCTTTATCCTGTCTTGGTACGTTTTGACTCGTGGTCATCATCATTTCTGTTCAAAGCTCTACTGAGTCATTAATTTCTCATAATTTTCCTGTAAGAATATCCTCGAAATTAAAGTTTATTTAAGAATATTTATCCATTTAATAATCCAATTTCCAATTATAAAAAAAACGTTAAGCTAACTATAGGGTGAAATGATTTTACTTCATGAACAATTAAAACCTGTTACAAAGTAAAATTATTTTGAAAGTAAAGTAGATGAATTTACTCCGCGGAATCCATATCGAATTTTACAGTTCAATAGTTTTCTGTGCTGCCAGTAGGTACGCTTGCAATTTGTCCTTAAAATATAGTGTATCATTATTGTATTCACTGTCTGACTATATTTTGCTTTCTAAAGTAATCATAAACCAAAAACATTGATTTGAGCATGAATAAAACCTTAAAGAACCAAGCGAAATATATGTTTTTTTTTTAAATGTACGTCCTGTGTTTTTACCGTATATCAAAGGGCGGAAAGTGTTAAAACATGTTTTTCACTCTTTAAGGGGCAGCAACATATCGGAAGTATTTTTTTTAGCACCGTAGGGGAAGTGTTAAATCAGTTAGTTCTTAAGTTCAATCATTTTTATGGAGTCTTTTTTTATTTTGATTATTTGTACATTACTATTAGATTTATTCATATAAGTAAAAAATCTTCAAACGTTGATAATTTGGCGGGCATATCTAACAATTATGCGATTGTCTTTTATTTTTAAATATAATTGTTAGTATGTATATATAAAGTTATAAGTGATAAGTCGTGTTTGTGTTTCATAAGACTTACTATCAGCTAGTAAATCGATCTCACATGGTAAAAGAATATTCATGAGTTTTATACAATTTTGATTGTCCTGAGATAAATCTGCGTAAACATAAGCTAGAATAAAAAAGGGTCTATTTCCACCACACGCACGTATTCACATATGAAATATAACCCTTCAAAAATTGTATAATAAAACATCTAAGTACTTAAAAACCGTTTTCCATTAGCTTCTACTGATTGGCAATCCCCGGGTAACCTTCCCTATCCTTTGTTCTATCATGTTCACCAGTCTAAATACAATTTCGTTAATTATAACATCTGTTAAAAAAATATTAATCTAAGTTAAATAATGCAAATTTATGGAAGTGTATCTTTTTCAAAGGGTAAATTTTGTTTCGCATACAAAGTTGTTTTTCCATTTAATTTTTATTTACTCGGGAGGTGAATTATTTAAATTTTTATCGCTGTATTGTATTACTTACCACTTACTAATTTTGATTTCTATTGTTTTTTTTATATCTACATAACCGACTTGCTTCGTTTTAGACAATTATATTTTAGATAATAAAACAACGGTAAATTTACAAATTAATATACATCTTGGTTATTTATAATTGTGCCGAATAATACTTCGTAGAAATTAAATAGTACGGTTTACCATCAAATCAGACAGTTACTTTATTTACATTTTTAATTTCCATATATCCATAATAAACAAAAAAATAAATTAATCAAATCGGGATTTCTTGAGATAAAGCTAAAACTATTGTGGTGTTATTTTTGTTTTAATTTTATCTCAGTTAAAGAAAAATAATAAATTAAAACAATTTGATTATTTAAAAAAAATACGATTTATCTAATACATCTATAAAATTTTGTATCTAAACTGCTTAAGATAATCCTTAATAAGCTTATCATCTGTTATAGAAGAGGAGAAGCTTTCCCCTTGGCCTAATATTGTCAGCAATATGAATGCTTACGTGATTGATGTATTTATATTATATGTAACAGAAAAACATATTCATTTAGTGTTACAATTAAAAATTGAGTGTATACATATGAAACGAGCCCGGTCGGTGTGTTGTTGCCTTTCATATTAAACTTCTGTGAAACTAATATCCAAAATTGAACACGCTATCTACCCCCTTCAACTAATATATTTCACTACCCTTGTATCTAAAATTACTACTACTGTAATCATGTAAGATCGAAATATTTGCTAAATATTTTAAACCTATTTTGTTTATTTAGAAGCCGTATATTCAAATATTTGTTCAATCCGTCATCAGAAATTTCAAATAATACACGAGAAGTGAGCTGTTTTATATATAAAAAATATATTTTTTTACACCTAAATACATTACACACTTGATCCTTATATTTCCGTATATTTAAGTATATAAGTTGACTTCTAGAACCCATTTTTTGATTGGACATGAGTAATATTTATAAGTTTATTATTTTACTGTAATTTTTTTTATAATTAAGTAGGAACTACATTGAATCAAGTGTTCACTGACAATTCTAAGTGGAAAAAAATATTATAAAAAAAGTAAAACTATTAATTTATTTTATATGATAAGGACCGGGTTCGTTTACGACGCACATATTAAACTGAAAGGAATATACATTAAAATAGTGATATTTATACTCACCCAAGTAAAGTTAATGTACGAAAGAGTGTTTTATTTTTTAACTAAATTGAATCGTAGAATCTGCAGTGAAACAAATAATTGAATATTTTTTAGTCGGTTAAGTGTTATTTGAATTTGAAGAAGAAGATTGGGTGAGTTGATTAGTAACAAAATACAGTATTATATTTATTTTAAATATATATTTTTTTTGTTTTTAAATACATTCTTAAATTATTGTAAAAGCGACATTCAAAATTGCTTAGTCATAATTTTTAATCTTAAATTTCTCTTCTTCGGGGCCGAGTTAATAATCCTGAAATTCTCATGACTATTAATTTACATGCCCCCAATTTATTCTTACGTGGGCGAAACAATGAGCAAAAACTTTTATTTCTAAAAACTTATACCTCGCTTAGGAGGTATGAGTCACCAGTTCCAAGGGCCGTTCGACTAATCAACGCATTGCCTAGAGAAGTGGACATTTTTGGTAATGGTATTTGTGAACTGTTTGATAAATTTTTCTTTTGTATTTCTTGATTTTTTATGTTGAATTTGATGTACTGTGTATTTTTATTTTATATTTTGTCTTATTATATTTTCCAAGTGCATGGCGAATTGGCGTCAGCTGTTATGTCATGTACTGTAATTTTAATTTTTAACAATAAATAATAATTTTATATTGTTTTGCACATTTTCTACAATGACTTAAATTTATTGAATCATTCTTCCTTCACTTTTTTATTAAAATGACCCACTTTGATTTGAACTAATGATATATATGTTTTTGTTACCAATTAATGAACATTTATGCAAATTAAAAACAATAAATATCTCAACATTAAATTCAGCTCAGAAGCCATGTAACAAAAGCTTATTCATTTATCAATAATTTCCAACGTATGACGGATATAATGTATACCAACACCACCAACGTCAAATCACGGTTATATTCATCTACTATACGTTAATATGGATTGAAACTAGATTTAATTATAACAAAACCAACTAATCGTTTCTCTTTGATTAGTGAAACGTAGGCATTGTGGCATAATTGCGCCTGTGACTTCATTTTCACACATTTTGGTGTTTAATATTTATTCAACGCATGCTAATCACTGCTCTAATTCAATGCTGAATAACAATTATCCATCTAATATCACAATATGTTCCACCTGTATTAGTTAATTTAAAATTAACATCGCCAGACGCCAATGTGGTATGGAAACTAATTTCGCTTTGTTTACAATATATTGCCTGTCACCTGTGATTATTGTTCTTGATATTGGATATCTTTATAATTATACTAACCAAAACTGAGTTGGAACGTACTTACATATATATAAAATAAAATGTTATTTTTGTGAAACAAATTAAACTACAATATTCAAATTATGTTTAATTAACGAATACTTAACTAATTATCTTTGATGCACAACACATAAATTCAGTATATAGATTGACTTGAACAACAGTTAAAATGATTTTTTATATGCGATAACCGACAATATCTACACTTAGTATTTGACATTAAGAAACTAAAACCACTAATCTATTTTTTAACAATATATAACACATGAATTTTATGCAGTTGGAAACCAATTTACCAGCAATTCGGAGTAAACGATTTTCTAATTGTGTATTTTAACTGTAGTTTCTTTCACAAACAGTAGTACATAGTTCAATCATTTAAGACCTGTTTTATTAGAAAAATATGAGAATTAATTGTTGGTACTTGGTAATTACTAGTTGTAAATCGTTTTAATGGTTAGAACAATTGGGATACATCACTTACAACTTTTTAGGACTCCTCTAAAATTTAAATACGGTTATTCTGCCTAATTCTTCTACGCGGTTAAATAATGTTTCTAATATTTCTGATAAATGAAGTGCGTAATGTGTAAGGGTCAGTCAGCTACTGAGTATTTCTACCACTACTTAAATAAAGGCTATTGGTTTTTTTAAAGCTCACTCCTTGTCAAAACAACTTTGAAATACAAAGTACTAAATCTGATGCGGCAGTGTTTTCCCTTTTGAAAACTCTCGCCCCCTATTTGACTTTGTTCTGTCGTTATTTACATGAAGCTTATCCTTTTGACCTGTCCATACAAGTTTCTGGCAAACAGCTCACACGGAGCGTAATCCATCCTGCTTCCTCAGCGACATTTGCATACATTTCGCGTAGGAGACTACTTTTTATGTCCCTGTCTATCAAAAGTGTTTGAGTTACAATTTCGCAGTCAATATTCGTTTGCAATTTTCAAACAAGCAACGGATGAAGGCGGGAAATAAGGTTTTTCAGATGCTTTATTGCACCGCAACATTTAAAAAAACAATGTTTCTCGAGTATTGTGCCTAGAAAAACCTCTTAACACTTCCCCTACGGTGCTAAAAATACTTCCGATATGCTGTTGGCCTTTTGTTTTTTTAAATATACGTCCTGGGCTTAAACATATTTTTTCACTTGATTCTTTGAGGGCAAGCAACATATCGGAAGTAAGACGTTACGTTGTCAATTGACGAGCTACTCGCAAAACAAAATAATTTTGTAAGTTATTTTTTCAATATATAACCCAAATTTTATCAAGTTCAGCGAAACCCCCGCTTTTAGGTTTTAAGGACCGAAATAATGCAAACAGCGGGAAAACGTAATCAAGGCGAATATATATATATCTTTCGTATTTCTGTGTTTTACATATAAATACAACTCTTTCAAATTCATTACATTTATTTAAAAATTTGGTCGTGTACGTTATCAATGTTACTAAAAAAGTTTTAAAGGCCTTTGATTTTTTTTTTAATTTATAGAAAAATTTAATATTTCAGACGCAAATTACGGGAAATAAAATATTAAAGCGAGTACTCAATATACTAAAATGAAACAGGACTATCAAAACTGCAAGCAAATGTTGGGAAGACGTAGATTCCAGGCAAGTAAAAACGGGGCTTAACTGTCATTGAATTACGTGTTACTTCAATGCGCAAAGTTTAAATCTGTAAAGAGACGATTTGAAGCATTTATTTATGTATTTAAATCCAAAGGAATAGTTTTCCGTAGGTTTTTTTATATTTTCTTTAAAATCCGATTCGATCATGAAAGTGGAGCATAAAAAAAGCCTTTACCTAAATACTTACTGTTTTTTTTTCTACTCTTTCTTCCTTTATTATGTCCCTTAAAAACGTGGTTGATGGAGAAATTTCCCACCAGTTATAATTCGACTCAAACGCTGTTAGTATTTCCTGTAATTGTTTAATAATATTTTTTTTAACCAGCTAAGTGTTTTAAAACTGAGAGTCATTATGCAAAAATCGTATTCAAAAGAAATGCGGGTCAAAATGCGTTATACTAAAATGTTGATTTTACAGTACATATTCCGTTATGTTTATTTATGTCTAAAATGTAATACTTAAGGCCGACTGCGTGGTTGAGTGGTCAACATCGTTAGCTTTGGTTACGGAGGCCACGGGCTCGAATCCTAGTATGGACAGTTTTTATTAATTGACTTTTAACCGATTCATAAACTTTTGTGTTGTCATTCATATCGATTTTTTAAAGGAAAAAGGACGTAGCTCACAGTTTTCTTAAAACAGCTCTTTTGCGATAATAAATCTATCAAAAGGATGTAACCTTCAAATGCCGAATTAGTATCGAAATTTAACTTTTAATTTTGAAAAAAGAAGCTTGTGAAAATTGAAATCAAGAAAAAAGACTGAAAAAAAGATTTTTCCTAGACAATTTCTTCAATTAATATTAAATTATGTCAATTGAACATCATTTTAGAAGTCTCCATGCACTTTAAGGTTGTGGATATTTCATAATTTGCATGTAGAACAAAATCATCAAAACACGTTTTTTGTGCCTCCTGTAAAATTTGCTTTGTGTGGGTTACGTCTTTTCCTTTCCACAGTCGATATCCTTCTATCAATACTCTCTTTGAAAAAATAAAAGTTGAGCAACTGACTAACAAGTAATTATTTTAGAAAGACTTATGTTGATATAAACTTCATTTGCTTTTTACATTGGGAGTTATAAAAACGTTATAAAACGTTATAAAAAAAAAACGTTATAAAAAAAACGTTATAAAAAAAAGCTTGTAGACGTAGGCCTCTCCTGACATTTTTTATTGTAGATTACGAATAATATATCAGAAAATTACATTTCCGTTGCCATACAATAATGTTAACCTATGAAAGTATACAATTCATGAGTATCCTCAGACTAAATTTTTGTCATAAAAGGAATGTAATTATTGGCGGGTGCCAACCAAAACATATAGTCATTCTTGTATAGATATATAAAAAAATAAAACCACCTTTAACCCGTAACATGCCATCCTAAAAAATCACGTTCCCTGCCATGATGGCATCTCAGTTTCACTGTTTATTGACATTATTTAAACCTATGTTAGAAGCTAAAAATAATTATGTATAATAAAAAATGTATATATGCTTGAAAATATATTCTAGGTCTAATTTTCACCCTCATTTTACTTATAAATGCTTAAAATGCTTGAATGATTTAATGGCTCAACTAGCTATGAATGCATCATGAGCATGGAGGAGTTAATATAAATGGTTGCTTGAAGGGTTGAAATTCGTTAAAAAAATAATAAATTGGCCATCAGGTGATTTTTTTTACCGCGGGGCATTTTCGCTGAATCCCTTCGTACTAGTAAATCAAAATCGAATTTTTTCAAAAGGGAAAATTTTAATTTATTTGAGATGATTATTTAGTTTTCTATAGATACACGGTAGTCAGTATCTATTATTTTTTTTAAATATTTTTTTAATGATATCAAAATATGGGTAATGGATGTACTTTCTAGATTGGTAATAATCACGGTTATGGAGTTTTTTTATTGATGTCCTCTCCTAATGTGAAGCATATGGTCTACTAATAGAGATATCTTAACATAAGTTTTTTTTACGAGAACTGTTTGTTACTAAGTCGCCCAACCTCTCTTTTTTGCAAAGAGAGTAGTAGGGATAGAATGCAAAGGCTAGGATAGGTTAAGGTGGATACCCTCCAAGGACGAGCGTCACCATATGGTCACACAAAACACCGTTGTCTATTGATCCCACTATTCATACTTTTTCTACCTGAATATCGTTGTTTTTGCTCATATTTGGTTGAGAAGGGTACGGACTACAGTAAGTCATCAGCCGTAGGAACAGGAACGGTCTCCAAAAGCACATGCGATTTTTTGAATTTCCGTTTTTTTTTAATTTACTTTTTGAAACTGTTAGATATTTTTTTATAAAAACATAAAATTATTTACAGTTATTTTGCTAATATATTTGTTTTGAAATTATGTTGATCTAAAGAGGTCAAATTGTAAATATTTTTAAAAAAATCACGTTTAGCTATATTTCAACCCCGAATGTTTCCAAGCCCATACGGTCACTTTTGTCCTTACTACTGTCCGTACTCAATATTACACGGTAATAAAAGGATGAGCATGACCATATAGTCTTGCGGGGTTTCTATACAACGACATTGCGTTTTTTTTTTTTTTTAAATTTTGGATAGGAATAAAAGTTATCCGTGACTTCAATATGGCTTAGAAAATATTTTTTTTATCGGAAAAAAGCTCTCGTCTCTGGAGGGTTAAGCCGAGCTTCTCATTTTTTTTTTGGATTTTTTAAAAATATTTACCAAATATGTACCTCTACATAAATTACTACATTTACAATTATTGATTTATCAAATTATAATCGAGGGCATGGGTAAGTATAAGTAAAAAATCCATCCCATCTGTCATTAAATAATGGGGCGTAGCGAGAGCGATTAGTTACCTACTAGTCCTCTTCTGCCACAGTCTTCTTTCCCTACTACTCTGTTTAAAAAAGAGAGACTGAAATACGGAGTAAAAATAGTTATTGCAGAAAACACTTCTGTTTTATTTATTTATTTTTTATTCATTGTACAGGACATAACAGCTGACGCCAATTCGACATGCACTTTTAATTGAAATAAAAAAAACCATACATCAAAATCAAAAAATAAAAAAGTAAAACCTAAAAAACAGTTCACAGATACTATCATCAAAAATGTCCACTTCTCTAGGCAATGAGTTGATTAGTCGAACGGCCCTTGGAACTGGCGACTCAAACATCCTACGCGAGGAACAATTTTTAAAGATATTCTTTTGGTTATAGTTTCGCCCACGTAAGAATAAATTGTTTTGATACCTCTATTAGAAATTGCATTTAATGCCAAGTTACATAAATTTAAAATCAAACTTAGCCCACACTGCCCTTGTGGTGACATTAATCAAGATTCAGAACATATTCTCTGGAATTGCCCGATTATGTCAGTAGAAAGAAACATATTGTTTTTGTCATGTAAAAATAATCGTGATGGTCCTATCGGGCATCCAGATCTAGTTTCGTCTTCAGAAAATTTCTATCACTTCAAGAAATTTGCTACTTCTTTTGGAGAAAAAGTTTACCTTCCCTGTCCCTCACCATTCAATCCTTAATCACATCTGTCTCAAATTAAAAGTTGTTTATTAGTCCCATTAACTATCATTCTTGCTAATTATTATTAATTGTTTTTACTTGTAATCATACCAATTCTTTGTTATTTAATTAACCTGTATTAATATCTATATAGTTGTAATTATTATTTATCGTTGCCTTTAAAATTGTACCTAATGTATTTTAACTCTGTAATGTATCTTAACTGCATCATTGAGGAGATATAATCTTCGGTGTGATGCAGAAAAGAATAGAAAAAGTTTATCGAATAATAAAAAAAAAACCTCTATTAGAAAGGTATATGCTCCATATAAGAGCGGATATGAATTGAAAATAAAATACATTTGTAGTATAGTCGTCAAGCTTTGCCTAAGGTTGACAAGGTTATTTATTTGCTAATAAACTGATAATACCAATATACCAATGATTCAAAAATTACAACCGGCTTTCGGTTTTCCTATTTGCTTCTGGATTAACTAAATTTGATTAAAGTCACTCACCCATAAGGTACACCCTTCAAATCTATTATAAACTAAATCACTTCTAAAATTGAGTTCAGTATGCTTTGTTCCGTACAACTTATCTCAACATTGTTACTATCATATATATAATCAGGCGAGATATGGATGTCTCTTTTTGTTATATTGTATCTATTTCAGCCGACTGCGTGTTTATATTATATTATACGTGCAATGAACTGGCAACTAGATTTTCGTGCATCCACAAAATGTAATCGACACCCTACATTGATATAAAACATACGCAGTTAAAATAAACTCACACCGTGAAGGAATTATAGGATTTTTGTTTGTTGTTTCGTAGATACTGTACACAACTAAAAACTATTTGTTTCAAGATAAATGGTACCGCATACAAATATTTATTTTCTCTTTAATATAATATGAATGATTTGAAAGAAATACATTGCAGTTTACTTAGAGGTTAGTCTTCCAATCGAGAAAATGATCATGTATTACAATGTAAAAAAAAGCAATATAGAATGATGGTGAAGTCTTTTCTTGGAAGAACCACCGTCTTTCAACAAGTAAAAATGACGTAAATACTTACTCTTATAGTAATCAAATGATGTAAAGCCAAACACCAAATCGTATCGAACATTGCCATATTAACGTAATAAAGGTTGTTTTTTTATAGGTTTGTTTTTTGAATTAGCAACACTTCTTCTAGCGACAGTCAATTTGACAGCTGGCAGCTGATTTGTGTTCAGTTTGGTTCACCATTTCATCATGAATAGACTTACGCCAGTACAACACTCGCAAATTGTACAAATTTATTTTTTCAAAAATATTGCCGGCCAGAACGTTACAGTCAATAGAGAGTGATATTAATCCATGGTTACTGGCATTTTATTTATCAATTCAATAGCATTAATGTGAAAGAGCTGTTGTTTTAACAAGACGGTGCTACATGTCAAACAGCATGCGCCAAAAATTGACTGTTGGTGGAAAAAGTTTAACTAATTCAAAAAAATATTTAATTTATAGCGGCAGGAACTTTAGGCCTACAAATTATTTTTTAGGCTATATTATTTTCCTATTTTTTCACAAATTCGACTGTGTGTCTTAAGAATGTTGTGAATTAAAAAAAAAAAACAAAAGACATCTTCACTATTTGTTTATAACTAAATTATTTTTTATGCGATATCATGTAATTCTAGAACATCCCCACCGCATATAAAAATGAACGAGTGGTATAGTAATTCTGTATTAAATAAACTATAAATATAACTGGTCGAAAATACAGAAGAAAATTTTGTTTTCGATTAAGGAAATTATGCTCGACTTGGTCTTTTTATGTTTGGTGAAAGTTTGTCGATAAAAAAAAATTTGATACCCCTGAGACTTGGGAGCATTGAAATAGTGAGAGCTAAATCAAATCATATTATTGAATTTTATGATAAGGGTTAAATGCGTTGTGTTTATGTTTGAATCATGCAAACGAATGAAACCCTTGTCTATCACAAGTATAAACTGCATTTAGATTTTTCTCGTTCTTTATTTCTTTGTAAAATATATTTATTTTTCAAAATTGATAAATTTTTCTCAGCAAGTCGAATAACTTTATTCAATTCTAATTATTGAAAATGATATTTTGCAATGTGTCAATCATAAATATATATTTAATTATCTACATCTTTATTTTGTATGCCAAATTATTTGTGATTTCGAAGTGAGATATTTACTTTACACCATGTCCGCTCTTATTGTGGAGCATATGGAAGTCTAATTAAGGTTATTTTAACAGATATTTTTCAACAAGAATGATTTATTACTCGGTCGTTCAAAATCCCTTTTTGAAGAGAGTTAGAATATCATGATACAGATAAGAAAGAACTAGTAAGTAGCTAATCGCTTTCGATACACCCTATTGTTTAGATCAGATTTTCCCATTTATTTTAACGTTAATCCATTAACCGCTTAAATAATCTGTCCGTTCTGGGATTCGAGCTAGCTAGCACCACACCAAAAGCCAAGAATGTTGACCACACGACCACTGCTTAAAACTTGAATATTCCTTTGAGCCGTTTTTTGTTTGTTTGAGCCGTTTTGGTAACCCGTTTGATGCCGTCGTAGACTTTTTCGAAAGGGTCACTCTCTTATGATGAGATTTGAAATATATGTATATTTTATTTATTAACAGTCTTTGATTTCCACGTGTTATGAAGGTTTGTAAACGATTTATGTGCAATAATCCAACATATTATCAAAACAAGTTATAAACAACATTTTCGGTTGATTCTTGTTTTAATAACGGTAGAAGTATAATTATTCTCCTACAAAAAACCATTGTCATTTAAATACAATTTACTAAAATGTCTGGAATATTTTATTGTACCCGTTAGGCATATTCATATTTTCATGATTACTTTTTAAAAATGTTCCTTAAACATGTTTACCCAAAATTGTTTTTGTTAACTAATTAAAATCTCTTTTTAAATTCACAACACAATAAGTACTATATATATTTAATTTACAGAGTTAAAATAGTGACTCGTTTGTTCTCTACTGTAATATGAACCAGACAGATGCTTAGCTTTTTACTCATCCGGTATTTACAGAAAAAAGATCTTCTGTGATAAAAATCACACTTAAATTTTAATTAAAGTATTTTTTTAATGCTTGGGGACTAACATTTTCTCTTGTTTTTTCTATGTTTTCATGATACGCCTACTGGAAAAATGTAATTAGTCAGGAAGTTATTTTTTCAACATATTTTTCGAAAAATTGTAGACACTAGATATTTCTAGTGGGCTTCGTGGAATTCTTTATTACTTTTTAATTTTATTAGAATGTTTTCATTTTAAAAATCCCTTTGCAATGTTTGTCCTATTTGTATAAACAAAATAAACCCTGCGGAAATACCTAAAAATTATTTTTGGCGGTAACTATCCTGACGTTTTTTCAATATAAATTTTAATTTGATTTAACTTGTGTTAAAAAATGTGACACGTGTTTTCCTTCTTTTAGAAGCACCACCAGACACTAAAAGACTTCGGAATAAACTAAAAATAAATTATTATTCTCATGTGATAAATTAAAAAATAAGAGCCACTTTTCTACTAGACGCAGGGAGGTGTTGTGATACAAAAATTGATAGCACTAATTACAAAATAATTACTTTTATTAGTATTTAGGAACGATAAAATTCGTAACAGAATAAGTGGACTAATAAATTTATCAAATTAAATTGTACATTACCTAAATATTTTTTCCTGCCACATATGATGAATGCCAACTAAGCATTCAAACTCAAATTGTCTTATAATATCCTAGATAGATATCTTGCTTTATTGGTTTGGCGTAATAATTTAATAAAAACATTATATTTTATTAAAATAATTCTACAAGTTTCCTTTCTTAATAAAATCATTTTTTTTGTTTTATACTCACATTGAGTACGCGATTTGAATTACGTAACTAATCATAAATCATTTCACAATTCTCAATTTTCAATCGTCTAATATTGTATTACCAACAATAAATACTTCTAGCAATACGCACTGGTGTGTTTCTGCTTTGTTTTTTAAAAATGTTAGAAGCTCAAATTATCTATGAGTGATTCATATAAGCTTTTAAAAACTGCCTTACTATTACAATCAATCAATAAGTTATCACTGAAAATAGCGAGAAATATATTACATACAACAATTTATAATTTTTAATCCTATTTTAATACATTTAGAAACATATGATAAGCTTACAAGTGAATTGAAATCGTTATTTAATTATGTATTCTCTCAATGAATAGCAAATGTATTGTTGATGGAGCGTCTTAATACGTGTTTATTAAATAGCACTGTTTGTGATTCAGTCGCTTGACCTCCTTGAGAAGAACTTACATAAAAAAGAATAACGATATAAAACAGTTAAAAGTGAGTTAATTACTTTTTCTAAGTCTCAGCGACGTTCTTATTTACTGGTTGATGATTATTCACCAAACAGATTTATGACTATATACACACCTTTGATGTAAAAATGTTTTCATTGAGAGATTTGAACCACTGACCTCGCATATATATAATTAAAACAGAAAGGTTTGGTTACTCGTCTACGGGGCTATTAAAAAGTATCAACCGTGGAATATTTCAAATCTACAATGTTCATCAAACTTGATTGAAAATAAACAAAAACACCCAAGTCATATAACATGACACAGTAGAATGTGAATAAATATTGGAAAATTGAAAGCTTGCTTTAAAAAAAGAGTTCCTCCCTTTCAGTGACTGATATGTTTAATGTGTGCTGTTCTGATGATGGAAAAGCCTTCGCTGATGCAGATAAAATATGGCGTCATATGTATCGTGAAAAGAATCGCTTTCCGGTGGAAAAAAATGGCATTTGACTAAAAAAAACATACCGGCTCTTTTGTGAAATTTGTAACGTTATACGAGCAAGCGGTTGGAAACCATTGTGAAAACATAAGCCTTGTATTGTGTTATGGATTATTTATATTACTGTGCAGATCATTTTTTATCATTTCATTTTATTAGAGAAGAATGTCCAGAATTGAGAGTTTTTTTTTCTACGAGTGACTGATATCCAAATATCAAGTATGATATATTTTACCAATGATAAAGAAAGACTTAATAAAAAAAATATACTGTGAAAATTAGTGCAATAAAACTAAAATCTTACATTAAACTGCATGAACCATAAGTTGTTATTTAATTTATTAATTATTAGCATGTTATTATTTCACTCTTCGATTGAGAAAAATCATTAATTGGTAATAATACTAATTTACCAATACTTTATACTGTATAAATTATTATTGTATGCAAATGACAATTTATTCTTGTCTTAGCTATATTCAATGAAAGATGATATAATAGAAAATTTAAATTAACTTTGATTATTCCACGTATTGTGTTACTAACTGTGACACGTGTTTCGCCTCTTTCAGATGCATCTTCAGACTTACTATCGCAAAGTTTGCTTAAGTAATGAAGCAAGATTGATTCTAACATTTTAAATTTATAAAATTACAAAATGGATAATGATACTAATGAGTTGTAATCAATCAGATTGGGATTTTTCCCTTTTAAGGGAAGCAAAGATTAGTATCATTAGTATCATTATCTGTTTGTTTTATTTCGATTCTACACCCCCCTCATTGCTCCTCTTAAAAGGAAAAAAACTCAAATCCATTTTGTAATTTTATAAATTTAAAATGTTAGAATCAATCTTGCTTCATTACTTAAGCAAACTTTGCGACAGTAAGTCTGAAGATGCCTCTGAAAGAGGCGAAACACGTGTCACAGTTAGTAACACAATACGTGGAATAATTAAAGTTAATTTAAATTTTCTATTAAAATGAACTTCCACAAACTTACCGCCGAAACCATCGAAAGATGATATAGTTGTAATGGAATAATAGTTCTCACAATATTTAATTTTTAGATGCTGCATAAGAATAAGTTTACTTTAATTTATCATCAGTATTTCTGCCTCGGAAATTTATTTGCATGTAGAAGTATATTTTTAGCACTTTCGTTGAGTTGCTGTTAAATTTCATCGGTTGAATTGAAATATGAATCCAGTGATGCTTGATGTAATGTAGCCTTAAGGCTTGACCACAACTGTTCCCGTTCCCTGACAGATGTCCGGTGGAGTAATGGATTTTTTATCACAGAATCCTGACACAAAAATCGTCGTAATTTTTACGTCAAATTTGGACGTCACACGGCGACTGGTGTGGCGGATGGCACGGCCGATTTAAAAGCGTGTTCTCTGTCAAATGGAGCGATAATAATTGATTGTTTAACGTTTTTCATAATTATTATAACTAGCTGTAAGCCCGTTGCCCAGCAACGTGAGATTTTTCTTGCATTGTGTTTAATTTAATTCAATTTAATTTAATTTAATTTAATTTAATTTAATTTAATTTAATTTAATTTAATTTTAATTTATTTTATTTCATTTCATTATCTATTAATTTGAAAATTTACGCAAACAAAATACATTTCGTAGAAGAAGAAGAAGTCTCGAGGACATCAGTACGCACACATTTGTGAAAAGTGAAAAGCGAGTGATTATTTTATCGACTTTTAATATATAAATTTAGTATGAATAAAAAAGTGGAGACTGGAAGGTGTGAAATCGAGGACACCTTACACTCACTCAAACAAACAAACGGACCTTATCGGCTATTAATATATAGATGCCTATTTAACATATTTTTCAAATACAAATCTGCAAGGTGCTCAAGGGCTCGAATCTCAGTACAGACAGTTTTAAAAACTAATATATATATTTCCATCGATTTATGGATTAATATTTGACGGTATTATTTGCGAATTTGTCTATAATATTTCAAATTTTCTCTTACCCTTCTTATCATAAAAACAAAGTTTAACGGAAGGAGTTATTAAACCATTAGTCTTGACCTAGCTACATCTTTCAACTCCTACTTTCTTCAAAAAGGAAGTAGTGGATCAACTGATCGATAAGCAGTTTTTTTTTTAGAAAAATGTCTATTGAGACAATCACTCAAATTATCATTTTTTTTTTACAAACTTCTATCAGCGGGGGTGCCTCACAAGACCTTTATCAGTTGCTTTTTATCTTTAAGAAATGTATCAGCTGACATATAATTATTATGTTGGTATATTTTTATACATTTTCGTTCTTTGAGTACTCCGATGCCGATAATCGCAGGATTTTTTTACTTACAATACAAATTTCTTTATTAAAACTCTCGTGTTTTGTTATGTTGGATATTATAATGATTTGACAGATGGTAAGGAAAGTTGAAGACTTATAATAAATGTCGATGGTGTGTTAATCTACAGGTTAAAAAATCACCAGTTCTTTGCTTGTGTATATTGTTATAAATTATTTCAGTAAAAAATAAGATGAAGTTTTCTATCAATTTTCTAAAAGTTAACTATGGTACAGTTTTTTTGCGTAAATCATTGTACTAATAATACTGACTTAAGAAAGCGGAGTGGTCCTTAAAAACTGCTGCATTTTATTCTGTCCACCACACGCATCTATGACAATCATCCACACACTTGACAGTAAGCCACCGCTTACGTCAATTGGCGCCCAACGTGGGGCGTCGCATCGCCCGTCACATCAATTACGATAGTAAATAAAATCCAGAAAGTTTACTAATCTAATCAGCTTTTACATCGGTCATGTTTCGTGGACAATCTATGACGTCGTATATTATTATTGTTTTACGCAAAAGCTTTGCCCGAATATTCCGCGCATGAATACTTACAATAGGACGACGGCAGAAATAATGAACCTTTTATTTATGTGACGTCACGTGACAGTTTACATATTTATGTAGGGGTCCGTTTTCACCAGCACCGTACATCGCGTATTATTATTATTTCGTTTAAAGTTCAGGGTACTTGTAAAATATGAGGGTTTAATGTTTTCTTTCGGTAATCTTTAAATAGCTAATCCTTGTAGCATAAGATGAAGATTTAATTTTATACCATGTTTAGAACTGCCTGTAAAATTGGTTTTCATTTTAGCTAAAAAACATATCTATTTATATGACCATGGTTTTTTTACAATTTTTAATACATTTGTAAACTTGATGTATTTTCGTGATTTGGCAGAGTTCAAAACCCTGAGCGAAAATTTTGATTTCATACAGAAAATTGAAAAATATATTCTCTTATAAAAAAGTGTGTTAAAAATGTAGTACAATCCTTATTGTTCAAGTAACAAGAAAAAAATCACGATGATCAAATCCACTAAAAGGCATTTGAAACGCACATAATCAAATATGTTCCTGAAGTTTTCGTTGCTAATTGTTTATTCGTACTTATAGCAATCCAATGAAGATCCGTTCTGAGTCGTTTTTAATTTACGACATTAACAGTAAATCAAAGTTTTTCGTTTGACGACAAAACGACTTAAATATGTGTTTATATATTTTTTAATAATTAGAAAACTTTAATTACCAATAGATATTGAGTATTATTTTTTAATTTTTGATAAAATGTGTTCATTTTTGCTGCAAATTTCTTACATAACTGCAATATGCTAGAAGTCATTCTAGGTTTTGCATATTTTTATTTCGTTCTGTAATATGTCTGTTCTTGCAAAAATCGCTTCTACCACTCCTCAGGGAAATGGCGTCGTGCTTTCTTACCTATAACAACATTCCCAACGGAAGTGTGTATGCATAAGGTGAGCACTATGGTAAAAATTTCATACGAATTCCTCTTTGCGCTGTATTACTTCTTCAGAATCAAAGCTTGTAATCTTTATAGGAATTCTATTATGTTTATAGTTCAGAATAGATTTTTTAAATAAAAAATATTTTTTTTTTTGATATATCAGATATAAAATTAAATTCAAACAATAATGATAGTCATATATAACATTTCAAATAACATGATTTTTTTAACATTATTTGCAATATACTTAGCTTAACGACCGTGGACGCGTATTTGAGTCTTTGAAAAACAAAGGTTGCTGGCCGGCGGACACATATATGCGTATAGGCGTATCTGGAAATTTTGTAAAGATATCTCAATTTGCTTACAAATTATAGTGAATTTAGTAAAATTATAGTTTTTGCGAATTTTTCGCAAAAATTTATTTCGCCAGGTGAAATTTTATTAAAAAAAAACGTGCGGTCGTTGAGCTGTTAAGAAAAACACAATATTCCTTTGTACATATTTCCACTTTTATATACCAAAATCAGGACCAATTTCGCTCATGGCGAGAATTATCAACTGAAACCGGTCCTGATCTTGGTAAATAAAAGTGGAAATAAGTACAATGCCTTCCCATTAAGTATTGACAGTGAACACTCTGAAAGTGATTATTTGCAATATTTTCGGTGAATTTTGTAACATAATCATTTTTTTATAAAATTGATACCCTCGGAGAATTTAATTTGATACAGTGTCACACCCAGTAAAATAGCAAAGTTTTTATTTAATATATTTAAAAAAAATATATTTGTAATCTACTAGGCTGGTATTTATTTAACATGCTATACTTTTATCTCATACTTCAATTTTATTTTTCCTCGTACTTGCTTTATGAGTGCTTATTGTTAGTCAATCAGTCTATGCATATTTTTTAAAGCAGTAAAAGTAAATTTTATGGTTAAGATTATCACAGGTAACCATACCTTACCATCGATAGACATTTAATATATATTTTTAAAATATTATAATATGTTTATGTCGGTGCTTGAGCCATATGATCTGTGCATCAATAACTGTAATCGAAATGTGTATTTGATATAAATTACCTTATTTTTGGTGGTGAATTTTCGCTTAAATTGAAACATTATTTTAAATATGGGGCTCTCAACAAGATTGCAGACTTTGATTATGACGGCCTCCGATGTTATCAGTTTCAATAATTTAAATCATTCATATGACCGTTATACTTCGATTGCTATATTTGATTCTCATCATCCAATAGTATCAGTCTGCAATTCGTACATTTGAGTAAAATATTCATTCGAAGTTTGTCTAAAAGGACTCGCTTAGATTTCCCAGAGGAAATTTTCATTTTCGCACATCTTTTTAAAGTGTTTTCCCGGAGCGATCCGCTTTATCACATTCTGATCGTGTAGTCGAGTTATGCGTCATAGCGATCGGCGATTGGAATGTGAATGTGAACCAAGTAACATACAAGTGTTATGTTTATTACTTTTTTCTGAATAGTAAATGTACGCAGATATCACCATCTTTCCTTGCTCTCATTTCTCAACAAAAATTCTCAAATAATCTTAGTCAAAAATAGCCTTTTATCCTCTAATTTCCATCATTGTTATGCATCAACTTTACGTATAACATTAAAATTGCAATGAAAAACAAAGATTTAGCAAAAAAATACATTAAAAACATTTCGTACAAATTTTCTTAATGACAGGCGAAAGAAATGTAACATTCACAACAAAACACAACCACCTATCGAACATCCAGATCTAGTTAAAACTAACTTTTCTTTCGCTATTTTTAATGGGAAAAAAACAAATCGACAGAATTCAAATCAATTTATGTTCATAATGAACAGTCATAATATTTTATAACCATTTTGGTTATGTTAGGTTAGGCTAGGTTTTTTTTAAATTTGATTTAAATTACGACAATATATTCTGACCGATATATTATAAATTCTGACCAATGCAATATAAATTCTGAATACGAGCCATTTTTAATGTCTTCATTTATTTTTAAAAATATTTTATTTTTCAGTTTGTTACGTTTCCAAAATGTTTAAATGAGTATGACACGAAAAAGATTATCGAGTTAACGAAGTGTCTAAAATATCAAACAGTTGTGCTCTTAAATAATTTGGGGAACCTACGTTTTTTTGCAAAAGTCACTATGCTCTCAGATTGCAATAAGTACACCAATGCTTTCGAGAGTACGTTTATTTTTCGTAGAATATGAAATCATGAAAAAACTCTGGTTAGTTTTATGATAGTTTATTGTGGAATACAACATGATTTTTTTGTGGTATTACACGTGATATATTTTTATATTAACCATTTTATTACGGCAGGCCGTCTATTATAGCATTATTGTCCATCCGTACATAGCAATATTTCGCAATACGGGGACCTTTTTGTATGCATCTGCCGGTTTTATCTGCTTAATCGACTGTTGTTAATGTGCGATTGAGTTTTTGCGGAACGTTTTATCCCCACCGTCAAATGCTGTCACTGCGCCACTGATGCTTTTATTCGTGTTGCATACTTTTACGGCTTCCATATCGCTTTTCGAATATTTTTACATGCGTATTTTTCTACCACGCAATGGCTGACTGTTTTCGGCGATATATTTTGATGATTCAAATAAAATATGAATTTTTATAAACAGATTCAAGTATTTTTGATGTTTTAAACTGTTAATATCATTCAAATATATATTTTCTGACAACATGAAATCTTTCCAAATCGATAAAACAGAAAAAAGCGATTTGTTTTCAAGCACAACTCTCTCATGTACATAAGGTAAAAAATATCAATGTACAGTGGAACCCCCAATTACATTACCCCGAATTACGGGCTGGCTTGAAATATTCGCCACAAATCCCCCAATTGCACGGTCGCATCTGTGCCGTGCATACAGTCAAATGTTGGCTAGCGTCTGTGTATTTCACACGTGCCAGGCTATACACGTATAGCGGTCGACTGTCTTTGTGTTGGATTTTGGCGCGCTTTGCATTTTATTACTCGGTAACTAAATATTTCGTCAATATTTTTTTTTGCAAAACTAAGTGAAATCTTAGTTTTGCATTTTTTGCGGAAAAAACCA
This sequence comes from Himalopsyche tibetana, assembly GCA_030503985.1. Taxonomy (NCBI): domain Eukaryota; kingdom Metazoa; phylum Arthropoda; class Insecta; order Trichoptera; family Rhyacophilidae; genus Himalopsyche; species Himalopsyche tibetana. The sequence continues at coordinate 35,212,137 of JAPJYX010000002.1, read as the reverse complement.
AATCCATAATTTTGTATGAGATTCACACCCCCAATTACACTGTCCCAACTTAAGTGAGGGTTTGACTGTAATTAGTTTTAATTTTTATAAGACAATTGAATAGATATTTCGGCGTGCGCCATCGTCAGAACATTGTTAATACTCAGCTATATGCCTGAGAGGAGAGTTCTGAGGAGGCTGAGTATATGTAAGTTTAAACAAAGTTATGACGATGGGGTACTGAGAACTAAAAACATTGATATTTTTTACCTTATTACAATGGAGTTCTACTAAGTTAATGCCAATTCAATCTCTCATGTACACTTATTAAAACTATTACTACTATTGAGATAATTCTGTGAAATAATATAAACAATAACGAAAGATGATAGTATTAAAGGTATCAATTTATTATTTTGTAGTTAATATAAATAAACTGATGTTAAAAAAAAATACAGCTTTGCATTGTTTTACCATGTCAACTCGTGGAAAATTATTTATTATTTTTCATATAATATCATTTTTATCTGTCAGGTACAAAGCAATGTAAATACGAACGTCAGCCCGTTTCGCGTGTCAAAATGATCTGAGAATATATTAAAATACAAACCACATTATTTCTTTGTTTTCATTTTACGCATGGCAATATAATAAGGAGAATGTCTGAAAAATCTTAACTAATGAATTTTGACATGGGCCTGTGTTTACGGAACCTTGACTAATGCCCCCCCTAGCCTTTTATCTTGTCGCTAGAATTTTTCCGGCATTTTCCGGCACACAATATCACTTCCGGAAAAATCACAAGCTCTTCAAGGCGAACTAGATGGCTTATCCGTTAACATATAAATAACTAAAGATGGAAACGTAGAATGCTTGGCTTTACTTATATCCATACTGAATTTTATTCGTCTCACAGTTTTTCCAAAAACCTTGGTATTTCGGATTACTCTGGATTTTGTTGTTATTCACGTTCAATATAAAATCAAAAACTTATTTGCTTGTTTATATAACCTTATCTGATGGTTTGAAAATAGATCGACAAGCAGATTGAATCATAATAAAATGAACTCGAGTCATATTTAAATTAAATCCAAAACTGTAATAATTAGAACTACCCATTTGGTTTGTTTGATGATCCTTTTAAAATAACAAAATGTCTAAGCCACATCCAGCGAATATAAGTTTATAAGTTATTAATATTTTTAAGGAGCTTTAAGAAGTCAGGCAAAACATGTTTAAGAATATGCATTCACTGTGGATTATATTTTGAATGCTGCTCTTTTGCCATATTGTGAAGATAAAGTGCATTTCATTTGTGTGAATATAAAGAGGTTATTCTTTTGAATTTCGTGCGTTTATACGAGAAGAAAGCTTGTTCAATGTTTTGATATTATTTGCTTGTTATCAAGTAGAATAAAGATATCTATAGAACTAGTTATGTGACTTAAAAGTGATATTATTTGCAAGGATATTTTAGATCAAAATTTGTTTTTTTAGTCTAGGTGGTTTGAGTATCGGATCATTTACATTCATTTATTTTTTAAAGACTTACTTCATTAAATGTTAAACAATATTCATTTGTTTTCGCTTTAGTTATGCCTACTTTAACTAAAATTAACAAAGACATCCGCATTAATTCAGACACATATTTATTTATTTGTGTCGATAACATTGTGCACATCTTCAAACTCTGCACCAATGGCCCATAACTTACCGTTTGGGTTTTTATGCATACAAGTAAACGGATAAACTTTGCACTTGATAAAACGTTTTGAAATGTTCGTTATTTGATAATAAAACTATTTAACACTACTTCATACAATTTTTAGATTAGTAATTTAATATTTGGTGACTGTTTTCCTATTGAATACATACATATTAAAATATCTCATAGCTGTGTCAGAATCTACTTTCATCATGTTTTTTTTTATTGTGAAATAAATACAAAAATATTTTTATGGCGTAAATGAGTATGGTATCAATTCCAAAACATGTTTATGCGGTTATGCATATCCTATTTCAATTTCTCCAGGGCGTTTGTCTATTCCAAAAATACTCTTAACTCATTTTGCAAAAACATTTGTTTCGTATAACGTCTAACTATGTTTTATTTTAATTAAGATAAGACTTACTGGTCGTTAATAATTGTTTAGTTATTTATATTTATTTACGTATTTTTACTCGAGAAGCAACTTAAGACTAAGTAAGACACGTGACACAATTGATAACACAATCAGTGACATAATATTTTTTTTATAAATTATTTTTATTTAAAAAATGAGTTTCCACAAAGGTACGGTCAAATCCATCGACTTATTTTCAAATTAATTATGTTTATGTATGTACATTTGTTGTAAAATTTATTCGCTTTTTTTTGTTATCTTATGTTATCAAATTGTATTAGTTTTATTATTAACTGATTATGTTTATTGTACATTTAATATGTATTTTTTTCTATATTAATATGCCGTCGTGGCCGTATGTCAATGTTCAAAATTCCAATTGGTAAGGTATCGCGGTCTGGAGTCATTTTTAAATCAACTTTGCTTATTTTAAAAAAAATATATTTCATATTTTGAAATTTGAAGATCATGCTAGTCTCATTGAGAATTTTTGAATAAGTCACTTGAGAAAATACATTATTATTCAATAAATATAGGTTTACATATTGCAGACCCGTCTGGTCGCAAAGGAAACACTTACTAACTGAACCACAGAGAGCTTCATCTCTCTAATTTCTTTTCACCCTTTTTTTACCCTACCAAATCTTGCATAAAACTATAGAAATAGCCGACTGGTTAACAACCCCTAATTTCAACCAAACGTTATCATTTGCTGATAATGGAAGTTGTCTTTATAACAACTAAACTACTCCTTGTTAATACCATTGCTTTAAACTCACATATATCTCACATTAGATTCGACTATTTTTTCAAAAAATTTAACCGCTTCAGAAAATTATAATTACCCTTATTTTCACCAATTTGCTTACACAACAAAATATGTAAATTCATTTTACAAACGAGGATATAATTATTATGGTTTGATGGTACATGCCTTATACATATACGCTTCTTTTGAATTTATATCTCTTATTTTTATCGTAGTCGACTTTATATTTATATACATAATAACGAAACAATACACTATATACCAAGACAGCTATACTTCTAAGTGTGCTGTTTGAATTTCCAGACGTTTCTGTAAGACTATGAACGATATTATGGCCCTTACAAATTTCCCAGAATTTCCAATAGAATTCTCTAGTATGTAATACCTGTTAAGATCCCAAAGAGGATTTTCTTCCTTTCATTTCAGTTAACCGAGCACGGCTCGAAAACATATTTTGTTTATCCTTAAACACCTTGATTGCAATATGATAGAGGAAAATCATTTTGTATCATTATTTATTAGACGTTGCGAAAAATATAATACTTGATTTTTATAAACAGATCACTTGTTTTTTGTATATTAAAATATATTACCTTGAAGATTTTATAAAGAATATTTCTAATTGATGAACCGCATTCCAATACATGCATGACATTTCGCATACAAATGAATACGCAATTTAAATATATTTCTACTAGAAAAAATCCATTGTTATATATGTGAAAAGCATTATATCAAGCAAGATAATAGAGAATTATAGATTTCGATAGAATTTTATTGAAATATAGTTCGAATTACATACGTATATTAAAATGTATTATAAATGAAATACTTACATAATCGACCTTTTTAAACTTAGCCTAAAATAAAATTTGGAGTTCGTTAACTATACTAAATCAATTAAATTGTCCAAGGATCATTTTTAATTTTGAAATTCTGCGAATGAAATTAAAACATTCTTGAAATATAAAATTATTCGGCCCATAGTGTTAATTAAATTTTCGTTATTTTAGAATAGCGCTCCTTTGCTAATATAATAAAACCTATCTCCATCATTTGGGGTGTTGAAATCGTTCTACCCCCAGTGATTTCTAATATCCGAGGTATTTTCCCCTGAATCCAATTATATTAATAAAGGAAAACAGAATAAAAATTTATAGAATGGCCTGGCACAAAAAAGGGTTTTATTATTCACGCAGCGGATGTCAATTTAATATTATTTCTTGTTAAAATCCTAACCACATGCGTTTATTTTTGCTCCCTGTTCCGTGTGTGGCGTTCTCAAAGTTTTATCATAAAAACAAGGAAATATGTATACTTTGCATAATTAGATTTAGTTTAGTAAAGCTTCATAATAAAGCGGCTCAATATATATTCTGTAGGAGATAATATATAATCAAAAAACATTGTCTGGATATACTTACCATTATAAACCTTATTTATATAAAATATAATTTTTGAAAACTTACTTTTGCAATGACAAAAAAAGTGATATTTATTAAGTTATTATTATGTTCTTAAAAATGAGCTTTAAATAAAATTGACCTGGTGGTTTGAGGTTTTTATTTTTTCAAAATAATTTCCATTTAATAACTATATATTTTTTTTTACAAAGAAGTTCTTCCAATTCAATCAATAAATTGAACGTAGCCAATATGGCTACGCAGGTAATTAAATTTTAAACATAACTGTTTTTTTTTAATTTGTAGAACTAAATACTTTTATAATTTTTACCGTATTACAATGGAGTTCTACCAAGTTGCCAATTCAATCAATACAACAATTTAAACTTAAAAAAATGATTATGGTTATTTACATTTCAAATAAAATGTTTTTATTATGTTAGATGCCAAATCAAATTCAAATTTTAAAAAATCTTATAAGATTAAAGATTTTGATTTTTTTCCTTAAATTATTTAAATAAACATCCATATTTATAAAAAAAAGTTTGACCCCTTCATTTATCTTAAACATTTAAGCTAGGATTAAAGTCAATGATTATATCATATCGTATAACACAGTTCAGTTATAAATAACGTCGGTTCGTATACATGTACGTACGGAGCTTTAAGCTCCTTTTCTTGATATCTTACAAGATCTTCCAGTCTGAGTGTCCCCACCTGATTCTTTTTTGTGAGTTTTATATCCGTGGAAAGATAGTTTTCTATTATCTTGTTTTACACAGACATCATAACCTTCCAAAACCTTTTATGGAAGATTTAGTCAGGGCTTAAGGATTTTGATCCTTAATATCCTTACTCGCTTTTCAGGTGTTGACTGTTAATTCATGGTGCAAAAGTATTATCTGTTTAAAACTTAAACACATTTTATTTATTTACTTATAACAGACAAATTATGTCCAGTATTTCTCAAAATATAATCAGCAGCACTTAGCTTCACATTCTCAAGAATAGTGGAATTCTCATTTTGGCATCGTATAAGCCGAAAAAAATTATGGCCAATATTTTTTATCTATTTATTTTAAAATTTATAAAAAATATTTGACATTACAGCTTACGCTAATGCGTCAAATATTTTAAAGTTGAAAGATAATACGAGATATACTCGATTAGAATTTTTGAAAGTCACATGAGATTATTAACTCAAGGAGAATTAACTTCACAAACACCCATGTCTTAGATCTCTAATTAAAATTGTAAAAATCTAATTTGATACTGACCTTACCGAGAATCGAACCCAGACCCACCTGATCGGTAGAGCAAGCTCTAACCAACTAGACCACAGCGGGCGACTAATTTAATTCAAATAATCACATTTTTTATAAAGATCATGACATGACGCATTACGTACTTATCAGCTAATTTTACCATATCTGCTCCCAACGTAAAGCATATGGGCTTCCAATGGACTATATTGCAATAAAAAATCGACAGGAACTGCTTGACACTCAGCTTCACTTTTACGAAGAATATACGTAGATAACAAGATTAAGCTATGACATAACAGATGATAAGCGTATTGAGTGCCAGAGAACTAATAAAATTTATGTCAACGGACAGCAACTCTTTCCGAGACAAAAAAACAGTTTACGAAACTCTCCGTGGTTTTTCGGGTGGTTTAAACTTAAGATTTGTCGGATTTCAAAAACCGGTTTTTTCGGCAAAATTTGTGTCTAAAACCGGATTTTCAAGTTCGTAACCGGTTGTACCGAATTATCCAAAAACGAATCTTTAAACAAAATTGCAGAAAATTTGGAACTTTTATTTGATGGCTTAAATACCATATGTCCCACATCATTACCCAGCGAATGGGTAATTTCGATATCAAGAAATTTGTTAGAAAACGATCAGTGGACGCTTTGCGTTTTCTTAAATCATATTTTCTGAAGAGTTTTATCCTAACCCAATGACGTTAACCACTCGGCCAAGGTACTGACTGATATATATATATAATGTACTTAGGAATGTTAGGAACTTAATATTATATTTAGTGTGTTGATTTTTTCTATTTCCTACGATACAAGCACGTTATATTTATCTGAATTTAATATTAAATGCTTAACAAAAATAATATATTATTGTTTATCAGCACTGGGCCGTGTTCCTCTAATATTTTCTAGTCACGTTTTGCACTGGTCATTCTATGTATTTTTATTTAATTCTGATATCTACTATTCTACTTATGTAATCATAAGTAGAATTTGACTGTTTTATTAGACAATGATCCACTATTGATAATAATCAGGAGCACACTATTTTTTGCTGGGATCTGCTTACTTCTTCCCTAATATCCAAATTCATTTTGAGGAGTTAAACTCCCTTATTCCCATTCTAATGTAGATAAAAAAATATTAAATTGGCTATATATATGCAGCAGAAACAATATTTGATGAACCGTAACTGTTTCAGTATGCAGTTGTTTTATTTATTCAAATAACCGCTGCATAGAACATAGATGCATCGACGGATGCACGTATTTTCCGAATATATCGAAATGTACTCCTCTAAAATGCATTTGAACGAGGGAAAAGATCTTTCCGATGACACCTGCCTCCTTAGGCATTATCTAATACAGTGCTTCCTTACCAATGGTTCATGGAACTTTCCGTCAGCTTATTCTGTCGGTAAACAAAAAAACTGTTTTACTGTGATCTTACTTAAATTATCCTGAGGATTCGTTCCATCCGAAAAAGCCGTGCGAAACAGTGAAGTGTACACTGAGAAATTAAAGGTACGTTTTATTACATAAAACTGATTTTAAAAAAAAACCATGCAAAAAGAGAATGAGGTTATGAATTCTTAAGCTGTAAGTAGAGAATGATTTTCTTGTTCAGTTTTTTTTATTCAAAAATTCAAATTTTCAGTCGTGTTTCCATTGATTTTCGATAAAATAAATTCACTGCAATGAGGTCGAACTTTACCAACCACTGTGCCTCTAACCTATGATAATATTATGTAATATAAAAACGCTTAAATGCCCGGAACTCTAAAAAAATATTTAACCAAAACCGCAACGGATCCTTTCAAATAACATTATTTTTCGCCAGCTATATTTATATGCCCGAAGGCGAAAACATGAACGTTCAGTATTCTCGGGAAAAGAGAGAATGGCAAAGCAAAAGATCACAAAGTCGACTTTTTAATATGAATCGTAAAATATAACGGGGAGCATATTTTTTGGCCATTAACACGCTACGGCTTTGTACATCAGTTATGTTATTTTTTCACTGCCATAGTTGATTTTTTTACGAAAGGCAATTTTTTTTATTAAACGACAATATCAAAAGTTACGTAACGTGAATTGCCAGTGTTTATTTTTTTACTGGAAAATATAATGACATAAAAATAATGCAAACTAAAAGTATGAAGAAAAATGACGTGGAAGTCCTGGATAAGATTTTGTTGTATTTTATATCATTAGTAAAAAAATAATTATTGTGAAAACATACAAAGTATTGATTTAAATATTTTATATAAAAAACAAACAAAATTATTCCATACTTAGACATCGAATTGTCGATAACTTTATTCACAATTAGCTTATTTCACAAACAGATGTTTTAAATGTTATTTTTACCTTTCATTGATGACGTTTTGTATAAAACATAATAATTTTGCATTATTTTAATGAAACAAAAATCGTTATTGTGAATCTTTTAAACAGTTCATTTAACTTTAGCTAACGTTGACTTTTTTCATCCATGTCCGTTCCCATTTTCGGACCATATGCCTTCCTAATTGAGGTATACCAATACAAGTTTTCTACCAGATCTCTTTGTTACTTAGTCGCTCAACTTCATGGTTCGAAAAAAGTAGTAGAAATAAAAGTATAGAAGATCCGTAGTGGTTATATATACTATAAATCGGGTGTAAATGTCCTGTTTTTTTAAGGAGCGGAAGATTACGAGGGAATTTTTAGACATTAAAAACACTCATACCTTTCCGTTTGTACTGGTAGTCGAGATCTTTCATGGAAGTCAATTATGTTGAACACTTCTCAAATAATCCAACGTTGAACTAGAAATATCTAAACACATTTTGGTATTTATTTAGAATGAAAAAATACGATAGATTTTATTTAAAAATGGCTTTTAGAACAACGCCTTCAACCCTAAAGAGTTAAACAGGTTTCATCTTCAGTGGCATTTCGATATACCAAAAGTAAAAGAATGTCGGAAAGAAACAAAGTATACCGGAAAACTATGCGACCGACGGAGACGGAGATGTGCGGAAAGAAGGCAGAGTCGTTTTTCCGCCAAATAAACGAAAGTAAGAAGTAAAAAAATATTGCCCACGGCGATTCGAAATTTCTCTCTGGGTGTATGTACATCAAGCCTTCAGAGTTGGGCGGGAAAACGTCCAAATAAAAATGTACAAATCTCTTTTTGATATCCCGAATACCAAAATTTATTCAATTTGTCCATGTGTACATATATTGCTAATTTTTTTCTCATCTGAACTTCGCTAGTAAGGCTCTGTGTTCTTGTATTATAAACTCATATGTGCGGAGGCTGTTTTGAGTAATGAGGGTTTGACGATACGGTTTATTATTTAACTAGCTGACCCGACGAACTTCGTACCGCCTCAGAATCAATAAATATTGTAATAAAAATAATAAAACATTTTTAGTACTTTTCCCACTAAATAAAATTTATTTGATCAGGACCGGTTTCGCTCATCGCGAGCATTATCAACTGAGTTATTATCATCTGAGCATTATCATCAGTTAATAATGCTCGCGATGAGCGAAACCGGTCCTGATCAAATAAATTTTATGTGGAAAAAGTACTAAAAATGTTTTATTATTTTTATTATATTGCCATTCCACCAAGTATTGACAGTGAACACCTTAAAAGTGAATAAATGCTCTGTTAACTTGATAACTTGAAGCATGATGACTACCGAGTCAACCTTCAGTTGTAAATTGCGCGGTGGCAAGCCAGGCAGATCCAATAAGTTTAAAAATTAAGTTGGATAGTTGGTTGCTTCGTATTCGTTTGTTACACGGTCGATAGATTTAAAGGAATGCAGTGGACCAACGATTTGATTTTGAATTGTGAAGTTTAAATGATCCACATCTTTGTTCTTTGCCGCAAGAATTGCTCGTTCATTCAACCAATTGTGATTTTTGTGATTAGATGTTCGGGAACATTTTGTTGAATGAAGTGAAATTGAAAAAAATCGGCGGAAACAAAATCAATCCGTTCGATTCGTCGACAGGAACACCCCCGTTACCGATAGTCAGCAATTGCTTCGGCAGATAGATCGTTTAGCAATGCAACTCGCATGTTTGTCGTCAGCTGAAGATTCTTTACATAGCGCCAGAGTCGTGATTTGAGGTAAGCGTTTATTTCATCGGAAGCGGTTAATCTTGGAATGACTGGTAGTGTTTGGTGGAAATCGCCAGATAGTAGAATCATTGCGCCTATAAAACATCTTGAGTCATTGCACAGATATTTCATACTTTGATTGAGTGCTTCCAATGCGCATTTGTGCGCCGTTGTCCATTCATCCCAGGTGATGATTTTACTTGCTACCAAAACTTTGGTCATTGGTGAGTGTTTCGCAATATTGCATGTCAGTTTTTCAGTCGTTTAAAGCAGTGCTCCGCAAGCGGTGTGCCGCGAGGCGATGCTGGGTGTGCTGCGGCGCGAATCTCTAATAAACGAAAAAAAAAATAGTTTGGTCGATACTACAAACTATTTCTGATGACACTATCATAGAGAAGCAGAAATAATTATTTTTTGGTTGAAAGAATATGTTATATGTACAGTCTGCGCAAGAATGTTTCGCGCACCTTGCGAAAGTTCGCTAGATTTGAAGGAATGTAGTGGACCAACGATTTGATTTTGAATTGTGAAGTTTAAATGATCCACATCTTTGTTCTTCGCCGCAAGAATTACTCATTCAATCCACCAATTGTGATTTTTGTGATTAGACGTTTGGGAACATTTTTTTGATGAAACCGTCCTTCGTTGAGACGAAATTGTTAAAATTCAGCGGAAACGAAATCAATCTGTTCGATTTGTCAACAGGAACACGGTCGTTACCGACGATAGTCGAAGATCGTTTTCAAGCTTAAAGCATTTTTCTCTTCTCCTTCGGGGCCGAGTTAATAATCCTCAAATTCTCATGACTATTAATTTACATGCTCCCAATTTATTCTTACGTGGGCGTAACTATGAGCAAAAACTTTTATTTCTAAAAACTTATACCTCGCTTAAGAGGTTTAAATCACCAGTTCCAAGGGCCGTTAGATTGATCAACGCATTGCCTAGAGAAGTGGACATTTTTAGTGATAGTATTTGTGAACTGTTTGTAAAATTTCACTATTTTATTTCTTGATTTTTTATGTTGATTTTGATTCTGATATATTATGTAGTTTTATTTTATATTTTGTCTTATTATATTTTTCAAGTACATGGCGAATTGGCGTCAGCTGTTATGTCATGTACTGTAATTTTAATTTTGAACAATGAATAAATAGATAGTCAGCAATTGCTTGGAGAAATCTTCGGCATATGGATCGTTTAGCAATGCAACTCGCATGTTTGTCAATTATTTGAGGCAAGCGTTTATTTCATCGGCAGCGGTTGATCTATCTACGTGGCTGCTATTCCAGAAGAAGAAACTGCTACAGCAATTTTTTTTATCTCGCATGAACAGTGGCCATAATCAATGACATGAAGAATGTCTTCCCAGCTCCACCGGGCGCATCGAGGAAAAATAAGCCACCATTTCCATCATCAATTACCTTCATTAACGTATCGCTAATTTCCTTCTGTTGAGGGTTCAACACTGGTACATTCGTTCAAACTGATTGGTTCAATGCATCTCGATCATATTCACGTTCACGTTCCAATTCTCGATTGAAAGCGTCGTTCATTCCACGATCTGGCGTTGGCATTCCTAACTTGACTACCAAACTGCCGCACATGAGGTAACACATGTCTTCGATCTAAAGCAAAGCCTGGTTATGTATCTCTTCATTCACCTCGAGATCGGGATTCCCCAAACTGACACGAATTCGATGCAAAATGTATTCGGACATGTCATCCTTGTACTTGTTCCACAGTTCACGGGGATTCGATGGGAAGCATGTCAAAATAATGATAGAAAATAATGTGCGTATCTGACTTGGAGATTCAGAAACAATTTCTTCAGCGATTGTAATGAGTATCATTTTCAAGCAAATTGAGCTGTTGACATGCAAGTAGAAGCATTCGTCATTTTTCGGATGAACTGTGTACATGCGACCAAGGGCATCAGTAGTCATTCGGATGAGCAGGAACCGCATCGCCTTGCTTTCGACGTTAAAATTTCTTCGATGTAGCTTTCCAAGTGTAATAACGTGGCATCTCAAAGTAGAGCAACGTTCGTGCAAACAGCGTAATATTTTTGTCAAAAAAATTATCATACCTAATTAAAAACATAACCTTATTTCAACATTATCCGATTTTATTTCGTTTTCATTTTATATCATCGATTTGTTTTATTCTAATCCATACTCTAAATTTAAAATTATTTAGAAGTCAATCGTATGCAAAAGAAGCAAAAACAAATGAATTTTGGAAAACTTGCCACCTAGCGGATGAAATCTGCATACAAACAACATTTTCATTATTTCAAGGTGTTCGCCATTTGAAAACTGTATGAGAATATTAATTTTCTTCATAATTTCTTTGCCGTGATATTTTTCCGATGTTTTAATGCTTATTCTGCTATTCTAGGCGGATACGAATTTAATAAAACAAAGATCATTAAAATCCGAGCTGTTATTCTAGAGATATACGTGGTGTAACAAACCCCACTTTCTTTTATATATATAGATTAACGACAATCTCATACAGCACATAGGCGAATGGCGTTTGCTATTTATGACAATAGACTTCCATTTATACACCCTTTGAATGGTTGGGCGTAATCATTCACTTTACTTTTTATCATCGGTAATATTTTGGTAATAAATAAATCACATTTAAAGATATCCACTACCGAAACTGGGTAAAAAGGCATTATATACTTAAAATAAAACACTCTTTTGTACAAATTCAATATTTATTTATTCTAGACTTTTTTCCGTATCAGGAGCATTATTACGTGATGATATTTAATTGATCAGTTGATAACGCTAGTCATGAGCGAAACCGGTACTGATCATATTAAATAAATGCAAAATTAGTACAAAAGAGTGTTTCGTTTTTTTAATATAATATTTAAATTATTTCAATCACGTTTCATATTTTAACTATCAATTCTTTGTGGAAAGGCATCGTATTAAACAAATAAAATACCCATTTTTACTTATTCCCAATTTTTTTTAATAAGATCAGGACCGGTTTTGTTCGTGAGAAGCATATTGTCAACTGATAAGAGAATACATTTTATTTATACAAATCAAAATAAAATTAATAAGGTGTAATGAACAATTGGTATTGAAAGGAATTCACAAAAAATAAAAGTTCATCGTTTGTTAATTTCATTATTTTATTTTTAACTTTTAATATTCGAATACTAATTTATCTTTGTTTTTTTATTTCCAGGTACGAAAATTTGACCAACAGCTATTTCAATGAAAAAATATATAAGATCTATGGTAAGACTATCTTTCGAATTTTACCATTCATTTTAACCGTTCAAGCCATTCGATGTGATAATGTTTTTTTTTTTTAACTTATTCGTGTTATAAAGATTTATTGATTGTATGTCTTGTGAATTCAAATTTCAAAATACCATTAACGATACTAATTTTAAGTCACGAGTAACCACAGTTGGTATTGTAAAAGATATTAAACGAAAAAAACTATTTTTGCAACTAGAATATAATATATTTATATTATTTAGGGTTGCTTTCGCTTCGACCGAAATAGTAGTTTGTCTACAGTAATAACATTACGGAAACATCTCGTACAAATAAATATATTGTAAGTGATAGAAAAAATAAAATTCTTCGGCTTGGACCCTCATATTCTGGCGAGGCCTTATTGCTCAAAAGCGGACCAATTCACAAAATGACATATTACTTCCTTCAAATGATAATAAATGTCCAATAAATAACAATTGTCTGACCGGCGACTCAAACCGCCCACCTTAAACATACCCCTAAGCTCAGTTTACTTGTGTCAATCCGTTTGTTTCCGGTTTATTTATTATTTCTTCGGGGCTGGGTGCTTGACAGGGGTGCGACTCAACAGGTTGAAGAGCTTTAAAAATGATAATTGTATCCATATATTTGTTAAATAACATTAAACCTTGACTAAACAAGAAGTCGAGTCCAATTGCGCAGCGGTTAGCGTTGTGTGCTTCTGTGCCGGAATTCACGGGTTCGAGAACCAGTACGAACAGCATTTTTTTGATCGATTTCTGTTCGAAGGCATGCGTGTTTGTGATGTCTAAAAATTCCCTCCCAGCTTATCCGATCCTTTATAGTTGGGTGTAGCGAGAGCGGTTAGCTAGCCACTATTTGGATTGGAATAAGAGAGGTTGAGTGACTGAGTAACAAATAGTATTCATAGAGAAACTTTTAATATACCTACATTAAAAGGCCATATGTTCAACATTGGGAGCGGATATGGATAAAAAAAATGGCAATACCTATGGTTGTGTAAACTTACATTTAAAACACAAAACAAGCACATGAAATAATCTTAATCTGTTTGCTTTGCTTCTTTCTATACATAATATCAAGAGCTTTTTTTCGATAATCACAATGTATCAAATTTGATACACGTTCTATCAAAAAGATGCAAGCAACAAATGCCAAAATATTATCTAAACTTAGCTTTTAAGTTTGAAAAAGATGACATTGTAAAAAATTAAAACCAAGAAATAAGTCTGAAATAAAGGTTTTCCCTAAGCAACTTCTTTAATTAATATTAGACTAGCTGTAAGCCCGTTGCCCAGCAACGTGAGATTTTTGTTGCATTATAGAAAAGTCATAAATTTACTGGCATGAAAAATTGAATGCATATTTATTATTATATATGTATATAATCTAATAACACATAATTAATAAACTAAGTTTTTATTTTTCCCTAGGGTACTCAACGTTGTACCCACCACCACCCGCTACGGCTTCACACTCTTTTATAGGGTGTATTCCGTAGCGTAACAACGTTAGTCGTGTTCAAAATTTTGCCAGAAATGTCTCGAGAAAAAATTCCTCAAGACTTGGTTGCATGCACTACAGTGTGCAGAAATTAAAAGTTAATAAATAATTAAGTGCAGTTGAAAATATTAGATTTTATCTATTTAACTCAACTATTTATCCAAGAATTCAACAAATGCCGTATAATTTGCCTCAGGCTTAGATGCAACCAAGTCGGCATGACCGACGGGGCCGACAGATCCGACAGACAGCCGAATCGTCTTGAGCAATTTTTCCCGTTCGTTATTTAAGTCTGGACATTCCCAGAGGATGTGATCAGCATCCTGAATCATATATCCGCATTTACATTTAGGACTTTTTACTAACCGGCCAAGCTGGAAGAGCTCAGCAGCGAAGTAACCGTGGCCAGTTATGAATCGGCTGGTCCAGAAATTAGGAGTCAGGACTTTGGTTATCTCCATTCGCCATTTTACATTCGGAAAGAATTTAAAGTTTGCCTCCCCTTAGAAGATAGATAGAAGATATGATAACATTTCCCTTAAAACACATTCTTTCTCACCTGCTGTGATCATTCAATCGACTGTATTTTTAAATAACTTTCAGACCTCACTCCCGAGCAAGCAACGTACAATTGAGCATGAGCGAACACCGCAATAAGCTACAGTAACCTTTAACAGGAATTGTTTTTTTTTGCACTGTCAAAAATCAAAAATATACAGGCGTTAACAATAGCGTTAACATACTTATTGAATGAACCAAAAGTAATAAAGTGAATTAATTGTCCAAACGAAACATGTTTTAAGAATATTTATAGTGGTAATTTTAAAATAAAGAGATGAATATTCAGAATCAGTTAAATATGCTTCAACTGGTCTTGACAAATAAATGTGGAAATAAGTAGTAAGAGTGTTTTGCTTAAATAGAATGTCTTCCCACCAAGTATTAACAGTGAAAACTCTAAAAGTGATTTTTATTAATTTATATAAATTCAAACAAAACAGAAATTGAAACCCAATTTAACGTATCTACAACTGATCCTTGACTTTATTTCCTGCTATTGTAAGTGTCATTTAAAGTGAATTTGAATCATTTCTTCAAATGCAATGCGTTTTTAAGGATACATATAATGAGAATTTGTGAGTAAAAAATAATATTCAGAATTATAAATATTATTGTTCATCATAATCAGGCGTTAACAATCAAAAGCATACTTATCGAATGAACCAAAAGGTTAATGGTAAATGAACCAATGGTCTTGAAAAACAAATGTGGAAATCAGTACTATGGAAAATTCCGTATTGCTTAAATATAATGCCTTTCCACCAAGTATTCACTTTATTAATTTATATAAATTCAAACAAAACAGAAATTGAAACCCAATTTAACGTATCTACAACTGATCGTGTCGATTTGAGTGTCGTTATACCGCTTCAATAAAGTACATTTCGTACACATTTTAATGGTTTTATTTTTAGAAAACAATCTCAAAAATACCATTCCAAAGTAATGCAAGACTTAGTAATGTACTTTTTAAATGTGCAAGTTATTCAAAATGAAATTCAAGTTATATTATTTAGCCATTTTGGAATAAGCCGCGTTTGCAAGTAATACTCAAAAAAATAAATAATAATATTGTTATTCAAAATACGCTAATTCAAATTATTTTTTTAGAAAGAATTGACAATATTGAAAATGGAGATGAAACTTAATCTCAAAACGTAAAGCCATACTATAAAATTTCCCTAAAGACTATATTTTGCGTCGTCACCCCACATTCTCTCTTTCCCTGTCGCAGTCCCTCAATCACTTGTATTTTCAAAGAATTTTCAGACCTCACCCTCGAGCACGCAACATATAACTGACCATGAGTAAACACCGGTTGCGGAAGAAGAAGGCCCACTCTATCAAACGTTTGACCCTGCGACTTATTCACCGTCATCCCATAAGCTAACTTAACCGGAAACTGACGCCTACAAAGATTAAAGGGAACAGTCACATCCGACGACGTATCCAACGTTACTCTAGGCAAAAAATGAACAGTCCCCTTCCTGTCACCCGTGATCACTTCAACTTGCAAAACATTTTCATTAAAATTTCTCACAATCATCCTGGTTCCATTACACAAACCGTTTGCTATGGACATATTTCGCAATAGCATGACTATAGCTCCGATCTTTAAATTTAAAGCGTGAGGCGGAAGACCCGGAGGATCGAAACTATTCAAAAATTCAACGGGAAAATTTACTTGAACCTCAGGATCGTTATTGCCGTCATCATTTTTAGCACAATCTACACTGTAAAATGTTTTCAAGGAACCTTCTAATATATCCAAAACTTTCTCATTAATTTTGTGGGAATCTATATTTTTCGGACAGAGAATAGCTCTACCACCAAATGTAATCGCATCTGCTATCGAATGGGATTCACCATAAATTTCTTTGACTATATCCTGACAAATCGTATTGGGGGGAAGCAACACCGAAGACTCGACACAGCCTCGTGGACTCGGAAGAATTCCACTACCTAATTCAAGTAACCAATTAGAAAATTCACAATCTGCATTTGCAACACGCATATTAATATTAAGTGAGACCGTTTTAAAAAATTTCCAGAGTTTACTCTTTTTTATCGAAGATGCTATAATTTTACCACGCGAAGCTCTACGACATACTGGCAAAACTTGTCGAAAATCCCCACCCAAAACTACCACTTTACCACCGAAAGGCAGTCCGTTACCCATTACATCCTTAATGGCATTTTCAATCATTTCAAATGCTACCAAAGGCGCCATAGGTGCTTCATCCCATATGATTAAATCTGCATTTTTGATAGCTATTTTATTACTTTTTGAAACTCGACACGTCGTTGAACTATTTAAGTTTAAAGGCAAATTAAAGGCAGTGTGACATGTCCTACCCCCAGGAAGTAAAATCGCAGCTATCCCCGTCCAAGCAACACTCAAAACATTCATTCCCCTCGAGCGCGCTGAATAAATTAAAGTTCTATACAAAAATGTCTTACCGGCGCCACCTGGCCCGTCGACGAAAAAGAATCTGATAATATCTGAACCTGAAACTGCGGAAAGAGCTACGAAAATGGAATCAAACACTTCTCGCTGTTGCGTATTTAAGGATGATTGCATTTCCACGCCCAAACTCTCGTCAGACACAATATCTGCTCGCCCGGTATCTGAATTGAACGTTCGATCAGGTTCCGTCAGACCTTGCTCGGTGCAAGAAGAACCTTCAATTGAAAGCGCACCTTCAATTTCGAGAAGTGCAAGATTAATCGCTAAATCTAAACTACGCGAGCTATTCAAAAAATCTTCTGACATTGCAGATTTAAAAGAATTCCAGAGGTGCAGCGGATCTGACGGGTTACAATGAATTAAAATTATTACAAAAAGACTGCGCAGTGCTTTCGGCATCATAAAAGCCGCCCCTTCCTCTAAACACTTGTACCATTCATTAATATCGTCCGTTAACCCTAATTCGCGCGCTGCATCACAGAACGTCGGAAGCGTTACCCCATTCACTGTACGGAGATGTTCATACGATGTCGCCCCAGAAACTTTTAACAGCAGCAATCTCAGGTGATAAAGTTCCCTGTTACGCGGAGAAATCGAAGCTAATCGACCGATTACTTTATGACCACCTCGCTTTCTTTTTTGCCAACTTTTGTTTTTAAAAATAAAAAAATTTGGTATCTCTTGATAAACATGAGAGTGAGCCGAACGGTCTACCGCATTCAAATCGAACCAAGCAGTCAAATGCGTATGACGCGTTAATCTAAGGGCCTCTTCTTCATTGCCCTGCTGAAAATAAACTTGTTCACCACCCGGCAAATGAACACCGAGTAAAAATATTGTATGAGATTGGTCATGAATCGGATTTTCAAAGAGACGCCAAGCGGCTTCCGGAGCACTGATAAATCGACAATCTAAAAATTGTTTTATTTCGTCATGAACTATTGTATCGGTATCACTGACATCTTGAATATTCTGTCTAATTTCTATGCGCGCACAATCATTTCCTTTCGCCAAATATTTATGTATGTATTTTACGGCTATTACTGACGAACATACCTCTACGTTGATATGGGCATTGAATTTTCTAGTTAAATATGGGCTATACGGAACTACAAAACTATTGTCCACTTTAAATTTCCGAACAGTGTGATTTTCTAAGGTATTATTCCGACGTCTATATTCAGGGTATCCACTGACGTCCGGATCGGTTTCGTCCCTGAAAGCTTTTGGAAATCGTTTGGAACATTTTCCCTCAACCATACAAACCGAAGCAGGGTTTGCAAAACCACACGGGCCGTGAATGTTATGTTTTAAAACTAAGTTGTAGAAATCCCGGTCTCCATCTCTATCTGGCAACTCGGCGCTAACTATACTATCAATCTCAGAGCTGGAATGGAATTTGTCTGATTCACAAAATGTGAAAAGACCATGCAGATGTGGCAAACCTCTCTTTTGTTCTTCTATCACATAAACATACGCTATCACTTTACCAAATATCTCTCTATTAATCATATCATTGACGAACTCATCGACCTTGACTTGAAACACTCGCGCAACTAAATCCGGTCTATCAGAGGCATTTTGCCATTCTTCCAATTCATTCTGTATCTCTTTCCAATTAGGATTGCAGGTGAACGTAATGAAAAGATCTGGTCGACCAAACTTTCTAACAACAGCCATCGAATCTTGGTACATTTTGCTCATGTACCGAGGTCCGCCTATAAAAGAAGAGGGCAATATAACTACATTTCCTGCACGAATACTACTGTCAAAATTAGCATTTCTATTATTTAAATGATCCAGCAAACCCTGATAGCATTCAACGCGTAATTCTTTTTGGTGAAACCGCAAAAAGTTAAGACGCCCCGATTCGCAGCGAACATATGCGTTAACGATGTACTGCTGGAAAAGTTTTCCGGAATAATGAACGGGGTTAAAAACAGCACGGCGGACTGCAATTTTATGCGAATAAAACTGAAGAGAAGTTATAGTATTACGAACCCTGGTTGCATATTCTGAATGATGTTGAAGACCTGTCGTCCATCCAGACTCGCCTGAAGGAAACAACAAAGGAAAAACCATTGAATCTAAATGAGGAGACAAAAGATTAACACGTTGAAGTCCATCGGACCCATTCGGGTAGACGGCAATATCAACGTCACCCGGTAAATTCCCCTCGTGATCAGCAACGTATACCATTCCGACATCGTTTGTGGATGTGGGAGCATTATACGTTCTGGAATCATCATAAGAAGACCGCGAAAACAATAAAACAACAACGCGCTCGGGACCACCACTCTCCCTGACGCGTCGTTCTTCACTTTCAACAGCAACTCGAAGACTCCGGAAACTACTCGCATAAGGACTAACACAACGTATCACTCTATCAATAACCGACATTATTTCCCGATAACAATTTTTATTCGCTGGATGATTCATGCGCAGTTGAACGGCTTCATCGGCATCATACACATACAACTGCGCATACGACGCTACTCGGTCGTCGTCAGCTTTCTGCTTAGTCGAGGTAAGATGATATATCTCTCCTGAAATTTTTAAACAAAATGGTCCTCTGCCTGGAATATTTACAATATTGGCGCCAAAAGAAGCGAAGGCACTGGCATTATTATATTGACGAATAAAATCTCTGAAATTTTTAGCGTCGGCTGAACTACCTAATAAAAGATTTTTAAGCTCTACTGGATATTCTGGCTGCTGATTTAAAAAAACTTTTCCGCTATGGCAACAACTATGCTTTAATCGAAGGCTTTCAGCAGAAAAATGCACTGCTCTACAATGGTCAACAGTACATTGAATATTTAAAGGACCTAAAAAGTGAATAGGTGGCGAAGTGGCATTCGGTGTTCCTCCAATTGCACATTTGTACATAGCACGTTTTATAACCACTCTGCCTGTCGAAGATTCTAGCACTCTTTCCGTTGATGTTATTGGTCTATCATTCGTCACCTGATCGTTTACGTCAATTACACATTCATGCTCAGCTCGCCTGTTACGGTTATATTCACTCATATTTAATCTTACAATATCGCGTTGTTGCTCAGACATAACATCCCGTATTTTACTCGCTGCTTCAGCCGCTTTCAGTCTAGAAAATTCAAGCTCTTCCTTGTTCATATTAGCTTTTCTTTCACGCGCTGTCTCAGCCGCTCTCATTCTAGCAAATTCAAGCTCTTCGTCGTTCATATTAGCTTTTCTTTCACGCACTCTTTGTCTAGCAAGTTCAAGTTCTTCTTCATTCATATTAGCTTTTCTTTCACGCGCTCTCTCAGCCGCTTTCCGTCTAGCAAATTCAAGCTCTTCGTCGTTCATATTCGCTTTTCTTTCACGCACTCTTTGTCTAGCAAGTTCAAGTTCTTCTTCATTCATATTAGCTTTTCTTTCACGTGCTGTCTCAGCCGCTCTCATTCTAGCAAATTCAAGCTCTTCATCGTTCATATTAGCTTTTCTTTCACGCGCTCTTTGTCTAGCAAGTTCAAGTTCTTCTTCATTCATATTAGCTTTTCTTTCACGCGCTGTCTCAGCCGCTCTTAGTCTAGCAAATTCAAGCTCTTCGTCGTTCATATTAACTTTTCTTTCACGTGCTCTTTGTCTAGCAAGTTCAAGTTCTTCTTCATTCATATTAGCTTTTCTTTCACGTTCTGCTTCAGCTGCTTTCAGTCTAGCAAGTTTAATTTTTTCTTCATTAAGGTTTGCTCTTCTTTCACGCGCTTTTTCAGCTCTTCTCAGTCTAGCATATTCAAGTTCTTTGTCATTCTGATTTGCTCTTCTTTTACGCGCTCTTTCAGCCTCTGTCAGTCTAGCAGATTCAAGTTCTTCCTCATTCATATTCGATTTTCTTTCACGCGCTGCAAAATTTGATTTTTTTCTTGCTTCCTCCTTTTTTTGTGTCGTTAATGCATCTCGCCATACACGTTTACGCGCATTCACTCTACCTTTTTCAATTTCACTCTGTTCCGAAAGTTCACTATCAGTAGCTATTAAACTTGCACTCTTTTGCTCTACATTATTTTGGTTATCACGCATTCGTCGAGTAACAGCACATTCAGCCGTCACATTCTCTTCACTTTCATTAAAACGCACATCTCGCCAATTGTCTGATCTATTGCTGGGACCTGCTTCATTCGTCATTTCAACTTTTAATAAAATATATGTTTGACAGTTTATCGGTAAGCAACAGCTTCAGTGACAAACGTCATCCAAACACATGTTGTCTATACATAGAATCATCTATGGTAAAAGCTTAAAAAATCCTGCATTTTTAAAACATAAATAAGGTGAATCGTCAATTGTTTAAAATGAAATACAATAACTGACACTTTGACGATAAATAATAATAAAATAATAGTAAGCTTTATAGGTTATATATACGTGACTGAAAAAACACTTTTTTTAGTTAATCGTCAATTGTTTAAAATACAATAAAAGTTTGCTTTATAGGCTATAGATGTGACTTTATAAATGAATTTTGTAGTGCATCGTAAATTGCCTAAAATAAAATACAATAACTGACACTTTAATGATAACTAATAATAAAATAATAGTTTGCTTTATAGGTTATGGACGTGGCTTAATAAATATTTTTTCCGGAATTATTTTCATTATTTTTTAATAGTTCTTTAGAAAATCTTTTCTACTAAGAAAATACGCTGCACGGAAATTATATGCAGTATGCACATTTTTGAATTTTTAGAATAATTCAAATGTTTAAAATATATGACATTATTTTCGACCTTAATGGAATACGACGTACCTCGGTATGTAAAATGCTCGACTGTTATATGATATAGCGCCGTGTTCGAATCCGTACAGCGGCAGGTATTTTTTGTAAAAGTGAAATTTAAAATATTTCATTCCGCTTTTAATATATAAATAAATATATAGGAATAGTTTCAAATATCTACACACAATAAAACACCTCAGGAATTGACTATTAATATATATAATCATTTTTAGAATAATTCAAATGTTTGAGTATGCTAACAAATATATTTCATAGAAAAAGTAAAAGACCTCGGGACATGTATTGACAGCCCTGCAGTATTTAAATTGTATATGATATAATTTTTAGAATAATGTTTAAGTTTGCTAACAACCATTTTTCGTAGTAGCAGAAATGTCGTAAATTACTTATTTTTTGGAATAATGTTTAAGTTTGCTAACAACTATTTTTCGTAAATTATTTAATTTTTAGAATAATGTTTAAGTTTGCTAACAACCATTTTTTGTAGTAGCAGAAATTTCGTAAATTATTGAATTTTTGGAATAATGTTTAAGTTTGCTAACAATCATTTTTTGTAGTAGCAGAAATTTCGTAAATTATTGAATTTTTGGAATAATGTATAAGTTTGCTATCAACCATTTTTCGTAGTAGCAGAAATTTCGTAAATTATTTAATATTTGGAATAATGTTCAAGTTTGCTAACAATCATTTTTCGTAGTAGCAGAAATTTCGTAAATTATTATATTTTGGAATAATGTTTAAGTTTGCTAACAACCAATTTTCGTAGTAGCAGAAATTTCGTAAATTATTTAATATTTGGAATAATGTTTAAGTTTGCTCACAATCACTTTTCGTAGTAGCAGAAATTTCATAAATTATTTAATTTTTAGAATATTGTTTATGTTTGCTAACAACTATTTTTCGTAGAAGCAGAAATATCGTAAATTATTAAATTTTTGGAATAAAGTTTAAGTTTGCTAACAACCATTTGTCGTAGTAGCCGAAATATCGTAAATAATTGAATTTTTGGAATAAAGTTCAAGTTTGCTAACAACCATTTTTCGTAGTAGCAGAAATTTCATAAATTATTTAATTTTTGGAATATTGTTTATGTTTGCTAACAACTATTTTTCGTAGAAGCAGAAATATCGTAAATTATTAAATTTTTGGAATAAAGTTTAAGTTTGCTAACAACCATTTGTCGTAGTAGCCGAAATATCGTAAATAATTGAATTTTTGGAATAAAGTTCAAGTTTGCTAACAACCATTTTTTGTAGGAGCAGAAATTTAGTAAATTATTTAATATTTGGAATAATGTTCAAGTTTGCTAACAATCATTTTTCGTAGTAGCAGAAATTTCGTAAATTATTATATTTTGGAATAATGTTTAAGTTTGCTAACAACCAATTTTCGTAGTAGCAGAAATTTCGTAAATTATTTAATATTTGGAATAATGTTTAAGTTTGCTCACAATCACTTTTCGTAGTAGCAGAAATTTCATAAATTATTTAATTTTTAGAATAATGTTTAAGTTTGCTCACAACCATTTTTCGTAGTAGCAGAAATTTCATAAATTATTTAATTTTTGGAATATTGTTTATGTTTGCTAACAACTATTTTTCGTAGAAGCAGAAATATCGTAAATTATTAAATTTTTGGAATAAAGTTTAAGTTTGCTAACAACCATTTGTCGTAGTAGCCGAAATATCGTAAATAATTGAATTTTTGGAATAAAGTTCAAGTTTGCTAACAACCATTTTTTGTAGGAGCAGAAATTTAGTAAATTATTTAATATTTGGAATAATGTTCAAGTTTGCTAACAACCATTTTTCGTAGTAGCAGAAATTTCGTAAATTATTGAATTTTTGGAATAATGTTCAAGTTTGCTAACAACCATTTTTCGTAGGAGCAGAAATTTCGTAAATTATTTAATATTTGGAATAATGTTCAAGTTTGCTTACAACCATTTTTCGTAGTAGCCGAAATTTCGTAAATTATTTAATTTTTAAAATAATGTTTAAGTTTCCTAACAACCATTTTTCGTAGTAGCAGAAATTTCGTAAATTATTGAATTTTTGGAATAATGTATAAGTTTGCTATCAACCATTTTTCGTAGTAGCCGAAATTTCGTAATATATTTAATTTTTGGAATAATGTTTAAGTTTGCTAACATCCATTTTTCGTAGTAGCAGAAATTTCGTAAATTATTTAATATTTGGAATAATGTTTAAGTTTGCTAACAACTATTTTTCGTAGAAGCAGAAATTTCGTAAATTATTTAATTTTATAGAATAACTTTTAAGTTTGCTAACAACCATTTTTCGTAGTAGCCGAAATTTCGTAAATTATTTAATTTTTGGAATAATGTTCAAGTTTGCTAACAACCATTTTTCATAGTAGCAGAAATTTCGTAAAGTATTTAATTTTTAGAATAATGTTTAAGTTTGCTAACAATCATTTTTCGTAGTAGCAGAAATTTCGTAAATTATTGAATTTTTGGATTAAAGTTTAAGTTTGCTAACAACCATTTTTCGTAGAAGCATAAATTTCGTAAAATATTCAATTTTTGGAATAATGTTTAGGTTTGCTAACAACCATTTTTCGTAGTAGCAGAAATTTCGTAAATTATTTAATTTTTGGAATAATGTTTAAGTTTGCTAACAACTATTTTTCGTAGTAGCAGAAATTTCGTAAATTATTTAATTTTTAGAATAATGTTTAAGTTTGCTAACAACCATTTTTCGTAATAGCAGAAATTTCGTAAATTATTATATTTTGGAATAACTTTTAAGTTTGCTAACAACCATTTTTCGTAATAGCAGAAATTTCGTAAATTATTATATTTTGGAATAACTTTTAAGTTTGCTAACAACCATTTTTCGTAGTAGCAGAAATTTCGTAAATTATTTAATTTTTGGAATAATGTTTAAGTTTGCTAACAACTGTTTTTCGTAGTAGCAGAAATTTCGTAAATTATTTAATTTTTAGAATAATGTTTAAGTTTGCTAACAATCATTTTTCGTAGTAGCAGAAATTTCGTAAATTATTGAATTTTTGGATTAAAGTTTAAGTTTGCTAACAACCATTTTTCGTAGGAGCATAAATTTCGTAAAATATTCAATTTTTGGAATAATGTTTAAGTTTGCTAACAACCATTTTTCGTAGGAGCAGAAATTTAGTAAATTATTTAGTATTTGGAATAATGTTCAAGTTAGCTAACAACCATTTTTCGTAGTAGCAGAAATTTCGTAAATTATTGAATTTTTGGAATAATGTTCAAGTTTGCTAACAACCATTTTTCGTAGAAGCAGAAATTTCGTAAATTATTTAATATTTGGAATAATGTTCAAGTTTGCTAACAACCATTTTTCGTAGGAGTAGAAATTTTGTAAAATATTTAATATTTGAAATAATGTTTAAGTTTGCTCACAATCACTTTTCGTAGTAGCAGAAATTTCATAAATTATTTAATTTTTAGAATAATGTTTAAGTTTGCTCACAACCATTTTTCGTAGTAGCAGAAATTTCATAAATTATTTAATTTTTGGAATAAAGTTTAAGTTTGCTAACAACCATTTTTCGTAATAGCCGAAATATCGTAAATTATTGAATTTTCGGAATAAAGTTCAAGTTTGCTAACAACCATTTTTCGTAGGAGCAGAAATTTAGTAAATTATTTAATATTTGGAATAATGTTCAAGTTTGCTAACAACCATTTTTCGCAGTAGCAGAAATTTCGTAAATTATTGAATTTTTGGAATAATGTTCATGTTTGCTAACAACCATTTTTCGTAGGAGTAGAAATTTCGTAAAATATTTAATATTTGAAATAATGTTTAAGTTTGCTAACAACCATTTTTCGTAGTAGCCGAAATATCGTAAATTATTGAATTTTTGGAATAAAGTTTAAGTTTGCTAACAACCATTTTTCGTAATAGCCGAAATATCGTAAATTATTGAATTTTCGGAATAAAGTTCAAGTTTGCTAACAACCATTTTTCGTAGGAGCAGAAATTTAGTAAATTATTTAATATTTGGAATAATGTTCAAGTTTGCTAACAACCATTTTTCGCAGTAGCAGAAATTTCGTAAATTATTGAATTTTTGGAATAATGTTCAAGTTTGCTAACAACCATTTTTCGTAGGAGCAGAAATATCGTAAATTATTAAATTTTTGGAATAAAGTTTAAGTTTGCTAACAACCATTTGTCGTAGTAGCCGAAATATCGTAAATTATTGAATTTTTGGAATAAAGTTCAAGTTTGCTAACAACCATTTTTCGTAGGAGCAGAAATTTAGTAAATTATTTAATATTTGGAATAATGTTCAAGTTTGCTAACAACCATTTTTCGTAGTAGCAGAAATTTCGTAAATTATTGAATTTTTGGAATAATGTTCAAGTTTGCTAACAACCATTTTTCGTAGTAGCAGAAATTTCGTAAATTATTTAATATTTGGAATAATGTTCAAGTTTGCTAACAACCATTTTTCGTAGGATCAGAAATTTCGTAAATTATTGAATTTTTGGAATAATGTTCAAGTTTGCTAACAACCATTTTTCGTAGGAGCAGAAATTTCGTAAATTATTTAATATTTGGAATAATGTTCAAGTTTGCTAACAACCATTTTTCGTAGGAGCAGAAATTTCGTAAATGATTTAATATTTGGAATAATGTTCAAGTTTGCTAACAACCATTTTTCGTAGGAGCAGAAATTTCGTAAATTATTTAATATTTGGAATAATGTTCAAGTTTGCTAACAACCATTTTTCGTAGGAGCAGAAATTACGTAAATTATTTAATATTTGGAATAATGTTCAAGTTTGCTAACAACCATTTTTCGTAGGAGCAGAAATTACGTAAATTATTTGATATTTGGAATAATGTTCAAGTTTGCTAACAACCATTTTTCGTAGGAGCAGAAATTTCGTAAATTATTTAATATTTGGAATAATGTCCAAGTTTGCTAACAACCATTTTTCGTAGGAGCAGAAATTACGTAAATTATTTAATATTTGGAATAATGTTCAAGTTTGCTAACAACCATTTTTCGTAGGAGCAGAAATTACGTAAATTATTTAATATTTGGAATAATGTTCAAGTTTGCTAACAACCATTTTTCGTAGGAGCAGAAATTTCGTAAATGATTTAATATTTGGAATAATGTTCAAGTTTGCTAACAACCATTTTTCGTAGGAGCAGAAATTTCGTAAATTATTTAATATTTGGAATAATGTCCAAGTTTGCTAACAACCATTTTTCGTAGGAGCAGAAATTACGTAAATTATTTAATATTTGGAATAATGTTCAAGTTTGCTAACAACCATTTTTCGTAGGAGCAGAAATTACGTAAATTATTTGATATTTGGAATAATGTTCAAGTTTGCTAACAACCATTTTTCGTAGGAGCAGAAATTTCGTAAATTATTTAATATTTGGAATAATGTTCAAGTTTGCTAACAACCATTTTTCGTAGGAGCAGAAATTACGTAAATTATTTAATATTTGGAATAATGTTCAAGTTTGCTAACAACCATTTTTCGTAGGAGCAGAAATTACGTAAATTATTTAATATTTGGAATAATGTTCAAGTTTGCTAACAACCATTTTTCGTAGGATCAGAAATTTCGTAAATTATTGAATTTTTGGAATAATGTTCAAGTTTGCTAACAACCATTTTTCGTAGGAGCAGAAATTTCGTAAATGATTTAATATTTGGAATAATGTTCAAGTTTGCTAACAACCATTTTTCGTAGTAGCAGAAATTTCGTGAATTATCGAATTTTCGCAGTAGTAGCAGAACAGATGTCGTAATTTTTTTAATTTTGTGACATCAGTACGCACACATTTGTGGGTTGTGATTTGTGAATTGTGATTATTTTATCGACTATTAATATATAGATTATGTCAATTCAAAACTAGTTTAGAAGTCTCCTTGTTCTTCAAGGTTGTGTATAATTCATAATTTGCATATGGCCCGAAATTATTATTTATGTGTGGGTTACGTCCTTTTTATTTTCCACAGTCGATGTGATATATTTAAATGCGAATAAAATTTCATGTCCTTAATAATTTTATTATCAAAATGCAATCTTTTGTCAATACCGGTTTTTTTTAAAGTTTCGTTCGATTTTAGTTTGCCAATACTGTGACTCAAATACGTAAAGTATTCGTTTCTCGAATCTGATTATTTTCCGAGCAAAACGTACTCTCCAATTAGACTGAGTTATAAACAACATCATTGTAAACACCTAGAAGGCATCAGAACCACTTAACCATCAGTCCGCCCCAGTTTGCCGCCATTTTCCTCCTCGCCTTCCGGTTCCGGTCAGCACTGTAGAAGCGGGATCCTGCCGGCCGGTGTGGGAAATACCCGAACGCCATCTTGTTTCCTGTTTCTATTCTTTCCAGAGCCCTAAACGGATTGTTTTGAAAAGTGAAAAGAAAAGAAAACATATGTGTAGCGAAGCTTTTGCCACTGAAAGGTTTTGTTGAAGAAAAAATTCGAGACCTTCAAACAAAATTGTATTCTATCGTACGAATTTTCATTTCCGCCTTCTTTATCTCTTAAAGATGTTATTTATTATTTATGAAATATATACATTTTCAGAAAACTTTTATAAAAATATTATCTCCACAGAAATTTTCCTCTCGTCGAGGCACATTATCTTCAAATCGCTTTTTTATGAATAAACTTATTTAATTTAAAAATAAATTGAAACTTTATCATTATACTTTGTTTTATAATTAACTAACCGATTCCCGGTAAGCGTTTAATGCCACTTAAAGAAAAAAAGTGTTTGTGTTAATTTGTATGCACGTTTTCTTTGTCTGTCTGTTTGACATTTTCTGCCGATTGTCTATGGTACGACACACGCGCTACCTACTGTAAGTTAATTGTACTACAACCTTCGCGCAAGTGCAAGCATACGTTGTCAAAATGAGCTGTATAGCAGACATACAAACATTGATTTTTATATATAAGTCAAAGTGTTATTCCAATCGTATGAGCGGTGTGGCAACGCATGCAATACAAACACAATAAGTAGAAAAATACATGTTTCGCCAATCTGAAAAGCATTTTCAGTTAACTGTGATCGTAAGTTAAGCAATAACGATGGTATAAGGCATCCGAAAGCAAAAATTTACACGTCCACTAACTTAACATGATAGTAGTAGGCAACGTTTTTGTATTGCACGGTTTAATTATTAGTTTCATTGAAAGAATATTTTTGTATCGCATTTTATTCCAATTGCAACAAAATGATTTTTTTATCGTTACTAACCAGTCAATCTCTAATTGCTGTTTATATAAGCAAAATAAAATTAAACATTGCCATTGCATTTGTTTTTTTTTTGCGTGTAATTTCCGTGACTTGTCAAATAGCTTTAATTTATTTTTTCGCATGCTTTTGTTTGGTTTCACCATTCATATGTCATTTATGGTATAAATCCGTTATGACCTATTTTATATTTACTTGCTGTGTTAATCTTGGCAATATGTGGACGGTTTTTGCTTGTGGATTGCCTTAAACTTTTGAAAACTTTTCCATTGCCAATAGCATAGCAAAGAGATCAATTTATTTATTCATAAAAATAGTATAATTCAATTATTCATTAGAGTTTTTAAATACAGTCACAGGGCTATATAATTTGTAGTCAAGAAGACGCCGTTGAACGTTAGCTATTATTTACTTGTAGAACTTACTCCCTTTTAAAAGGTAATACAATTAAATGTTGCCCATATCGTCAACATTAATTAGTTGTCTCAAATCGAAACTAGATATCAGCTCATTTGCATATGGGTAATTTAAACGAAACAAATACGATTGTATTATGATGAGAAATTTAAAAAGTGAAATGGGTCAAGCAATTTAATAAAAAACTGTTTGTAAAAAGAATAATATTAATGAATCATTATTGTTATAATTAAAATCAATGCACCAGATATTAGGATTTTTTTAAAATCACAAATTATCAACTCGGTGAGAATTTTTAAAGTCACTCAAAATCAACTAAAATAGAAAATATATCAAGAATATTCCTGCTCTAAATCTCGCAAACTAGGTTTAAAACATTTCAACAAAACTTTAAACTTATCAACTCGATAGAGTACTGCTCTTTTTACTATAATATACCACTGATGTTGACTGCATGTACTGAAAATTTATGGGCCATTTTTTTTTCAGATTTTGCAGATTTTCTTAGTTATTTTTGTTGTATGCGTTTGCAATGCAGTTTAAAAAATTCCCCGTTTCGTAATAATAATAATATTATAAGTTAAGTATTAAAGTAGGTGTCAAATAAAAAATATATTTCACACATTTTAATTAAGTTCAGTTCCTTCAGAATTATTTTTTGATTTTTTTACGCGCGTTTCCTAAAATCTTTGAACGCTTTTAAATTTCTTCTCATTAAGTTTAATTTACCAATTAGAAAAAAATAGTCTATTCCTAATACTATTTATTTTTTTCGCTTTAAATATATTCTGCTAAGATGTTTTCATTATTTTTTTAAAAATGGGACTATTACAGGCTGGGAAGTTCTTTATACTTCGTTTAATACTCGCTTCCGTAGTATAGTATTTTTCTATATTATGTCTATCTTTCAAACGCCGGAAGTACTAAGGCTGTGATGAATTGTTCAGGATTTTTCAGGAACGGCTTGTTCCTGTTTGGTTTATATGGCTATGGTTCAATTAACCTGAGGAAAGTGATAAACTCTAACAGTAAATGTTTACAAGTTTGCTTAATCATTTAGTGTATACTTAAAAACACAAATTTCTAAAATATTACTTAATTATTTAATTTATAGCTTCGTTACAACTTTTAAATGATTGTAAATGTGGTATTTAAATGTGACGTTTAGTATTTATTTCGGAATTTTAATACAAAAAGTTGTGTCACAAATTTGCAACATGATGAGACTATCTGCAATATTACAATAATTGCTAACCAGGTGCTTGAGATATTTTCTAGTTTTTTTTTACTATTTGATGTTGCTGTCGGTGACGGTGGCGAAAAAGATAAACTATACATATTTCTTGAAAGTAATAAGTATTTATCTCTTCTTACCGTTTTATCAATACGGGTTTTTTTTTGTATATACAATATAAAGAATGATTGTGAAATAAAGATAGTTTTTTTAAGATAAACTTTTATCGAGTTGAAGAAAAGGTGTGGACTAGGGCCTCCAATCTCAGGATCGATTGTCAATTCGGCACTTTTTAATTTATTTTCAAATCTATCTACTCATTTTTGACGTGAATACGTCTTTAAAATTGCTTCCATAGAGAGGTAATCCAAAAAAACGAATGATAACAAAATCGTAGGATACAGTTTGGTGTTGCAGCTTTATATCTATCATCGCTATTCAAAATTAAATTGCACCACTGGATAGCTAAAGAATCAAAGAATTTATTGCGCTATGTAAAAACTGTGATACATTGCGTGGGGCGGAGGGGGAAGCTCCGCCATTTTTAGGTAATTTTGCTGCGTATCGATATTTATATTTACTATAACTTTTGACTCGGAGAAGGTGCGATGTTCGTTCAAGTTTCAATCGGTAGCTCCCGACAAAATCTAACGATTATAGATAAAACATTAGTTGTGACTATAATTAGGTGTTAAAATATAGAAAAATATATAAAAAATATGTAGTCGGGCTATGCGCGTCAAAAATCCAAATCGAAATACAGAAATCGTATACGGTTGGAAAGGACTTCTCAAGAGCAATCGAATGGTACCATTAAAACACCATATGATCGAGTCAAGCAGTGCCGGGAACGTAAAAATGTGGCGTAATATCACCTATTACGAGACTTATTCACGTACAACACACGACCGTGTCCATGACACAGCCACACCCCAGTTTTTTGCCAGTGATCAATCTCGGGAGCAAAGGAAGGGTCTGGGATTGGATGCACTAGTGTGGACATTACAGGTAAAGAAATATCTTTAACTAAGCCATTTCCTCAAGATCAGTGCTTCCCAAACTTTTTCATGCAACGGCCCCCCTTAATCTGGAAAACAATATCTGCGGTTACCCAGATTGGGAAGTTCTTCTCTAGATGATACTCGTGAACAATTCTTTCATTCAATGCAATGTGTTTTTTTTTTTAATCAAAATGTATTTCACAATAAAAAATATGTAAATCACATAACTTGCGTGATTTAAGCTTCACATAACCGTACACACAATGTTTGCCCGTTCAGACATGAGCTGAGATCTTTTGCCAAAAGCATTTTCACAAACAATATCGTATGTAGGTATTTTATCATATGAAAACAAACTTTTACGAAAACCATTTTAGCCAGCTTTCAGTTAAAAGCAAATTTTGTCTCAATTATTTCATAAAATAGTCTTTCACAATTTGAAAATATCATTAGTTATTTCTAAAATACTACAAATACATGTATTTATTATTAATATTGTAAAATAAAAACCGTAAAATTAGATGAAACTTCGTTCTCTAGAATGTACACTTAAAAACGTTTTATCGTCTTACCTTTGTTCATACAGATATTTCAATATATAAATATTATATAATTTAACCACGCCAATAGTTTTGACAATAGTACTAAACGAGGCTATCAAAACTTTAACATACAATATTACGATATAAATTTTTTGTTTGTTTAATGTAATTGAAATATATGTCTACTAAGAAATGTAACTAACTGTAGGAAATTGCTGATTTTAACCAAAAGAGATATTATTTGATTGTAACATGATTTGTGAAGATGTTTTTTTCCTTCAAAAAATATAACAATCTTATAAGGATAATACAATACAATATTACAGTGTTATTAATAAAAAAAAAAACAATAAGTAATGAAAGGAATTTAAATTAATTACCTTTTGTCTTTTACACCCTAATAATTTTTTTTTGTATTAAATAATACTGTAATATTCTTCTATCTTATCAGTAGATAATGCTTGTCGTGAGCGAAACCGGTCCTAATCATATTAAACAATAGTGGAATTAGTACTCATGTTTTTTTTTAATATAATGCTTTTTCATCAAGTATTGACAGTGAATACTCGAATTACGTTTGTAGATTTAATAAAAAACACAATGAACGGTTGATAATGATCGCCATAAGCGAAACTGGCTCTTATTTTTCTTTAAAAAAATGTTAAGTACACGAATAGTTGTATTTTTTTTTTTAAATAAATAATGAAAATCTACAAAGAATTGGACGGAAAACACTCAACATGACCACAAACATTTTATAACTATTCAATAAATGCGGTGAACAATTGTAAAATTTGTATTTTTTTGAGTCTATTTTAACTCACTCATAATCTTTATTTATGTAGTTCTGTATTAATGTGAATTTTAGACAGTTTGTTTGCGATAGTTAAACAGATGTTTTAGATTTATACCGATATTAAATAACTACATTGAATAGTGTATTAGCCAATAAATTCTTGACCATACGAAGTAGTTTTATTTTATGCCAACCAGTAATAGTACCTTTATTTTTATTTACGGTTATATACAATATGGGATATATTGTTATGATCGACCGATAAAAGATTATCGTTTCTTATTAAACGCTGGGGTTTATCGCAACGTTGTAAACTTTTGTGTCGCTGTGATAATGTTGTATCTTATTGGATGTGTTGTCGATCATGGTACGTCGTTGCAACTAGGGCATCCAATCCCGGGTTTGATCATTCACCATCAATTCGGGATATGAATTTTCGTGAATCTAGGATCGAAAACTAGGTCAGAAATTGAAAACCCAAGAATTCCGAAAATTATACTCGTTAAAGTAAACTAATTTTGGGTTGTTGCTTAGTCACTTTTAGGGTGTTCACTGTCAATACTTGGTGGAAAGGCATTATATTAATAAAAACAATAATCCTTTGTACTTCATTCCACTTTATTTAATATGTCAGGACCAATTATATGTTAGATGTGTTGAACATTTTAATTTTGTGTTATTTTAGAATCACTTTAATGTAATTGGCAATTTCTTTTCAATGCCAACTGTTGTGTATAACTTTTCAATTTTGTATAAATAGCATTGTTAAATTATATTTCTTATCAGTTGACAATGCTCGCAATGAGCGAAACCGGTCCTGACATTAAATAAAGTGGAATGAAGTACAGAGGATTATTGTTTTTATTAATTGTTGCTTAGTTTCGAAAACTTTTCGGGAATAAGTCACAATCCATTAATCCCGGGATGGGAACCCCTTGTTGCAACGTGACTTTCTATCAAAAAACCAAGCATGTCTTAAATGACAATTTTATTTTGTCCTTTTTTTCGACATTTTATTGCGTTAAACTGTACAATATGTATTTTTTTAAAATTATTTAACATTCCGTATTTCAAAACCTTTGCGTCAGAAGTTGATAAGTGAGAAATTTATAGTTCTGAGTAAACAACAAATACAATTCTGAAATAGTGATAAATCATATTATATACAACAATGTTTGTACAACTAATATACCTTGATATTTTTTCACCTTATTTTTGCATCGATATTGTATGTTACGTTGACAGGTTATTAATTTTAATATTAAATTTAAGATGTATTAATGCCGAGATAAATAACAGTATAAAATAATATACAGTAACAATTGCCAGCGTTTAAACCATCATCAATAATAATTTCCTTTACAATTAATGCTCATTTTGGTTGATAATACATGCGATAATTGAAGCCGGTAATAATTTAAAAAATGCGTTGTATTTATGCATCATTTTTTTTTATTATTTATCTCAAATATTACGTTGCAAATTTAATTCATGTTAGAAATTCTGCAATAGTTTTGGATACACATTAAAACCTTAAAGCTATTAATGTCGGTAAAACATTGAAAAGACGAACGACCGTCGTGGTGATTCTTAGGCTAAAACAACTGTCGAGATTTATCACATGAATGGGATGGTTAAGAGTTATTGCTTTATATAATGTGCCGTATTCTTTATATTTTCATATGTTCCAGATGTTATACCGTCGTATAAACAGCGTTACGGCGCTGAACCTAAAAAGTTAATAGGCCTTTGATCGAACTCTCCGTGCTAACGATATTTTATTATATTTTTTATGCACGTTACTGAAATATATAATACGTTCTAACATAACAATAATTTTACCGGTTCTAACAAATTTTGCTTAAACGCTTATCAGCCTTTAACAGTATGGAAACATCCGATGTAAAGCAAATAATTGAGCGTATTATTATTTACGTCATCAAATAAAATCAAATATTCTTTTTCTGAAAGACTAATAGTTTTTTATTTGTCTGCTTTTCTATATCTTCGCAAAATTCAATTTAACAATATAAAATTTTACGATAGTACGGCAACACTGAACTGTTGACCGTTGTACAGTATTTAATTTCTTTATTATCGTGTGGTACTTCTGAACATATAATTTTTAGTAGACTTATATTATAATACATATTTGTAGTAACATATTGCTTAAGATGTTGCTCCTACAAAACATACAAAAAGTTCGGCTATTTCTTCTTCTAACGAAAAAAGATAATTTTCCTCAAACAATTAGACCACGGGTTCCCAACCTATGGCTCGCCAACAAAACTAAAACTACAGTCAACTAAAATTACCTTATTGAAAAAAATACCTTTTTCAATTGCATCGGGGTCGCGGGTCACATGGCAGGTCACCACCCGAAAAAGGTTGAGAATCTATTAATTAGACAATTTAAACAATGTTTTCCAAGTAAGAACAGTATGTATCTAATAATGTAATACTTTTGAATTTGAATCATTCAAATTATTTACATCCCTACAATTTTGTCACTAACGACTCGGGTTTCGCCTTTCGGCATCTTCAGGCGTTTAGGTACACGAATGAACTTACTAACTAACTGACTGACTAATATTTTTGAATTTAAATTACGTGCTCTGGTAATCTTATTGATCTATGTCCAAATATCTTAATTTTTATTATCAAATACTGACTTTTTAAACTGTATTTGATGCCTAGTACATGGGTGTTTGTAATGTCTATCGTTTATTATTTTTAAAAAAATTAAAATCTTCTACGCAATAGCAATTGTAGGTCAGTATACCAAATATTTTTTTTATGTCCAGAAAAACACTGAAAACATTCTGAAATATGAGGACCTCAATTTCAAAACCTACCTAAAGAGCATTTTTGATTTTTTCCAAATTTTGATGCCAAATTGTTCTCTGTTTCAATATGTACACAATCAATAAATTTCCGATTTTAAAACCTCTCTAAATACAGAGAAAACGTATTTAAAAAAATGTGTTTAGTCTCAAAACGTACTCAAATCCAAAAAGCCAACAGCAGTTTTTTGCAATTTGTCAACAATTTTGGTTTTTGGAGTTAAGTAGGTTTTGAATCTAAGGCGCTCATGTATGTATGTATGTTATATCACGTTTGACCAAGTGATAATGTGACCTAAACCAATAAAATCAGTGGTACGCGAAAAAGTCTACATACTGGGTGAAAAATTTAGTAATTGCTCTCAATTTGGTAGAAGCACTATAAATTGGCATTTGGCAATGATTTCATAATTAAACTACAGTTAAATGGATCGTTATGTACTTCTTTAGCAGGTTGTGATTCAATTATTTCACAGTGGAATTTTTCCCACTTTTTTTGATTTCAAAGAGAAAAAAAGAAGTTGTAGTAAGGAATTCGCTTAAAATACGAACCTTTGCTATGATAGTGAGTATTCCTCGAATGGTTGAAATAATATTGCATTTTTTTTCCATCACCAGCATACGAAATAAATGTAAATAATATAACAATATCCATTGAATTCATTGCAAAGAAGTAAGGGCATAATATCGATATTCGTGTTATCAATCGACATTTTTCAATTGTATATTTCAGTATAAAACATATATAAATTTATATTTTACGATATCGCCAGCCGTTCCTAAGATCCGCTTTTACCCATTGCGGCCAATTTGGTTAGGTTTCTCGGGATACGGAAAGTGGTGAATACTCATATTTCCATACAATGTTGAATCTATTGGAGGATTTGTAAAGTGGTTACAACGTTGTATTTTTCTTAAAATAAAATCTGAATATTTTAAATAATATTTATCATGACATCATAATGGAAAATCATTCAAGATAACCTACATGAGTTATTTTTTATGAATCATTCGAGATAAACTCAAGGAGAAAAGACACCACTAAAATACATTCCTTAATTCCTAAAAATACTTGGATCGATGTTCTGACATTTTAAAATGAATATTTAAATAAACGAAATATGCTAGATCAGATACAATTTTACTTACCCCATATATAAGGCTTCGAGAAGTGAAGTGATCCAACTAGTTAAATGGTAAAACTTTCGTTATGGACAATCACGTATTTACTTGGTGATTTGGTGGATTGCATGTTTTTATTTTACGGATATAACACTATTGCCGTATTTATTTTTACGATATTTTAAGATGCTTAGAATGTTACATCTATCTAACTTTGTTTTTCTTAAATACCACTAGCTCACTTCACCTGTAATGGGCAAATATTACAACAGAACCATGTCCTGTAAGTGTTTGAAAATACAGGTAGACAAAAAGGTGACGTGATGATAATGTAAATATCTATCAAACATATCCTGTAATAGTTTTTCGAAAGAATTTTTTTCTTTGACCATATTCGCTTCCTATGTAGAGCATTTTGGCAACCACATGACGCCTCTTTGATTCCCTATTGCAGGGTTTCCCAATCTATGTTCCGCGAACACCTATATAACTTGAAAAAAACCTATTTTGCAATATTTTTCGATAACTAGTAAGGATGGTTCCAGGGTTCAGAATCCATTTACTGCGACCGCTAAACTAGTAGGCTCAAGCTCAAGTGATTAAAAAATGTAATTGATTAAATCAGTAATTCTGATTTGAAGAGTCCTCCAAAGTGTTTTAACAACATATTTATTTGATTTTAACCACTAGGAATTAACCAACCTAATAAAAAGCAAAGTGTTCCGTTAAAATTTTCTAAAAGTTCTATTGCAGAAATAGTTTGGTAAACCTTGCCTATTGCATTGTCTGTCAAACGGTATGACAGAATCCTTTAGTTCTGCTGAAAAAATTCTATGGATCCGTCCAGAATACCGCATTCCAACCAAAATTGAAGCTTTCCAGAAGCATCAGTAGCACGAAATCCTGCCTGTATCAACGCTGTCTCGTATGTTTCCAAATTTTGAAGTTTCTTACGAAATTACATCAAGTTCTCTACTCATATAGGCGTGAGGCTGATATGGGTAGATATATATAAATCATACTGTATTATTCATGTCAAACTAACCACCTTTACCTTGTTATTGGTGGTGAAGATAACGCGAGGGATTCGACAGTGTGTGTCATCGAAAGTCCGTTCGCTATATGCTGAATACCGATTGGAGTAACGATTTGCTGGTCGTTTGAAGAAGGCGAAGAGAAGGAAGGAGACCAAAGTGTCGAATAAAATGAAATAAAAAAAATATTTATCGGTATGGAGGCGCGGAATGGCGAATATCGATAAATATTGGAGGCGTATTATATTTTTTATCCAGCACTTTTATCCAACCGCTGCAATAATTCATTGCGTAGTCGTCTGCTATAGCAGCATGAATCAAAACTGAAAACCCACCGTGGGGAGACGTGAGGAAAGAAAAGACAGGTGACTTTAAATAAACCGAACCGTCTTGTGCCAATTTATTCCTAGATCACTTTTGACATAACCATCTACGTATATGACAATTCAACTTACCATAATAATTAATTATTAATTTAAACGTCTATGTAAGTCCATGGTGCAGCTGTCAATGTTGTTGGCTTCTGTGACAGATCTCACAGGCTCGAGTCCCAGTACGAACAGAATTTTACAATTTCTGTCCGAAGACGTGAGTGTTTGTGATGTCTAAAGATTCCCTCTCATCCCCACAATCATTAAAAATAGCAGGGTGTAACGATGGCAATTATTTAACCATTAATCCTGTACTGCTTTATCATTCTATCTCTTCTACTTACTCTCTTTGGAAAAGAGAGGTTGTTCTCGTAGAAAACCTTCTGTTAAGATACCTCCATTAGGAGGCCATATGCTATGCTCCACATTGGCAGAGGACATTAATATAAAATAAATTGATAAACTCAACGCTTAATTTTAATTTATTTGTTATGTTACTCACGATCAACTCAAAGAGAAGGTCTTAAATATTAATTTAAAATATTTAAATGATATTTGAACCGGGCTTTGATCCCTAGACCCAATAGTGACAGTGAAGTTTTTACCATTAAACCATCATTGTAGTGAATTGAATAAAAGAGTCACAAAGACACAATTTTAAAGAAAAATGTTACGTTGTTTTATATACAAGAGAGCATGATACTATCAAATTGTCAAACAATTTTTGTTTCAATTATGTAATAGTTTTGCATCCAAAAATAGAGATGTCTTATTTAATCATACCTTTTAATACACTTTATCTGACCCTAGATATGGGATGCACAGATGGCGATGACCCATATATCAGTCTGAAACTTTTATATATTCCAAATGTAATTTCCAGTTCTGTAAATAACGTACTCTTATCTGAAGTTAAGTTCTTTCGTGAATTCTTATTCTCCACATTTTCAAAATAACTAAAAATATTTAGTAGCATCTAATGGCACTTGCTTAATTTACTTTTACAATGTTTTATATTCAAATCTCTGAGAAGTGTACTTAGCCATGCAATTAAATACAATCACGTCGTTGCTTTACTGTTATTGTCAGTTGCATATTTTTATTTTAGGTAATTAATACCATTGCAGTGTTTATTTAAAAAGCTCACTTCTTTTTACGATACTTTAAGACGTGTATAATATTATAACGAATCTATCTTACGTTTTCCTTAAATACCACACGGCTTACTTCACTCCTTGTGGGCTTATTTGCAAGTATGTGGACATAGTACTTATTTTTACGTCGTGAATGATTGATTTGGTTTTAAGCGAGCTTTACTGCTACCAAATCCGACACAATACATCAGGAACTATACCACACTATGTTAAACCACATTACACCCGCTTTAATCCACCTTAACGTTCTGAAACCACATGCCGAAGCAACATAAACGTCTTTATCGCGACGGCAAAGTGAAGAAAATTCTCACACCCTTCATCTGCCAGGTCATAATTTCGCAAATGGCATTTTCCGATTTTCATTTTTGCCACAAATTTACCGCACGTCCCCGTCCACTCCGATTCGCGGAGGAGGGCCGGTTTTGAAGGCCCGCCCGCCCCCATATAAAAAAACACAGCGACAGATTTACACCCCTCATAAAACTATATGAGGTTTAAACGAAGACGCGAGGGGGTGAAAGGGTTTGGCGGTAACTCCTTCAGGAGGGACTTCATTTTCTTTTACAAAAATACGGTATTGATGTAAGAAATAATTGCGTTTATAAAATTAAATTTTACCAACGTAACCTCAGTTTGAAAATGCTATACACTATTCACATAATTCTTAGATTTATTCATTCCTTTTATCGTTTTTGCAATGAAGAATTGCTACTCAAAAAAGTATTCTAAAACACCCCGACCTCATTACCCCTTAGTTTTTTTTTTATTCTTTCCGAAAAAGGTTCCCGAGTGTGCTTTACGAACACTTTTACAATATGTATTTTTATTTTGTGCATTATTTTAACTGTACCTATATTATACAATACATATAGTATTGCATACATTTCACAATTTAACACGAATATTAAGATAATAATTTTATACTTTCATCCCTAAAACACAAAAACATTAAAATATAATTTGTTGAGCTAGCGAGCTTAGATATTTTATTATTTAAGTAGTTATACCAGAAAATAATGTTTTAACATTAAAACAAAACAACGTTATCTTTTATTGATGTAAATAAAATGTCTCGATATTTTCCTTGACCTGTTGACTGTCAAACGGCGATAAGCTTTTTAAATATTTCAAATCCATCCCCATACGAAGGGGTTACGCGTGAGCGATAATATTTTCTTGCCAAGCGCTGAAATTATTTATTACGTAATACCCTTCAGGTATAAATACAGAGAGGCTTTCACGGATAAAATGCTTGAAAGCTTAGATCAGAGATCGCCAACTCGGTATCGCAATAGGGCTTAAGCTCACCTACTACAAAAATTATTTCTTAAAATGTCGAATATAGTCCATCTAATTTTAGTTGTTAAATGAAAGATTAATGTTTTTACGATTATTTTTAAATCTGTCTCTGCTCCCAATGTTGAATATATGGCGTCCTAACGGAAATATCTCAACAAAAGTTTTTCTATACAAACTGCTTGCTGATCAGTTGCTTTATCTCTCTTTTCTAAGTGAGTAGATATAGAAGAATAACTTTAGTAGATAACTTGCAGTTAACTAATCTCTCTCGCTACGCTTCGTTTATTTTAGGACTGGACGGGTGAGAAATGGATTTTTTACACATCACAAACAGATCTTAAACAGAAATCGATAAATCGTTCTGAAAAAATGGTGTTATTACTGGAACTCGAACTTGTGCCACGAAAGCCAACGACTTTGATCACTGCGCCATTTTTACGATCTTTTATGGACTTAATACTTTAATAAAATATTCATCGACCGTTAACTATAGTCTGATATTTAAATTAACTATATTTTTCTTTATATCTACTTATATTTTTGTTTATAAACGATACAAACTGTTTACTACGCGTCAGTTCAAGTACATCAGTGCACTCGGAATGCCTGAAGATGCCGAAAGGCGAAACCCGGGTCGTTAGCTACAAAACTCATGTAAAAGTACAAAATTCAAACAATTCAAATTTAATATTGAAATTCCATCAAACACCCTCAGTCGAAATACTTAATTAATTTAAATTTACACTTATAATACCAGCCAACTTTAGTACCCACAAACAACTTGTGCCCCGCGTATCCCATTATAATAATTGTTACTTACATTATATATTATAAAACATAATTTTAAGAGTGTCTCAGGAGCAATTTATTTGAGATCTAGTTGTTTTTCCCTTTAGTCAGTTTCTTTACTCAGATTGTGAAAATATGAAGGCGTGTCTTAATAAGTTCCTTCTACCGTAAGAATAGTTACGTCTTTATATGCTTTCGTTATTTTATTTAATGCATTTCCATTTTACCATAAATTTTCTATGATTCAAATAAACTTGTTTTCTATCTTTCAAGTACATTAAAAGATTTCTGCAAACTCATCAAGAAGCAATTTAGAGCATTGTCAGAAATGCTTGTAGCAGCTGGTAATTGCCGTATAAATATATTTTTTAATTCGGTCAAGGGTTAGGACAGCTTATCATTTAAAATGTCATTTTATTCTGGGCAGAAAAGGTGTCATACATTTTTTACTACTTTCATATTTTTTTATGGTCAAGACCAATTTTGAACTGTTGCAAATGCTCGCAACGATCAAAAGTTGTTCCTGATCACCAAAAAAATATTTGAAATATGTTATTTTTTTATTTAAATAAATAAAGAACAAATAAATACTAAGGTAAGTAGTTGTATCCAATCACTCATTACCCTGATAAGAGGTGTAATGGCGTAAATTCGTATCTCGATTAAGGTAAATTAATTTATATTATACATACTTGGAAGACTGCTTTTAAAAAATATATACCTAATTTTCGTCGATAAATTTGTTCTGTGACATTTAAAGTTGAACAGCGCTGATTTTGACAATTCATACTATTATGAAATCCTTTATCCAATACCATCTTTTATCAGACAATACAAGCGCAGTATGGTATCTTGGTCAATTTTTCTTTATTGTACGGACATCTTCAGATGCAAAATTATTGAACCGTTTTTGAATATTTTTGTTTAATATTTGTTTTGTGTAGAATAAATTGAAACATTTTTTTACGTATCTATTGTGATGTTGTTTCTTTAAATACTTTCATATTGTATTTGTGACATTTTGGCTGTATTTTTTTGTACTATTTTAATTTTAAAAAGAGCAATCGTTTCATAAAAGATAGCGAGCACAAATATCAATGAGCTATAAATCCGATTATACCATTATTCGGCATTGAGTAAATCAATACACCCATCCCTTCTTAACACGAATTCTGCTTAACACGGTTTTCAT
The DNA here is from genome assembly GCA_030503985.1 of Himalopsyche tibetana. Lineage (NCBI taxonomy): Eukaryota > Metazoa > Arthropoda > Insecta > Trichoptera > Rhyacophilidae > Himalopsyche > Himalopsyche tibetana. Next base: position 35,168,850 of record JAPJYX010000002.1, on the reverse strand, counting down.
TTTGGAGATTTTTTTTCATTAAATTTTGCATTGTAACGATACCGAAAGTCCAGTTTCATTTTTTACGGTCAAAATAATAAACGATGGATTACAAATGGCAAGATATAAAGAAATTCATTTTCTAAATAATGATCCTGATATTGATCGAGCATTAAAATTTCAACGAGAAATGAAACAATGCATTACTAGATAGACAAGCGAAGATTACTGATTTTTTGATACTGCCGACGGAAATATAATCGAAGGCATTGATGAAGGCACTGATGATGACATTCAGCCAAAAAGAAGAAAAGAACCCCCGTGATAATTTCTAGTGATAGTGAGATTGAATAATATTTTTTTATGTTTTATAATATGTTTCAATCAATTTTAAAAAGTATTACATTTTTTTTATTTTATTAATATTTTCAAAAAAGAACCTATAACCCTCTTTTCCATACATTTGTTAGTCTCGCTTTACTCAGTTTCGTTCAACGCGGTGATCTAGCAGAACCTATCTTCTGTGTTAAGTGAGGGATGGGTGTACATTAATTAAAAATGTTTTTATTTAATGTTTTTATTAGCCAATCGGTCAACGTCGTTGTTTCGATTGCGGTGATCACGGCCTTGAATCACAGCAATAAAACCTGCATTTAATGATTTCCTGCATTTAAAAACTGGGCGGTAGCGTGAGCAAATAGATCACCAACTATCCTTTCAATCTCTGCTCGAAAAAATGACGTCGAGCAATCAAGTAACATTCAGTTTTCGAAGAACAATCCTGTCTTAGCCTATCGTTTTTTCAGTACTCTAATCGAAAAATGAGAAATCAAAGTAATTTCATAACAAGCATTTCTTAGTGTGAGCAAAAAGACCATCACTCATTCTATCTCTACTCTATTCGAAAAAGTGAGTTCTAGCAATCGAGTAGCAAGCAGATCTCGTAGAAAAATCCTAATTTACCTATCGTTTTTTCAGTACTGTTATAGAAAAAAGAAAAGTCAAAGTAACTGCGTAACAAACAGTTCTTAAAAAAATGATTTGATGTAACGAGTTATATTAAAAGTCCATACGCTTAGTGAAAATAAAAAGCAGGCATAATTATAAACCATATTTTAAACCATAAGGGAATTATTCTACTGAACCGCGTTAGAAAATATTATTATGTTGTATGCGTGGCTTAAGATATGAAAGCCGTTTTTATTTTCTAAATTGACCCATTTAAAATAACGCTGAAGCATCTCTGAAGAATATTTTCTTCTCGCGGCCGCTGCCCTGGTTTGGAATCGAGAGGGTTTTATTGTGTTCATTATTGTTATTATCTGTATCGTGCTTCGAAGGGTTAAATAACATTTAATGTGCCTTGGCTGTTTTATCGGTATTAGTTGTTATACAAATATCATCGTGTTAACAGGAGAACTATTGTCTACTATTACATATTAATGACAAACTATTATATAGCATATCGGAAATATAATAACTAATGTCTTCTTTTCTTGTATTATTTATTGTCCTATAATAAATGACTCCATTATTTTTTCCAGAAATTCGATATTATTAACAGATACATGGAAACATTCAATACATTTTTGTTTGTTTTGAATATGTTTAGATTCGTGGTATAGTCTACCAATCATCATACTGGATCAGGCGTGGGGAACCTGCGGCCTCTTGACTACTCTGGTGCGGCATTCTGGCCAATTTTTTATTTCTGTAAATTTATTTAAATTCGTAAATTCCTGCAAATTCTGACCGTAAATTCCTGTTTCCGGCCAAAGGTTCCCTTATCAATGTTTACTGCGGCCTTATGTCGAATCAGAAAAATGAACGCGGCCTTTAGAGAAGAAAGGGTTTCACACCCCTGTACTAGATCAATAAAGGGGAATCTGCGGCCTCTTGGCTACTCAGGTGCGGCCTTTTGAATTTATCAAAATATTTACTTTTATCAAAAAATTATACGCAAGCGTTTGGGAAAAGAGCGTTACCAACCCATTATATGTTCGACAGTCGAAAAAAGTGGGGTGTGGGGGGTGTCAACGTTTTCTTTACTGCGGCCTTATATTGAATCAGATAAATGAACGTGGCTTTTAAAAATTAAAAGGTTATCCACCCCTATACTAGATAGTAGTTTGTAATCCCTGTACAATGTCTACTCGTTGTACGAAACTTTTCCTAGTCATATTAATGATATGTTGTAACTGAGATATAAAGATACAAATTTAATAAATATTTTTTTCCGTGTAGAACTTGTAGCTTTGAACGCTATCATTTTGAAAAGTTTTTAGTTTAACGTTTTTCAGATATGGTCACAAAAAGTCATACAGATCCATCGTATTTCATTGCACAGAGGTATTACAGTAAAAATATCGTTTGCTTATTTTGTTAACCAAGTACGCCGAGTTCAACGTTAAGGGACTTGCGATAAGTTCCAAGATATTCGTAGGTGTTGCTTTTTGGATAAAATTTCGTATTTTCATAGAGTTACGACGATTAATGCATAAATTTGCCAGCGCTGGTTATTATTTTGTCTCCAGCAACCCTGGCTAGGTCGCGAAATCCGTGGGTATCCCGTAATCCGTTCGGCAGCTCGATGGGTCCGTTTTATCTAGATGTATTTATTTTGATGGCACGAGAATTTTCGGTGCGTTTCCCTAGTACCTTTTATGCAAATCGCTTTTTTTACATGGCTTGTAATAATCGTAAAAAAAATCGAAGCGCCCTGGAGCATACAGGAGCAGCGAGCAGCCGGGGAAAATATCCGTGATTTTTTATGTCACAGTGACAATGCGGAATCGACGTATTTTTTAATTTAGTTTATCGTTCTACCTAATTTATATATCGGTTTTTTCTATCAGAATTTTGTAATTTGCCAATATTGATTTTTAGATGCTAGAAAGATATGAATAAAAGCCAGTATTTAGTGAACAATAATATCAAAGCGTTTTTAACTGTCCAACGTTTTATTTGATAAAAATTCTCAATCAATTTATTATAACAAAATATTTAATTGTGAATTTTGTAGACATATTTTATATGAAGCTTATTGTTATAAAAAACGATACGTACACATTTAAAAATGTGTCGAAAAAATTTTTTACGTTTCATGCAAAAAAATAATATTTTATGTCAAGTCTATTTTTTCTGTTGTATTCAATCTGTAAATAAACCATACAATTAAATATAATATAAGATGAATAAAATTTTACGTATCAGATACCGTAATCAAAACACATTTGAAATATCCCGATTTTTTTAGTTTAGTAATTTTACAATGTATCCAACTTGTACAATTGTAACTTTTTGTATCAAACACTCTCACTGAACCACGAAGTACATAAATAATTAAGTAATCCCAACAAATTTTAACGGATAATAGTTAAACGAATAAACTTGGACAAACCAAACCGAAAAGTGTTTGAGTTTAAATCTACGTGGACGAGTTTTTGGAGACAGAATTTACGGTGGTTAGGTGGCATAATCCAGGATGCGATGGCAATTTGACTCCGAAATTGGAGAAATGTAGCGAAGGATATATTGCAATGGCAATGGCATCTGGAGGAGACCAGGTCCCACACTGGTTCACTGCACTATGAAAGATGATGATAATAATTTTTGATGATATTCATATTTACAATAATCAATTTTTATATTGCATGCCAGTGCAAAATTTTGATTTAAATAACAAAATGATAACTGTTGTTTTTTGATCACATGTATTTTTTTTACTTAAAGTAACTTCTAAAGTAAAAAAAAATGTTTCTTAGTATAAATGTCTTAAACAAGACGTTGCATCTAATCAGGGACAGCTCGTGGCGTGTGGGAGGTGTGTGGCGCTCACAGGCGCCGCATTTAGATTTTACCACTATCCAATTATTTAGTTCTTGTTTTGAGAGGCGCTCTGCATCTAATGAGCACAGTTGCTTATTGTGAATACAAAAAACGAGAATAAAACCAACCAATTAAAAAGTAATTCAAATATTGTTTTATATCAAACCGAAATAATCATGCAATTCTTTAATGCAAATTTCAAATGTTAAAATTAAGAAAATTTCTATAAGTTTCGGAAACTTCAACAGCTTAAATTTAATATTATAGTTTCATCAAGCACCCTCAATCGATATTTGAAAATAACATATATCATCATAATATTATTGAATGTGTTTGGTAAATCCAGTTGCTTCCTTTAGTATATTTTATCGATTCCGGTAGCGTAAAAGTGAGATGTTAAAAATACTCCAATCAAATAATCATTATTTTTTTACGACTTTTCAATATGAAAAAACAATATTGACATTATAAGAAATATCAAAACTAAGAAGCGATTCTTTTCACAATTACACAATTCAAATTTCAATTATGATTATTTTTTACGATTCGCCGATCGTCTTCTTTTGCGATTTTTTCCTTCGAGTTAAATCGCTTAATTAATTTTCTAATTCACAGATAGATAGATAGACGACAAAGAAAATCGTGCAATGGATTGGAAGATTCTATCTGGTCATACTTTGTATTTAATGAGATGTTAATTGAAATATAGTATAAGTTGATTATTTAAATTTGTCGTATTCACAAAGAGACCTACTTTTGTTGTATAGACCGGTTATAACCTAGCCTGAAAATAGAAACGCCCTCTTAGTTTTCCCTTATATCATTTAAAACTTTTTCTCACGAATTATTCAAATAACTAAGAAAGAAAACTAATATGGACTAACAAACCGTTCTTCAAACTTTTGTACAAACACAAATTCTACGTTGTATATTGTGTTTGTTATTATTTTGATGCAATATGTTTGTCTACTTGTATATATCTATAACGCCAATATTCCATGCCAAAATACCATGAGCATTGAACGAATGTTGACGGATAGAATGTGGCATAGACCAGCATTCATCAAATAATCTATTACGCCAGTGTTTCCAAAACTTTAGACATCTGTGTACCCCTTCTATAATTTTCGTGAGATCAAGTATCCCTTGTCAGAAAATATAACAATCAAAATAAATTTATTTTTTCCTTTTTTAACCAAATCCCGTTGCGCCATGTACACTACTAAACTCTCCCTGTACCCCAAAGGGTACACGTACCACACTTTGGGAAACACTGTAGTACATAGTTGTCTTCTCTAGCGTTATTTATTTTAAACGGAATATTTTGCATCAAACGAGATGTATTAATTTTTAACAAATCTTCTTTTCAAAAAATAATTTTGATACCGTCCATCAAACTTGTTCACCTGGTGGTACTTAAAGTGTCTCAGGTTCTTATGGTGATCCTGTTGTTTAATTCTGCCGAGTCTGAACTGCAGTGGTCAAAGTCGTTGGCTTTCCAAACGGGCTCTTACTACACTACAAACAGTATTTTTTTTCATTAGAAAATTTCTATTTGAATTGATGTTTGTAATGTCTAAAAATTCCCCCCCACCTTTTAACCGTAAATTACCGGTCGTTGCGAAAGAGATTAGCTAACAACTAGTCCTGCTTTATACTTTTTACTCCTAATCTATTCGACAAATAAATTAACGCTTGAGCAACTGAGCACAAGCAGTATTAAACATTGTGTTTAGATACCTCTATTATGAAATCATATGCGACACATTATAAACGGATATGGATTGGAAAAAAAATACTGTGGGTGAAATGAGTAGCACTTCTTTGTATGATACCATCACAACGTTAAAAAGTTTTATACATTTAACTTTATTTTAACTTTTCCGGTTCTAAGCTCAAGAAATGCGACCCACATTTTCTTAAATATCTATTTTAATATGGGTGATACTTATATCATAGTTTTTTGGACCTTTTGTAGTTTATATAAATACGCGATAACGCGATGAGGCGATAAGCGCCTGCGATAAGAGATCGTTCGTAAGATAGCTGGGCTATACGCGTCAGTTGCAACTTCATATGTGTGCTGGGATGACGTCTTTTTTACGCGCAACTTAAAATATGATTATTTATTAAAAAAACACGGATTTTTATAAAAAAAAAATGTATGAGGAATGATGCAGAGAGATATCTTAAAGCCCTTAGACTATATATTTTTTGAAATTCATAAGAATAAGGCCAATAATGAGGAAACCACTGGGGTCCCTAAACGACCACCATCGGCAGAGAAGTATTTTTCTAGTCTCCGAGCCGCGAGAGTTAATGACGTACTAGATTAAATGTATAACTGCCGCCATTTTGCGTCGGAATCTCTTTGTATGTAACTGTTTTCAATTTGAAACAGATCTTGTTTCAAGAGTATAAACTTTCCTAGTTATATAATTAAATGCATCTAAATTCTATGGAGTCCTGTCAAGTTTATGTTTCCGGTATCGCTTTATAAACACATCTATTACATAAGCCAGAGTTTCACAAACATTTAACTTATACTGTTATGTCACTTCCCGATGCGAAGTGATCATGAAAATAAGCGGATGTTGCTTCAATTGAAAGTCCACATTTGGTTTTCGGTTTGTGGCATATGAAAGGTCAAGCTTAAAACTGACCTTTGGCTGAAACCTAAATATCAAACTTCTACTAACGGTCTTACTACCCAGATCACAAACGAAGAAACTATTAAAAAGTTCAAGATATAAAATATTCAATTGTTTATTTATTTTTTAAATTTAATGTTTACGCATTTCAATATGATATCTTTTCATCTTCTGGAAAACATATCTCGTTATTTTAATTGATGTATATGTTTGTATGTGAGATGAGTTCTAACTTAAAATAATCAACAGGGCTGCGGAGTCGAGTATTTTTGGGTAAAATCGGAGTCGTAAAAAATGTGTAATTCTTTTGTTTAATTAAATTAAAATTCAAAAAGTTATCCATTTTTTTTAAATCCATGTCCGCTCCCAATGTGGTGAATAAGGCCTCCTATTGAAGGTACCTCAACAGAAGTTTTTTTTCTACAAGAACTGTTTGCTACTCAGTCGCTCAACCTCACTTTTTTCAACGTGATTAGTAGGGAAAGAAGGATAAGGCTAGAACGGACTAGTGATTGACTAATCGCTATTGCTACACCCACTTAGGATCAGAAGATTGTGAGGAGAGGAAATATTGTAAATTGACATCACAAACTTCGATCACAACTTTGAATTGAATAATTCTGAAATTCACTGTGATCTGACCGGGAATCGAACACGAATCTGCGTGATCGGTAGAGCAAGCTATAACCAACTGGGCCACAGCAGGCGACATTTTAGTAAGAATTAAAAACACTTGGAAAACATTAAATAAAATTTTGCATATTTTTAAAAAAATAAGATTTGAAGTTGGATTAATTTTAAATGCCGGAGTCGCAGTATTCTATCAAGACGCCACAGTTCTAATAAATATATCCGTTTAATCCTTCATTAAGTCTTCTTTTTTGATTTCCATAAAATAATAAAAAAAAAACTTTCATTGATGCATTTAATTATTGTATCTTGTCTGATACAAATTTTACTGCACATATGTTGAGAGGTTTTCGAAAGTATAGCGGGGGATTGAAAGTATCATCACGCTTTGCTCCCTCAGAGCACTAGTACAAGACGAGCTCGCTTGCGAACGTGTTCAGTACATGCAAATCCAATTTGCCGGCTATAGACCAATTACAATAAATTTCAAGCGATCTCTCTTTCCTACAATTCCAGCATCCCCTACCCCACTCCAGACATCAAACTTCCCGCCCGGCGGGGGTGCCTAGTGAAACGTGCGGGAAAATTGTGTATACTAAAGTTTTTTTTGTCATTGTGATATATGGGTAATTTTTTCTCGGAATTTGACCTATTTACGATCATTTTTATAGCCATCTGATATTTCTATCATCAAGGGAAATTTTTGGAAATTCCGTATCAACACGGCTTTGTAGCTTAACATATAAAACAGTTAATATTCACACAACAGTAACTTATGTTATGTAAATTAATTTGACAGTCAAATAAATACGCTATGAAGTCCATATATGTATATCCAGAATTCAGACGCATAGCTTATTTTGTTTATCACAAAATAAACATTATTCTAATTCATGAACGGTATGAATTGTAGCTCTTTTGACCCATCGGCAACATCTGTCATAAGTCGATAGTTACTGCATATTTTTGACAAAACCTAAAACTACACAATACGTTATCTAATTTACAAATTTTTTCACTATTTAAAATCTTGAATTCTGGTAGTATAAACGAACCAGGTCGTCCAATTCTAGGATCTCGAATCCCAGGATCCCAGGATTGTGTCAGTAATAATCCCGGGATTTCGAGATTTTAGGATTGAGGAGTGCAAAATTCTCGATTATTTTAGAAATCCGCGTGAGACCAATAAAACAGTCAGATTTTTTTGTCGTTATGGAAAATCCGCAAATACCTGGGATTTTAAAATCGGCATCCAGACATTTTTGGAAAAAATCCGAAAGAGCTAAAAAAAGCTCCCACATTTTTTCTTTCATTTTGGGAATTCCATCAATTTTTAGCGCTTTGAAATAGGGCAGTGGCAAAAATTATTAATCAGTAAATTCCCATTTGAAAATCGACGACCAAAAATTTTTGGGAATCCCGCATTTGTTCACGATTGAACATTCGGGATTAAAAAAATGTTAATCCGGAAATTCCGTTATTACAAAAGAGTTCGGCATTGGACGGCTTAGTAATAACTCATCCCATTAGCTAATGTTATGGTAAATAGTTTTTTTTTGTTTAGTCTTTAATTTAATATTCATTAACGTGGCTTGTGGCGTCTTTATAGGTCTCTGTCAATTTCTTTTAAAACTCTCTTGTCTCGACCGTGTCTTTTGCATGCTCTTTGACACGACTAGCCTCTTAACGTCGGCAGTCCACCGCGTTTCCAGTCTTACATTTCTTTCGCTTTTACTTTTAGACTTTTATTCTTTTGCTGTTTTAAGGACAGCACTTTACCTTCCAAGTATATGTACCACTGACATTACAAGAAAATCAAAAAATGTGTGAAAAATAAATTATATACTATGTTTTATTTTTTACAATGTCTTCAATGTGAATAGTATAGAATTCTAGTTTATTTCAACGGAAACCTGCTTATTACTCAGTTACTTAACCTCACTTGTTCAAAAAAAATACGGATAGAAAAACAGAGTTTAGTTAGGACTTTTGGTTTGCATCTGCTTTCGTTACGGCTTTGTTTTAAGAATCGGATAAGTATAAAGAAGTTTTAGGACATCATCCATGCCTTTCAACGGTCATCCATAAAACGATTGGAGTTTCATGACATGGATATGAGTTTAGCGCCAACCGTTTTGCATCTTTGTCATAAGGGTAAAAATCTCAATTTACTGCAACAATTTAAAATTAACAGGCATAAATACAACATCTTAAATGAACAAACCATTATCAATCCACCACCGTTGTTAAAACCTCTAATGTAATTAATAATAAATATCAGTTTAATTTATCCTAATTTACGTTAAAAAATCCCACATTGCTTATCGTTCTTCTAATCTCTTAGTCATATTTAATAAGTGTAATATTTTATTGGTAATTTGAATTAGGATGTTAGAATCAATAACACGATGCAATGTGTATCTCTTCGAAGCCAGTATATATAGCAGATACAAATAAAGGTTTAATCATAGTTCTGATGTTCGTGAAAGCCGAAATAGCTATCAACTAATAAATATAAAAAACTGTAGAACTAAATACGTTGCTGTTTTTACCCTAGTATCGTTGTATTACTTTACTTTTAGGGTTTTAATTGTAAATTATTAGCGTAATGAAATATTATCATTATAAATAAAACACATTACTTTTGTACTAATTCCGCATTTTTTTGCAATGATTTTTATTCATTAGTATTATAACACATGTTATGAATAAGGCTTATTTATTTTTATCATTTAAAAGCTCTTTAAACATTGTCGCGACAAGCACTGGTTTTTTTAAAATAAAATATTGTAAAACTAGTAAGAAATAATTGTGTTTACTTTTTGTAAATTATATAAACTTTTCTTTTAAAATTGTGTTATGGTTATAATACTTCAACGATATATTGATTAAACATTTACTAAGTAGAACTCCACTATAAGAATGTCAAAATAACACTATTTTTAGCTCTACATTTTGTATAGATTCTGTTGTAGTATAATATAATTAGCAATAGTTGTGACAAAGGGGTAAAACTAAAATAGCTACCAACTTATTAAATAATGTATAATTAAATACAGTTTTATCTTGACATTACTTCAGCATCAATAGAATGTGCTCAAATTACTTTTCCGGTGTGTCATATTCGTCCCCTATAATATGTTTTAATAATTTCCAAGATCTCGTATATTGTATTTATATTATACTGATAGTTTCTAGATTCTCGATTCTCTTTGTTGTGGGAATATAGGCACATACCTTGTGTCATCTTGTCAATCTATTTGTCAATGTCCATGTCTCCACAAAATAATTGTGAACTATCACAGGGTGTTGACTCGATGGCATTGAAGGAATCGAAGCACAATTCGATTTTACTGTATGCGAGCTAAATATAACATTTTTTGATGACAGTTAATTTGCGATAAATATTGTTTGGGTGGACAGTCTTTTTTATATAATATTTATTGTGGAATAGCTTTCAAAATGTAATTGCTTTAATGTGTTTATCTCAAATCAGTGTTTATTTTAGATAAGGCCTCCTGTGCTTTTATTACCTCGTGGATTGATTAACAAATTAAAGATGGTCTCCTGGGGTCGACTCAAATCAGTCGGTATTTATTGCGTCTTTTTTATTGAAATATATCCATTACTTGAGCGAAATCTGACCTGTATAAAATCTTCATGATTAATTATTATCATTTGCCAATCGTTATTCTTTCTCCCATGGGATTTCAACATTATTTAATCTGGTCAAATGCTTTATCAAACATATAATGAATTCTCCTTAGACATCAGTATAACGTTTTTATTATCTGTTTTGTCTGTCTTCGAAAAAGTAGGAACAAGCAAATTTTTCATTTATTTACTTGAAATATAACATATGTTTTACCTTTCAAGTCTTAACGAGGCAAAAAATAATCTGGACATTGCGTGTCAAGATACATAATTTAATAACTTTATACATTGTTTTGTACTGAGATTTTCAAATATTTATCTATTAAATGCTGGAAAATTGTTGGATGTTTCGTTATATTCAACTATTTGTCACGTGAATAATGAAAACAAGCCACGGTGCATACTATTTGCAACCATGTGCAATCTCGAGCTGTCGATATATTCATTCTACATACGGAAATAGTATGGAACAAATGAAATTGAAATATTGATAGGAACAAAATTGAAGTGTTTAAAATTAATAAATTAAATAACTGGTGTAGACACAATTATGTTCTCGCTTCATTATAACCATACATTTTTGTGTTTTGCCTGTCACTACTTTGTCCGAAGCATTTTGCCCTAAGACTTTTAATATTATTATAATTTTGGAACATTCTGTGTATGCAAGGCCTTAATGTTAATTTGTATGAACTTGGTACCGATAGTTTGTTTCCAAATCTCGTTCTGACAATCGGGCAATCAATCACAAAGTTTCCATTCGGCAACTTAAGTTTTGTCAAATTGAATTGAATTCGAAATTTCTCCCGACATCTTCGCCTGTATTCATCGGCCTCAAAAGTGTTTTGACACTGGATTACTTCGACGGAAATTATATTCTCAATACAAATTATGTGATTCGGAATAAATTTGTCTATTTTACCAAATTGCGTGGGGCTGTTTTATTTGAATGGCGTAGAAACGGTTGAATAAATAATACTGTAAAGGTTTTCCTGAGACATGATGTTACATACAATTTAACGTACTTTTGATAAGAAAATAATAATATATAGAATATATTTTATGTACAATTAAATATCTAATGATGATTCGATTACAATAATTATTTTAATGTAGTTTTATAACATAATAGATAAGTTAAATAATAACATAGTTTGATTGTGAATTAGAAGCAATTAATATAATATTTGGCTTACTTTTACCCTTCAACATAACACTTTCTTCTTCTCTATATTATATTATGTCTTACGTGAACTTTTCAATAAACGTCTTCACTTTACTTCATTTGTTTCTTCATCTTTCTACACCAATCACTATCCTCCAGCACTCTTAAGTCTTGTGACACCTTATCCATTCTGCCATGTCGCAATCTTCCGATGCTTGACTTCGTCGTGCCTCAGGTAAATTTTTCTCCTTTGCTTTACTTGCTAACATAATACACTTGTCGAAATATGCATATTGATACATTTATTTTTAGTTAACTTGAAAAATATTTTTAATTGAACAAAACGTTTTGTCGATTTAGACGCTGATGGTTTAGTAAAAAATATTATTAATAATACTTAAGTCAACTGTAAAGTTGCCAACATCCGTGTGATCTACATATAATAGATAAAATCATAACCTATTTATTATATTCCAATATTAAGGCGACATATATTGATATTTAAAAGTCATATAAGGCTTTTTTTATCATCCATACATACATATATTTAAATAAAATATTAACATTATTCAAACTGCAAAACTGTTTAATTTGTAAACAAATATAGATTATTTTTTCACGAGAGCCGCCACTAGTTAGTGTCTTTCTTAGTCTACGTTAAGATGTACAAAAATTATGTATCCCAGAAAATATCCTCCAACTTTTAGATTCACCAGCCTCGTACCATTACCCTTGTATATCTCGTAACTGCTATATCAACTACCCCCATCTCCTTTATTATTCGTACCAAACCTTAGCCCCTTTATAATTCTACCCCATTCTCTTCTTGGTTAGAGTACAGCAGTAGAGCGGCAGTTATATTACAGCCAAATACAACTATCGGCGTGTTATGAACATATTACATCACTCGATACAAAAAAGAGAACGTATATTAATAATTCCTATTATATAGTTTAGCAATAGTAACATTTAATCAATGCTTTCAACTAACGATTTGATTACATTGAATATATAAATCTTAATATATATTTTTTAAGATAAATTATAATTTATTCATATCCTTCAACACACTTGTTTCGAATCACTGAATAGCAAGTATTCGGTTTGAAACATGGGCTTCATATTATTGGGAAAATGTAGGCTGTCTTAATCAATATACAGTGATTGAAAATCTTTCAGTTGCTTAAAATATTTTCTTATTTTACATAATTAATATCTGCATATTATAAAGGAGACATTCTTTCTCTCGCTTGAAGACAAAGAAAATATTAATTTAATTTATTATTTAATAGCAACATTTCCAATCAGTATTTTGTCTTTCGATTCTGAGATATTTTTTTAGCCCTCACTTTTTGCCAAGCATATCATTATTCTACAGATTAGTATAGCAAACCACGCCCTTTATGTGTATTTATGTAAAACAGGGAGAGGCTCGAGAAGTATTAAGTAAATATAACATATTATATCATCGTTTCTAATATTATATTCGTTGTTCCAAAATAACAACGTATCCTTCTTTTGCGGCGATTTTCTGCATGCCATTCAATCGAAAACTACCTAAATCCAATCCATTATTTTACTCTCTACACCAGATTAAAACAAATTCCAAAAAATAAAGCAGAAACATAAGATTAAGAGGAAAAAACTGTGTAATTTAATGTAAATAGTGTGTTAATAGATTCAGTGACTCATTTTTTTATTAGATTTAGAATTGGATTTCGAAACATTTCAACGTATTTCACATTATTTATTAGACGATTATCACAAACTTGTTTCGTGAAGCTGGTCAGAATTTTTCAATTAAAATATAAATAAAAATAATTTTGACTTTTTTTCTATACTACTGATACGTTGTTAAGTCAAAACAGCGCCGTTTTGAAACCTTTACAATGAAGTGTTAACTTTACAGTCTTCACAATCTTCTTTACAATATCAAAGAATCATTAAGAATACTTAAATTGTTACAGATTTACAATAAATTAAACACAATTTTACAATAAAAGAAAAATAAAACTGTCTGAATTGAGATTCGAGCCGGTGATTATCGCAAACAAAACCAACTAAGACCGCTCGGCCACAGGCAAAAAAGAAACATCTTGTTGTTACGTAATTGTGCTGTGCATATTAATGAAAATTTACCGCCACTGGCTCAGATTTTAGTCTCTATTTCTCTCTACACATCCTTGAATGCATTTGCTAGCTGTGTACAATATGCCCCTACCCTTCCCTACCCTACTTTCCGATTTTAAGCGTCAAAAACGATGGCATCTAATTTTTGACGCAGAAATCATAATCCGCCATTTTATGGGCTTTCGGTTGGGATCGCGTATTGCTATACTTCTGTTATATAAATAAAACACAAAAAAAATCTTTCTTAACACAAAAAAAGTATCGTAATAATCGATTACTAAAATAAATAATATATTTTCAGGATTTAATTTGTATTTCAAATTCAAATGTTGTTTATTTTGTGTTTACATTTAAAAAATAAAATATGATTTGTATAGCATGCTTTTACTACGAAAGTATATTTTTGTCAGTTGTTACTGCTCGTGATGGGCAAAACCAGCCTTGATCTTTACAAATAAATGTAGAACTAGATCTAAACATTGTTTTATTTTTATAGTATAAGTATTGACAGTTAAGATAAAAAAAATAATATTGATGAAATTAAAAACATATTGCTTAATTCTAATACACCCATAATACAACTTAGCCAAAAACTTTGGTAACTTAGTACATACATAAGTATATGCTAATGAAATAAATTAAATGTTTCTTAAAATATATCCAATTTTAATATATACATACATGTATTTTGCCATACGTGGATTTGAAGAAAAAATATTTGATTTTAACAAACGTACATTAAACTAAATCTATGTTAGATTTTCCGATTACATAACCATTTTTTTACTCTTCTATGTAGTAAAATATCAATAAAAGAGTCAGTTTTTTTTTTAAAAAAAAAGCTTGTTATTGCAAGGAGACGTTTGTTTATCGCCGGAAGTCGTCGCTAATGTAGCTTTAAACGCTCGCACGAAATCATAATTTAGCAAAATATTCCTGAGGAAAAAAATACTCCAGCAGGTGAATTACTCCAAAGCTGTGCTTTTCGGAATATTTGAGAAAATATTGTTATGGTATATGTACAACTTCAAAATGTTTATATATCGAAAATTTACGCCATCGTTGTTTTGAATTTTGACCTGCTCTTAAAGCTATCCTTTTATAAAGCTTTGCTTTTCGCTTTTGCTAAATTCAGAGTGATATTTAGAAACCTACGTTATTGAGAACTCTGTTTATACTAATATAATTCTAAGAAGTGGATGTTTCTTGGATAATCGATTGATCTTAGTATTTTAGGAGAAA
Source organism: Himalopsyche tibetana (assembly GCA_030503985.1). Taxonomy (NCBI): domain Eukaryota; kingdom Metazoa; phylum Arthropoda; class Insecta; order Trichoptera; family Rhyacophilidae; genus Himalopsyche; species Himalopsyche tibetana. The sequence continues at coordinate 35,153,571 of JAPJYX010000002.1, read as the reverse complement.
ATGGTGATTTATTTGATATTTAATCTGTATTTCATGGTATTTTAACTTGAACACTTGAAAGAAAAAATAAATGTCATTAATTATATGTATATTACAAACCACATCAAATTATTACTTCACATTGAAAAATGAATTCAGATATTTGTTACCTGTTGTTATTGATCTTTTGTCAATCTTTTATTAATTAAAAATTAAAGAAATAAACTGGTGAAATGCATAATAAATTTCAATTTTACATTAATTGATTTATACGCTCGCTGTGGTCTAGTTAGATAGAGCTTGTTTTATTGACCGGGCGGGTCTGGGTTCGACTACCGGTGAGGTCCATGATTTTTATTTCCCAATTTAAATTTAAGACTTTAGATGTGGGTGTTTGTGATGTAAATTCTCATAGAGTATTTGTCGTATGCTATTTCAAATTGAAAATATTTGGGGCATTGATATTAGCTGTAATGCCAACTTTATTTTTAATTATAAAAAAATGTATACTTATGTTAAAATTCTTTTTCTTTCAGGTAAGCACTTAACACCATTTATAATGACCAACAACAGAACAACCAACATACTACTTGATTGGAAATTCACGTAAGTCATTTTTGAATCCATATTTGAATCTAAAATATAGAATTCGAGCGTAAGTATTGATATAACAAAATTTTCTTTCAATACGTTTTTCATTCGTGTAATGATTATGAATAAAAGATACACGCAGATCAAATGGAATACAAATTACTACTTAAGAAATCAACGGCAAGTCGGTGATAAAAATAAATTACTTTATCCACAAAACCTCAATTATGAAATAAAACTAAGATACTATCATCATAACAATGACTCTGAAAGAAAATTTAAAATGAACTTTGCTCAACTTAGAGCAGGCTTGAACAAAAAAGCTCGCGCCGCATAAAAGGCGTAAATAAGCACGAAACAGAGAATCAGTTACGCCCTCTGGTCTCTCAAGAAAAGTGTCTCTGAAAGCTAAAAAAAGCTCAACTTGAAAAAAGCTGCGTAAGAAGATTTGATAAAAGTAAATTTTGTTTCACAACATTTTCCACGCGGGTAAGTGAACGTGCTTCGTTGTCTTTTTCTAGTTTAAAAAATGATTACCCTTTTTGCCACTTCACTTAAAACTGAAAGCTATTGAGATATCAGCGCGACAATAATGTCCTATGTAGTTTTACACATATACAAATCGACATGATACCGAAGGAAAAAGTAATTTAGAATTCGACGTACATTATACGAAAGTTTTTTTTTATCGTCAATGTCACTACCATTTTTATTGTGATGATAAATTTATCTTGGATAATAGATAGATATGTGGTAAAAGCTAATATCTAATTACTCTACGAGCTTTTTCTTGGATAAAGATATTTTATAAAATATAGGTTTAGTTTCACTTATTAATATAAAAAATAAACATTGTCAGGAACACGTATCGAAGAAAACCAGAGATTTTTTTTTATATACTTCTTTTGTTAGTTGGGTGAAACTAATGTGAGAAAAATATTTTTCAACATTACATTATAATATATTGTATAAATTACACACAACATCACGTTACTCTATGTTTTTTATGTACCGAAATCATTTATCCTTTTTAGGGTGGGTGTTCACTGTCAATACTTGGTGGAAAGGCATTATCCTAATTAAAACACTGATTTTCTTAATGAAAGCAATATTTTAATTAAAAAACTGTTCAGTTGACAATGCTCGCCATGAGCGAAACCGGTTCTCACCTTTTTAAATAAAGTACAAATGAATATTGTGTTCACTTTTTAGGTGTTCACTGTCAATACTTGGTGGAATGGCATTATAATAAAAATAAAACATTTTTAGTACTTTTTCCACATAAAATTTATTAGATCAGGACCGGTTTCGCTCATGATGAGCATTGTCAACTGATAAGAAAAACAATAAAACAGTGATATTTATACAAAAGTTAAGTGATAAAAACAAGGTATGACAAACAATTGGTATTACAACCTAGCGAAAGAATTGAAGCAAAATACAAGGAAAATAAACTATAAATAAAAAGTTGAAGACCACTTAGCAATGAAAACTATTACAACAAAAACCAATTAGGTATGAATTATCATTAACAAAGTAAAAACCAACAATTAGCGTATATAATAAATAAATCTTAATGTCTGTCAACCAAATTGAGTTTGGAAAATCCAGTAGAGTTCAATCCTTGTGTTGTTTCTTTATATGATACATCTCCAACAAATATTGACAGTGAACACCCTAAAAGTGATATATGTATAACATCGTTTGGTAAAGTGGTATACACCTTGGTAAAAAAGGGAAATTTACCAATCAATATGATAATAATGATAAATAAAGACATTCTATAGTAATTTATGTAAAAAATTAGGCCTTGTATAAAAAACGAAAAATGTACGTTGTCAAATAGGTTTTTTTTCGGTTAACTCACTACACTTACAAATATCAATCATTTCCACAGGTAAGTTAGTTATATTTGTTTGGAATAGGTGAACGCATCAAATTAACAATTAAAATCAGCACAACAACACTATTTTGATAGGCAAGCTTTACTGTCGTTAGTTGTTGATTTGTTCTTAGTGAAAGTATTGTATAGTTGTTACACGCCACAAATTTTGATTGTTTTTGATTCGGGTAAACAGATTATTCGTAACGAAATGATTAGTACAATATAAACTTAAGAAACGATGGTTTGCAAACATCTCGATAAGTATATTTTATGCATACAATTAGTTAAGTTTATCTGAATGTTTGCTATATTGTTCTTCAAAGAGCGAATATTCAATGGTTTTTTTTGACCAAATCAAGTCATTAGTAGTCCCAAATAAGAGTATCTTAATCTTCAGTAAATTTATAACGATATTAGTAAAATCGTTGTTTCGGTAAATACCATTGTCAAAACTATCTCATTCTTAGGGATACGAAAATAGTTTATTACTTTGATTATTTTACTTTAATATGACGGAGTTTTAAGTAAATTCAATCTGTAGAAGTATTTTATTTCTTACTATATTCCTTTCTAATGTGGAACATGAATATAGTTGGGGGTTTTCAATACTAGCCATTTTATCGGTAGAATGAAAGAGCCGTGAAAAAACTAGTTATAAACTAATCGAAAAAAAAATGAATTCATAGTCAAATAGATTGGATGTGAAACTTTATCCTCCCTTTTTACCACTTATTTTCATATCGACTGTGGAAAGGAGCAAGGACTTAACCCTCAATTTTCCAAAACAGCTTTTTTTCGATAATCACAATGTATACAACTTGACACACATTCTATCAAAAGAATGGAAGCTGAAAATGCCGAATAAGTATCTAAATTTAGCTTTTAAGTTTAAAAAGATGACCTTGTAAAAAATTAAAACCAAGAAAAAACACTAAAATAAAGGTTTTTCCGAGACAATTACTTTAATGAATATTAGGTTATGTCAATTAAACACCAGTTTAGAAGTATCCGTGCACTTCGAGGTTGTGTATAATTCATAATTTGCATATGTCACAAAATCATCAAAACACGTTTTTAGCGCCTCCTGTAATATTTGATATGTGTGGGTTACGTCCTTTTTGCTTTCCACAGTCGATATGTTTTTAAAATTGCACAGTCTAATGCAATGTTACTTAATTCATCTTTGTTCACTTAATATTCTTTTACGTGGGTTTCTAGTAGGACTATATGCATGGGACGTATCGTTCTTGTGTATAAAGAGGATTTGATGTAATCTGTTTTTAATAAAAACTCTCCCAATTCAAGGTTTACTTTGATGTTTTATCGGTCAATATTAAAACAATACTTATTCAATCACGTATAATGGACTCAATTATACTTTAAATTATAAGCGACGTTGCGTGCTGCGCTACTGAAAAATAGTTAACAATTTCATTCGAAGAATGCAATTTTATTTAAGTAAAATCTACGAATAAAGGTTTCCATTCCTCTACCCAGTAAAACCCTCTAACTTATTATTCGTAAGCCCCTCGATGTTTTCCAATAACCCTTCAATGCAAAATAATACGTTGTGATCCGTGAAATTGCACACCAACCGCACAGTGTTTTTGCATTTATGAGAAGCGGTACGTGCACAATTTTAATTCGAATAACAAAAGGTTTCGAAGCGGCGTAAAGGGTTATTTTATGAGAAGCTGATACTGATTTATTGGAGCTATTTTTTATGACCCAGAAAACGTAAATGAATAATGCAATGTGACAGGAATGATTGGTAGGGAAATCTGTACTTCCTCAGGTTGATACTCGTTTTTTGTTTAGTCTCTCAACCTATCTTTCTCGCGGTAGCAGCAGAAAAGGGCTCGTTGTATAAGTCGAATATTACTATACCCAATTCTAAGGACACAGTGGCTGTCGGTAGATTTTAACATCAACAACAAGGAAGCTGTTAGACACAAATTCATAGACGATTGAAAAATCAATTTCTTGAATAATTTTAAGTATAATAAATAGTACTGGAACCGTATGAGGAAAGCGACCTAAAGTTTTGACCACTCAGTTAATTGATTGGTAACACACAATATTACTAAACTTTTGCGTTCCAGGCATACTATGAAGTTTGAAGTACTAACTGTTATAATTCCAACGATTGTTTTCTATTCAGATTATTGAAGAGTTGCCACAAAAAATATAAATAAAATAAAATATGAAATTTGTCAAGGCATTTTAGTTTTCCGTAAGTTGAGTTTTTAAATATGACATCGGAGTATATTCTACAGAAAAGAATTCTCAAGACAGTTGCTAAGATTTTCATATACACTTGAATGGTATAGTTGAAAGTTATAGTTGTAAGCTAGTCGGTTTTATGTTTTCACAGTTGTGAAGATTTGTGGAAATTTGATTACACATTCCAAGTATGAAAAACAATGATCTTTTGTACTTATATAGAATTTATCTGAGAATTCAAAATGTCAAATTTTAATGAAAAATATGAACTAAAAATAGTAATAACGCCCTATGAAAAGTTTTCTTCTCATGGATTTGTTTTCAGAAAAAAATACTGAACGTGGTACAATTTATGTCATGAACCCGGAAGTTTTATACTAAAAATATCGTTATTACGTCTCATTGGTCTATCTTTTATGATCGAGATTATTTTTTATTTTTTTTGCATTTTTTCAATTTAAGTTTATACGAGCATCAAAAACCGATAAATTGAGAATCGTCAAAAATGCTTTAAGGTTACTTATCTCAGCCACTGTACGTATTAGAGGTTGTTCAAAATATTTTTCGAAAAAATTAAACGGCAAATCTTACCATGTCCGCTTAGAAATCCCGATTTTTTTTACCATCGACAATAAGTTTTCACTTGACTTCGTCACTTTTTTGTTGCCTGTTACGTAAATATTAATTCCATCTATAATCCTATTAATTTTTACATCACATAAAATCAGTGAACACCACAAATGTTATCCAATTTAATAATATTTTCTCTAATTTGGACTGTAACAACTAAATCAAATATTGTTTTACGATTTGACATTTAAAGAGGGTTGTTAAATATTCATACTAAATGCTTTTTCGTTTTTTTTTTATTACGTTAAGGTTATTTAAAACTTGTATATTTAGCTATGTATACAAAGCGGCACTTCAGTATCTTCCCCTTCCAAAAACCGTGATCTTTAAAACCTACACAAAAGGGGGGAAAATACCTCAAGTGAAAATTAAGTCTTTGACAAAACATAAAGCATTTTCTTCGTTCAGTAAAAACCACCCTACTTTTTTTATAATTTTTTTTCTTAAGCACACCTCCTTTCCACCCCCACAGGCTTCATTTGTCGTTTCTCAAAATGCAATTTCGCTCAATTATGCCCTGACTCTTCACAAGTGAATAAAGAATCATCCCTTCTTAATATATTATAATATCTTTTCAAAGAATTTTCAACGAGCGTGGAAAAACTCATTACAGAAATACTCTGCCGTTAAATTTAATAAAAGGCGGTTTTAAAATATGGCGAGTTTTTTTGTCATATAATGTAAACGTACCTTTATGACATTTTTCGGCAAAACAGGACACATTCACTTATCCTGGAGATTATTTTTCAAGGGCTTTATTTGTTTATATAATCCACAATAAACTCTTTTCTCATTTTAACAAAATATCCCTCGTAAATAAACATAAATGCTATTTGATCATGTGATTTTCAAAATTTTATAATTGTATCAGAAGAATTGAACATGTTTATTTTTTTTTATATTTATTATTTTTAAGTGTAATTTGTATCATTATTTAATATATTAAAGGTAACTCTTACTTTATATATAGTTCTGTTTTTACATAAAAATAAGAAAATAAAAAGCAGTAGGGGTTTTTGTAAAGTAAAAAATCTTTTATTAATCGAGAGTTCTTCTTCTTACAGTATTAAATACCATATCGACTTTGGAAAAGACAAACGACGTAACCCACACATTTTACAAGAGGCGCTAAAAACGTGTATTGATGATTTTGTGACATATACAAATTATGAATTATACACAACCTTGAAGTGCACGGAGACTACTTAACTGGTGTTTAATTGACATAACCTAATATGAATTGAAGAAACCTTTATTTCAGTGTTTATTCTTGGTGTTAATTTTTTACTAGGTCATTTTTTTCACACTTAAACGCTAAATTTAGATAATAACTCGGCATTTTAAGCTTCCATCCTTTTGATAGAATGTGTGTCAAGTTGTATACATTGTGATTGTGAAAAAAAGCTGGAAAATTGAGGGTTATGTCTTTTTTCTTTTCCACAGTCTATATATAATCAGTACAGTGGAGTGTGTTTCGCTGTAATAAACTTTACATTTCCAATTCGTTTCTTCATATATATCTTAAATCGTTTGACGTGAGTGTTCGGCGTGTAGGTTTTACAGTCTCCACATTGGTATATATATTTTATAACATCATAATCGCGTAAAATATTTATATACGAATTATGTCAATATTTCTTTTTGATTTATGTTTCGGTGAAAGTGTCGGCAGCCGCGTCTCTGCAAATAAATCTTTTCGCCGCATTAAAGTCGGCCAAACTTTTTTTTATATTTCTCCTTACGGTATGACAGATTAATAACGTACATTATCGATGATGTGCATTGAAAATTCTCGAATCCGTATAATAAACGACATAGCGCCTTGCACGATACATGTACCGAGTTTTTCTCTTTATTTTATTTTTTATAAACGGCTAAAAGATTTACCTTTTTTTTAGAACAAAGTCTTATCTATAAAAGCAGAAGTTTTACTTTTAAAGAATAACTTTTATGTAGTAGTTATTTCACGAATGATTAAGTCAAGCACTTAATCTTGACTACTATGTAAGTGAAATAGATCATATGGCAACCGTTGCTCAGCGTTAAAATCTCTGCTCAATGATCAGAATGTTCCAGGCCAATCTCATGGTTATGTTTTTGGAGATTTCAAAATTAAACATTACTGAGCATCCGATTTAATCCCATTTAGGTATCTTTATGGCGCACACAAGTTTATGTTAACATATTTTAATAAAAGTTAATACTTTTTCATAATATATTTACATTTCAAAAATAAGCAACCTTTTCAAAAGACTAACTATAAATTCCCCACCATATCTTCAAATCTGGCACGTTCTGCTCGATACGCAGAGCTTTGCAGAATTATATGGCTTAGACCAGTGGTCGGCAACCTACTACCCGTGGGTAATTGAATTATCCACAACAACATATTGAGTTACCCGTCAAGAAACGTTAAGTCAGTTACATGTTCGTCAAATATTGAAAAATACATACATATATATATGTTTTATTTTATTAATAGAAAATAATGTTTCGTACTTTTACCCACTAACCAAATATGTTTTTCAATTTTATTTTTTTTACCCTCTCTCTAAGTCTCTCAAAAGGTTACTGACCACTGGCTTAGACATTTCTATACATACTATCGTTTTTTATGGAATTCACATATTTAATATTCATGTGTGCGCATAAAAGTTATGAACATATAAAATTTTATGTACAAAATCGACGATATTGAATAACTTTTTTAAAAATATTTGATTTAAAATTTTTTTAAAAAACAAAATTATTTTCCAAACCATTATGTTCAGCGAATTCGTTGTTATTAAAAAAGGTGGAACAATGGCTGTTGAAAGCTATCAAGGATACAACTTCTTGAAGATAAATTTACAAAATAGCGATATTTCATTTTCTCTTTTCTAATCTAACAAAAATGTTTCGTTATATTTCTTTTTAATATTTTATAGTTAAAATACACGTATTACGTCTTTCAATAAAATATATTACCCATCATGGCGGCCTTTCTCTCACCCCCATTCGTCAAAAAAATAAATCATCAATTTTTTTTCACACACAGTTCCCGCAAAACGTGGGCGTCTATTTTCTAAAGTGTTTTTATTATTACGGCAATATTTTTTAATTTAATTAGCCGACGTAAATAAGTGTTTAAAGGAAAACTGTAAGACTAAGAGAATATTTTATTTAAGCCTTAATTTTAAATTAGATGTATCTATATTGTGTTGGATAAGTTGGTAATTGGTTCTTACTTAGATGTTGGTCAGTTTTTTTTTCGATAAACTTTTTCTTCTTTTGAATCATCGAAGATAAAATCTCATCATAATTTTTTCCATGCTGATCCTTTGACACTATCCAAAGAGGATGAATTTTACCACTCAGTAACAGTCCTAGTAAATAACGCAATTGACAAACTCTTTTTCATTAATTTCCGTTTAAATGTCGCGTAATGAAATCATCAAAAAAAAATACTTCTTTTTTACTTATTCCACGTTTATTCAACAGGATCAGGACCGTTTTTACCCATCACGAGCATTAGCAAAACTGGATCTGATCATTTTAAATAAATGTGAAATTAGTGTTTGATTTTTTGAATATATTGTCTTTCCACCAAGTATTGGTACTGAACACTTAAAAGCGAGATAAGTAATCATCTGTGGAAAAAATTCCTTTCAGTTTGGTTTTTGGATCTGCAATATCATTCATACCCCGAGCTCATACCAAGAAGCTTTTATAAATATCTATAATGTTCTTTGAAACCCTGGCCAAATAATCCAATTACAGTTTTATCTCAGTTACAAAGGCAATTTTATTCACTGCATATTATAATATTATGATTTAACATTTTCCGCGCTATCGTGGTTCCGTTTTGAAACTTAACACATCGAGATATGAAGGCCTCGCACGAGCGGCCTTTGGAATGTTTTGATTTATATATTTTTATCTAGAGGCGTTCCATTTCAGTCCAGTGCCCCCTGGAAGAGCGCTTTGTCTCGACCACAGAATAACGCTGGAACGGGGAGTCAAGGGTTGAACGAGCCAGGACAAATGTCACATATTTATCGGGTTATCTCGAAAATAAGACAATGTTTTTTGCAACTCATTGTGCTTATTTATCAATATTGACTATTTTTCATGCTATGCATTCTTACAAACAAGCCATATTATATCTTTTATTTTTCTTACTCATTTTAGTATACCTATCTATTTTCATATATTTCAGTTAATTTCACGTTTTCAACACCAGGTATTTTTCCTGATCACTTCTCATTTTGTTTTTCAGTTATCTTAATATATCAAATAGTGGTATGCACATGAAACGTAGAACATCAGAGATCAGCCATTGTTTTTAGCCTTGTAATTTCACGACAGAAATGCGAAAATACCGTCATTAATAATTGAGAAAAACTATATTAAATCAGTCATGTATACTTGTAAAGTTGTTTAATTTCATTACCTTAAGTAACATTAAGTAATTAACAACTTAACATTAAGTAATATAATCCCAAATTGTTTTTGTATAATATCTTCAGAATCGTACTCACGTTTTAAGGTTTTAAGGTGCTATGCTATGTTTTTTAATTTGCACTTTTCATCTGATGATTTGTATTTGTAAGATTTAGAAAAAAGGCTACATATGTCGATTAATACTTTTTTGTAATAGTAATTAAAAGAGTCGTTTCATCTTATTTTGAAGAAAATTCAAGGAAACTGTTTGCTTATACTTCGTATAACACTGCTTTTTATCGTTAGGTTATATTGAATATCTATAAACCTAAGATCGCGTTATATAAACATTTTTAGAAGCTTGAGCTTTTTTTTTATTTTGTATGACGGTATTTCCACAATTAAAGCTTATTTATTATCGAACACATATTAAAAATGCTGACGACATCGTCGGGTAAAGTGTTGGGGCATTAAATATTCATGGTCTATTGATTTTTTATCTACCCTTCGAAATCACGTCCGCAGAATTTATTCCAATCATTACTTTGAATCGTTCATTTGGCGTAACCTTCGTGTGTGAATTTTTTATTTAACCTTTGTACGTTTAGCGAACTTTAAGACATGCACGTCACTGGGAACAACTTCCGCATGATCCTTGTATTTCTATTATAATAGAAGCTATTTATTTATTCTTATTACTTAATTTAGCTTTAATATACACTTTCAATAGATTTAAAAAAATCCTTTTTTATTTTCACTATCAGTGACGTACCTATTAAAGATTCTAAAGTCTTGGGGTTTTCAAAGTCCCGGGACATCCCGGGACTCAAGACTTTTATTTCCCCTTCGATAAAAATATAATGTTATTTAAATTAAATATTTGCATGCATGTATGTATGTATTTATTTACAACATACACTCAGCGCCTTTTACATTTACGCCTAGTAAAAATCGCATTTTTTTAATACAATGTTTAATAACTATTATTTTTCTTATGTAATGGATATGTGCAATGCTTACGGCTAATTTTTACTAAGAAGGGGTGATAACGGTACATGTAATGAAAACATATCAATGAAGCCGCCGTCAGGAGTAAATTTATGACCCTAACTTCAAAATACAGCTTTTAGATCTTTTTGTCCTAGTGAAACATTGGTACCTTTGTGAAATAGTGAAAAAAATGTACATAAAATAATATCAGGTATTAAAATTTAATTTTAATATTTTGTAATTTTCTTTTGCTACAGTTATATAAAAATATATATACATAGTATTTGAAACTTCTACGAAGTTATAAACCCCAAGCATCTGTTTTTCTATCAGATCCGTTTTACATATGTATACTTAATTTTGTTAAAGCCCCGGGTAAGTGTCACGTCCCGATAATATCATGCCCGTTTTTCTTGTGGCTCTCCTATTATATTTGCTTTCATTCAATGCACATCAGTTCTTTTGAGGGTTTCTTAACCACAAGAATTGTTTTTTTTTTCAAAATTAAAATGTACATGTTATTATCACATTATAAATCACAGTCACAATTCCCGGGACATTTTCAAAAAAGTCCCGGGACGTCTCGACAGAGAATCCCTAGTACCTATGTATTTATGAATATTGAGGATACGATTTAACTAGAAAAAACAGCACATTTAGCACTAAAGACTCATTTTCTCAAATTAAATTCAATATTTTACAAAACAATTCTGTGAAACTCATCTTGTTGGAAAATTTCTCATATTTGTAAATAAACAAAGAGCTTTTTTTATATTTCTTCTGAATTTGGATTTTGTGTTCGTTGTGTCCATTTCCAGTGATTTTTTCCTGTATAATCAACACAACTCGATGATATTTGTTTTTTTAATGTTATTTGTATTGTGTACGATTTTTCGTGTCCTGTTATTACATTCAAAGGAAATTCAAAATACGACCTACGTATTGATGAAAGCTTCCAACTCCGCTATGGATATCCGGCCTTGCATAATTAATACTGTTACAATCTTTTTCCGGAGAAAAAGTATTCACAAAAAAAAACTAACTTTGTTCTACACTTTACATCGACGAAATTATTCAGCATTCGAAAAAACAATACCTTTTCATGGATAGGTAAATGTCCTCGCATCTTCCTACTAAGGATCTGCTGCGATAAATTTTCAATGATTACGTAAAATACAATCTAAAAGGCTTACACGTGTTTGGTATTTTTCTATTTTTTAGTAGATTTTATGCGTACTTAATTTCTTGTTTAGTTATAGATGCCATAATTTTGACAAGTCTTGAAATATAATATCTCGATTGCTTCTTTATTGCTTAATAATATTTACGAAAATGACATACTCTTGTACTAATTCCACATTTATTTTATACAGTAAGGACTGGTTTAGCCCTAGACAAGCATTTTTAACAGTGGTATTTATCATATGTCAGCGCAACAGTTAGCGCTGTTCTTCAATGTATGATCTCACGAGTTCGAGTCTCAGTGTGAACACCATTTTTCAAATTCTGTTTGAAGGCATGGGTGTTTGTGATGTCTACACATTCCCTCCCACCTTTTCGATTTGTTAATAACACGGCGTAGTGAGAGCGATTATTTAACTACTAATCCTATCCTAACCTTATATATTTACTACCCTCTTTGAAACTTAAAGGTTGAAGGACTGGGTAACAATTCTCATATAAAACAAATCTGCTGATATAACTTCACGCTCCACATTGACAAAATAATATTAAAAATATTTTGAAATTGTGAAATTTATTCAAAAAAGAGTATTATTTTTTTAATCGTAAATTTACCCTTACGCTTGTCTAGCAAAAACCCATGAAATAACAATGACCGGTGCTTAAGAGCCAATTGTGATTTAAGCATGACCTAAATCATGAAACCTAAAAGTTGATATCATCGATTTGCACATGTTCGTAATTTTAATTAACTTGCGTTGGTATTGATTATCGCAATGCATGGAGCTTTGACGTTTGTGGTTTTGTCAGATACCTCCATCCAAACAGACATATTCGTTCACTGTAATTTCCTGCTTACGCGGTTTTATTAAAACAGACAGTCACCAGGGTTAGTTAATTCGTCCAATGTACATAATCGTAGCCAATAAAGTGTGAAACTCAGTATTTTGCCAGTTGAACTTACTGACTAAAGGCTTAAATCGATCCATGGCAATAGAACCCTCAAAATAATTACACTTACACGTAGAATATGTAATAATAAATAAATTTAATCCTTGAAAGATTAATATTTGAAAAAAAAACAATATATTGCTTGTACGAAATCAGTATGCTGTCTCGATTTTCGAGCTATAAAATCTTGATAGGGGTTCAAAATTGCTTTTTAAATATGCATTTCCTGTCGCAATATCAACGCATTTTTTACGACAGAAAAAAACACACTTATTTTTAAACAGGGTTTCTCGTCTAATATACGTTTAGTACAGTGTCATATCTAGTTGATTAGGTTTATTCAAATTTGATAGCCAAAGTGTATTTTGTGACGTATTGTTATTGCAATTATATTTAAATTATGATGTTACCTTTTTTCTGTGTATAATCATGACTATCTAAAACATTTATACTTCGCGAGCTTCATTTTTGTATTTTTTAATATCCCAAATTAATTATTCGTTGATTCACTGCTTGGTGGACAACTGGAAAGGCATTATAATTTAAAAAATAAAACACTCATTTGTACTTATTCCAGTTCTACATGATAAAAGGAATGACTACAATAATGGGTGCTTTATTTTTTGAATATTCGCTGGTTACTTTTAAGGTGTTCACTATCAAATACTAAGTGAAAAAATATTATAATAAAAATAAAAAAAAATCGTTTGTACTTCTTCCACTTTTGTTTAAAAATATATATAGATACTGAATAATCAATAATCGTATTAATAAAAACAATAATCCTTTGTACTTCATTCCACTTTATTTAATATGTCAGAACCGGTTTCGCTCATTGCGAGCATTGTCAACTGATAAGAAATATAATTTAACAATGCTATTTATACAAAATTGAAAAGTTATACACAACAGTTGGCATTGAAAAGAAATTGCCAATTACATTAAAGTGATTCTAAAATAACACAAAATTAAAATTTTCAACACATCTAACATATAATTAAAAAGTCATCCCAGATTCATAAATTCAGAATGCGATTACAAGTAATTACAAACATAATTAAAATTTGGGAAATTTTTGACAAAGTGATAAAATGCTACATTAATAAAGTGAATATGCTTAATGATATGAATATGCCCGGTCCCATTTACGGTCCTGACATATTAAATAAAGTGGAATTAAGTACAAAGGATTATTGTTTTTATTAATATAATGCCTTTCCACCAAGTATTGACAGTGAACACCCTAAAAGTAATCAATAATCGGTTGATAATTCTCGTCATGAGCGAAACCGGTCCTGATATTTTTAAATAAAAAGAGAACTCGTACGAATGAATATTATATTTTTTTTGGTTCGTTGGTTATATTTTGTGAAAATATAGTATATTTGTAAAGATTAGACACACTTTTGTTACAAGCCCAATTTTTCATCATTCGCACAAACTTTTGCCTTTTTTAATGATTATGAATTATTATTTACTCAAAAGCTGAAGCGCAAGAAATTGTTTAAAAAGAATTTTCTCTTTGATACTCATTTGGGAGAAATGCTTGTCGAGAGCGTTTCCACAAATCTATTTCCAATTTTGAAGCTCAAATCAGTTCCGAGGTATAAATTTAACAAATAAGAATTTTCTTTTTTAAGTCCGTATGATTTATTTAACTTTGTTTTGGAAAATTGAAGATGATTAAATTTTATGCGAAACAATTTAAACGAAAATTATGCAACGCGGGACGGCCAATTCGAATTTGTACAAACGTAAATTGCGTAACTAAAGTCTAACATTTCATGGTCGTGTATGAGCAATAAAACCCCATATTTACGGTATTGTAGATATTTACGCATACCCGCCCTCATCTTACCCTTACATTTTCAATTTGAATAAAGGGATGAACAACAATTCTAAGGCGATAAAAGAACTCTTTTCCATAGTGACGTCGCTTACTTTTTAGTAATCCACTTGAAACATCAGGAACGTTTTACATAACTACTTTGTTTTATACTCAAATACAGCTGGATGTAATAAGAAATTACACTAGAGATTTGCCGAATCACGCTTGTTTAAAATTAAATTAAATTACAGTATGTTCTCTTTCCAATTGCACATCATATTTGCGATGTCTAAAAGAATACTGATACTCTTTCAATCCTTATATATCATGAGGATAAATACCTCCATTAAAAAGCCATATTGTTGTTAATTTTCTAAAAACGGGTATCTCAATTTTTGTCATTGTGTCTTGTATGACTGACTTTGAGATTAATACTTGGTATGAGTGGCAGATCAAGAATTCGCTGGCTTGTTAAAGCTATCGATGTATTTCATATGTTTGACGGAAATATTTGAAAAATTGTTACTGGACGCTAAAGTCAACCCCGATTTGTCACACTAAGTAATTGTTTGATCTGAATTAATTCATAGCCATTGAATTATGTTAACTATAAAAAATTCTATAAGCATTCTTCGCCATAAATTAAATACAACATATGAAAAAGCGATATGGATAATTATAGTTAAACGCGTCAACAGAGGTTATTTATTGATCTTTAAACGACGAAAAGATGTAATGTAGAATTATGTAAATTATGTTTTGATATTGGTTTCCAATAAGTGTATTTCTCTACCGAGCACGTTTCAAAAAGTTTGTGTACAAATGTCTCAAGCACTATTTCGTGACAAAACAAAACAACGTATCTGAGAGCCACACATGTCTGGCCAATTATTACTGTGTGATTTAATACATTTGAATTGAAAATAAAATAGTTTTAGTAATTCCACAGTTTATTTATTAATATCAGAACCGGTTTTTCTCATCATCAGTATATTCAACTGTTCCTGATCGCAATATTTAGACTGTATAGTTAGTTCAAAGGTGTGTTTTATATTTTAATATATTGTCTTGTATTGTTGTTCTAAAATATTTTAAATTGAAAAGTTGTAATTAATTAACTAATTGTAAGTAAAAAAATAGTCAGTTAAGACACCAGAAACAATTGCTTTATATAGAAATGAGTAAACTCTTATAATATTTATTTATTTATCACTTTTAAGGTGTTCACTGTCAATACTTGGTGGAAAGGCATTATAATAATAAAAACACAATAATCCTTTGTATTTCTTATCAGTTGACAATGCTCGCAATGAGCGAAACCGGTCCTGACATAAAGTGGAATGAAGTACAAAGGATTATTGTGTTTTTATTAATTTATTTATCAGTTCTTAAAGGAGTATAGAGATGATTTTTTTTTTTTTTTTGGATATCAAATTTATGGAGCTTCAAGTACCAGGACGCGCTAACGTCAAGGTTCTTCTAGTCTCCTTCATCGATAAAGTGTTTGAAGAATTGTAAATTGCATCCCCTTACCATCGTTTGCAGACGAGATGATTAAATATGTTTATTAACACATGAAGCAATGCATATGAAATATGGATATTTAAATAAATAAAATAGCATTGTTTGAAAATTCTTTGCTGATATGAATTGAGAAGCTTGGGACGAAACACTCCCAAATCCAGTCTTGAGAAAAATAAATTATTTATATATTATTGGAGTACTGATTCTGAACTTCGCCAAAAAATCGTAGTTTCCTTGCAATTAAGAGTCAAAATGTTATCTTTTAATCAAAACTGTGTTTATAAGAAAAGTGTGTTTATCTGTGTGTTAAGGAAAAAATGAAATGATCATTTTTTTCTAATTAATATTTTCTTAATTGACTCTAAAACACATTGTTTCTAAGTAACTAAAATCAATCGAAACATTGGTGAGACGATGCAACATTGAATCACATTTTCATAATATATATTTGTGTAAAAAGTAAATATGTTGGAGTTACGTGGCTTTTTCAAAGCAATCTAAATGCGTTGCATGATGTGTAACAAACAGCTTTGTAGGATTCCGGGACACTGAAATTTCCCATAATCCGGACTGATTTCGCATCTCAGCGTGCAAATACGATTTTTCCCTTGTATATATGTGTAGCGTATATATTATATTATGGGTATTTGAATATTGAAACTGAGAACGGAAAAGGGACGCCATTTTATCCTTAAAAGCTTTGACGATTGTATTGTATCCACGGATTTCCTTTCATTGGATAATACGACAGTAATATATGATTGCGTTCAAATTGAAATCTGAATCAATTTATATTCAAAAGATTAGTGTTATATGTATATACAAACATGAATATGTATTAAATGTAAATTTCTTTTTTTCTATAATACGTAATAATAAATCGTCTGTGTTATCGTAAGAACTTTGTTCATTTGCTGTTTTAATTTTAATTCAACAATAATTTTATTTTGACGTTGTAAAATTTAAACATACATACAGTGCCTGTGTTATCATTTTTTTGCTTATTAGTACCTACCATTGGTTATATTCACTATCGTATGACGTCAAAGGTTCGGACGCAAGGGTTGTAGGCTGCGAACACTTAGGCAGGGTTGTTAATCCTCGACGTGACGCTACATCCTGCCGGAAGTCGGCCAGACACGTTATGGCGGAGTACGGAGTATTGCGCAAAGTGCATTGTCTTGTAGTGGGAAATCTGCGTACCAATTCTGTTTCCGCTATTTAATTGTTTTAGCTTAATCACTTGTTGACGTACGGAATTGGGCTTTTGGCTATCTTGGCACGTTCCGACATTTTTCTTCTTTCTAGACTCTAGACTACAATTGACCTTTAACTTAAATTATTAGTAATTAAATTATTAAGTAGCCGCCTGTGTGGTCGAGTGGTCAACGTCGTTGGCTACCGCTATGGAGGTCTCGGGCTCAAATCCCAGTACTTGCAATTTGATTTTTCAATCGATTTATGAATTTCTGTTAAAAGGCGTGGATGTTTGTGATGTCTTGAATTCCCCCCTACTACCCATCCTATCCTATGAACGGGAATATCGAGAGCGATTAGCTAACCACTAGTCATGTCCTAGCCCATTCTTTCTATTCCCTACTCTCTTTGGAAAAAGAGAGGTTGAGCAACTGAGTAACAAGTAGTTATCGTAGAAACACTTCTGTTGAGATAAACTCCATTAGGAGTCCAAATGCTCCACATTGGGGGCGGACATGGAAAAAAATGTAAAAAAAATAAATAATTGGTTTTATGATATTTAAAGTAACGAAAGATTAATCTCTTCAATTAAATGTACAGAAGAATAATGTAAGCCTCGTTCATAATGCTAAAAATATTAAATCTTATTTTGTTCATTGACACAAAATAAATATGAATGTAAATTTTTCTGATGAATTAATTAAACTCGCGAACAGTCAATAAATTGTATGGAATCATCGTAAATAAATACTCAAATATTATAACGAAAATTCGGGAGACGCTCGACAGTAAGGGGTGTATTTTTAGTGCTTTATTATCACAGCCTATATGTTAAGTAAATAACAATAATAATCCGCTTATCGTTGGCCCATCGTAAGTTAAGTTCAACTCGTTTTTATAGTTAACGAATATAATGCATTGGTGACTTCAAAAGATTAAAAAAATATATTCAACTCTTTATGATAATTTTGTTGTTTCTTATTCTACACAATCTTTAAAAACGGGACTTTAAAGTAATGGTGTGCCAAATAATAATGTTTTCGATCCTTATCCATTATTAAAAAATAGGTTGAACCATTGAAATCCATTCTAGTTATCTTAGAAAACACTTTTCTATCAGTTTGTTTGCTCCGTGTTTAAATTGATATTTTTTATTTAATAATTCCAAAACTAGATTAAGCTTATAACATAAAACAAAAACCAATATTCTCCACGAATCATTAGCTATTAAGTTTCATAGACGAGTTGAAATGAATAAATTTCATTGGATAATATAGGTTCAAATTGAATCATATATGCAGTTTCTTGGTAATATGTTCTTTGTTATGACTTCTCAATGTAGACATTTTCAATATACTACAGCCAATATAAACCCAAACGATATATATACATATACAATAGATATAACCACATACACACAGTAGCATCAACTGTTCCTTTGCATACATAGTAATGGTTATTTAGCTTAGTTGTTTCGGTCAGAATTGCACTTAGAGAATTGTTTGCTCTTTGGTCATTTCCTGTAAAGGTCTCTACGCTGAGTCTACGCCGCTCGCTACGTTGTAACGTGCAGTCCACGTTTCTGCTCTGAATAAATCAACGGGAACTTTATAATTGCACTGGCCAGTTTATATCTTTACGTTTTATATCAGTATTTCTCAAAACATGCGCTCAAATGTATGCTATAAAGTTACATTTATAACATATGTCCATACGTACATACACAAATCTGTTTTATCCTTTTGACAATGATTTATAGTATTGTTGCAGCAAAAAAAAAGTGTATTATCTCACTTTTTTTTACATTTACTTAAAATATATATTTGAACAAGATAATTTATTACTATATTTACTCAGTTCGATATTTTTTATAAATTTATTTACATTTTATAATATTATTTCGACTGAATGTGCTTGATGGAATATTAATATACTTACATCGCTCCTAACTGACAGTTCAAGCTCTTCTGTGTACTTAAATGCCGAATGGCAAATCCCGGGTCGTTCGTGACAAAACTAATGGAAATGCATTTAATTTAAAAGATTAAAATTATATACAGTATTACAAAAATTTTCACATAGCGCTGACGGTGGCTGCCGTGATACAATACCGTAAACCTTAGAACGGTCTGTCTGATGATGCTTCTTAAAGAAATGAAATCACAGTTTGCACACAACAATAACAACAAAGCTACCAAACTTTATATGATACTAGCGTTGCAATGTCAGTCAAAGAAAGAAAGTATTTTATTTGTGTTTATTGAATATCATGTTTTATTTTTCTGTTTGTTTGGCTATTACTGCCGATTGTCTATGGTACGACACACGCGCCACCTACTGTAAGTTAATTGTACTATAACCTTCGTGCAAGCGTAAGCATACGTTGTCAAAATGAACTGTATGGCAGACATACAAACATTACTGTAAGTTAATTTTACTATGACTATAACCTTTCCGGAAGTGCAAGCAGAAAGTTTTTCAATTTTTTATTGCAATTGGATGAGCGGCGAGGCAACGCATAAAGTACGAACAAACAAACATTCATTTTTACATATTATATAATACATTTTTAATTATCGTTAAGTATTATTTTTAAGCTTAAATTTTATATTGAAAAATATGATTTTAAAGCAGTCTAAGTAGAATTTTTATCTTTGGCTGTGTTCTAATACACTTCCAGAAGCTTTGCTCTACACAATTTCTATGCAATTCAAGTACAAAGGTGTTTACCTAATATGCATTCACCAGAATGCTACGAGAAATGCATAATTTCGTATTATAATTCTAAACTGAAAGCGCGATCAGATTAACACTCGTTCGCGTAGCTTAAGATTAAGTAATAAAGTTTACTTAACGTTTCAATATTATGCTACGGGTACGTTTACCGCCCCTTTTCAAGAAATACTTATTTTGATTTAACAACTTCACACCATATTTTTAACCATGGTACTCATTAAAACTTTAAATAATTCTCAAATTACTTTAGCTTTATCACTTGCAATTTAATAATAACTATCAATTCAATATTTAGAAGAAAAAAAAACACCAGTTTCGCCTTGGGCGAAAGTTTTCAATGGATCTAACTGGAGCAATAATGGAAATCTATATTTTTTGCTTAACAGTCAATACCTATTGTATTTAATTAAAAACTGTATTTGATATTAAGTTTTGCCATATAATCATAAAAATTTATTGCATTTTGTGGACATTGGAACCGAGTGGCAACGCTCAAACCTTTTATTCTGGTTCTGTTAAACCATTTATAGTTCACGTCATTGAACGGAATATTAACTTTTCGTATTGATTGTTCAACTCATTTATAGGTCAGTTTAAATATACAAGATTGTGTGTTATTCTTACGGTCCATTTTATATTTAAAACGTGGCGCTAAGATGAAAATTGGCTACCAGTTGACAATTTTTGATAGATCATTTTGAGAATTTTTTAAAAATCTATGTCTGCTTCTTGTTTGGAGTATAAAGTCTCCTAATATAACTATCTCAACATAAGTGTCTCAACAAGCTGTTCAGCCTCTTTTTTTTATAAAAGAGTAGAGAGAGAACAATAGGTCTCATGGTTGACCAATCACTCTTGGTACACACCATTATTTTACAATTTGAAGGATTTTTTAGTCATTACCAACACCCATGCTTTTAAATAGAAATCGATACACCGGTTGAAAAACTGCTGTTGGTACTGGGACTCGAATCTATGAGGTTCGTCACGAAAGTCTTCCCATAAATCGCTAATTTACTCCGTTTAAAGACCATATCGAAAGCAATCATATTAGAACAAATGCCTTAGTCAAATTGATTTTATAGTGTGTGGATCAATCAGTTTCTTTGTGTGTCCACAAAACTAGTCTCATGTTTATATAGTAGACTAATTCAAACATAAAAGGCATTTTCAAGCTGTTTGTAATATGATAGCTAGTTTTTGAAAAATTTTCCATTAATAACAGCCATATTTCATTGTGTAAATTTCTTAATACCTTGCTATATTTTAAATACATAATTTAAAAAAATTCAAACGTGTTCGTCTTACCTTCACTAGTTTATTTATCATTATATTTAAGTGTGTGCTCAATTCCGGATGAAAAGATTCTTGTGAAATCATGAATATTTTAGCCTTATATTATAAATAATATTACTGTACGCCGTGCCGTCTAGAACGTTTAGCTGTTGATTTTTCTTTTTATATTATATCATTTGAGATGTACGTAATACATCTGTATATTCAAAAGAAAAAAATGTTTCCTTTATGAGAATTTATTTACCTTCATCAGTTTTTGTAAAAAAAAAAAGACAAAGGAATTTTCTGTCCTGTACATCGTTGTGAGTGCGTAATTTCCCCTTACATTATCATTTTTAATATATTTCCTTCCCGCCTAAACAAGATGAACTCGAAAAAAGCTCCCAGTGTAAAAAAAAATGGCCCTAATAGCTTTGTTATGTTTCGGTGACATGACGTGAAATATTTCGAATAAGGTTAATTAAATTATATCACATTAAAATGTAAAACATTGCTGGAAAAAGTACTCTTTTATCGATTTGCACTGAGCTGATTCGGTTGTTTGTAAAGCTTGGCAACTTTTAAATGTAAAATTGTATTTAAATGTTTAAAATGATCATTCGTATACATTAAACGATGTCATAACTCGATTTTTATCACGAATTTTCCTAGAAACATGAATACTCTTGATGAATTACCAGAATGAGTTTTTATCAACACGTCAGGATAACCTTGGCACCCAGAAGTATCTTTTTGCACACATCCCTGGCCAGTTAAGGCAAGTTAATTTAGATATCCATGAACAACTCATTTTTACTGTACCGTATTGTAGGTTTTACTTTGTGATGACGAGATGTGCTTACACATAGTTTAATCAAATCAATTCATAAAATTATGTATTAAAATTCACTGACGTAACCGTACAGCCAGTGTATTGCTCAACAACAGTCAATTTGTAAAATTTACCGCAAATATTATAATTTTTCACATGTTTTTTTTTACTCTTATACATATATTACCCTATTTGAAATTGTATTACACATAATTAGATTCTGACTTATAAATTCGCAACTTAAACGTTAGCCTTCTCACTTTTTTTTTCAATTAATCTTACAAATGAAAATGTATTTTTCCAACGTAGAAAAATCTGTGCAATATTCTTTGATGGGGGTCATCACATTTGGGGTAATAAGAAAGAATATCGGCTGCATATTTTTCTTAAATTGTAATATACAGCGGCTTAAAGTACAGGTTTTGTAATAATGATGCTTGTCAATCTTATAAGGTATACAGACGACGCGAAAGTTCTGCCTAAATACTAGTTAAACGTTAATATTTTTCTGCAGTGATCTTAATGATTTTTTTTATTTTCTGATTTCTATCTATTAACTTTATTCTCTTTGTTTCTTCTTCTTACGATGCCAGAAATTGATCATTGGTACTCATATCTTGAGACACTCCCTCCATCCAGTAAAGCCATGTTATGTCAACTCGCCGTTTCTGTAAGAATAAAACAATGTGAGGCGATATAAAGGTGTCCATTGGTGATAATTTTACTTAAACTCACCGCACACATGACGTTTAACGAAACAAAACAAACAAAAAAACACTGTAAGACTTCTTCCTTATATAATAGAATATCTTAAAAAGAAAATTTATTCTGACAACGACACAACCCTGTTTGAAAAACCTTAAATGCCTTTAATAGTAGGATTGCTAACGCGTATAATAATACTTCATGAAAATAGTATAATATACATTACATGGCTGTTTATCTTAATTTCATTTTGTCCGAAATTTCGGGAAATGTTCTATTCACTTGAGAATTACTTTATCGAAATAAACGTTGCATAGAACTAGGGTCTTACGATTTGGTGAAATTTTCCCGTTATAATGAAATTTATTCGTTTCCCATTCAAATTAATGTAATTTTAAATGGTATTTTTTTTTTTAAATATTTTAATACAATAGTATCAAATTCGTAGTGTAAGTGTATCAAGAGCGTATCTTTAATATGCGAATATCATTTTTAAATATGAATAAAATAGAATTCTTTCATTTTAATAATTTTAAAACATTCAATGGTTTTAAATCAAAACAGTCCATTCGTTTTTAAAAACAGATTATTAATCAATAATATTAAACTTTTCATTCCTACTTTTCTAAAAAATTGTTTGCAAGAATACATTTATCTTTATTATAATTATACAGAAACCTGCTTATAGTGATACCATTGTGAAAAATGAGCTCAGATAAATCAAGTTTCAATTTTTGTAAATATGAATGAAGATATTATTCTTTGTCAATATATATATATATATGTTGATAGTTAATTAATTTTCAGTTTTTTAGTGAAAAGGTAAGAGAAATATGTTTCGTTTTATGAATCAAATAATCGTCACCGCTGCTGTTTAGTTGGTGAGACCTCGCTCTACCGATCAGGCTGGTCTGGGTTCGATTCCTGATAAGTTTAATGTCAGATTTCGATTTTTTCAATTTAAATTTGAGACTCAAGACGTGGGTGTTTGTGATGTCAATTCTCCTCAAATAAAAAAAAAACTCTTCAAGTTTTTTTCGTACGATCGTTCAACATAAAAATATTTGACTCATTAGCATCGGCTGTCAAATATTTATTATTATTAATTAAAATCTAAAAAATTAAATTACAACAAAAACACATTGAAAATTTAAACTTTTATTTATGCTCAAATTATGTAAATTCACACAAGCTTTGTCACTTACGACCCGGGTTTCGCCTTTCGGCATCTTCAGGTGTTCAAGTCCACGGATGAACTAGAACTGACTTGTCACTGGTCTTGAGTCATTCTCATGGGCTAATCCCTTTTGCCAGCAATGGCTTTAAACTTAATGATACATTTATTTCTTATATAAACACGATACATTCATTTACTAAGCGTCAGTTCAAGTTCATCCGTGCACTTGAACGCCTGAAGATGCCGAAAGGCGAAACCCGAGTTGTTAGTGACAAAACTTGTGTGAATGCACATAATTTGAACGATTCGAATTTAATATTGAAATTCCACCAAACTCCTTCAGTCGAAATCTTAAATTATATATTAAATTAAATTTATGCTTTTTTTTTTTTCTTTGTTATTGTTGAATATTTTAAGCTCAAAGCTTATTTTAAATGTTTTTTATTTTAATAATAATTTTGGCGTTTTTAAAGTGTAAAATAATAAAGTGTTAATATTCGATCTCCTGTATATGCATATAATAATAAGCGTTGCGTTGGTATTGGTGGCATCCGTGTCGGTGTGTGCATTTTTAAAGCCGTAAAAAGTGCGAGGTGGCCACCGTCATATTTTCTCGTAGCCTTTATTATGTTTCATCACGTGGAAGGTGTTTTTTACGACAAAATGTGTAATACAAAAATAATGCTGCATCTCTGTCTAACATACCTGCTCTACCACTGCTGCTCTCTTCGCTCTTCCTGCGCGAATATTTTTATTTATACAGGGTGATTCGTAAGCCGAAAATCGATATTTTTTTTCAACTACGCCGGTTTTTACATCGCCCAAAACTGTAAAAGTCTTATTGATATTGTATGTACAGTCTGAGCCAACAAATAATTCCCCAAAGGTATGAAATATAATGCAAGCTTGAGTAACCCTGTGTATTTACACGACATATTTTTGAATTTTTCAGGGAAATTCTTTCACGAATAAACTAAAAAAAAATCATAATATTTTAGTAAGGTAAATGGTAAAATAGATACTTACTCATCACATATGCGGCAGTTATTTGCATCACACTATTTTTTAAGTGAATTGGTTTTGACTGATTTTGTAATGAATTATATGAAAAACGAATAAATCGGTAGCATGGTTTGAAGCACGAATTTTCACATTAAAAAGGACTTTTTTCTCAAAACAAATTAACAAAAGTTTTTTTTTGTATATAGTTATCATTGACGCTACCAGTGTAACACTTCCATTATTCAAACTTATTGAGTATTTTTTTAAAGAATGAATATCAAACTATTTTATGTATTTTTTTCTTATTTTTCTAAAATGTAGAAGTATTAATTTAAACCGTAAGTTGTTAATTGTTATATCTAAAATAATAACTATGAAATGTCTGTTATGTACTTAAATACATAAAAAAAACAGCGATATTTGTATAAAGGTTATCTTAGCACTTTGATATATTCTATACACAAGTCTTCTATTGTTTCTTGTAAATTTATAATATCAAATAACAATAATTAGCCTATTTGGATATAGGTAATTAACTGAAGCACTTAAGGTATTCTATACCTATTGTGTAAATGTAATTTCTTGTAGTACCTAGCTTAATGAAATTTACCGTAATTTAAGATATAACCTTAATTAATTTCTACTCTACACATTATGTATAATACTAACATGTATAACACGTATACATATATGCTGTACGTGCCTGAGATGATTATTAGATAAGTATTTTAAATTGCATCAACGGTGGCTTAAGATTATTTTCTATGTTCTTTATAAGTATAACTCAATATAAGTAAAATGTACATTTAAGTCTGATTGCGACATATTATTCTTTAAACTTTTTAAAATAATTTTCTGAAATATGTAGTGCTTAAACGGTTTTGAAGTAGTTAGTTCTTTGGTTTAAATGTCCACTGAATCAAAGAGCAATAAATTAACCACTAGTATTATAATCACCTCATAATTCTACCCGTAATCTCGCCGAAGAGGAAAACTGATTAATATTATCTGCCAAGATTCTGTATTGGAAGTCCATATGGTCTACGGAAGCGAATGTGAGGTGGAATGAAATGGTGCATTGAACAAATATACATAATTTTCCATTTAAAAAAAAATACGGTCAACACAAGACGTGGAATAATCCATAGTTTATAAATATGAAGTCAAAGCGATGTGACAGTTTTTAAAAATCTCAGACAGTAAGTAAGCCAATGGAGTTTGAAAATCAAAGTAGCGTCCAAAATCATACAAAAATAGTGAAACAAAGGTGGTTATTACTTGTTACAAAGGTGTGCAGTGATTCAGAATATTAAAAAAGTAAAACAAAGATAAATAAGAACTAAAAATACGAGCGACACATTAAAAGCAACTAAAGTGGTAAGTATATCTAAATATTTGATTACCCCGACTATACAGATTGCAATGTTGTTTTGAGTAACTGAAAAGCTCTTATTGAAAAAGATAAATTAAATGCTTTAGTTCTCGACAGAAAAGCATTTAATATGTTTTAATGATTTTTTGACCTGACGAGTAAAATAATCATTTTATAACATTATGATTAAAAGCTATATGTATTTTTAACATCGGGACTTTTTTACTTACCAATGTGAAATAAAGCTTTTATAAAATATTCTGCAATAATTATGTTGATAATAATAAAAGTCTCTTGTCATAATTTTATATTCGCGAGGCTTGAATAAATTATTCTATACAAATACTTACTTGATAGTAAGTATTAACCTATCTTTTGAAATGACATTTTGATGTAAGTTTTGCGTGCATATGCTAGGCAGATGTCGATTCGCCAGCATATGCGGTTTTCTCAATAACAATGAACTTTATCCTCAAGTGAAAAAGTCAATGAATGAACTCTACACGATTCTAAGTGTGGGTTGTTGACTTTAAGTTCTTTAGAAATATTTTTTTTTATTATTATTCCATTATAACATCAAGTAAACTGTATTTCGTAAATAATACGCCTTGAAAAATATACGTATTTTATTCCCTGGTGTTTTTATAATAAATTAAATTATTATACTTTGAGGACTTGAAAATATGTTTATATATGATTTTAAGAAGAGTGTTTAACTTTTCATTTTATTAAGTATTTTCATAAAGTTTTTTTTGTCCATGTCCGCTCCCAATGTGAGTCATATGGCCTACTAATGGAAGTATCTTAACAGAAGTTTTTCTACAAGAACTGTTTGTTACTCAGTCGCTCATCGTCTCTGTTCCAATGAGTAGTAGGAATAAAAGGATAATGCTAGGATAGGACTGGTGATTAGCTAATCGCCCTCGCTACGCCCATTATTGAAGGATTAGAAGGGTGGGAGGGAATTTTTAGACATCACAAACACCCATGCCTTCGAACAGAAATCGATAAACCAATCGAAAAATTGTTGTTCGTGTTAGGGCTCGATCCCGTAGTATCCGGCATGGAATCCATCAACGCTAACCGCTGCGCCATACGACGAGACAATAAGGTTTTTGTTATACTCAATTAATTTTATATTGATAGATACAGATGAAACGTACATTTTTTCAGTATTTTTAAAAACCACGATATTGTAAAGGATAAAAACTGAAAAGAAAATTGGAGATTATCGTTATTCAGTAAAAAAAATCAATCAAAACGAATTTATAGACAGGGAATCAAGCTCTGTAGATCAGAATGAAAGCTCTGTGAAATGCTTCTTACAAAGCGCGATTTATTCATGAACGGCTGTCACCGAGTAAAAAACATGAGTTAATCTTTTGACATTTATCAAAAGTTCAAAACTGCATTTGTTGGAATATAAAAAAAAATACAAAGCACATTATAATTTTATACTGCCACATTTGAAAAACATCTTTTTTATTCGCTCTTTATTAAAACATGTTGGCTTTGTTGGACAAATTACAGCGATCTTTTCACTGCAATATTCATAACCAATCATTATTAATATTAATTTATGAATAGAGTAGGGAATAATAAGTGAGTATGTGATTACTATTGTTGGCGTAGGGTCAATTTCTCATTAACACCTCCACCTGCAATGCGCCCTTTACAGGGTGCAACGTTCGTCACACCATTGCGTTAGTAAACAATCGTCCCTCATTTAAATAACCGTTAGTAAACGATAATTTACTTTTAAAGGGCATAACAGATTTAATTAAAGTATTGATTAAACATACATTGTGATTCCAGCTACAATCTATTAACTTCAAAGTACAATAAATTCAATCATAATAAAAATGAATTTATTTCCAACTTTAAGTAACGCTTATGTAAGGTAAAAATAAATAAATTAAATGGTTCTTTGTTGGCAGTTGTCCTTAGTCTAGTGCTGGATGAAATTCTCCACTAGTTTTCTCGTCAACTTGAATATTTCCAGAGTTTATCGCAATAGGCAGCATTTGTGGTTCACGGGATCCTGTCCAACTCTGTGATCACGAAATCTTTGGATTGTGACAGTAATAATCCCGGAATTTCGGGAATAAAAAATTTAAGCGAGGTGTAAAAAAATAAAAATAAGAAGGTTTGAAAATTTGGTATTTTTTTGGGTAATCCGTAAATTCCTGGGATTTTGGATTTGAAATTATTATAAGAGCTTAAAAAGCTCCAACGCTGACTATTTTGGGAAATCGGCAATCTACGTGAAATTGTTTGAAAAAATTCTTCAACCCGAATCCCAATTTATACACGATTTTATGTTACGTAAATGTTTATTCTACGTGTGGAAAAATTGTCAATCTCGGGATCACAAAAGGGGTCCTAGTCGTGGTCTTTTCGTGTCTATAGAATATTATTTTATATACTTATGAGTTTTCTTTTCTTAACGAGTGTGTCTCTGAAAGTATGATATAAAACAAATATAACCATATTGTATATTTTATTATAAATTAACGATAGAAAAATATATTTTTCGATTTATATTGTAAATGGCAAATAGTATTTTATAAAAAAATACTCAACCGTTTATTTTGAATAGAGTTATTAAATTGAATTGCTGCAATTGTAACAAATAAACTGATGTGAATTTTTTATGCCATTGAAACAATGCAATCTCAATACCATAACACAATAAATAAATATTAATTCATGTTGCGTTCGAAAGGGGTATTGTCGATACGGTTTTTAAATTGAACGAGTGTATTTAAATACGAATCTTGTGCAATATTTTTATACAACCATAGAAAAAAGTAATTTAAAATTTGTTTAATACGTTACTAAATTGATTTGTATTCACCACTTCACGTTTCGCATTCGGTAGTGTAGATTAGTGTACAGTCGTTTACGAAAGCTTAAAAGCCCTACGTGTTGAAATACGGGTTTTAAGTTTTAAATGATACTGTATGTGCTTTGTTTTGTAACGTATATATTTAAATAAATAAATATCTTGAAGTATTTTTGGCAAAGAGTGAGCTATAAAGTAATTTAAACATTACACAAAATAAACGTTTACAGAAACGACGCTTTTATAACTGTCTGAAAGACCAAATAATATCACCCGACATTAAAAATGTATTTACCTTTATTATTTTAGTTTATTTTTTGCACATTATTCAAACAGTCTACACAGATTAGACCAAGTTTACCTTTTGGAGTAATAGTTAAAGCAAAGCTTTCAGCCAGAACATTTTTGCTTAAAATCACATTTGATTTTTTTCTGTTAAAAGAAGTTTTAAAAAAAAACATACAATGACAATGTTGAAGGTTTGTTATATTCAACTGTTACTTTGGGGGAATTCATTTTTATTATTGAAGATCAGTTTTGGTGTTCTTACTTTAAACTCAATGTTTTCTGTATTCAATAAAGATATAGTACTTTAAAAAAACTGTTATTAAGCATCTAATTAGGCGATGGTATTTAGCATAATGGTGACTTTATCAACTAGTTAAACGAAACATGTTCTGATGCCATCACAAGATTACCTTTTTCGATTGAATCTTTAATATTACTGAGAAAACTATTTTTCAACTTAACAAACATAAGTTGAATTTATTGAGAATATTAAATATGACACTTCTAAAGGATTGACTTTTGTATAAGTAATCTTTTATATATTTATTTTATGTCTATTTTATTGATCTAGAATATAATTATAAGACAATTTCGTAAGTAAGAGACGATTTCGCAATGATCCGTTCATTAACGTTATATGAATCCCCTGTTTTAGTGAAACTAACTAATTAATCGCTTACCCACAGACTAGGGATTGCAATACCGGTTTTAAAGATGCAAAAATACCGGTGTTTCAGTATTAAAAGTTACTCAAAACTACTTTATTCAATATACTTAGGGTTGTATCAATATTAAAAGGTTACGAAATACGCGACGCGCTTACTATTTCAAGTAGTCGTTATTTATTCACAAAAATCAACCGTTTATTATACTTTTTTTTAATTTTAGCTTTTTATAAGAAATATTGAATTACTGATTTTGATTTACATGACCAATGTTGAGATTCTACATGGGCGTATTTTTTTTTTTTGCTTCACTTAAACTTCTTTTGTTACACCGGTATTTTATATGAAATACCGGTATTGATATAATCGTCCGGTCTTGCAATCCCTAATCCATACCATTATACTATCCTTCAGTTATATGTCACCCATCATAAAGTACAGTTTATACTGTAATAATATGTTGAATTTCTTGAAGCAACTTTGGAATAAGAGATACATCTATGTAGCATTTCGCTCGAGGAATTAGCAGATGTTCCGCAAAATACAGCGTGTAAAGTAAAGCAAAGGGGATTATTACACTTAAACCACATTGTAATATTCTGGAAGACAGGTTTAATCAACACGAGGCCTCCTATAAATAATTATCACATAAAAATCAACGTTATGCTACTTATATATTTCATAACCGATTTTAGTTCCTTCTGTAAACAAAGTATCTAAGAAGATCGAAATAACATTGTGTTTGAATTCCTTTTTTTATTAATTTGATTGCCATTTCGCTTTTACGGAGTCGTCTGAACTATGTTTAAAGTTAATTTAGCTAAGCTATATATAATATAATAGTATACTGGCTTAGAAGAGAAGGTATTATATTGCAAAGCGGTGCAAAGGTCTTCCATTGACTGTGCGTGGAATGTAATCTATAGGATACATTTTTGACCAATTTAAAATGTAGGACAAAGGATAATAGTTTTGTAAACACAAGTTGGTATTTTTTTTTTAAGTCGAATAGAAAAACATGTACTTTTGGATAACATCTGGTCACCCTATCCCTGATATATAAAATCATGTTTAATCCGTATGAGTTGGTATTAGTGACTGTCAAAATTTTTAAATATTTTTGCTTCGCTTAAGCCAACTCTAAAATATAATAAATAAACTAGAAGCCAATAATAAAATATATGGTTAGAAATAATATTGGTCGACAATAAAACTTGTTTAATAAATCTGTATCAAGTACTAGAAAATAATAAATAGGGCTGAGCCGTAGGGTTGTTTGAAATGTGTACATTTAATACATAGATTAAGGGGTTGGATATATTTCGAAATAATTGAGTTAAAGTAACCGCGTACCTGACTGCAGCATCCCTGCAAAACGCGGCCGAATTAGTCCCCCTTTATAAACTAATTTATTACCAGCCAGATAAGTTCATACGCCTCCACCCCACCACCCTGCCAGTGTTACAACCTACCCCACTGGTAGGAGAACTTTCTTCAGTGAAGTGCCAAGGGTAAACATTACTACAGATAAATTTTAAACGTAGTTTAATTTGATCAAGTTTTGTACAGAATTTTATTTTGCATACAATTCATGATATAGCCACTATTTAAGAAAGCGTTTTTACATTTTAAAAAAAGTATGATGTAAATATTCCTTGTTGTATGCAATATAGGAAAGGAAATTTGAATCGTTACCAACGACTCGGGTTTCGTCTTTGTCTGGCATTCAGGTGGACGGTTAAACTTAAACTGATGCTTCTTAAATAGCTCGTGTATAATATATGAGAATACATTTATTGACATATAAGATGAAGATGCTGTAAGGCAAAACCCGGGCTGTGATGAAAAGGTGTGGAACTGTTCATAAATTGAATGATTCAAATTTTATGTTGAAATTCTAACAAGCATCTTCAGTCAAAATCCTTAACTATTAAGAAAGGAAAGTTTTATAAGAGCCACTAAACTAAAAAATGTTACTTTTTGTAAAACCGTCTTGGTTTATAGTATGAATCACAAAGTCTTCTTACCTTATTTTTAAAGAAGCATTTTATTCCATGAAAATATATATAACATCAAAATATTAAATAAAAAAGATTAATGTTTTTCATTGACTTTACCAGAACCTAAATGCGAACTTGAAACATTATTATCTCTAACTGTAAAAGGAAGAGCTTGTAAAACTGTTCTATAATAAAGCAATTTATGTGAAAGAGCATTTTTAGGTAAGATAAATGTGCGCGTCACTGTATTTGTGACGGTTGGAGGCTGCCTTGGGAATAATAATAATATGTGTACGCCAAAATTTGCAGACTTATCTAGTATTTTTTTATATTTTGTTTGGACAGGAGAAAGGCAAGAAAGAGACAGGAGTTTGGGAAACTTGGGCACATAATGCGCACGAAATTTAATTTATGACCGTTTTGATAAGCGTGAAAAATGAAAACGTATGTTTGTTTACTTATTGTAATTTTGAAAAGATTGATGACGTAATTAATGTCGACATGCTTATGATAACGCTATTATTTATTTCTTCAAATGTATACGACATTATCACTCGAATTATTACAATATCTGTTAATAATATTTCTACTTGGTTATCTGTACTTTCTTAACACTTATAAACCGAAACGTCGAAAATAGAATCGAGAAGCGATGGGGTAGAAAGTGACCCAGACAAATCAGCACAATATTTCCTCTCCATATATTGAGAAATCATTGAAGATTACAATAAGTATCAGCTAGATATTATTGATATTTAGCGAATGGTTGAAATAAGAAGAATTTTCCAATGTGAATGCATCCCACTGGAACTCGAAAGTTAATCTCACAACTCACTAATCAGGGCTTGAAATCCTAGGTGGTGCTAATGCATTATTTATATTACATACAACATAACTCGTTTTGAGACACATACTAATGTAGTATACGTAGCCTAATCTCCTAATCCCTATAAAAATCAAACCACTTCACTCCTATTATGCTATCGATGCTCAGTATAAGATTTTTTTAGTCTTCGTCAGGTGCCATGGTTCACTATCGTAAAGTGGTACTGTTATAATGTTATTTGGTATTGATCGTGTACAGCTCTGTAGGGAACGTACAATACAGCGCCCCGTCACGGCAGTGGTCACGGGGAGACGTTGGAACTGGCTGTGGATGCTCTCGTAAAGCTTTTATCCTGCCTGCCTCTTCGGTCGGTTTCGGGTACTATTCATAGGATGTACTCAGCGAAACGGAGAGATGCTCGCTTGTCATGGGAGGAAGCAAGGCAATTGCCGCGAGACAGGGAAACATAGAGGTCCCGTGTGATGGCCATGAGCTTCACATAGGGGAAAATATGGTCACGGAAGAAGAAGATTCATAATAGTGACGCACTGAATAATTCGTATACTGAGAGCCAGTCTCTCTGGACAAGTCAAGTGACTATTGAGGTCACGAGTACGTGATGATTTCGTAATTAAATTGACACATTTTCAAATGACAAGTGGATCCGTGTACGGACGAACCGTGCCACACAGTTTTTCAAATTCGAAATTCATCTCGGAGTAGTTAGTATTTTATATTTATTTAAAAGAAAAAAGTTTAACTTACCATTTCAGAATCTAAAAAAGCTCTTAATGAACTTGCTAATTACTTTATAGTTTTAAAATAAACAAATCTTCCGCTACGGTACGTTTAACTCGGCAATAATTATTTTAGCGCAGTTCTCATTATAAGAATACATATATAGGCAGAGTCGCTTACAAATATTATGTTGGTATTTTTAAAACCTTTGGCGAAAAAGCTCTCGAAACTAAAGGCAAAAGTTTTTTTAGATTATTACAACCACAATATAAAATCGTGTATTCGTCTCATTTTTTTTATATAAAATAAAACATCGCATTAGTAAATGTTTTTTTTTCTACAACCTATTTGTCAACCTGATTTGATATTTAATAAGAATTACTTGCCTTAATAAGATCATTTGCCGAAATTGGACATCAGCTATTTGCGAGAAATTCAAACTTAAATACCTTTAGACAGTAATCGATAAATCAATTGCAAATCATCTGTTCGTACCGGGCTCGTTGACAACGTTAACCGCTGTGCTACAGACTTGACTTGTTGAAGACATATGACTTTTCTTGTACTAACTTATTCAATTAATATATCCATTTTATCATAATTATTGAACTAAGCAGACTCCTTTCTTAACAAAGAGTTTTTTATTGTGTTTGCATTGTCTAGTACAGGGGGTGGGGAACATTTTATTCTCTAAAGGCCGCATTCAGTTTTCTGATTCAACATAAGGCCGCAGTAAACATTGACAAGGGAATCTTTAGCCGGAAACAGGAATTTACATAAATTTACAGAATTGGCCAGAAGGCCGCACCAGAGTAGACAAAAGGCCGCAGGTTCCCTACGACTGGTCTAGTATAAGTGTTATTCGTTTAAGTTATTCAATCGCTTTTTATCAATTAAATAACTAAACATAACCGGTTTGGCTGTGTGTATAAACTAAAATCAAATATAAGCTTAGCATTTGCTTAAATAATATGGTAAACTTTTTTCATTATATTCCTATTTACGTCTGGATAAATTTTAGTTAAATACGTTAAAATTTTAAATCAAATTATAATTTAACGCACAAGAATGCTAGCAATACTAATTTCTAAAGAATTTATATCGGTTTAACATTTTCCTACTTGTTAAGAGTTAGGACTTAACAAATAAGTATTTTTCTTTCAAACAATGTTCGTTGGGCTGGTAATTTAAAATTATAATATAAAGTTTTAGTGTGTTTCCAAAGTTGAGAGAGTTCTGAACACTTCTCCAAGTTGTATAAATTATTTACCATAACCCACTAGAGGTCTTCGGTGAATAACATATTTACATTCATAATGAAACAATACCTCAGCCATGATATAACATGGAGACCTATTTTAACGTTAATATCATCGATTTGGACAGTCTACCCAACCATTTTGAATATATCCTTATTTTTACATGTCTAAATTGTTATCATATAACTAAAACAATTTTTTAAAAATCAATCAATCATTAAGATTCAATTAGATTTTAAAATCTTGCTTTGTATTTATTCCAAAAAAATATATTTAGTTCAGCACCGGTTTCGCCTACTGTAAGCAAATTTTTACCGTGGGAAAAAATAACGTTTCATTTCTCTAAAAAAATCCAACTTAATGAGCATTTAAATACTATTTTTTTTAAGAAAATGTATGATTTATATATTATACAACATAGTATGTCAAAAAGTAAAAATTTTCAAGACATGCATAAATGTACTTTATTCTACTACTATCGCTTTATAACGCTTTAAAACACTTCTAGAATGGTTTTGTACTCAATATCCTGCGATGAAATTAAAAAGGCAGGAAGAAAATATGTTTTAATTCCCTCTTCTCCATGTCAAACATTGCACATTACCATGCTATTTTTTTGCACAACGTTTTTGTATTAGATGAAATAAAGCATAACATATACATATATTTTAAGATACAAATGAATGGATGGATTATGTATGCTCATTAGAGGTGAAGTGAGCCAAATCGCATTTTAGAAAAAAAATAAGTTTGATGCGTTGTAATATTCTGCACATCTTAAAGTATCGTAAAAGTGAAGTAAATTCAGTTAAAACAGATTACAATAGAGCTTCGTAAAATAAAAATATGCAATTCATTAAAACACCACCTAAAGACGTGATTGTACTTAAAAGTCGAAGAAAAATATTTTGCAATTTTACTTGTTGCCTCACTTCACCCCTTGAAGGCTCATATGTGTATTGAAATTTTGAAGTGATTAAATCAAAAAAAAAACTCACAACTGACACAAACTGAAATATACCTACGTGTCTGTAAGAAATAGATACATTCTGACAATGACGCAATACCAAAATACATTCCAAATAACGAACAATAATAAGTGTGTTATAAATCAGTGTTTCCCAACCTTTTTCATGCCACGGACCCCTTAATCTGAAAACAATAATCTGCTGCCCTTTGAAAATTGTTCATACATTATCACAAGGAATATTGAAAGAATGAAAATTTTCGCGGACCCCAGGTTGGGAAGCACTGCTATAAATAACAGTGAAATTATTTATCTACCAAACGGCAGCCTAACGTTTTTACTTTATTTTTGTATCATACGCTTTGAGCGAGTGCATCCGTAATTTCTTGTTTCTTACAGCTTATTCAAAGCCAGAGTTTATTTTATTGTGCAAACAATAAAAAAAAAACATGAAATATTGCAGGAGCTCCTTGCGAGACTGTACAATTAAGCAAAAACGGCAGAAATGTTGGATTATGTGAAAATAGTTCTATCCCAAGAGAATAAGACCAAAGATAACACAATATTATAGCTACAGCAGAAGAAAAAATACACTAACACCCAAACAATAACAAGCTAAAACGACATATTAGTTGGCCATCGTTTTCGTAAAGCTTCATAAAATAAACCCACTTCAAGATTATTTATTGGGTATTAGAAAAGGTCTTTAGCAGTGACGTATTATATTGCCGTACTGAGCGCAAGCAGAGTATGTGTTTTTCTAGAGAAATGGGAGAAATACACTATAATATATTTTTTACACACACACTAGTTGTATTGTATAAAGCATTGACTATTGTAAATACGGTAAAACCTCGATAAAACGACCTAATGGAGGGGAGGGGGTGTCCGTTAAAGCCGAAAGTACGTTATATAATAAAGTTGGTTTTCCGAACGAGAACCTCTCTAGTGAGAGAATTAACAACGCAATAAATTTATATTTCAAGTAATTTTTTTCATAAATCAATTCACAATATTTCGTTTATTTCTATACAATTATGATGTTTGGATGAGATGTGATTAAGTGCAGTGATTCCCAACCTTTTTCATGTTACGGACCTTGATTTTTTTTATTTCACATGTTCATATTTTATCACAAATACTGTTGAAAGAATGAAAATTTTCGCGTACCCCCAGATTGGGAGGCACTGATTTAGTGCGTCTGAAATACGTATTAAAACTGCTTAATTTTTTTGTTTCTGACTTGCGTTTTAAAAGATTATTTATTTAACATTTAGATTAATTTACAACTTTCTGAATAAATATTTAATGTTAAACATATGTACATCTGTTTTCTGTGGTGATCAATGGAGATAAATAAATTACTATTAATTGTTGAAACAAAAATGAAATTAATATGAAATTGTGTAATGCTAGTCTCCATTTGACGCCGCAAAAATATTTAATACTATTTAATTCACCCTATAAGCTTTTTTTGTCGTATGTCCAATCAGTCCAACCTTGGTACGAACCGACTTAAGTTTACGTGATCAGTATCGTTTATTTGTAATGTCATTTACAGCATGGCATATAATTCAACTGGCAAAACTTAAAGATTTCTTCAACGAAGTCACTGTGTTCATTTATATCTTGGCCGATGTGATATTAATTATGTATCACAAGATTACTTATTTATTCGTTTAAATCGCAATTTTTGATTTTGAACCATTCTTACTGTTTCTCGTAGGCTAGTTAGGAAAAGTCTAATTTATTTTTTAAAAAAAAATCATATATTTCTCTACTATTGCTACTCATCAAATATGGTGTCAAAATATTATTATGTTAATTTTTTTATTGAATGTCCACGACTTTTCGAATAATGTTTTTTTTTCTCTTTCATTCCAGGTTAGTACAGAATCGTATAACACGTAGCGTTTACAGAGAGATCGTCGAAAAGAAACTGGTAAAAAACATTTCTTTTAATATCATCAACAACCGTCGTCAATCAACGCTGGAAGCTTTTCCCACGTTCTCATCGTACTTAAATATCTATAGATAGTTTTCGTCAACTTAATTCATCACTTGAACAACGTTGTCGTTTTGTTCTCACCATTCAATATGATGTATTATTCTTTTTCGCTTTCCAACTTTGTTTATTTGTTAATGCCAAAAACTTCAATTAGCGTTGGAAATAACATGCCAAATTTAAAATCACCCAACTTCTTATAAAACGATGTGAATGAACTTTCTCCAGTTTTCAAATAAGTACAAACTGCAAAAAATAAAAAAAGTTATAATACTTTTTCACATTCCAAAAACATTTTTTATAAATGAAATTAAAATTATAATGAAAATAGTGATTAAAAAAACGATCACTTTTGTACAATAATTTGATTAAAACAGTGGTTTCCAAACTTTATGTTACTACGCCTCCCTTTGAAAAAAAAAATCTGCGCACCTCCTCATCATTTATTTCATGTAGTAATAAAAACATCTTTTAAGAGTAAATACATATATCCAACTATTGCTCTTCCCAGGTTGGAAATCACTGCATTAAAGTATACCGATATAGTTGCAAGTAGAGATTTAAAGGTTTTTTTATTACGTTTTTAGTAGAAACGTCAAAATAGTAACGTACCAATGTATGCA
Organism: Himalopsyche tibetana; assembly: GCA_030503985.1. Taxonomy (NCBI): domain Eukaryota; kingdom Metazoa; phylum Arthropoda; class Insecta; order Trichoptera; family Rhyacophilidae; genus Himalopsyche; species Himalopsyche tibetana. The sequence goes on along the minus strand of JAPJYX010000002.1, from coordinate 35,114,854 downwards.
CCTTCTTACACACCGATTATTTCTATTTGACAATGTTTAATAAAACTGATCATGTAAATTTCTTTAGGTTAATATTATGGTGGACTACAGTTTTTCTTCTAGAAATGACTTGTTGATCAAATTATTAAAGGCGATCGATCAAATGATATCGCCTGTAGTTAATTAAATCACGATAGAATAATAAAAATTCATTTTATAGGTCGGCAGTCGACTAAAAATACCTATATGCCATCCCATAAACAGTGATAATGCATTAAAAATGACGAAATTTAATTTAGTACCAAATTAGATCAAAACTCAAATTTTAAAACAAATCTGTTAATTTTTTAAAAAAATATATTCAGTATTCGCCGACAGATTTGGTCTGGAAAAGAATAATGAAAATATTGTCATGTCTTGTCAGAATTAATAATGGTTTCCATTTAACACTTAATGGATAAATATGGTTTATCACACGTGAATGTAACGTTATTTCGCGATCATTTTTCCAGTGAAGGTTTAAAATGATCACAAAACGAGAAAAAAACATTTGCCCATAACAAATGAAAACCTTGTATAAACAAGAGATAAACTCGCGTTACGCTGAACAGAGCCATATTGCTTCGTTTTTAATTAATATAAATGTTTATTCGGGCATGCTTTTTAAAATGTGGTTAAACTTTTTCGGCCGCTCTGTGCATACGAAAGAAACGGCCGACAAATTAAGTCTAATCTTGAATTGTGTTGTGTATGGGGTGAACCAGAACACCGAAAGGAAACACAAAAAATATATTAGAGGTTTATCTGTAATAAAAAAAGAAACGCACGGAAAAGGGGATTTTCGCGAATTGTTAGTATTACTACTACGGGCGTGTGATAAATTCATTTGAGAAAATTTCATTTATTTATGCTGAATTTTCGTGTTTTGAATTCAACATGGTGCCATTGGTTTAGCTTTAATCCTCTTACATGGCGCCATGCTCTCGTGTTTTACCAATGGCGATTTTATTCTACTTATCCACTGATTGTTTGCAATAAGTACCAACATAAAAAATATATACAATTGCCGTTAGTAATAATGTCCTTTTATGATGAAATTTTCAAATTCTATACTAGACCATGAATGACTTTTCAAGTATTTCGTTTTTGAAACCTATCCTCTACCAAAATATCATCACGAGAGTTTTTTTTGACAAGGACTTGGTATTTGGTATTTAGTTGCTTAGTATGTTTTTTTTCTGAAGAAGATAGGGATAGAAGTACAGACGTTGGAATAACTTGTACATAGTTAGCTGATTGCTCTTTTGACAGGGTAGAATAAAAGATAGATGGGAATATAAATATCACAGCATCCATTCCTTTGAACTCAAATCAATTAATATTTTTTTGTACGTCACTGGACAATCAAACACCGTTACGTTGATTTCAAACTCGACTTATCTTAAAGTTTACTATCTATGTCAGAAATGCACAACTCGTATGCGGCCCATGTTATTTTCTTGTGAACCTCGAAATGTACACATTTTTTAAGTAAATGATTTAATTAAACATTTATACGCGACAAGTTTTTTCATTGATAAAGCAGAATAAATCATTTAAGATTTCGACTGAAGGTGCTTGGTGGAATTTCAGTATTAAATTTGAATCGTTCAAATTATGTACATTCACACAAATTTTGTCACTTGAAGTTCAAGTTCATCCGTGCACTTGAACGCTTGAAGATGCCGAAAGGCGAAACCCGGGTCGTTAGTGACAAAATGTGTGTGAATGTACATAATTTGAATGATTTAAATTCAAATTTCGGTTGATAATTTTATTTAAAAAATTTCAGTATAGTTTTTCTTGCTTTCCTGGTACTTGAAAATTTAGGTCACCGTTTCAGATCGCCACGGTAATTATTTAAGATGTGATAATGTCATTTTCCGAGTTTTGAATGGTGTAACAAGTTTATTTGTCTAGGCTTTTGGTAACCATTAACATATATGCATGTATTTTTTTATTTGACAACCTTAGATGGGAAATAAGCTTTTCTTTCAGGATTATAACGTTGACAAGGAAAACTTTAGTCTCATAGTTTGTTCTCATTTTACAGGTTTTTTAAGAATCATACCGTGTTCGTTTTTAATCATTCTTTTAAAGACTCTCTTGCCCTGGCTTATTTTAAAACGCCAGTTTTTAAAACTGAAAATTCCCAACCGATTACATTATTCATGCAAAATTTTATTCGGTGTCATGGAACTTGGTTAAGCCATAACTTAACCGTTTTTAATGTAATTTACATATACATTAAATACGGAACGTGAAATATGCATTATTTTTTGATAAAGCAATTACTATCAATTAGGGTATCCAATCCCGAAGCCTTTTTCCAATCCCGGGATTGATTTATTTTGAATCCCGGGATTCCGGGATTGAGATTTTCTCACCGAGGAATTTGAAATCCTCAATTTGCTATACTTTTTCCCGGAATCTCACAAAAACTCGTTTTTTTTTAGCTCACCGAGAAATTTGAAATCTCCGATTTGGTATACTTTTTCCCAGAATCTCACGAAAACTCGTTTTTTTTAGCTCACGGAGGAATTAGAAATCTTCAATTTGCCAATTTCGTGTAAATTTCGAGAATTTGCTCAAAATTTCTCAATCCCGGAATTTTGGGATCAGAAAATTGAACGGGATCCCGGGATTGGATGCCCTACTATCAATCGAAAATTGTAGTTATTTTATTGCCAGTGTAATTTTCTCTATACATATTTTTCTCTTATTTCGCGAGTTGATAGACATGTGGAAAAATGCGAATAGATATACATTACCTACTGAATCTAAATTAATAACTTCACTTCTTTGTTTGTTTTCTAAATAATAATTTATCGTTTTCCCATAATTGATAAAGAAACCATATGTATACATCGTGTATTTACTTTAATTTTTATTTTTGAATTGAAAATAAATCCACCTGAATTTGGAATTAAGCTCTGTGAAATGTAAAATTTTATCGATAACGATTCCGGGTTTTACTTACGATTAATCACGTGGTACCGAAGCTTTAACGAATATCTATTCAGTACACTCAACTTTTCCTAACACGACCTTGAGATAACACGGTACAAAAAAACGGCGGACATGGTACAAAAAAAATAGCGATAAATAGTATTTTTTTTGATAGTATAAGAATTACACTATTTTCCATACTACTTTTCAAATAACACGATTTTTTTAATTACGAAATCAATTTTTGAAAAATCTACGAATTACTTTTTATACTTTTTTTTTATACACGATTTTTTTGGAACTTATTAGTGTAAAAAAAAGAGTTGACCGTATTAAATTTATATTTTGTATATATTCCAAGCTAACACGTGATTTTTTTTTTTCAAAATCGAAAATTTGAATCAATACTTAAATTGTAAATAATTAAATTTGTATACGCTTCCCAAAGAAGTTAAAAAAGTGTCACATTAGAAATAAAAATAATACATTGCTATTTTTACCTTAATAGCTTTAATTTTACCTTATTTTAAAAAAGAACCCTCTTCAAAAGAATACCAATCCGTATCTTGACATTTTAAGCCATGTGTTAGAAGTTAGATCGCACCTTTATGTTGAGCATGTTCCTACTAATTCCCGAGGGACAAATCTGATTGCTGAAGTGTTGCCACCGCTGCAATGATATATAACGTTTTGTATTTAATACTATTTTAATGAAGAGATATCTTTTTTTTACAATTGTTTTTTAATTGTTTTTTTTTATAACATCAGTAATTTTATAAACCACTGTCGTAGTATTTTTGATATATTTTCTTACGTACATTTTTGTTGCGTAAAACTTTCACTGCGTCTATCAAATAAAGTGGGCGAATTCTTTATGGCAGTCACTTACCATAAAAAGCGTCTTAAATTTATATTTTCAGAGATTTATGTCATTAATCCACGTATCTTTTGTAAGACATATTGAATATTGATTTTGGGTTAATGATATTTAGAAATCCAGTTCATGTTTGGAGCCGCTTTATTCAGAGGCGCCTCGTCGTGAAACGTGGCTTAATCACATTTTCCTCTTCCTCTATGTTCCACTTTGCCTAGTAGCAAATAATACTGGCACTATAGAAATATGTAGGAACTACCCACGTTACCATGGAAACACGCCACACGTAAACATGTTTCTGGTATATGCACTTAGTGAATGTGAAAATTCTCAAAAATAAAACTATTTTGCCGCGACATGTTTTTCATACAAGACGTTTTTTAAGACCAAATAGCAAAACAATCTCGCACATTTATCCAATGAATTAATATCAAGGATAATTTTAATCATTGAGCAGCATTTTTTTTTTTTTTCATTTTAAGAAAAGTATTTGGCATTACAGCTTATTCCAATGCACCAAATATTTGAAAGTTAAAAGATCATACAGAATTTATTGTAAGAGATTCTAGGTAAATTTACATTACAAACACCCATGTCGTAGGTCTCAAATTTAAATTGAAAAATCTAAATTTGACATTGACTTTGCCGGAATGTGAACCCAGACCCACCTGGTTGGTAGATCAAGCTCTAATCAACTGGACCTACGTGTCACCTACGTGACCCAGTGGGCTACAAACGGCTTAAAGTTTAGGATAAGCATTATGAAAAAAACGCTGCTCCTAGAAGACAATACCAAAAAATAGCGTCTTCCAAAATGTTAACATTTAAAAAATATATACAAACTTTATATTTGTTGAAAACACATTTATTTAATACAAATATTAAAGGTAAGTATTACTTTATTTTGTTCAATACAATCCCTTCCCACCATGTATTTATAGTGATTTTATAAAATAATGAACTAATTATTTTTTAAATATTTAATAATTTGTATTAAAGACCATATGTGCGGGTAAGATGCAGCAAGGCTATTCTTCGAAACTTTTTGTATACTTAAATAAAGTAATGCAACTAAAATGCAGAGAAACAAAGACAATGGGGATGCATAAACGAGTTGTTGCAGCTTTGAATAAAGTTCGCGCTCTGGGTAAACCGATTAGGACCCTATTTTTAAACACCCCCATCCAAGAAATACTACTTTCAAAAGACAAAAGTTTATTGAAATAAAATGCAATTTACAGATCGTTTTCTTATATGTAATAATGTATGTGCGTGCATGTAGTAATTTGTGCTGTCAACAACGTTTAATCCTTTCGCGAATATGAGCTTTTTTGGTCTTTTTTAGCATCGATATGTAAAGGTTAATATTTCTACATTTACGTGAGATAAGCGAGAACTTTTTTTCAATTGGATATATACATTTATTTTCATAATTGATGTTTAGGTTTTTTATCTATTATTGGCTAGACACAAAAATCGTTGGAGTAGTTATCCGAAAATTTTATACTAATAATCAAACAATAACACATTAAGTACTACCTTTACTATATATTTATATCCATAAATGTATTAAATATATTATAATACTCCAAATAAAAATAATATACGTTGACAATACTTTACAACTAAAATCTAATGTACATTTTTCCAACAAAGAGCTTTTGCTGTCTTCTTCCGATAATTGTGATTTTTTCAATAATTTTTAAAAAGATTCAGAACAATATATAACCATACATTTTGTAACATACTTTAGTTGTTTATCGTTATATTACCAGTATATGACTCAAATCCTGTTTGAAAACATCACATCCTATAGATAGTACACGATGGTCGCCCAGAACGCTGGAATCCCACCGGTCGAAAAAATATTCAGGCAGGATTAAGGCATTCCAGAAGTATACTGAGCAAGTGACCCAGCCCGTTTCAACGACTCCCCATGACCACTGACGTCACGGGGCGCTGTTATGCACGTTCCCTCATCTCCGAGTTTCTTCAAATCAACCGACCTCACCTCCATTATCCAACACAAGCATCTATTCTCGAAGCTAAGTGTACGACTATTTTGAGTCTTAGGCAGTTGCTATGATTCGCTACCGTAAAACAGCACTGTTAGAATAAAACTAATTAGACTTAGGAACATTGCTTATAATCCTTTCGATGGTTTCGGCGGTAACTTTGTGGAAGTTCATTTTATTTTGCTTATAATCATTTCGATATATTTACGCCACAATAATTTTACAGAATGTTTTATAACTAATCTTCATTCATTAAACTGTCGCTGTTGCGAAGTCACTTTTCGGTAATATATTGTTTATTATGTAAACTATTTTGATATTGTATTTAAGGCCGCAGCTTGCGCCACGAAAGTTTGACATTCATTGGCCACAATGCGGACCAAAATTCTCCTCCCTTACCGTATCATAAAGACCAATTTCGCTCGCGAGCAAAGCCCTCGTAATCCGTACAAAAAGTATGACGAGACGCTCCGCGATACACGCGACTTCGATCCTTATGTAAGTTTTCATACAAAAAGTGAACTCACTCCGGAGAGAAGGCGCAGTCCAAGCGCAGTTTCTGCAACGTCTGTACGTCATTAGCGATGCGAATTTTACACGATACTTACGAGATGAAAACATCGTGTTACTTCAGGACTGTCTATTTTTTGGTACAATTTTCGAAATGTGCTGCATAATAGCTATTTTTCGCCTAACTAAAATTTATTTGGTACATCCTTTGAATTGTTATTGAATGTATATTTTATATATATTTTCCATCATAATATTACTAATTGAACTATAAACAAAATTTTCTAACTTTTCATCTCTAATTGAGCCCCTGAAAGGTAGAGTGACCCAATTTAGATAGTATATAATATTCTACATGTCTCCAGTTATAGTGACGTAACTCCAAAATGCACACAACAATGGTGTTATATTATATCCCTAAAATAATAAAAAAACACGTGATTAGTCAAATAGAAAGTTTAACCATTTTACAACGTCACCTCTTTACGGCTCAATTATGACTTCATATTTAATTTATGAGATATTTTTTTTATCCATGTCCCATTTAAATGTAGAGCATATGGACTCCTAATGGAGTTTATTCGACATAAGTTTTTCTACGAAATCTGTTTGTTACTCAATGTTATGTTATTTTTTCAACATAAGGATATAACTAGGACAGGACTAGTGGTAAGCTAATCACTTTTGTTAGTTTAATCAGTCAGTTTTGAGGATGGGAATCGCGGGAGGGAATATAAGACACCACACACAACCATGCCCTCGGACATTTTTTTTTTAAATCAATTGAAAATTAATTTATTGAAACTGTCCGTACTGGGATTCGAACCGAAAATTGAACGAAAACGACGACGTTGACCAATTGATCAAGCAGCTAGTATTATTATGTATTATAATATTAAATACAGTGTTACCCGTTTTTACGATTTTTAAGGTGTCTATAAAAACAAGTGCAAATAGAGGGAAAATTTAGATCTAAGATGAATTTTTTTAACACTTCTGCGTTGTTTGTAAAAAAAGTGATTTCTGACGGTTGGCAGAAATATGTCATCTTGGGAATGAAATTATGTTTTCGTTTTTAGGGTTATAATATAAAAAAAATCTATGTTAATAATTACTTAGTCTTCGGGTCACATTCTCAGCAACTTAAGCTTCGTTCTGCCTAAACTCATTAGTGTTTGGAATGTTACATCTGAAACTAAACACTGTTGCGCTAGCGAATTTCCTATCCAGTCACAATCTATATGGACTTTTCATACTTTTCCTTTAGAATTTTCACTTAGAATGTTACCGTCGTACACTTTCGTGTTCTGAGAATATTTCGAAATACGTCACATTCCAAACGAGTCATCGTCAAGTTTTATCAAATATTAACGCTTGGAATGTAACGTGTACAATGAATTCATTTACCACGCCTCTACAATAAATGCTATAATACATACAATCTAAACGACATATCTACCACAATAATATTGCATTTATGATCAGAATGTGCGAGTTTTTTGTCGAGCACTTTTGGGATTTAAAAATAAGAAAATTATTACGATCCAACCGATTCTATTGTTTGTATTATACTCTATTTTACGCTTGGAATGCTACACTGCGGAAAGATCTTAAGTTTTCATTTAAATTTATTTTTAAGATTCTGAATTGCTGCCCTGAAACCTCCATTCCAAACGCAATACCAATACTTAGAGCTCGGAAACTCTCGCTTGGAATTTAATCTTAAGAAAATTATTCTATTGTAACGTTCGTATTATGTTGTACTATCTCTTTAGTACAGTCTCATTGCAATTCGCAAACGATTTTGCGATAGGAGCCTGACATTTCATTCGGCGTCGCCTTGTGGGTGCGTTACGTTTGTGTTTATTTAACTTTGTGCTCTAATAAATATGCAATAAAATGCGCCATCTGGAGCGCGTGATATTATTACTAAGTCTCGATTCCTTTCAGCTGAACTCTGTCCTAAAGCGAAATATTTAAATAATAAAATAATCCGTTTTAGAAAATATGCTACACAAACTCAATAATAAAGCAATATAAATTGAATTTTCTTCACTGAAAACACCAAAAATATTTTTTTTGATTATGTACGCCAGACATGTAATTATTATTATAATAAAAAAATCTAATAAAGATCTTTCAAAAAGTGTTTACACGTGAAAGTTACGAATTTATTCAGTGGTTTCACAGTTGACAAATTCGTAAAATGTTACTTTTTTTTTTTTTTAAACGTATTCCCTTTTATATTTCTATTACAATTTCGTCAAATAAATACTTAAAAACTAGTACTACACTAGAAAAAATGTTTTTTTTTATTGATAATCAAAAATATTATAAACATTTAAAAAAATAGTATGTACATTTAATGGAGTTTATATCAACAAATATTATTATTCGAAGACAGCTTTTTAATTCAACTTCCCAAACTCTATTTTTCTAAGAGAGTAAGTAGGATTAGAAATACAAAGCTAGGACAGGGCACGTGGTTAGCTAATCGCTGTTTTACACACCGGAAGGAATTTAAGACATCAATTTATACATTTATTGATTAGAGCTTTTTCTTCCGATCAGACGGGTCTGGGTTCGACTTCCGGTAAGGTAAATGTCAAATTTTTATTTTTCAATATAAATTGAAGACATGAGTTAATCTCGAGTTAATCTCGAGTGACTTAACAACAATTAAGCATCGACATTTTCTCGTATGATTTTTCAATTAAAAAATATTTGGTGTATTGCATTAGCTGTAATGTCAAACGTTTTTTAATAAAAGTTTTGTAATAAAAAATAAATAATTGTTAATAATGGATTCGGCGGTAACTTTGTGGAAGTTCATTTTAATATAAAATATCTTAGATTATTCCGTAGAATCATTGTCACGGAGTGGTATCTATCGCCTCTCTTGTGGAGACTGCCAAGTTTCATATGTAGGGCAGACAGGTAGAAACTTTTATATTAGAATCAAACAGCATATAAGGTGTCTAAAAAGTATCAATTTTTCAGAGTTTACCAATCATCTAATCGAAAACGAATAAAATTTTAATCATAACAGTAACGTAGAAATACTCCATCGAGTAAATAAAAATGGCTTAAAAATGAATAGTTTAAAAAATTTAGAAGTAAATAAATGCATTAACAATAAAGAAATATTATTGAATCATATCTTGAATAAAACAGGTGGTTAACCACTGTTAAATATATTTTTTAACGGTTTTATCCGTTCTAATTGATGCAACTCATTAGTTAATCATTTCTTAATGTAAATGTCATTTGTAAAACTATTATCGTTTGTTTGTTTTTCTATCATCCCCTCCTTGCCTCCCATTTTTATTTGATTTTTATTATAGTATAATATATCAGAATAGTAAAATTAAAATCATTCGTACTTAAGAAAGCATTTGCGAAAGTAGTTAGTTGTCTGACGATGCCTCTGAAAGAGGCCAATTGGCCACGTGTCACATTTTGTTACATACTATGTGGAATAATCTAAGTTATTTTATTTTATATTAAAATGTTAATAAACTCTTTGGAAAGCAGCTGGTTACATATATACTTACGTTTAAATAATCACATGTTTAGAGAATTCTCATCCAACTATGTATTTAATATTGACTAGCTGTAAGCCCGTTGCCCAGCAACGGGAGATTTTTGCTGCATTGTGTTTGATTTTATTTAGTTTAATTTAATTTAATTTAATTTAATTTTAATTTATTTTATTTTATTCAAGAAAGTGGAGACTGGAAGGTTTGAAATGTGGTCGGACAGACATTATCGGCTATTAATATATAGAATAGCTGTAAGCCCGTTGCCCAGCAACGTGAGATTTTTGTTGCATTGTGTTTGATTTTATTTTATTTTATTTTATTTTATTTTATTTTCTTTTCTTTTATTTTATTTTATTTTATTTTATTTTATTTTATTTTATTTTATTTTATTTTATTTTATTTTATTTTATTTTATTTTATTTTAATTTATTTTATTTTAATTTATTTTATTTCATTTTATTTAATTTAATTTAATTTAATTTTATATTATTTTATTTTATATTATTTTATTTTATTTAAAAAAGTGGTGACTGGAAGGTCGAGGACACCTTACAATCACTCTAACTAACGGACCTTATCGGCTATTAATATATAGACTAGCTGTAAGCCCGTTGCCCAGCAACGTGAGATTTTTGTTGCATAGTATTAATTTTAATTTTATTTTATGTTATTTTATTTTATGGTATTTTATTTTATTTTATTTTATTTTATTTCATTTAATTTTTATTTATTTTATTTTATTTTTATAGTTAGCAGAAATTTCGTAAATTATTTAATTTTTGGAATAATGTTTATGTTTGCTAACAACCATTTTTCGTAGTAGCAGAAATTTCGTAAAATATTTAATTTTTGGAGTAATGTTTAAGTTTGCTAACAACCATTTTTCGTAGAAGCATAAATTTCGTAAAATATTCAATTTTTGGAATAATGTTTAAGTTTGCTAACAACCATTTTTCGTAGTAGCAGAAATTTCGTGAATTATTGAATTTTTGGAATAAAGTTTAAGTTTGCTAACAACCATTTTTCGTAGAAGCATAAATTTCGTAAAATATTCAATTTTTGGAATAATGTTTAAGTTTGCTAACAACCATTTTTCGTAGGAGCAGAAATTTAGTAAATTATTTAATATTTGAAATAATGTTCAAGTTTGCTAACAACCATTTTTCGTAGTAGCAGAAATTTCGTAAATTATTGAATTTTTGGAATAATGTTCAAGTTTGCTAACAACCATTTTTCGTAGAAGCAGAAATTTCGTAAATTATTTAATATTTGGAATAATGTTCAAGTTTGCTAACAACCATTTTTCGTAGTAGCAGAAATTTCGTAAATTATTGAATTTTTGGAATAATGTTTAAGTTTGCTAACAACCATTTTTCGTAGTAGCAGAAATAGACGTTGTAAATTTTTAATTGTGATTATTTTATCGAATATTAATATATAGGTATTTATTTTTTGAAAAACTTATCACGCTTATCAATCGGATTTTATTATTTTCATACGATCAAGATGTACTGTGTTTAAAAAAAAATGTTATAAACCAAAAAAAAAACGCTCGGGGTCAGACTCGAACCACTGACCATCAGCTTACCAATCTAGCGCTTTACCTTTCGGGTACGTTGGAATTAATGAATGTGCAAAAATTAGGATATATATGCTGTGTTTCAAATAAAAAACAAAAGTTTCAAAATTCGAACGTAATACAATATATATAATGTAATTTTATCGTATCTGGCAGTTGTTTGTTTACCCGAGTGGTAAAGCTCTCAACTCATAATTCAAGGACCGTGTTTCGAATCCAGACCAAGGTGCTTTTTTGTATGAGAATTCAATTTTTCAGCGATTTGATATGTTCCATCAAATAATAGTATATAATGACGTCATCGAAAAGGTAGGAATAAAAAATGGCGACATCGAGGCTGGTGAAGGGGGAGGGGGAGGAGGAGAGGAAATCGAGGAAATCGAGGAAAATCATAAGTAACAGTGTATATTGGAAAAATATGTCTTAAGTATGAATAAAAAGTGACAGCGCGGCTTGGCAGGAGGAGGAGGGGGAGGGGCAGGGGGAGGGGAAATCGAGGACATCTTACACTCAGACGGACATTATCGGCTATTAATATATAGACTAGCTGTAAGCCCGTTGCCCAGCAACGTGAGATTTTTGTTGCATTATAGAAAAGTCATAAATTTACTGGCATGAACAATTGAATGCATATTTATTATTATATATGTATATAATCTAATAACACATATTTAATAAACTCCGTTTTTTTCCATAGGGTACTCAACGTTGTACCCACCACCACCCGCTACGGCTTCACACTCTTTTATAGGGTGTATTTCGTAGCGTATCAACGTTAGCTGTCAGCCCGTTGCCCTCAACGGAGTGGATTTTTGTTGCATTTTTAAATAGTCGGAAAATTTACTGGCGTGAAAAATAAATTGCAAACCTATTTATTGAATAAGCCAGAAAATCTTAACGTAATTAATTCTCTACATGGATTGTTTAAGAAATACACACAATTCACTAAAAGAACGAAAATACACCGGGATTGCAAAACAAAATATGCGAATAGCGGAAAATTCCGGGGACCTGAAGACAGAATTTTACTGAACTGTAAATAATCAAAAATTACGTCCAAACCAAATTTAATAAGATAAAAATTTCTGCTCAAAAGGTTAAAAAAAGAATTCGATCAATTGTAATAAAGATGTTATTATTTTATTTGTAGTTTTAGTATAAATAAAAAGGTAAAGTTTGCTTTACATATGTAAAAAATCTTTTTTTTAAATTAATTGCATATTTTATCAAAATGTATGAAAAAAAGTAAAAGTGTGATTTTATAAAATATCCATATCATAATAAAAATATTCGTAATGTATTTAAAATACTAAAAACTATGAAAGTATGAAAAATTCCATAAAAATATTCAATATTTTGTCCAAAATGTATGAAAAATATCGTATTTTATATTTGCTTTACATATATAAAATATATATATTTTTTTAAATTTTGATAAAATAAATATATTATAATTGAATATATTCATACAAATCATAATTGAGCAGTCCTGCAGTGCGGCCAAATCCAATATCGACAACCCTGCAAATGTTTCAAGTATACAAACAAATATTCGACCCAAGACATTGCCAAAGTATGAAAAATTTCAAAAAAATATTCAATATTTTGTCCAAAATGTATGAAAAATATCGTGTTTTACATTTGCTTTACATATATAAAAAAATCTTTTTTTTTTTAAATTAATTGCATATTCTATCAAAATGTATGAAAAAAAGTCAAAATGTGATTCTATAACATATCCATATCATTATTAGAATATGCGTAATGTATTTAAAATAATAAAAACCTATGTAAAATGTCCAAAAGTATTCGACCTAAGACATTGCCAAAGTATGAAAAATTCCATAAAAATATTCAATATTTTGTCCAAAATGTATGAAAAATATCGTATTTTATATTTGCTTTACATATATAAAAAATATATATTTTTTTAAATTTTGATAAAATAAATATATTATAATTGAATATATTCATACAAATCATAATTGAGCAGTCCTGCAGTGCTGCCAAATCCAATATCGACAACCCTGCAAATGTTTCAAGTATACAAACAAATATTCGACCCAAGACATTGCCAAAGTATGAAAAATTTCAAAAAAATATTCAATATTTTGTCTAAAATGTATGAAAAATATTGTATTTTACATTTGCTTTACATATATAAAAAAATCTTTTTTTTAAAAAATTAATTGCATATTCTATCAAAATGTATGAAAAAAAGTCAAAATGTGATTCTATAACATATCCATATCATTATTAGAATATGCGTAATGTATTTAAAATAATAAAAACCTATGTAAAATGTCCAAAAGTATTCGACCTAAGACATTGCCAAAGTATGAAAAATTCCATAAAAATATTCAATATTTTGTCCAAAATGTATGAAAAATATCGTATTTTATATTTGCTTTACATATATAAAAAATATATATTTTTTTAAATTTTGATAAAATAAATATATTATAATTGAATATATTCATACAATTCATAATTGAGCTGTCCTGCAGTGCTGCCAAATCCAATATCGACAACCCTGCAAATGTTTCAAGTATACAAACAAATATATTTCGAAAAAAGATAATTATTCAAATTCGTTTAGTGCAATGTTTCAAATACAGATGGCATTGTAGGTGCACTAAGAATGCACTTGCTTCTCTTGCTTTGAGTTTTTTAAATTAAAGAAACGTTTTACTTCACCAACTTTAATCGCAATGTGGAGCATTAGATATTAGCTCGAACGATGAGAATGAAAACTTGGGACCTGAGTTCGATCCCCAGCTTGACAGAGAATATTTTTGGTTAGTACGAAAATTAATTGTTTTTACATAATATCATGACTTCAAATATTCACATGTAGACGTCAGATAAAAATGAATGAATGGCGATAGCGGGCAGGGGTGGGGGGAAGAAGACCGTCTTTCTTGACGTCATCGAAAAGGTGAAATCGCGACATGTGGGGGAGGGGGAGGAGGAGAGGAAATCGAGGAAAATCATAAGTAACAGTGTATATTGGAAAAATATGTCTTAAGTATGAATAAAAAGTGACAGCGCGGCTTGGCAGGAGGAGGGGGAGGGGCAGGGGGAGGGGAAATCGAGGACATCTTACACTCAGACAAACATACGGACATTATCGGCTATTAATATATAGATAAGCCCGTTGCCCAGCAACGGGAGATTTTTGTTGCATTGTGTTTAATTTTATTTAGTTTAATTTAATTTAATTTAATTTAATTTTAATTTATTTTATCTCATTTTATTTTATTTTATTTTAATTTATTTTATTTTATTTTATTTTATCTCATTTTATTTTATTTTATTTTATTTTATTTTATTTAAAAAAGTGGAGACTGGGAGGTCGAGGACACCTTACATACGGACCTTATCGGCTATTAATATATAGATAAGCCCGTTGCCCAGCAACGGGAGATTTTTGTTGCATTGTGTTTAATTTTATTTAGTTTAATTTAATTTAATTTAATATAATTTAATTTAATTTTAATTTATTTTATCTCATTTTATTTTATTTTATTTTATTTTAATTTATTTTATTTTATTTTATTTTATTTTATCTCATTTTATTTTATTTTATTTTATTTTATTTTATTTAAAAAAGTGGAGACTGGGAGGTCGAGGACACCTTACATACGGACCTTATCGGCTATTAATATATAGATTGAATTTATTAACTCTTGCGGCTCGGAGACTAGAAAAATACTTGTCAGCCGATGGGGATCTTTTTTGACCCCAGTGGTTTCCTCATTATTGGCCTTATTCTTATGAATTTCAAAAAAAAAAATAGTCCAAAGGCTTAAAAATATCTCTTTGCATCATTCCTCATACATTTTTTTATAAAAATCTGTGGTTTTTTAATAAATAATCATATTTTAAGTTGCGCGTAAAAAAGACGTCATGCCAGCACACATATGAATTGACTACTGGCGAGTGTGCTCAGCGTTCCAAATTATCATACGAACAATCGTTATCGCGGGCGCTAATCAGCTGATAAGCGTTATCGCGTATTTATATAAACTACAAAAGGTCCAAAAAACTATGATGTAAGAATACCTTAATTATAAACATTGTATCACCCATATTAAAATAGATATTTACGAAAATGTTGGTATTGGGGTCGCATTTCTTGAGCTTAGAAACGGAAAAGTTAACTATTCGCATTATTTAAATGACAAGTCTTAGTTGATTAAAACCCTCCAAGGACGAGCGTCACCATATGGTCACACAAAACACCGTTGTCTATTGATCCCACTATTAATACTTTTTCTACCTGAATACCGTTGCTTTCGCTCATATTTGGTTAAGAAGGGTACGGACTACAGTTAGTCATCAGCCGTGGGAACAGGAACGGTCTCTAAACGCACATGTGATTTTTTGAATTTCCGTTTTTTTTAATTTACTTTTTGAAACTGTTAGATATTTTTTTTATAAAAACATAAAATTATTTACAGTTATTTTGCTAATATATTTGTTTTGAAATTATGTTAATCTACTTTTGTCCTTACTACTGTCCGTACTCAATATTACACGGTAATAAAAAGATTAGCATGACCATATAGTCATGCGGAGTTTCTATACAACGACTTTGCGTTTTTTTTTTTTAATTTTGGATAGGAATAAAAGTTATCCGTGACTTCAATATGGCTTAGAAAATATTTTTTTTATCGGAAAAAAGCTCTCGTCTCTGGAGGGTTAAGGAAGTAACATTTTTTTTAATAATGAAAAAAGAAACCAGCACATCTGGCAACACTGCAGGGACTATTTCATTTATAAGTACAATTTAAGATAAATTTAATGTTTTCTTTTTAGTAGCCCTAATGAATGATGTACTAATAATAATGCCTTTGAATAATATCGTATTTTAATAATACTAGAAGCCGTGTGAAAGCAGCGACCAATTAAAACACTAGACGGTAAAACGTTAATTTATACGAAGGAAGAATACTGACTTGTTTTTGCTCTAATGAACATAATCACGGCTGCTTTATTTTCATTTTTACGATTATAATCAAGTTAATTTCCAACTTTTTACAATGTTAGACATTTGGATTTTACTCCTGTTTAAACCATCCGTGAGATTATTTTGTTTTATTTTATTTTTATCATCATCCACAAAAAAAATAACTTGAATAATTCCGTTCATTTTGAATATATTGATAACTCGAGATACGTAATTCATTGTTTTATACAAATTCCAAGAGTTAGATTGTAGAGATTTTTTTTGAGTTTATAATAATTTTATTATTTCCCAAGAACAATAAGCTGCTTATTTTCAACCCCTTGGTATTTACTGGACGGAGAATTTCAAGATTTTTGTTTGTATTGATCATTTTCTATTAAATGATTGGCAAAATCTAAACACATATTACTCTCGAGACATCTTACAGTCCGACAGTGTTTTATATCATATTTTTTTTTGCAGTATTTCGACTTAGTTATTAACAGTGACCACCAGTGGTGAATAAATAGGTACCAGGTCGGTTATTGATTTCTTCCCTCCGTCCGAAGTTAAAATACCACAAGTTTTAACAATTAAATCAATAACAAAATCGATTTTAAATATATTAATGCGCTTGAAAAATAAGTTACAAGTCAAAAAAATGGCAGGGCGCCTTTCTCATTTTCAGGTGCCAGGTCGCCGACCTGGCCCCACTACACCACTGGTGACCACACTGAAAGTGTTTTTTATTCCTATTAAAATAATAATATGTTCTATTTCGTAAATGATAAGACAGCTGCGTGGTCGAGCGTCAGCGTCGTTGACTTATATCACGGAGGTCACGGGTTCGAATCTCATTGCGTACAGTTTATTATACAGATTGATTTTTCAGTCGATTTATGGATTTCCGCTCGAAGGCATGACTGTATATAATGTCTAGAATTACGCAACTGAGTAACAAACAGTTCTTGTAGAAAAAATCTGCTGAAATACCTCCAGTAGGAGGACATGTGCTCCGCATTTGGAGTGGAATTAGAAAGCTCTGAAAACAAATTTATTTTCAGCCATCTTACACTCGGACATTTTTAGTACGTTTTATTATAGCATTAATGTATGATGAAATAAATTGTAATAAAAAGCTTGAAAAACGATTGTAGCCTGCCTATTTGATTTGATATTCAAGTATCTTACAAATCACACAAAATAACAGGCTGGCTCTGTACATGCATTATGTTTTTTCGTGTTTTTATCAATTTTCAAGTGTGTTCTTGCTTCTCCGCCTCGAGAGAATCGAAGTAAATCGTGAGAAACTTCCCACGGCAGCACCTCAATACTGCCATTTCAACTTGTTCATTGTTTCAAGGACCGCACCAACAGGTACCTATGTGAGACCTATTATTATTACTATAACTAGACTGAATGATCTAGATTGTGAGCCACATGGGGCAATGGAAACATAAGCGGCGTTTGCGAGGCAAATAAAACACAACAATTTCACAAATAAGTTAAAAATATTATGTTCATACATAGTTTTCCGATCCTGTCCTGCAATGGAACGTAAATTCAGAAATTTTAACATAACCTATAGATTATTAAAAGGTTATGTAATCTACGTATATAGTTAAATAAATATTTTTGTTCTCTACCTAAAAATTACTATTATTTCTGATAAAGACATACGCCGAAATAGCTATCAACTGTAATCAAAATAATATTTGTAGAACTAAATTACTTTGTTATTTTTTCACCTCGTTATAATGGAGTTCTACTAAGTTCAATGCCGATTCAATCAATACATCCGTCGAAAAACATATCACAAGAAATATTAGAAAATAAAGCTGACTTAATTAGTAAATAAACTTTACAATATACTCCAGATTACCTTTCACGCGCAAGGGGTGAAACATCACAATCCTTCACCATCGAAAGTAGAAGTTTGGCACATTTTTTGTTGTTTTCTCTAATTTCTATAATATCTCCATTTGTACCATCTATATGATGTTATATCATCTATTTGACGATATAAACAGTAGAAATTGTAAATTGCTCTCACATGAAATACGAAGATGAAGATATTTAAATGTGTTGTCACGCCTATGCAGGTTTGTCACACCATTGTTCCAGGAAAATAGTCTAGGGAACCTTGTGTTAATATAGGAAAGAGATATGTTACTTTTTTATTTAAAAATTGATAATTTCGTGGGCTTTTGAGGGCTTTCGTTCGTTAATATTACAGTAGTGAACAAAATTAAACTCTGATTTTGTAGAGTAAATTCATTATTCACTTGTATTTTTGATTAAAATAATATTTTTTAATAAAAAAATCCATGATCTCTTATTATATATCTGACATGGAGAATATTAACCAAAAGCGTATATTTAGGATGTGCTAGTGTGCGACGCACACCCGTAAAATCTAGAACTTCAATAAGTATTTGTCGACGCTGGAATATTATATTATAATGTGTTTAACGTGTGTATAGGGTAACTGCAATGCTCTCTATAAATTAGTACACCCAGTATTCATCGGTTTAATTAAATAAATAAAATAGTTCTGCCCTAATATTATCATAACATTTGTATCTTGTTTGATGAAACAAGTTAATTCACTGTCTATTAAATATTTTCTCTTAAAATATGTACATTATAAACAGTGCATTAAGTTTGGATGGCGTAAAACTGACAATATGTTTGCAAAATCGAGACATTCATCAACCATATAGTTATATAATATTTAGGTTCTAGTAAAATGCAGTGATGATATTCGTTACCTACGTATTTATTGCTGTGAATCACATATCTCCCTCACTCTCAATCGGCCAAACTATTATCTTTCCCACTCGCACTTCTTTTGTTTGAAAGTCTCATTCATAAATCTTCGCGAGAAGTATTGTCTTAGCGTCTTATGGCCTTTTGATTAATAGTTATTTTTTCAGCAATTTTTCTGTATGCTTTTTATTTTTCTCTTATTTTTTTTTCAGTCTCAAAAAGGTTATATGTCGTAATCAAAAACGTTTAACATATTTTTGTGTATCGGCGTTTGGTTCGCATTATTAAACTACCTTGATGTTTGATAGTTTAAAACAATATCGATCAATCAATTTGGCTTTATTTGGGTTATTTTATTCCATGACATTTTCAAGTGACATTTATTATGTTAGATATAGTCGAGAGCTTAAAATTAAACAGTGTTTTTTGGTTGTCGTTGATTATATTATTTTTCATTCTCGGCTACATGATATACAAACAAAATTATGTCAATCTTTTCTAGTTTATTCTTAAATCATCAGTGAAGTTTGTCTTTTTTAAATGTTTTTTTAAAACGTTACCTAAAACTTTTAGCATCATCACCACAAGCCGTATAAACATAGAGTACACAAAAAATAATAAAATGTATACATACGAGCTTAAATTAACATCTACTTTGTAAAGTTACAAAATAATAGAAAGCGTTTTTTGACTTTCCTGAAAAGTTACACTTTTGTAGATAGTGAGTGTTCTTTGACTTTAAGCCTTCGTAGTGATGAATATTCATAGAAATACAATATGTAATGGAATACATTGCTCTTTTTTATTCTTTTTTTATTTCAAATAACTGAAGCAACTCCATTTTTCATACTAACGAGAGTATTTATCCAAGCAACTTTTTACTAGGCTTAAAGATCTTGGTATTTTTTCTACGATAATTTTATTAAATTCCTACCTTGTTTATAGCTATTTTTATCTTATCTTTTCATTATTTTATCATCTCACTTTCTCTAATGTGTGCTTAAAAATCACCATACTAAAAATGTACGCAGACTATTACGTAATTTGTATTGAAATAAGGATTACAGGGGTCTATTTACAAAAACGTAGTTTTAAGTTCACTGAGGCATAACAGGTGATTTACTTTTGTGCCTTTTAAATTATGAATTTATTTTTTAATATACATACCCGACTATATCTTGTTAACAGTTATATGTACGAGATAGAGCTTTTTGTTTCTATCAAATATGATTAGAACATTGCCAAAACTGAGCTTAATTCAAAACTCGTATTTTTTTAGTTAGACCCCTGTGTGCAGTGACACCAATTTTGCGCAAATTTATCGTTTTTTTATATTTATATACGTAATTTAATTCTGTTTTACGGGCACACTTGCACGTTGAGCAATGGATAAAACCGTAAACAATTTTAAATATCCAATAAGTAAATAACAAAAGATTGTTTCGGTGCTCTGTATCTATATAATATTAATTTAACACTGCCATTAGCGAATATCGTTATTGATCAGCAAATATATTAATTAGTACCGAAACCATACGATATAAAATATAATGTAATTAATTCATCTAAATTCATGTTAGCTGTGTTAAAGGGAAAGTTCTGCTCGCATAAAATCCTATCCCATACTTCTAAGCACTGGAAACTTTAGCAAGAATTCTTTGAAAACTCAATAAACCGTCAATACACGTGAAGTTACTCAGCACAATATATACAAAATCCGCAAAGTTTTCAATTGTTACAAATTTCAGCTATCGCAAGATGTATTTGCCGCACTCATAACATTTTGAGAGCGTAATGCAGAATAAATATTTTTCCAGTGGCGGATAAAATGAATGTCAGAGCTGTCAATTGTGGAATAATGCGCGATAGTATTTTTATTTATTTATAAAATTGCTTAAAATATTAAAAGACTTTTAAATTCGTGAACAAAATACTCGCTATATTCCCTAGTCAAACGAAAACGGCATTTGTCATGTTAATAAATTTTTGTATTAGGAATAGAAATCGTATTTAGTTTTCGCGTGTGTGGTCGAGTGGTCAACATCGTTGGCTTCGGATACGGAGGTCACGGGTTCGAATCCCAGTACGGTCAGTTTTATAAAATTATTTTTCAATCAATTTATGAAATTCTTTTCGAAGGCATGGATATATGTGATGTCTTAAATTCCTCCCTCCCACCCATCCTATTATATAAACGTATTGAGAGGGATTAGCTAACCACCAGTCCTGTCCTAGCCCTATCCTTCTATTTCTACTCTCTTTGGAAAAAGAGAGGTTGAGCAACTGAGTAACAAACAGTTCTCGTAGAAAACACTTCTGTTGAGATAAACTACAGTAGGGGTCCATATGCTCCACATTGGAAGCGGTTTGATTAAAAAAAATATACGAGTCGCTCATTTCCAAAATTAACCTTGTCCACATTTTTTTAGACATATCTACAAAAGAACATCTAGGGAAACTTTTTACTGAATTAAATGCCAATTTTCTTGAGTCAAATTGAAAAATATATTATTTATTTCAATTTGATTCACTAAAATATTGGTAACTTTTAAATGAAGCGGGTTTTCAACACGTTATTACTTGCAAAAACGGCTTATTCCAAAATGGTTAAAAAATATCACTTGAATTTCATTTTGAAAAACAATGCACATTTTAAAAGTATTTTTAGTCTTACATTTCTTTGGAATGATATTTTGCATGTTGTCAAGCCATGTTTGAGACTGATTTCTAAAAATATTTTCAACGTTTATTTGTATCTACTAAATTACATTCATGGTTCATGATTCAAACACTTTGGAATGAGCCTGGCTTGAAAGTAATACCCTTATATTTTCTATACGCTAAACGTATGTACTATTTCGGCCATAATCGCTGTTGCTTAAAGATGTTTGCATAATTGACACTACTAGCGATATTTCTAAAGCAGTACAAAATCTATATTCTTAATACGTTTGTTCTTGGAATAAATTAATATAATTATCCTCGCATGACACCTAATTGCCTGATTCGAGAATCGTACTCTTGATTCTGAAACACCAGCTCAATTCTTTGATCTTATCAGTATTTCGTTCACGTTCTGTTGTTAATTATTTTCTTATTTATCATGCAATACTTAAATATGTATTGTTCTGTTATTGTACTATCATAAAAAACATAATCGTTTTATGGATACGTGTTCAAAGCCATTAATGAGTGTATTAAATTATAACTATCCCTTCCACTCAACTCGGGGCTCAGGATCAAAAGGGTCTACATATCTACAAAAACATGGTTTTAAGTTCATAAGTGTATAAACAGGTTATTTACTTTTGTACTTGTAACATTTTTTTTTTTAAATATACCCAATAGTATTTTATAAACGGATATATTTACGAGATAAAACTTTGTTTCACTACTTTCGATGGTTTCGGCGGTAACTTTGTGGAAGTTCATTTTAATAGAAAATTTAAATTAACTTTGATTATTCCACGTATTGTGTTACAAACTGTGACACGATTCTGTTTCGATTTTATAATCCCCTCTTTGCTTCCCTTAAAAAGGAAAAATCCCAATCTGATTGATTGCAACTCATTAGTATCATTATTTGTTTGCTTTATTTCGATTCTAAACCCCCCTCCTTGCTCCTCTTAAAAGGAAAAAAACCCAAAAACTCCATTTTGTAATTTCATAATTTTAAAATGTTAGAATCAATCTTGCTTCATTACTTAAGCAAACTTTGCGATAGTAAGTCTGAAGATGCCTCTGAAAGAGGCGAAACACGTGTCACAGTTAGTTACACAATACTTGGAATAATCAAAGTTAATTTAAATTTTCTATGTTTCACTAATTCATATGATCATGGCATTACCAAAAACTAGAGCATCCCATTCCGGACTCTTTCTGTGATCGGGATTCAACATGAAATCGTTTATATTTTCTTTTGCTCGGCGATTTCGAAATCCTGCAACTTTTTAAACAATTTCATGTCGATGTTAAGATTTTCGGATTTCCAATAATAAAGAGCGTGGGAGATTTTTTTAACTCTTTTTAAATTTTCGAATCCAAAATCCCAGGAATTTACGGATTTCCCAAAATTAACAGCTTGAGTGTTTTTTTTTCTTTACCTCTTCCAGAATTTGCAAATTGAAATTAAAGTTCCCTAAAAATACCTTATTTATTTTTCTTTACTTCGCTCAACTTTCTGTAATTTTCTCATAATCCTAGGACTAAAACTGGATCAATCCCGGGATTGGAGACACTAAAAAAACTGATTTTAACTCAAAACAAGCATTCGTATAGTAAGTCCTCTGTGATGCTCGGATACCGACATTTAAATGAATTATATATAATGAAATAATTCTTGTGTAACTAAATTACTATGAAAGTTGTACCCGTATTATAATAGAAATCTAGAAAATTCTAAAGCAATCTTTAATTATTTAATTCAACAGTATGTATTCATTTGCCTTTAACATTTTTTTTTATATTTAGTTGTTGCAAATTTATAGAAGAAGAAGAGGAATGATATTAGTGTCATACTAAAAGTGTTTAGATATATCAAAAAGTCATGTATTCAATTTAAATCAATATATTATTTGAAATTTGGAGTGGAAATTTATACCAAGGCTCGAGAATATATATTTTTTTTTAAATTGAAAAAAATATTTGACATTACAGCTTACGCCAATGCGTCAAATACTTTTTAGTTGAAAGATCATACGAGATATACTCGATGAGAATTTTTAAAAGTCACATGAGATAAACTCAAAGAGAATTGACTTCACAAACACCCATGTCTTCTTAGATCTCAAATTAAAATTGAAAAAAATCCAATTTTGTCATTGACCTTACCGGGAATCGAACCTAGACCCACCTGGTCGGTAAAGCAAGCTCTAACCAACTAGACCACAGCGGGCGACTAATATTAACATACAATAATTGGTTGGTGTTACTGTGAGTCGGAAGTCGGACAAAAATATGGCAAAACATGATACTTTTCAAGCTTTATAAATGTCCTAAATAATAAATACATAAAGTTGAATTCGACTGAACTCAAAATATTTTTACTACAGATACATACAATAACAGGCTTGGCAGCGATATCCGATATCGGGAATACCTCTAAGCTTTCGTTCTTTGAATTCAATTAGGTATATATTTTATTTGAGGGCGGCTTGGGTGTAATGATTATATGGAAAAAGATTGGAAATTGGAAAAATGTCCTACTTTATTTTGGACATTGCCTTATAAGAAATAAACGGCAAAACAAATTTCGTCCGCATTTTTTGCCTATCTATTGTTTTGAACTTTGGCTTTTCTGCAGATTTGACAATTTTATAATGTTTTTTTTCTGTATGCTTCGGCATGGTATAAAAAATTAAAAACAGGCCAACCGACAATTCGCAAATATAATATGAGAATTTTTCAACTTATGAAATTTCTCCTGCAGTAAAAAAGTGAATCAGTGAACAATAGTTTTTTTTTTAATATAATGCCTTTCATATTAAGATAAACACAATATTCCTTTGTACTGATTTCCACTTTTATTTCCCAATACCAATACCAGCTTCGCTCATGGCGAGCTTAGTTGATAATGCTCGCCATGAGTGAAATCGGTCTTAACCTTGGCAAATAAAAGTGGAAATAAGTACCGAGGAATATTGTATTTTTCTAATTTAAGATTTCGACTGAAGGTGCTTGGTGGAATTTCAATATTAAATTTGAATCGTTCAAATTATGTACATTCACACAGATTTTGTCAATAACCCGGGTTTCGCCTTTCGGCATCTTCAGGCGTTCCAGTTCATCCGTACACTTGAACGCCTGAAGATGCCGAAAGGCGAAACCTGGGTCGTCAGTGACAAAATCTGTGTGAATGTACATAATTTGAACGATTCAAATTTAATTGTATTTTTCGTTATATAATATTAGCCTTTCCACCAAGTATTGTCAGTGATCACCCTAAAATTGATGAATAATGCCTTTCCTCAAGAATCGACAGTGAATTAAATCGAATGTGGAAATGAAAAAAGACGTATCCCACAGTTTTTTAAAAGCAGCTTATTTGCGATAATCACAATGTATACACGTTATATCAAAAGGATGTATGCTAAAAATGCAGAATAAGTATTGAGGGCGTACGTTTGAAAAAAGAAGAGGCTGTGGAAATTTCGATCAGCAAAAAATACTAAAAAACTGTTTTTTTTTAAATATATTAATTTAATATCAGATAAAGTCAATTCAAAACCAGTTTATCAGGCTCCACGCTCTTTAGGGTTGTGGATATTTCATAATTTGCCTTTCACCCAATATCATCAAAAAACGTCTCTTGTAAAATTTGTTATGTGTGGTTTACTTTCTTTTCTCATTCCACATTCGATATGTAGTAGGGAATATTCAATAAGCTATCGGTATTTGGTTGAATTTTTTTCTGAGCAGGACTTTGTTCTACATATTTTTATTTTTTTTTGATTAGGCTTATAGTTTTACGGTTAGCTAGACGGCGCGTAGAGGTAAGGTATTAACGCTGATATGTGTGAAATTGACGACATAAACTCGACTACCACCAAGCCATCCGTTCCACAAACCGACATGGTAGGCTTCGCGGGGATACTACTAAATAATTAATTCTCCACCAAAGTGAAGTGAAGTCTATCATGGATTCCTTGTGTAAATACGAGCTTATCTTTAAATGCCTCCCAAAGCATCCTGTGTTGCGCAGAGCCCCCGGAGAGTTGCGCTAGTCAAGTTTTACGATCCGAGTAACATAAATTACAGAATCAATTAGAGTCAAGTGACTTTGTATTTTTAATTTAAAATAAAACATGCTATGTTCTGTATTCTTTTATTTTATGCTAATGCCGATTCGGCTTTAATAAAAATACATTTCTTTTCACTCTCAAGAGTTTTCTTCTGACGCGAAATTTAAATTGAAACAGACTATTTTTGTTTTAAACCCAAATACAATATGACTCACTTTTAGGGTGTTCACTGTCAATACTTGGTGGAAAGGCATTATATTAATAAAAACAATAATCCTTTGTACTTCATTCCACTTTATTTAATATGTCAGGACCGGTTTCGCTCATTGCGAGCATTG
This sequence comes from Himalopsyche tibetana, assembly GCA_030503985.1. Lineage (NCBI taxonomy): Eukaryota > Metazoa > Arthropoda > Insecta > Trichoptera > Rhyacophilidae > Himalopsyche > Himalopsyche tibetana. The sequence continues at coordinate 35,088,569 of JAPJYX010000002.1, read as the reverse complement.
TCAACTGATAAGAAATATAATTTAACAATGCTTTTTATACAAAATTGAAAAGTTATACACAACAGTTGGCATTGAAAAGAAATTGCCAATTACATTAAAGTGATTCTAAAATAACACAAAATTAAAATGTTCAACACAACTAACATATAATTAAAAAGTCATCCCAGATTCATAAATTCAGAATGCGATTGAAAGTAATTACAAACATAATTAAAATTTGGGAAATTTTTGACAAAGTGATAAAATGCTACATTAATCTAGTGAATATGCTTAATGATATGAATATGCTTAATGATAGTTTTATGTTTTCCCCGCTTCCAATTTTTCTTATCAGTTGACAATGCTCGCAATGAGCGAAACCGGTCCTGACATATTAAATAAAGTGGAATGAAGTACAAAGGATTATTGTTTTTATTAATACAATATGACTGTCTAAGTCTTCAGAATTTTAGATAGATTAAATTTTTGGCCGATTAAAATGCATCGGAACTGTTTTTCGTCGATTCTAACTGAAGTATGATAGCAATTAAATGTTTATTGACTTTAGAAAAGAAAAAGGACTTAACCCAAACTTTTTTCAATATAGATTTTTTCGCATATCACAATGTATACAACTTGATACACGTTATTTAAAAAGGATGTAAGCTGAAAATGCCAAATTAGTATTTAAATTAAGCTTTTATGCTCGACTAAAGGAGACCTGTGGAAACTGTGATTTTTTCGAAAAAAATATAAAATTAATTTCAGATAAAGTCAATTGAAACACAGTTTATTAGTTTCCATGCACTTTAAAGTTGTGTATATTTTAAATATTTTATTTGACTTAAAATCACCAAAAAGAGTTTTGTGTCTCCTGTACAGTTTGTTATGTGTGGGTTACGTCCTTTTTTCTTTCCACAGTCAATATATATTTCCGGGTTTCTTAACTGAGTTCCACAGCATGTTCCAAGGGGGCCACAGCCTGTCTAGATATAATAAACAAAAATCACCTATCGTAAAAAAAACATTATATAAGTACATATAGCTAAAAAAGCGCTGAACTCGCTGACAGACCTAATTTTTCCAAAGGATGAAGCAAAAAAAAAAGGTTTCACACTTTTGAAAAATTGTGGAATCTGTCAATACTTATCTTTTTCATAGGAAAATGAGCTTAAAATATTTTACATTTAAGGGTTATTCTTACTATTTTTTAAATCTGATTCTTACCGAGTCTCGGGAAGTTAGTATTAGTAAGGGGGCTACGACTAAAACATGTGACTAAAAAAGGGCCACGGGTTCAAAAAGGTTGAAAATCTATGGTATAACTAACATCATATTTTCATTATGGTTAATTTAAGGCATACATTGTACAGTCAACACTTTTTTTGACACGGTTTTGAAATAACACAATCCACTAAAAATAACGAACACTTTAACACGGTTCTCAAAAACAAAAAAAAGCAGAAGCCGATAACGGACTTCATAATTTAACAAAATAAGAAATTTAGAAGAAAACAAGAAAACAAGAAATTTAACAAAATAAGACAAATACAAGGCTTCATTAGATCCTTACACGTTAGTCGTGTCAGACATTTCCAACGATGAAAATGATTACCGTAGCGTCAAGTTAAGTCAAGTAGCGATGAATAGTATTATTTTTTTAGACAATTTTCTATATCAAAATGTTGTTAATTTTTTTACACGATTTTTTGTAAAAATATCTACTTTGTAAAAATACAGTTGAGTGTATATCATTACGTGGTCTGAAAAGTGTAGATTTTACTGATATTGGTGAACATAAAATTCATAACTAAATTGAAATTTCAAACCAAATGTCATTCGCTATGGTACTAACGGCTAAGCTGGCAACTTTGTCAAAACAAAAAATAAATAGAAACACTCTTGCATTCGTATTAAATTTTCAGTGTTGCCATAGCAGACAGGCGTGTTGTTTAAAGTTAAACCCCCGCTCCGTGAAACTCATAAATAAATTCACAAGAATGAAGTTGCAGTACTGTATAAATTTAATGTGTGGGAAAAGATGGTTGCTTCAGATAGACCTGTGAACGTTCACTTTAAGTTTCAGGGGCTGGTGCACTGCAACAACTGGCGGGCTCGTAACGAAATCATTTGAAATCCGTCCAATTCATAACTGATGGCAATAATTTAACAATTCATGTACAATATAGCGTATTTTTTTTAAAACATTTTCTGAAACTGGTTAGCAATAACTGGTTTTACTCTCTTAAATAATATACATAATTTGTATTCGAAGTACTTCGTTTCAAACAACACCAATCATCTACTAGTCTAGATTCTAGTTCCAAGATTTCAATTTTGCGCGTTTTTTAAAAAATAATTGTAAGTTTTCCTTTTTTTAACGGGACATTGAAGCTGTGTTCAGTGACATCGGAATTTCTGGTCACATTACACATAGCCCAATCACGATCTTAAGTTAGTTGGTTTTAGCTTTCTGTTTTTTTCGGTAAATTCGGCGGTTATTTTTATGTCAAGTTATTTTTGATAAAATTAATTATTATTTTCATGCTTGACGAATGGAATAACAGAGTTGTCTTGTTTATACAATAATAACTTTAACCATTTAAACTTAAAGCATAATTTCTCAACCTTTTAGGGTCTGTGGCCTCCGTTTTTATATAAGCATTAAAGTTTTTCAACACAAAGTAAGAAGTTGAAAGATTTCAAAATGATTCTACCCGCTTGCAGATTTTACCGAGGAATTTAAGAATTTCCCAATATGAAAAGATGAAAAGACGAGATGTTTTTTTTTTAGCTCTTTCAGGATTTTCCCGTGGCACTCCCAAACTGCGCTGTGGCTACCCTAAATATTTTTTCTATGTGCCCCCCCCCTGGAACATGGTGTTGTTCCTAGGAGGGGCCACCTGGCTCCTGGTTGAGAAACCATGATCTAAGTCACAACCTTGATTCCTCTCTAGAGTCATTAAACTCATCTTCATCGACGAGCTCTCAGTATACGGACTATAAACAAGATACTTAATATCAACTTGATTTAAGTGGCTGAGCTAGTCACACTTCTATTATTATTATTTTAGGCACATTAGTGCATGGTTCAAAATCAGTCCCGTGCAGTTCTGCTCGGACTATGAATGTGAGGGGTAGACCCCTCTTTTTTCTGTCGATAACGATGTTGAAGGCGGCCATTAAACGTTGGCTGCACATACACAACGAGTGGTGGTGGGAAACCAACTTGATCTAAACTGCGAAATCAATTCAGAAAAACCAATTTAAATAAAACTTCTCTAATGATATATGTGTTGTTGTACATTATTGCTTTGTATGTGTAGATATATTGTCCGCGAGATGTAGTTTAGAATACCGTACCTAAAATATTATTGTGATGCGATGAGGCCAGGAACGCTTGGCTGGACACAGGGAGCATCGCATAACTCTGACAATTGCTTCTTATTCTTGGGGGAGTTTATATTTTGACTATATTTCAACTATGTGATCTGTACATTTCCATTAATTATTCTCCCAAAATGAAGCATCTCGGATCCGTTTCCTTGTTTCATTGTTTTAATTTAGTTAAACTTTGAGTTATGAGAACAAATAATGTATCAGTTAACTTTGTGACCCACAAATTTAACGTATACATTTTCATTCTGTACCAAATATAATATACATGAAATAACCACATCTTATTATCGTTATTAATAATTATCAATAATGTACAACTCATCATCAATGAACCTTCATAAAAAATACATGTAACAAAAATACTAAACAACTGTAGTTCTTGGTCGAGTAATTAGCGTTGTAAGTTTTGATATAGTTTATAACCAGGGCTGTGGGGTCGGAGTCGCGGTATTTTGGCCGGAGTCGGGAGTCGCGAAAAATGTTTTTTTTCTTGAAAACCATGTTTAATGATGTGCATTCAAAGAAAAAAGTCAAAAGTGTTGACATTTCATGCTTGGGTGACCAAAGATGATCTGATGGAATACATATCGGCTGTGGATAGATAAAAAGACGTAGCCCACAGTTTTCTCAAAATAAGTTTTTTTCGATAGTCACAATGTATCAAACTTGATACATGTTCTATCAAAATGGTGCATGTTGCAAATGCTAAAATAGTATCTAAATTTAGCTTTGAAGTTTTTCTAGACAATGCCATTGATTAATATTAGATTATGTCAATAAAACACCAGTTAAGAAGTCCCGTGCAATTCAAAAGGTTGTCTATAATTCTTAATTTGCATATGGCCCAAAATCACCAAAACACGTTTTTTGTGCCTCCTGTAAAATTTGATATGTGTGGGTTACGTCCTTTTTCCTTTCCACATTCGATATATATGTAAATTAAAATTATTTAAAAAAAAAAACCTCGGAGTCGGAGTCGTTAATTAATGTAAAGCTGGAGTCTGAGTCGGAGTCGTCTTTTTTTTAACGACTCTACAGCCCTGATTATAACAAAACATCTTCAGCATTACTGATAATTTTTATTGTTAATAAATTTTCACATACAGTAATTCTAAAAGACATCAACTCTTTCAGACTACCAAAATATCCATAGTGAAATGATTATTTTTGAATAAATACAATTTTGATTCACCTAATTCGATGTGTTTGACTGCCTTTTGATGTACTAATTAATCATTTTTAGAAAAGATTCGTGGCCATAAAAAATAACGTTTAGAGTAGTCTATTTCCAGTATTATTAAAATTCAAGAACTATCAACATAAAAGCAGTTGTTTTAACATTATCTTAAATATTATATGTATTGAAATTGTGAATAACCGCAGAAATATTAAATAGTTAAATAATATTGTTTTCTTTATTTTCCAGGTATGTTCTTCAAACCACGATCACTTCGTTTTTTTCTTCTCTTAAAATACGTAAGAAAAATACTTATTCATTCCCAAAATATAAATAACTTCAGAACTTTGTTTTTAATGTCATATTTCTAAGTTATTACTCTCCGCTTACTTTCTGTTTTGAAATTTGCAACGTCGTCGATTTTAAGCACTATTATACTTCACTAAAACACCCTTCCTATAAAGTACTTTGAAACCAGTTTTCCTTTTCTCTGCATAATTTTCTTTTATAATTAGCGCATGGGAGAATAAATAATGGTCGCTCTTGCTGTGACGTGACCTTTTTTGTATCACATTGTAATGATTGTAATTATTTTCGTACTTTTTTGATTAAGGAAAATTCGACATTAAAAAAATGACAGTGGTACTAACCGTCTGTATTTAGGTAAATAATGATTCATTTTCAAGATAGTAAATTAGATCTGTTTTCAATTCATTAGTAAATAAGACTGATCTTTGTAAATTCAGATAGCTGCTAACAACATTAAAACAACCTATGTCATAATAAGTATTAAAAAACAACAGTGTACTCAAAATTTTACCTGTCATTATTTATGATCATGAAATGAATTGATCTATTTCATTTTTTCTCCTTATAATACACAATTTTTAATATCAGTTAGAACGACCCCTATCCTTCCCCACACCCTTAAGCTGTCATTCAAAAAAAAAAATTATACATATTTTATAATGATACTTTGAATATATACCTATATAACGAATAATATCATTGATGTTTATACAATACTCAATGTTTTTGCGAAATATATATTATAATATACTTATATTGTTGTGAGATATATTTCCGCATTACGAAAACAACAAAATCTAAGGTACATTTTTTAAAGAGCTTTATTTTATTAAATTGAGAAAGATTTACCTTCATACATGTATATTATACCATATATATAAATATTTTTATAATATTTGTCTTTTTAAAGCAGCCAACGAATCAATTTATTTTATCTAATGGTACTTTGAAAAAAAAAAACAGCATTCATAAACAGATATAAAACTAATAATATTGTTAATTATATTTTAAAAAATTAATCTCAACAACAAAGGTCGAAACCAGTTTCGCGAGCAAAAATCAACAAGAAATGATAGATAGTTCAAAAGAAACTTTATTAAGATTTGAATCAAGTACAAACAACGTCAACGAAACACGTGTCACAGTTAATAACATAATACGTGGAATAATCAAAGTTAATTTAAATTTTCTATTAAATATATACATATATTATTATGCTTTTCCACCTAGAATTGACAATTACCACCTTAGATGTGTTTTTTTTTTAATCAAATGGAGAACAACTGTTTTTCAATAACCAACAGTATATCAACTGGGTAAAGGGAAAAGGGCGTAACCCACACATAACAAATTTTACAAAAAACGTTTTTTGATGATTTCGGCTCAAAGGTAAATTATGAAATATGCACAACTTTGAAGTGTAATGCGTTTAACTAGTTTTGAAGTGTAAAGTGTAACTTTTAAGTGTAACTAGTTTTATATTGATTTAGCCATATATTAATTTTAAAAAATGTCCAAGAAAAACCTTTTCGCACGCCCTTCTGTTTTCAAACTTAAAAAAAAAGCTAAATTAAGACAATAATTTGTCATTTTCAGGTTACATCCTTTTGCTAGATCGTTTATCAAGTTGTATACATTGTGATTATCGAAAAAAAGCTGTTTTGGAAAAACTGTGGGTTACGTCCTTTTTCCTTTCCACAGTCGATATGTATACCTTATATGTATACAATGTAGAGTGCTTCCCAACTAAATGAAATTTTAATTAATAGTTATGACTTATGAAGCATTAAAAAAAGTTTTCTGCAAAATTTATCATTGAACATTATCATTTTTTTATACTAAGCACCTCACGCTGTTTTCATAAAAAGTTTTTTTATGGAAGCTATTAAATTTGTTAAGTTCAAATGTATGTTAAATTGTTAAACAAATTATGAGTGCTCAGTGGGAATATTAAACAACACTTTACGAAACTCACATCATAATATTATGAAAAAAACGTCCGATGTTGATAATAAAAAGTAATGTAAAATGATCAACAAATTTAACGTATATGTTTATTAAAAATACACTTGTGTAAACAAAAATCAATTTGTTTTGTAAAAAAAACAGGAACGGGTGATATGGATATTCACTATTATATTTTGATATTTTTAAATATAAAGTGGAGACTGGTGAATAATCGTGATGTCACGGCTAAATTGCACTATTAATTTCGTTCCGTCCATCGCGGAAAATCGGGTCATTTTCCCGTGTATTGGTATCCCCTCGTCCATTTCGACTCGAAAATAGAGGAAGGGTAGGGGGTCATTAAAATTTTACGCAACGTTCTTCATTGCTTCGACCGTGCGCTAGGCGGGAGAGCATTTTAAAACAAAACAAATTTAACTTAGTTCATTTGTTAGTTACATTCCCCCCACAGTTTATTTATCGCTGCATATTTTTCACAGCGCGATAATCTAGAAACACAGTTTGACATTCGAAAGTATTTAGGGTTGATAAAGTCAACTTGCATGCCGTTTTACTACCCTAAAAAAATAAAGTCAACTTTAGATTATGTGTTTGTTATTTTGATATTATATGAATATTGTACAATTTTAGCTTCAAATATTAGAACAATAAAATATAAATATTTTTTTAACTAGTGCAAGTTATATTTTGATTTTTTTAAATCTTCATTCTTATCTTTTCGAGATTTTGCACCCAGAGTCTCAGACGTTTTATTGAAATAAAATCAATTTCCCATTTGATCTGTAGACTAAAACCCTGCCGTTAGACCAAAGATGATAATAGTTAGAAATTCGCTGAATTTTATTAATCAAAAGGTTTTCAAGCCACTTACTTACTTACAAATGTTTATTTTTGATAGTAAAATATCTGAAAATATTTGACAGTACATAGTTAAAGACCGGAAGGGTTTACTCTATCCAAAAAAATATAAAAAAATCGTTACTAATTTATTTTTAACATACCGTTTCTAAGATAATTTCAATAAATCTAGTTGAATATTAACATTTTGTCTCTGTACATTTTTGAGTCCGTGGCCTCTTTTGAGTCTCATACACGGTGGCATGCCACGGGTACAACTATTTCGGGATCTTGGCTTTCAGTAACCCGGGATGATGGTTGGGAAAAAAGTAAGAAATTAAAAGATTCCAAAATAACTTTCAACTTGAGCACCTTATTTTTTTACTTGGCTCGTGATTTCAAAAAGTTAAAAAATTGACAGATTCTACACAGTGGCTCCCCTTAAAAAATATTGTCATGGCCCCCTTGGAACATGCTGTGGACCCCGGTTGTGAAACCCTGTTTTAGTATTTTGTGTTTTTTCACGTTAGTAGGACATGCTTTTTTATTTCTTTTGCTTAATTTACTAAACTATGAAAAAATTTAAAGCATACCCAGATATTTAAAACGAAAGAGACTTTCTAATTGAAACATATTTGCTGCGCCAATTATAAGGAATATGAACGGACGAAGCGAATCGGCAAAATAGTTGTCGATGTTTTATTTGCCGTGTTAGGGTAGTTAATTTCACTGACGATGTCAATTTTCAAGCTCCAAACCACCTCTTGAAAACAAACTCGAGCGCAATACCACCGACCTAGCCTATTATAACTTGCCAAGTAGTACATGCGAAGCCATTAAAAGTTTTCGCATTTTTTTATATTGCATAACCTTACAACGAAAACTTTCCATCCACATTGCAAACTTAGATAACTCAAATTTGTATATCCTTTCATTTATTATTACAAAAAAAAAATCTGTACGAAAAAGTTTTATTAATTAGCTAATTTCACGAGGGTTAATTTAATTTACCCGTGGTGTGGATTAGCTCAAATAACCATCGCATGAAATTTTAATTTCGCTGTTAACTAAATAAAATAAAAATAAATTGGTTCCGGTTTTATTCCTACCTCTTCTCCTTTTGATTCTTTTTTAAACACGCCAGTGCAAGGTGCAACCTGTTCCAACCAATAATGTCACAAGAAGATTTCTTTTGTTCCTCCTAATTGCTTGTGGAATACACGTACGTGTGGTTAGTCAAAACATATTAGTTTCTTGATTGCTATTTTTAAAATAAACTATATTTTTAATCCAATTATTTTTATTTTGAATTCCTTCACCTTAACATTATATTTCTTTCGCAAAATTGAAGTATAGTTGTCGCTGAAAATATAATGTATATTATTTAAATACAATCACGATTTTGACTGTTTGTGTTTTTTTATGATTAATTGATTTTAACAGCTTAACGAGCGCACGTTTTTTTTATAAAATTTCACCTGGCGAAATAAAATTTTGCGATAAATTCGCAAAAATTATAATTTTACTAAATTCACTATAATTTGTAAGCAAATTGAGATATCTTGACAAAATTTAATTTTCTTAGCTTCCAGATACTTCACCTATACGCATATATGTGTCCGCCGGCCAGCAAGCTTTGTTTTTCAAAGACTTAAATATGCGTCCACGGTCGTTAAGCTAAGCGTTATGAAATGTGTCGGAAAAAAAATATTTTTTATATTTCATAGCTGTTATAAATTGTTGTAATTTATATATGAGATTTAAGGCTCGTTTTAAAACGTCTTTTTATCATTTAAAAAACATTCATTCATTCATTTACATTGAACACCAATCAATCGATTTACGTGTATCACTGTGTTAATAAATAAAATGACCATCTTAATTGGGTATGTAAAATTTAAGTCCAGCTTAAATGAAATGGTTTTTCAAAAAAAAATAAAATTCAATGCTAAACCCATAATAGGCAGAAAATCGTAAGAAGATTTTTTTAAATTACCGTCGTTCTATGTTTGATAAAGGAATGATTTATATACAGTTAGTAAATAGTTATATATGGTCAATGCATATACTGAAATTATTCAGACTACATTCAGTTCTCTAGATCTGCGTTTCTCAACCGGGGTCCACGTGGAATAAACGATAACAAGTCAAAACGCCAAAATGTACAGGCCCTAAAAAAAATTCAGGCGAATGAGATAAAATTCTTTTTATTTTTGTCATATGCAATATTGAACATTGGTTTAAAACACAATTTACTTAATTGTGTCGCTTAAGATCTTTTGCCGATTATGGTTCGATATATAAGTTATCACAATCATTTATTTTACGTTTCTCAAGATATTTTCACCGACATACAGTTTTGTTTCGTTGTGTGTATTTAAGGTGTTTCTTTGCCTTTAAATATCAAAACATGACGTACTATTTAATACAGTTATTTAGATATGTATCGATATTAAACAAAAACGTTCATTAAATACATAAATTCATTAATATTGTATTGTAGAATTACAACTTGTTATACTTCCCAGAACAGAACCGAAAATGGTGGCATAGACTGTATTCAAGTTTCTTATTTTAAAAGGGTAGGCGTCATTTAAATCAGTAAAAATGAACGTGAATTGAATAACTCGTCTAGAGTAATTATTATTATTGTTCTCCGGGCGAAAATTCGGCAACTCTGGCAAGCCAAAGTTTTTAATTCGATTTTGATCATCATCGTAGTGGAATTGAATTCCGAGCGAAACGAGCTTTCGGATATTTTGGAAAACTTTTGAGTCCACGGCGGACATTAATAATTTCTCAACATTGCTTGTTATCCATTACGGAATTAAAACCATTTTCTAAAGACAATTGCATACATGAATAAAATATTAATTAAATTGAAAAGTAATCGTTTATATTTATATTTCTATATTTACTTATTTATTGTTTCAAATCAGAAGGACAGTACATGGCATTACAGCTGATACCAATTCACAAAGCACTTCACAAATATAATTAATATGAAAAACAGTACATAACAAATCAATATATAAAAATATTTTGAACATACGAAATCAAAAAAAAAAATGTTTAGTTTGAACTTAAAAGTTTGGTACCAATACTTTATTTTATTTTTATTTTATTTATTGCTAAAAATTAAAATTACAATACATAACATAACAGCTGACGCCAATTCGCCATGCACTTGAAAAATATTAGACAAAATATAAAATAAAAATACACAGTACATCAAATTCAACATAAAAAATCAAGAAATACAATAGAAAAATTTATAACTAAATAAATTAAATTAATTTATAACTAAGTACAATCAATTCCTTTTTATACAGTAGACACTTTCCACGTATCAAAGTGTATAAAAAACCGTGTAAAAAATAAGAGAATATATAGAAAGAATGATAACATTGATTGCTTTTCTTAAAAAATCGTATTCATTGAAAAACTATGCTACAAAATTGTAGTATAGAAAATCGTTTAAAAATGGCATAGTGAAAAACCAAGAAAAAATCTTATAAAATCGCTTAAATCGCTAGAAAGTCTTTACACTTCTAATGTGTTCAAATCAAATGAATACTTTAGTTTGTTATAATTTTCCTGTGTTGTTGAATTTATTGTTAAAAACAAACCTGTTCTTTTTTATTTATGGAATTCGTATATTATTTGTTCTTTTTGGTGGAATGTAATATTTAAAAACCCCGTATTAAATGGTTTTTATTATATATTATCAAGAAAAGTTTACTATTTTTGAAAGTAAATATAGTCACGTCACTGTGTAATAAAAATATATTTTCATATTTTTTCGTTCTGATTATTTGCTCTTTAATAGTCGTTGTTAAATTTAGTACAGTTTTTTTTCATTCTGCTTGAATTTAATGTGTTATTTAATATTATTTATATACACTCAAATGTTTATTTTATAACGTATTTAGGGCTCCAGAATTTTCTACAAACAACGTTTGAGACAGAGCCGTTTAATTATTACAAATTATCGCAATTAATGTTAATCTATGATACCATAACAAAGCCTCAACAAAAATATTCTTGCCGCAGCAAAAACCTGACCTTATTCAGTTATTTATTACGTCATACAGATAAAATATGTATAAAGAGTCTTTCACACACTTGTTACATTATTTTGCGTATCCTCAATGGGTCTCCAGGGGTCGTGTCAACTTTTTAAAGAGTTTTAAATTAAAAATTACACCTACGAAGCTTATTACAAAGGACAGGTACAGCTGTATGAACAGCGGGTATGACGTACGTAATTATGATGGGTGTCACAAACTGTGACCGCACGTCAAGCTTTTATTTTTCTTTATTACATTTGAAATGATCAAATAAACATTGTATGTAATGAGAGAATGATTTAAAGGCTTACAATATTAATTAAATTGTGGAAAAAAACAGTCGTGTTAAAAAAACTTTACCTCAAATAAACAATATAACATTTGCAATATTATTTTGATTGAATTATATATATCATTGGCCGAGTAAAAATACTGGACCTTAGAATCGCCTAATGGATTATTACGTTTTTTAGATGTACACATCTCTCAATTCAGTTATTAAGTAGCACTTTATTAGCGAGTGTCACAAACATAAATGTACCAAGTCAAACAACGATTGTTTAATATCGTCGATTCATATCTACCCACTTTACCACACACAGTTTTTTTTATATAAATAGTTTCTTAATGAAAAAATACTCAATTAACAACCATAGTGTCTTGTATTTTATAAACACATACATTTTTAACCTTACTAGGGCTTAAACTTTCTTAAGATTTGTAATATAGTCGTCATTTTCATAACGAATGCAGTATATTTTCATTGCTGTGGAGTCAAGAGTCGGATTTTAAAAATTCTGACGACGCATTAAAAAATATATTAATGATGTATATTCAAACCCCGAGAGTTCATAGTGTTGCCACTGCATGCTAGGCTGACTAAAGATGATCTGATAGAATACATATATGTAATTTAAACGGAAATGATTCTTTACCCAAATTCTAAGACCTGAATTGAATGCAAGAATTGAGAGTTTGAAAAAAAAATATATTCTGAATTATAAATAAAACACGCGATGGAATAACATCTACAACATTTTAAACAAGCGCCGGATAAAAAATTGCTGTTTGCATTTGATTTGTTTATTGGAGATAACATATCATCATTATTTTTCTCTTAAAATATAAATAACTTTAAATGTGTCTATTTTAATTTAAAAAAAAACACGTAATTCAAAAGGAAATTATGTACATGTGTTACGATGTGCATTTGTATCGTGCGTGTCAAAAATATGAATGCGTGTATAGTTTAATAGTCTGAGAATATTTCATAGTTTACGGGCCATGATTCGACGAATTCTGCATTTTCCTGGTCACAAAGAAAGCCTCTTTACCCAGTCATTAAGGAACGGCGGGCTTTATAATTTATTTTCGTCCAGTCCTCGGGTGCGGTTGGCTTAATAACCCCTGCCCGAAGCGAAACACTGCGCTAAGTAAATGCGACACTCGTTAAAATTTAGGTTTTTCTGGTACTTACAGGTGAAACTAAAAAGAAAATATATTTTGAACGTACAATATTAAGCCACAGTCGAAAAAACTATGTTGAAAAACAAGAGGTCTCTAAAGATTAAAGTTTTGTACTCCGTTGGGAAGATTTTCCCTGATTTAAATATATTTTAAGGAAAATTAACCATATTTAAATGCAAAAATCGTTCAATATTGTATTTTATTTTTTTAAATATTCAAATTACATTCGTTTTTTAAGTGCAAAAAAACCTCTTTTGTATTTCTAGTTATAGAAAGTATATTATTCCAATTATTACCTTAAGATCACTTTTAGGGTGTTCACTGTCAATACTTGGTGGAAAGGCATTATATTAATAAAAACACAATAATCCTTTGTACTTCATTCCACTTTATTTAATATGTCAGGACCGGATATGTCAGGATACTTGGAAGCGGAGAAAACATAAAACTATCATTTAGCATATTCATATCATTAAGCATATTCACTTTATTAATGTAGCATTTTATCACTTTGTCAAAAATTTCCCAAATTTTAATTATGTTTGTAATTACTTTCAATCGCTATTCTGAATTTATTAATCTGGGATGACTTTTTAATTATATGTTAGATGTGTTGAACATTTTAATTTTGTGTTATTTTAGAATCATTTTAATGTAATTGGCAATTTCTTTTCAATGCCAATTGTTGTGTATAACTTTTCAATTTTGTATAAATAGCATTGTTAAATTATATTTCTTATCAGTTGACAATGCTCGCAATGAGCGAAACCGGTCCTGACATATTAAATGAAGTACAAAGGATTATTGTGTTTTTATTAATATTACCTTAAGTACTAAAACAGTGACGTAGATTTTGAAAATGTATGATAGTGATAAATGCAATATTTTTAAAGCAGATTTTTAATCGAACTTCCCTGGTATAGTTCCACCATAATTTCTTTAAAGATGGATAATAATTATGAAAGTAAACATTTTGTTTCAGTTTACTTATTCTATCTATTAGCTTATTTAGCTTGTATTCTTATGAATTTATTAGATGAAAAAATTGCAACAATTTATTTGTTAGCAATAAAATATAGTTTAACATTGATTAAATAAATGATTGCTAAACTGGGGTTGGGTTTATATCTTAGCCCAGTATATAAACGGGCAGGACACCAAACAAGTTAAATGTATAATATAGAAATTTGAATTGTTTGAATTTTGTACTTTTCCATGAGTTTTGTCGCTAACGACCCGGGTTTCGCCTTTCGGCATCTTCGGGCATTCCAAGTGCATGGATGTACTTGAACTGACGCGTAGTAAACAGTTTGTATCGTTTATAAACAAAAATATAAGTAGATCACTAAGTTAAAAGGCTATTAAAATGTAAATTAGCGAAAATTGAATGTATACAATTTTCAATACAACTTAGTGATCTACTTATATTTTTGTATATAAACGATACAAACTGTATACTACGCGTCAGTTCGAGCACATCCATGCACTTGGAATGCCTAAAGATGCCGAAAGGCGAAACCCGAATCGTTAGCGACAAAACTCATGGAAAAGTACAAAATTCAAACAATTCAAATTTGATATTGAAATTCCATCAAGCACCCTCAGTCGAAATACTTAATTGTATAATATAGATATTGTTTTATCACAAAATACATCAAATATTATTTTCATTCGTTGTGTTAAATTGAACTAAATTATTTAGATAAATTTAGAATATTGCATACGCTGTGTAATACAATGATTATAATTTCGTCGAAAGATCTGACGTTGTAATTATTTTCACAGCTCGTATAAACAGCCCTTGAATATTTTTCATTCTTCATGAATTGTTTGAAATACTGTAAAGTTTCGAATACTTGACATATTGCTTACATTCTTTAGCTCGTTTTACAACATACAAAAGTGCCTATAACTCATAAAGACGGTTTAATGCTTCTGAATACTCAAATTTGCGAAATTCTTTAGAAATTTTGCAAATTAAATCAACAATCATAATTCAATAATAATAATTGACGATTCCTTTTGTGGTTTTTAATAATTTCAACTTATTTCCACAAACTATCTGTGCATTGTATTCTCTCTGAAAAACTGCAGAATTTGTGGCTTTATTTTACTTAATCATATTGTGCAACAAACTGTGACACATGTTTTTCCTCTCAAAGACATCCTCAGACAATCTTACTTTCACAATGCTTGTTAAAGTACGAATGATTTTAATTTTACTGTTCTGACATATTACAACAAAACAAACGGAAAGCAGGAGGGAAGGATAGAAAAACAAAAAAACAAACAATAATATTACAAATGACATTTACGTTACACAATGATTAACTAATGAGTTGCATCAATTAGGTAGGGTTAAACCATTGGAAATAAATTTATCAGTGGCTCTCGATTCTCTACTTCCTTTTTCATTATTGAACCCTATTTTTTACATTTAACAAATCAGATAACATTGTTTTAAAACTATCAATTTATTGTTATATTTTCTTTCTAATAAGGAAGAAAGACATAGTTATGGAAACAACCTTTCAGTTCATGACAAAAGAGAATGAATGTAAGAGATTAGCGCTCTAATATACCAAACTGTATAATATAGTCATTATTTTCACGACACAAAGCTGAATTTTGTTCTTCGTTATTTTCTGCTTGCGTCATATGACAACTCTATGGTGTTATATATTTACCACGTATCTATCTACATACCCTGTTAAATACTACACTGTATAACTTTCAGGCTCACCTTTCGCCTTGTAAGCTATACGTAAGAGGCAGGATTCCGTTGACTGTGAATCGTCAGTCACTTTGAACTTTGATCTCTACGAAAAGCGTCTACGTGAAGAGGTGGCTACGATATCGGCTACGCCCAGTCAAAATAATTCCGTTCGTATTTTCGACTTCTGTCTAGACTCTACGCTGACGACTCATTTATCTCAATTAATTCAAAGCATAAACAATCAAACGCTTAAATAGAAAATCGTTTTAAATATATCGCTTTGCTTAGAATCATAATATGATAATAAATCAATATATTTATTTGTTTGCGGCGTAAAAAATACATAGAATTTATGTAAGGTTTGATTACCAATACTAATAAAATATCTTCTTTTTTATTGTGTTGCTTTAATATCATTTTAAACAGTGGTCGTCAATATGTACCTTATATTCGCTAGTGAGAAATTCAACCTTTCACAATGGGTGGCCCGGTATTTTCTGTCTAAAAATTTTGCTTATTATCCACGTAAAATCATAGTAAATATTTCAAAAAAGGCACAAACTTACAGCGTTCATTTTTCCAACCCCATTCCCTATATCAGGGTTTCCCAAGCTATATTCCGCATAAAACTGGTGTTCCGCAAACACCCACATAATTCAAAAATCACCATTTTTCAATGTTGTACAAAAACTAGCAATTATGATTCCTTGGTTTGAAATCCATTTTTTGTAACAGCAAAACCATCATGCTTAATTTAGCGCAAGTGGTTTTGAATATCTGACTGATTTTATCAATGATTCTGATATTAATGTAGTACAGTATTTATATAAATATAGTGTAGTATTTATATAAAGATTTAATAATTCTACGACTTGTTTTATATATTATGTCGTTCAATTACTTGGGAGAGTTATTGCGTTAACAATAACAATTTTTGTAGACTTTGGAATTGCATATTGTGACCATCGTTAAAATGCATTTCGAGAGACTATTTATTACATTACAATGCTTATTATTTCAAAAGAAAAAGTATTATCAAACGTTGTATTATTTTGATTGCTGGAAAATTTATGAATCAGCTGGTCTATGTATTATTTCAAAAAGAATAGCCCAGGTCGTTGGTGATACAGCGTACATATAGAAATGTACAACATTTGAGCGTGTATACGTAATAAAATATTGAAATTCCATCTACCACCTTTAGTCGATTTCTTAATTTAAAAAAAATCATTTTTCTGTTTACAAGATAATAATATTCTACTGGGTAATCTCAGATGTAACATTGGTATAAATAAATAAAGCGTGTTTGTCGAAACGATATCAAATAAATTTTCGCTATTTCACAAACCCAGAATTAAGTTAAGAAGTTACCGTGCAACTTACAATAGAACATTACTGATAGTCCACCAAATGTAACGCACATATATACACCCAGAGGTCAAACAAATATAAACAGAGCGATTCTCGTCTAGTTCCGTGATTGAGACCTGAATTATTGAGCAGACGACCTGGGGTAATTCGCACGCATGGTGTTCTCTTTCACTCGCTGCAGCCGAGTTCTGGTGTGCGCGAGCGAAACGGGGTATGATTGCTCGGGAGACAATTCCGATTAATATTGCACGCGGGCGCTTAATGGCTTGGGGCGCATTTTCGATGAATGGGAGACGGGTGCGTCGTAAGAATAATTCTCCATTGCGCAGTGACACATGCTTGGTAGGTATGTAGTCCAGTGGTTCAATTCATTGTCCAAATCCTGAAACGAGGCGAGTTTATTCCTACCGTGATACTTTCTTATTATTTATTATCCATAGAAAATGTTCAAAATAATGTTTACAGCATAAGTAATGGTATATTTATTAACAACTGTGCGTAAATCTACTGGGATTTTCTTTCAAATTCGGGAGAAAATTCAAGTATTTTTTTCAAAAAAAAATAAAAAAATTTGAACTAATTTCAAATTTATTTATTAATAAACTGTGGTCTAGTTGGTCAGAGCTTGCTCTACCGATCAGGTGAGTCTGGGTTCGATTCCCGGTAAGGTCAATGTCAAATTGGACCTTTTCAATTTTAATTTGAGATCTAAGACATGGGTGTTTGTGTGTTTGAGTTAATCACATGTGACTTCTCTATTGACTATTCTCATCGAGTTTATCTCGTATGATCTTTCAACTTAAAAATATTTGACGGAATGACGTAAGCTGTAATGTCAAATATTTTTTTAAAAAATTAAAAAATATAAAAAAAAAATATTTAAAAATTTAAATGTCAGAACCGTTTTCGCCCATCACGATCATTGACTATTGAAAAGTTCGTGATGAGTGAAATCGGTTCTGGTTTTAATAAATAAATGTAGACTGTACAAAATGGCGGTTTGTATGTATTAAAAGTATTAACAGTATAACCCAGGGGTGGGCTTGGAGGGGCTCGCGCGAGCCCCTTGTTAATTAAAAAGAATATTCTCAGGTTAAATTAGTATATAACTGTAATTTCTGATATTATCTACGACAACTTCAGTATACACAATAGTACATTTTCAGTAATTCACATTGACAAGTTTACGGTAAATTACTTTTTTTTAATTTTTATTTTTTTATAAAAAAAAAAATATTTGACATTACAGCTTACGCCAATGCGTCAAACACTTTAAAGTTGAAATACCATACGAGATATACTCGATGAGAATTTTTAAAAGTCACATGAGATAAACTCAAGGAAAATTGACTTCACAAACACCCATGTCTTAGATCTCAAATTAAAATTGAAAAAAATCCAATTTTGACATTGACCTTACCGGGAATCGAACCTAGACCCACCTGGTCGGTAAAGCAAGCTCTAACCAATAAGACCACAGAGGGCGACTATACTATATTACATATTGTTATATATTGTAAGTGTATTAAGTATCAATCGATTGCTTATTTAAGTATTGCACATAAAATTCACTTCTTCCCCAGAACACCGAGAATTGCTTTGAGATTAAGCGAGCCCCTTGTTAATGTATTGGCAGCCCACCGCTGGTGTAACCCAATTGTTTTATTGATTTCACATGATACTTTCATTCATTGAACTATATAGTATGCAATAAAATGTGCAACTCAATAATTGATTTTGATGAAAAGACAAAAGACGTTATGTTATCATCTCAATAAATCGACGGTGAAAAAAATATATTTGAAACAATAAATTCGAATGGTTAGTGAATTTTTCGAAGACCGACAATAATTACTTGCCTCACACAGAAAACAATTTCTAGGCCCGTTACGCACTTAACTAGTTGTAGACGTAGTGATGTCTATTTCGATATAGCTGGTTTATCATAAAATAATTGCGTTTTTTCCCGCAAGTCCAACCTGTCTCGCCGTGAAATAGAAGTGATGTTTTGTGGAACTAAAAAAAGGTAAGAAAGATAGTTCATTCGATATTGCGGTATTTTCATCTGTTTATTACAAAATAAACTCCCGCTCTCGCATTTATTTTTTTATTCGCCTTTTTCGCCCGCTCACAACAGTTGTGGTCAACCGTACACAATTAAACACTACAGTCAAACCCTATGCAAATTCCTCGGTCTGGCTTGCTGCAAATTAACTAATTTCTAATTATCACAATGGTAACATTTTACACTCGTCGGGTCATACGAATAATGATCAATGTTTCGTGAACTTCCGAAGTGTGAATTTAAAATGATTCAATGATTTACAGACAAATAATAAAGTTTCTAAAGTTTTAAACACGGGCGTCAGTGTATGTATTTTTCTTGTATAGTATAAATATTATATAAATTAATTGATTGATTGAATTGGCATTTACTTGATAAGAACTCAATTGTAATAGGTTAAAAATAGCAACGAATTCAATTTTAAAGTTTGTATGATATTTGTTAATAGCTATTTCACAATGCGACATCGTCAGAACTATGTTTAAATATTTATTATTATATTAGGGGCTTCACAAAAGTGATGAATTGATGATTGTTTGTTCATCTAAGATTTTTTGTTTATGCCTATTAATTTCAGTATTAAATAAATTAATATGAATCATTTCAGCCATTTTCTTACTTCTTTAGATTAAAATATGCCAAATTGTTGTCAAAGTGAAAAGTTAAATCTTATATTAAATGTATACTCGAGGCTATTATTTGCATACCTGGATCATTCCAAAATGATTGAAAAATAAACCGAGCGAGTTTTCGAGTATCGAATTTATTATTTTTTTAATGATTTTTTAACGGTTTAAATGACTTGTCTAAATACATATCGGTCACCCAGCATCTCTTCTTACCTAGGGAGTATTAATAATAGAATGATATAGAAGAACATGGCTAGTGGTCAACTAATCGCTTTCGTGAAGTCCCGTTATTTAAAGATAGGAAGGGTGGGAGGAATTTTTTTAACGTCACAAACACTCGTGCATTTAAAAAATAATCGATAATTTAAGATTTCGACTGAAGCTGCTTGGTAGAACTCCAATATTAAATTTGAATCGTTCAAATTATGTACATTCACACAAGTTTTGTCCTCAGTTCAAGTTCATCCGTGCACTTGAACGCCTGAAGATGCCGAAAGACGAAACCCGGGTCGTTAGTGACAAAACTTGTCGAATGTATATATATAATTTTAATGATTCAAATTTAAGAATATTCAAAAATTGCTATCCGTTCTGTACTGGGACTCGAACCTGTGAGATCCATCTAGGAAGCCAACGTCATTGACGGCTGCGCCACGGACCCGACAATTTAATATTTAAAAGTGAATTAAAAAAAAAAAGGTTCATTTTAATTTTTAATTTGTTATTCCCAATAAAAATTTACGAACCGATAATAACGGTTGCCATCACTGTCTTGTACAAATAACTATCCCAGTTTTTATTCATTCCCTACCGCTGTCTCTTTTTGTCTCGCGGGCTTCCCCATTCGTATCGCTCTTTCTATTCCAATTATCTACAAGACTGTGTTCATATTTGACCTGAAATAAATGTTTTTATTATTGAATCATCTTTCTTTCTATATACGAAACAAAAGCCTCTCATAATGATTTTACTTACAGGCTTTATTATGTGCCTGCCTACCGAATAGAAATACCCGATATTAATGACGTCATTATTTTGCCGGCATACATTCATATCTACATTATTTGCTCGTATAAGTAAATATATCGTCACTAACAGCATTTCCACGTATTTATTTATTCTCAAAGAGTATGTACATATCTTTGAAAGTACACTTATTTCTATCATGAAATATTTTGATAATGAATAGGAAATTGAAATTGAAACATTCCTTTAAATTGGAGTTTTATCGTATTTCTTGAAAATACTTATTATAATTACTGGAATTTCGAAACATATTTGGCATTTTACATATGTAACGAGAACATCAAAGGAAGACAGTGGCGTAGTCCTGCTACAATTTTGCAAAATAAAAATGTACTTGCCCTTAGTTTCAAGTAGTTACTTCAAAAAGTTACAGTTAATTTTTTTTAAAGAATTTACAAAAAAGATAACGTAAAAAAGTTTTTTTTAAAAGATGAATTGTTACTATCAAAATATTCTTTGTAACATCCCCTGAGAAGCGAAATGTGCCAAGAGGTATTTTTGGAAAAAAAAATAGTTCGTTTCGTTATGTAATATTATATAATATTGAGTGAAATTAGTAAAAACTAGGGTATTCAATCCCGGTGTCTTTTTGTCATCCCGTGATTTCGAGATTGATTATTTTCCAATCCCGGGATCCCGGAATTGAACACTCGAAATCGTGTATAAATTGTAATTTGGAATTGACAAAACTTTTGGTCTGCGATTAGGAAATCACATGTAGAATTTTTCAAACAACTTTATTTCCAATTTCGAAAACCCAAGAATTTACCGGGATCCAGGATCCCGGGATTGAAAACTCAAGTAAAAACATGCTGCAATAGTGTTTTCTTCATCAAATACAAATTTGCAACCCACAAAAATATAAATTATCGACTCGATTGTACTTGAATGTCAAATTGAGAAATATTACCATTCCACTAATTGGCTCACTTGACTTCACTTATGGCTAGAAACTAGTCCTCGGCAAATTATAATTTTGAAACAATGATTTATTTTTAAATATTTTATTAGTTGAAATTTTAATTTTTGGTTTCCAGAAATTGGGGTTAATATTACTTTCCTTCCCACATTGTTGCTTAATAAACTTGGTTTGATAATGAATTCAAGTGTGGTTTTTTTATTGCTAGCAAAGATTGAATTTCTCCAAAAATAACAGCTTTTAACCCATTTTAAGATCCCATTATTTCGTAAGTATCCAACAGGATGTTTCGCTATATTGTTGACTGAATACGCAAGTCTGTTTGTTGTTTTCGTTATTCTTGTTGTTGTTTACAGTGAATTAAACTTTATAAGAAAATGTGCATTTCAGGCTCGTCCCCTGATAGCCTTTCCTACCCTTATATCCTTTCACGTCTACCTGCATCTCCATTACAATGAGAAGGGGTGCATTAACATTTTCACCTTGCGAAATTATGAATTACCTGAAGTTAATAATTTGTTTCACTTTCGATGCTATCGAATTAAATTTGCTCCGGTTTGTATGTTTGTTGAGATATTTATTCATTTAGACATATTGTATAAGTTATCGCGCCTTTGAAGAAGTTAAATCAGGGGCATTATTTATATGAGTTGTATATTACATTTTAGCCACACTAAGGAAATGTCTGACATCCATCTCCTAGGTTGTTCGGATATTAAATTTAACATAGGAACCCAATATGATACTAAACACGTAAAAGATATTAAATATAACAAAATATATATTTATTATGTATCTATTCCGTATTTAAATGTACGTAAATAAAATAAAATTATTAATAATTTTTGTACCGTGCCGTTATTAATGACAATGGAGAATATGGATTTGAAATTATCTTGGTTTTAAGATCAAGACTCAAACTCTCGTTATAGAAAGGTTGAGGCTAAAATTATAGGACTCAAGACAGGTAAGCAGTTAGCTTATCACTCTCTTTACGTTACGTTTTTTGAGTCTCGAGTGGAATGAGGTGGACGAAATACGATAAAAAATGTCAGAAATGAACGCCATCTGATACAAATCAACAAGCTTTTCAAACCCTTAACCGCAGAATCACAAATGAAAGACTGATGCCAATTACCATGTTGTATCAACTTTAAAGCTTTAAATCATACTCAAGTACAGTGGCACCCCCAATTACGCGAGGACTAAAAATATTCGCCGCAAATCCCCCAATTGCGCGGTCCATTCCATTGTCGATGCTGCTGTACACACATTGTCGGGCGGTTGCCTGTGTGGTTCATACAGTCCAATGTTGGCGAGCGCTATGCATTTTACCACCTACTAAATATATAGTCCATATTTTGGGAGTTTTACATTTTTTGAAAAACGTACCCCTTAATTTTTGTGTGAGATTCACTCCCCAATTACGCAACTCCCAATAACGCGCCTCCATATTTCGCGTAAATGGGGGTTTTACTGTTTAATATTATTTATCAGCTTTTGGAAAAATATGAATGCATTTTTAGTTTTCATCATCGTCATTTTAAAAGGTTACTACACATTGAGGTTATTATTTGCATGAACCCTTAACTCTTAGAAGTCCTATGTCGAGCTGGACTCGACATTACAGATTTGGCAATGTTTTTTTATTTACTGATTTTTTTAATAATATATATTTTTTTTTTCATCCAAATATTACCAATACGCATTGTGCGCAAGATAAATTTTGCTATACTGAAACATTCAAAATATTTTTTATTATAATAAAAACAAATTTTATTATAATGTGAAAACGTATTTCAATTAAAGACTGCAAAGGGTTCATGTAATTAAGTACATAAAAAAAAACTTTAAACATATTTTCAGGTAAAACTAAACACTCTTCTAAGATGTATGTATATTTCATTTTTTAACCATTTTGAAACGAGTCGTGTTTACGTATCATATCCTCAATTGTGCTTCATGCTTTTCCACTAGCACTTTTTACAATTGAACACAATCTATATAAAAAAAATACTTTTAATCCTAATTGACTCATCATTCGTAAACCAAATTACTACGTATTTACTTCCATTCCAAACTTTTTTTAGTTTGGAGCTACAAACACTGTTAGTGTATTTTTTTTTAAAAGACTGCAACCGTACAAGACGGGTATACTATTCCTGCAGAACCTTCATCACTGTCGTTACTGGTTAGCTTTTAGCTGAACATTAGAACCACTTACCTATATACCTACTTACTTAAACCCACGCGAGTTAGCCAAAGAAGCCTGCGACATTTCGAAGAGGCTGAGTTAAAATAGACCTTATAGACGAAAATTGTCTTACAAATTTGAGAGTATAGAAAAAGAAGGTGTAGAAGAAAAATGAATAATCGCTGATAGAATCGGATCAATAAGTTGATTTTACATAATAGAATTAATTTGTCACAATAAAGGGGCCTTAAAGCTTTACGTATATTAAGTTTATATTCTTTGTCTTATTATTGATACAAATATTAAAGCATTACATATATTAATTCATTAAAATATATCCTGCATCTCTCTGAAGATAAATCTAATAATATAACTAGGGTATCCGATCCCGGAGCCTTTTTGTGATCCCGTGATTTCGGGATTGATTTATACAAAAGAGTGTTTTATTTGTTTAATACAATGAATTTCTATCAAGTATTGAAAGTGAACACTTTGAAATTTATCATTTTTAAGTTTCAATAAAAGCATCACGAAACAAAAAAAGTCATTGCAGTAATAATACACATTTAAGAAAGTGTTTAACCGTGTTTTCCTCATATGTGTAAGATGTCGTATTCTAGTTATAGTAAGACCTGTCTAACGCGTTTGGTTTATGTGACCGTCCTCACTGGTTTCAGAGTTTTGACGTTTAACTACACCTTTCTCGCTCTTATAGCAAATATAGAAACCAAAGTAAAAAAAGAAAATATTTTTCACATCGAAATGAAAAGATTAACGTACTTTTAATTCATTAAATGTATCCGAAAACGATACAATATATGAATTTCAATTTGAATCAAGATTATGTTAAATTTTTATCTCAAATCCTGTTTTGAATAAACAGGTTGTGCTACATTCAGTATAAAACTGTTATATTTTTTTTTGTCAAAATGGCTTTTCCGTTTGATTGATGGCTTCCAGCGATAAATGAGCTCGTTTTATTGATTGGTTTATTTATTGTACGTAAACTGCTACAACACTATGCAAAGCTTTCAATTTTCGTTCTGCGAAAAAAAAACGACGAGAAAAAAATACGCATTGACAATAAGCGTATTATCATACAGCCACGCCATAAGCCAGTCAAATAAATTCCTATTTTACATTCATTTATTCTAGTTGCCTTAGGTGCCTATTGTGACGTCCTGTGTACGCCTAAGCTTCTCAAACTGAGGGAGGATTCGGGCCGTCTAGTTTTGTATTGTTATTTGCGACTTGACCGATGATAAATGATGTTAAGCTCTCAACATAACAAAGTGTCAGGTCTCGTAGACGCCGAAGTGATATTTTCTTATTGTTTATGTCCACTTTCAATAGCGTTTCAATGGAAATGTTCAGTTTGGAAAAATAAAGACAGTCATTGCCAGGAGTGTAAATGTTGGACATTACTAGTTGTATAATTTTCCCACAATCCTTTATTCAAGTACAGTCTGAAGCCGCTCTCAAGGTCGGTATTTATTTTATTTTTCACGTTTTCGATGTAATATTGAGACTATAAGTTGTTTTTTTATAATTTAAATTTATTGAAAAATACTTATAGCGTTTTGCAAGCGTATTTCATAGGAGTTCAATTCGTCTAAAAAAAATCTTTTATGACCTAATTGTGTAGTCATTTACATAAAACTGAGAAATTATTTATATTAACTGTTACTACAAAATTATTTAAAAACAAACCGACGTGATTATTTATTTTGTATATTTGATAAATAGTTTTGACGATGGCGCACACCGAAATAGCTATCAACTCATTTTATAAAAAAAAATGTAGAACTAAGTACGTTGATATTTTTTACCTAATTAAAATTAATCGAACTTAAGCTTCCTTGGTTTAATTTATCGTCAAAGTTCTTCGAGTGTTCTTCATTGCTGATATTATTGGCTATTTTCAGAAGGTCGTGATCGCTTCAGAGGTTTACAAAGTTTATTAGTTGAATGTATTCTTTCTCTGAATGATCAATTCCTTCAAGTCAAGATTTTTTCAAGATAACGCCACATCATCACCATCAAAATGACCTTTAATCAACTTAAACCCCGCTGAGAAGAAAAATATGACAGGCCTAGAATTGGTACCCCATAAAAATGAACAAAAAACAGTTCTACGCAATAAATAAATAAGGTTAAAATGTTTTGTTTTATACAGTCAATTTACATGTCAAATTTATATTTCCGTGTATTTTTCACTTATCTTTTCAATGGCCGATTATTCTTGATGTTTATTTTTTCTTGAATACGCTTACCAAATTACCGTTTCGCTAACTATTTACCGAGTTATGTTCCAAATCCATTTTTTGTTGTAATATCAAGTTGGTGTACGCTGCGTCCTTGTCTGAAAGAGACGATTATGAGTTACGACAGTGATAAAGGTCTGTATTATTGTCTGCAACTTAATCGCAACCGACTTTTTTGTAGCAACCATAAACATTGTACAGCCTTAATGTTCCAAAGTTAGTGTCTCTGGAATTTTCATTTTCATACAGCCCACATTAAGGGTGTCCAATAATTTGGAAACTTTGAGCGGAAACGTAATTTCAAGAATTTTTGTACCATACTGGTTTGACTTACTCAAACTACAACATTGGACACAGTATTCAGTTGCAATTATTTCTGTTTTAGGGCATTTAATTATTTTTTTTCAAGCTCAATTCGAAATCTTAGACACGGGTGTTAGTGATATCAGTTTTTATGCGTTGATAGCTATTTCTGCTTTCGCCATCGTCAGAACTATGTTTTAACTTATATTTTGCTCAGCTATATATACTTGCTCTGAAGAGATACACAATGCATCAAGTTATTCACTCTGACATCCTAATTCAAATTATAATTACAATATTACACTTATTAAATGTGATTCTAGTGTTTTAAAAAACGATAAGCAATCTGAGTTTTTTTTTTCCATAAAACATTAATTAGGATAAAAATAAACTGATATTTATTATTAATTACATTACAATAAATTTATTGACTATGGCTTTAGTGTTTCGAAAAACAATAAGCAATATGGGATTTTTCAAGGAAAATTAGGATAAATTATACTAATATTTATTATAAATTACATTAAGAGTTTTAACAACGGTGATGGATTAATAATGATTTTTTCATTTAAGATGTTTTGTTTATGAAATTAATAGGCATAATAAAATACGAAGTTATGGTAAATAACCATTCCCGGGATTGAAAGATTGTGAATCTTTAAGTCCTGAGATCACAAAAACTGTCTCGGTTTGGTTGCCCTAGTTGACATCATAAAATATCCTATAATAAGTTAACTTTACAACCTAATGATATTTTTATTGTTTGCAACCAATCTTTGCTAAAATGATATTATACAATATAATTACAAACTTAATATAATATTATACAGTGTATATTTCGCATTTTTTTTGAAAGATCATCAAAGCTGGTTCTTCTTTACGAATATACAAAACGGAAAATGAATGTGTAATATGTCTTATTTATATTTTCAATTAAGGTCTTTTCTTGCATAAATATTATGTACATATATATATACGAACGGAATATTAATTATATACTTGAGCTTTTGATGAAGAAAAAGTCTTCTTTGGCATTATTTCCAACCCTAGTTTCTACTTTGATAAGGGTGAAAGGAAGGCTCAAACCTTTCCACTTTCACTTTAGGCTCTTTCCCCTCTGAGTTTTAATGATGCAGCTTTCTTTATTTAGTTTTACTCCCTAAACTATGCTTTTTAAACTTTTCTCTATATTAAACGCATCGATTCTCAAACGGAGATTTGTAAAAACTGTTTATCATTGTATTTTATGAATTTTCAGTTATTTATTATTTCCCAAATTGGACATTTATTCACATGAAAATACATAAATTAAACATATGATTTTTACTTTTAAGGTGTTCACTGTCAATACTTGGTGGAATGGCATTATAATAAAAATAATAAAACATTTTTAGTACTTTTTCCACATAAAATTTATTAGATCAGGACCGGTTTCGCTCATGATGAGCATTGTCAACTGATAAGAAAAACAATAAAACAGTGATATTTATACAAAAGTTAAGTGATAAAAAAACAAGGTATGACAAACAATTGGTATTACAACCATTAGCAAAATAATTGAAGTAAAATACAAGGAAAATAAACTATAAATAAAAAGTCGAAGACCACTTAGCAATGAAACTATTATGACAAAAACCAATTAGGTATGAATTATCATTACCAAAGTAAAAACCAACAATTAGTGTGTATAATAAATAAATCTTAATGTCTTAAATTCAAATCAGGATCGGTTTTTCTCATGATGATGAGCATTATCGACAGATTCTTGTAAATAAACGTTATAATTAAATATTTTTGAAGTGAATCTTTATTTTAAGTCAAACAAGATGTCCATGTGGAACTCCCAATTACACTACCCCAAATAACGCGCTGGCTTAAAATATTCGCCGAAAATACCCCAATTGAACGGTAGCATTCCATTGTCGTTTCTACGAGACAGTGGGCTGTGCGGTGCATACAGTCAAATGTTGGCTAGCGTCTGTGTAATCAACACTGTCTGTGTTTTTGCAAAAGTAAGTCAAATCTTATTTTTACATTTTTCGCGGAAAAAACCAAATCCCTAATATTTTGTATGAGATTCACCCCTCCCCCCCTAATTACAATACTTCAAATTACACGGTCCCGACTTTAGTGCAATTGGGGGTTTTACTGTATATAGATGCAAGGAAAACAGTATTTTTATAAAGCTTTTACGTTCATTATATTACTTTAAACGAAAGCAATAAATTTTTCTAGTTTTCGAATCGAAAAAAAACACAGTTTTCCTTTGAGTTAGTAAGGTACAATAGGCGCGCAGTCATTCCCTTCCGGCTAAAACAGACTGGAAACTTCGCGTTTACTTTTCGACTTCTAGTTGCAAACACTTTTAAGATGTTTCTTTTTCATTTGACCTGCTTCCACTCTACTAGAGATCCGCAATCTTTTTTCGTAACACTTTCTGTTGACCTTTATTTAGCCTTTTTAATTTTCTTTTAAATTAATCCCGTAACTATCATATTAAGGGTTCAGCTCGCCAGCCAACATCCTAAATAAATACTTGTGCTTTGTGTTTTGCTAACGAGGGTGTTTGAGTGTTCTGCGATAACAACTCGTTTACTTTAAGTTAAAACCAATTACTTAAAATCTCTTTTTTTAATTGAATTGGAATTGCTTTACGTAAACTTATTTTTTATGAGATAAAATGAATGCGCATTAAGTCATTTAGGTAACATAGTTAAAAGCTATTTCGGCTTGATGTAATCGACGTGATTCTTTCTAATCTTTTCGTTAAAATATAAGTTTCACTGGTAATCTAATCCTCTACTTACCGAATTTAAATCGTTCAAATTATGTACATTCACACAGATTTTGTCACTAACGACCCGGGTTTCGCCTTACGGCATCTTAAGGCGTTCAAGTGCACGGATGAACTTGAACTGACGCTTAGCAAATGAATGTTTCTCAGAGTTTAAAGCTATTGATGGCAAAAAGGATAAGCCCATGGGAATGCCCACAGATTTAAGTAGTGAGTAAATTCAAGAATTATATTTATTTCGATTGTCGGAAAAGGTTTTATGAGTATATTTATATAGGGTATAAAAGTGGCGACCCAGGCATGTTTAATATTTTATTTAAAATCGGAAGATTGTTCAATTGCGCTCTGTAATTTCCTGGAAAAAGAGCTTATGGGGGTCCGTACTTGGATGTAACATTTTTATCATTTATTCCTGATAGAACACTACTTACCGATTGAGATCTACTTACCGGTTAAAAATCCATTATTCTTTCGTTGTCATTGCACTAATTTCATACAAACACTGTGCGATTCCTCTATTTAAATTAATAAATGATAAGCTATGTCTTTGATAGTGTTTTGTGGTTTTTTTCCATGTCATAACATTGGCATAAAATAATATTTGTTCCGATACCGGTTCGCAAACCGTAGTAAACTAAACCCTGTCTCAAACTGTTTTTCTTTCCCCAATAAATACAAACACATGATTGAATTTATTTCCACGGAAATTTACACTGTGCTGTGAATACCAAAAACATGACAGCTGTTCGATCGCGAAGAATATTTTTACTACATTTTTCTAGGTATTTTGTACTTGAACATCGATATATTTTTTATACACATATCATAATTATTTTTTTTATGCTATCCTAGATTTCTTTGCACTCGTTGAACATCTGAAATTATTTGCTTTCCATCGATTGCCCCGCAGTTAAGATGGCAGTGTGATTATATATATTTTTTAATATTTTGTGAATATTTTTTAAAAAATGTAATATGATATTTTTCTAGGCTTAAAGTCTAACTGATTATTTGCATTTATCAGAGTATTTTTTCTCTGTGTACCTTAAACGAATCATAAACGTTTCAATGATCACACATTTGAAACTATTTTTGGTAAAATTAAGTATTGCGAACTTCTTTTATATGCTTAAAATATTTTTATTACATATAAAAGAAATAAAGTCTTATAATAATGATACTTTAACGTTTCTTATAGCTCCTTTAAAAAAATCATTCATGGTATAATTATGTAACGAAAATATATTTTTTTAAATTAATTATATTTGAATGAAATGATAGTTACTTTTTAGTCAAAATCGTTTTATAAAAGAAACACCTTTCGCCGGGTGCGTGGTCTAGTGGTCAATGTCGTTGGTTTTAGTTACGAAAGATCATGAGTTTGAATTCAATTACATACAGTTTTATAGATTTATTTTCTAATCGATTTATGAATTTCTGTTAAAACGCATGAATTCCCTCTCCCACTCATTCTACCTTAAAAAACGAGGGCGGGGTTTAGTCCTGTCTTAGCCCCATATCAATATATCCCTACTCTCTGGAAAAAGAGAGGTTGAGCAACTGAGTAACACACAGTTCTCGTAGAAAATCTTTCATCGATTAGCAGTCCATATGCTTCACATTGAAAACGGGGATATATATAGTAAAAAAAGGTCATTTAAAACCAGTTTTTCAGTCTCGATGCACTTAAAGATTGTGTATGATCATGATTTATCTTTGGCCCAAAAGCGTCGTTTTTGTGTCTTTTGTAAAGTTTGCTATGTGTGGGTTACGTCTTTTTTTCCTTTCCACGGTCGATATGTTAAAATTTGAAGAGAATAAAATGTTATAAAAAATATGAAATTTCAACATGAATAGTTACTTAGTATTGATTTAAAAAAGAGCACTCACTTGTACTAATTTCACCTACTTAACTTATACATACAGTGACGGATTACCCCATACACGCAAGAGGCGCGCCCTTGGGGCCTCCACATTTTAGGGGCTTCAAAAATAGTATAAATTATATAAATTTTTCTATTTTAATTTCAGTTTCGAATATTTATTATTACTCTACAACGAGTTTTGTAACACTTTTATGTTATGCGAAAAACAGGGCCTCCAAAATTTATTGCGCATATGGCCTCCAAAAAGCTTAATCTGCCACTTTATACATACTAGTAATTCATGCTCATGATCTAAACGTGGAATAAGTATAAATGAGTGTTTCATTTTTTAGTATAATTCTTTTCCACTAAGTATTGATTATGAACACCTAAAAAGTCATTAGTATTAAATGTTCACTTTTAAGGTGTTCACTGTCAATACTTGGTGGAATGGCATTATAATAAAAATAATAAAACATTTTTAGTACTTTTTCCACATACAATTTATTAGATCAGGACTGGTTTCGCTCATGATGAGCATTGTCAACTGATAAGAAAAACAATAAAACAGTGATATTCATACAAAAGTTAAGTGATAAAAACAAGGTATGACAAACAATTGGTATTACAACCTAGCAAAATAATTGAAGTAAAATACAAGGAAAATAAACTATAAATAAAAAGTTGAAGACCACTTAGCAATGAAACTATTATGACAAAAACCAATTAGGTATGAATTATCATTACCAAAGTAAAAACCAACAATTAGTGTATATAATAAATAAATCTTAATGTCTGTCAACCAAATTGAGTTTGGGAAATCCAGTAGAGTTTAATCCAGCAAAATTGATTCCTGCGAAAAGAATAAAGGCAATATCAATTCTTACAAAATAAAAGCAAACTGAGAAAATTAAAATTCTAAAGAAATAAAACAGTACAAAAAAGGAAATATAATAGGCTAGAATTATGTTAATGAAATGGATATAACAAGGCCATTTGCCACTGTCGTTTATTCGTAAACCTCATATTTAATACAATTCATGTTACAGCTGAGCATATTCATCTAACATCTTGTAAGTATTCAATAAAATCCTTTTGCAGTAAAGATAATCATATCATAATTATCTTCACCGTCGCATTACCCCCTCCATCCGTCATGTCTTTTTATCGTCATCCCCTTTACTCTTAATCTCATCCCTCTTATCCTTTTTCCTCTCATCTTTCTTATACTTATTCTATATACTTACATCACATCGTCAATCCGTGGTCCTCATTTCATATTCCGTGTACAATTCCCGTTTAACGTTGCGGTTCGTGATCTACCGGGTGACTGTGATTGACATTTGAAGTCTGTATAACAGAATTAGCATCTTTATACTTAAGTCATCAATCTGTAAGATACTCCCGCCCCCGTTTGATTTTAGATGGGTGATCTTTAATCCTATTCTTTGACGTTAATACTATTGTCATCAAGGAGGTGTGACTCAATTCTATTGGCTAATTTTATTTGTTTGATGTCACTGATACAATTATTTAATTATTTTTTTTTGTATTTTAAAGTCAAGTTAGTATTCGAAATAAATATTTATAAAGGGCTAACAGAGCACTGTTAAAAATGATTGTTTATATATTTAAAAAAAACTACATTGTAAAAATTATAATAAGAATTCTTTTGTAAATTTTGTGACTATATGAGATAATATATTATATTAAACTAAAATGTAGATTTTTATGAATTCGTCTTTAAAATTATTATAACGACTGTATTTGAAATCTTTTTAGAAAATTACTATTAATTTTTTATTTAACAACAAACTATATAATAAACAAAATCATTTTAAGTTAACAAAACTACCTTACTAATTATATTCCTTCAAAGATTTTTTGAAATACACACTTATTATTTTGATTGAAGAAATTTTAAATATGATACCATCTGATTGGAAATTGTCGCTTAAAAAATGAATTCTTTTGATCGCTATAATAATAAAATTCCCATACATGTTTTTTTTTATTTTTTTATAATCTCGATTTAGTTTTGATTCTCCTTCTTAGATCGTTATAATCCTAAAAGGACGGCAGCACTTCACTCATTGGTAAACATTCCAAATAAATTTGATAGAAATGAAATAATTACATGATATTATCGTAGTTTTCTCGGGTCCATCGTCGAGTGGCAACGCCGTTGGATTAGATTTCGATGCTCGTATGATCAATGGATTTCTGTAAGAAAGCGTGGAATTATGTTCTTAAATTTAGCTCATACGCAAATCTATCATAAAAAAGGTGCGTAGAGACATTGGTGAGCTTATCATTAGCCCTGCCATAGCCCCTCTCCTTCTACCACTTCTCTCATCGCAAAAGAGAGGTTGAGTAACTGAGTAAATATCAGTTTACATAGAATAGTTTAAGTTAAGATAAACTCTATTAGAAGTGCATATTCCAATTTTAGGGTGGTCACTGTCAATACTTGGTGAAAAGGCATTATATTAATATAAACATAATATTCCTTTGTACTTCATTCCATTTTATTTAATAGGTCAGGACCGGTTTCGCTCATTGTGAGCATTGTCAACTGATAAGAAAAATATATAAACAGTGCTATTTATACAAATTTAAATTGAAATAGAAGGTGTAAGCAACTATTAACAATGAAAAGAATTTACAAATTACATTAAAAGTGACTCTACAATTACACAAAATTAAAATGCTTAACACCTATAACATACAATTAAAAAAATCATCAAAGACTAATAAATTATAAGTGGTGAATGAGTACAAAAGAATATTGTGTTTTTATTAATGAGTGCATATTTCTTACACATTGGATGCAGATCTGGTAAAAACATTGTCGTTTTATGGCCTCAGTTCTCACTCAAAATTATTGCTACTTCTTATGTATTTTTTGACTAAAGCAGTGCGATCTGTAAACAATATTTTGAGTCGAGTCACCCTGTATAACGTACCTTGTGTACCTTTAGTCTGACACAGCGGCAGATGGCGTTTAGGGCCGCGTGCCGATTACTAACACGGCGCATGCGAAATTAGCAGAATGGGACGGGAGGTATTAACATACTAAGGTCTGCCTTAAAGACAAAACAAACAAAAAAGAAAAGAAACATCTATCGTGTCAAATATCGACTTTGATTTTTTTCACAATTGACACATTACATTTTTTTTCTATATATTTTAAATTGTTGACTGAGTGGTCAGGTGTAGGGTATCCAATCCCACTCACTCTTCATAAAATCATGTATAAATTGGGATTCAGGATTTTTCAAACAATATCATGTAAATTTCAAAATACCAAGAATTTACGGATTTGCCCAAATGAACAGCGCGGGAGATTCTTCTAAGAATTTTCGAATCCAAAATCCCAGGAATTCACAGATTTACCAAAAATAACAACGTTCTCGTTCCCGTTTTATTTTCTCTACCCAGAAATCCCGGATTAGGACTGTCGCAATCCCGGATTTCGGGATCACATAATTGGACGGAATCCCGGGATTGGATACTCTAGTCGAGTGTTCAACGTAGTTGGCTTCAGTTACGTAAGTCAGTTGTAATTGATTTATGTCCAAAGGCATGGATGTATGTGATTTTTTAAATTCCTTCCAATCAATCATATTCTTAAAAAAAAAACGGGCGCAGCGAGAGCAATTAGCTCACCACTAGTCTCGTCCTATTTTTTTTTTAACCATGTCCGCTCCCAATGTGGAGCATATGGACTCCTAATGGAGTTTATCTCAACAGAGGTGTTTCTACGAGAACTGCTTGTTACTCAGTTGCTCAACCTCTCTTTTTCTAAAGAGAGTAGGGATAGAAGGATAGGGCTAGGACAGGATTAGTGGTAAGCTAATCGCTCTCGATACGCCCCGTTCATAGGATAGGATAGGTGAGAGAGGGGAATTCAAGACATCACATACATCCATGCCTTTGAACAGAAATTCATAAATCGATTGAAAAATCAATTTATAAAACTGTCCGTACTGGGATTTGAACCCGGGCCCTCCGTAGCCGAAGCCAACAACGTTGACCACTCAACCACTCAGTCTCGTCCTTTTACTATCCTTTTATTCCTGCTGTCTTTGAAAAAAGAGAAGTTGAGCAACTGAGTGACAATCGAAACTCTTCTGTTATGATAAGCTCCATTAAAAGCACATATGCTCCATATTTTAAGTGGACATGGTTATAAAAAATAAAAAGAAATAATGGAGTTTTAAGTCCTAGTTAGCAATTAATTACTGTATATCTTACGTGGACGAAATCAAAACGATATCCAAAGCGACTCGGTGCGACACGAAAATATCAAATGGTCTCCGCCGCGATCAGTTTATTCGATATTTTGATTCGCTTTAAACCGCGTTTCAATCGTGTTCGCAGTGACGTCCCCTCAGTACGACAGGATCACCACTGGTAAAAATTCTCAATTCATTCATGACAGGCAGATGTTTCAACGTTAAAATGGATGGAATTCGATCTTCACCAAGGTCAACTCGGGCGGGAGTTCCGCAAGGCTCTGTTTTGGGACCCATATTATACAATATATACACCTATGACATTCCTTCCGGCGGAGAAAACGACGCAATTATAGCACAATATGCAGATGATACGGCTATTTTAGCTAAATCTCGAAATCGACAAAGCGCTGTCACGCATGTTCAATCAGCTGCTGACACAATTGCAGACTGGTGCGACAAATGGCGAATCAAAATTAATACCGAAAAGAGCGCGGCAGTAATGTTTTCCAAAGGTTTTATCAGAAAACCTAATTTTGCTTGCATACGCATGCACAACGCAGAGATCAAGTGGTCTAACTCGGTTAAGTATCTTGGACTCACACTAGATAATCGACTTAAATTTAATGAACACGCCGCGATTAAAAAACGTCAAGCTAACGCTACAAAGGCAAGGTTGTATTTTATGCTTAACGCGAAGAGCAAACTTACTCTCAAAAGCAAGCTGCTCCTCTACACAGCAATCACTCGACCAATCATGATGTACGCTGCTCCAATATGGACGTATGCTCACCGTAAACATATGAAGACTCTCCAGATTGTCCAAAATAAATCACTGAGACAGATATGTAACGCCCCGTGGTACGTGCGTAACACGCTGCTTCACAGAGACTTGAAAATACCTACCATCCGCGAGTTCGTTCGTGAGATATCTCAAAGGTTTCACAGCGAAGTAGGGAAACATTTTAACCCAACGATATCTAATCTCCACAATTATGACGAGACACTGCCTGAGAATCGTTTTAGACCGAGAGCAATTCTGCTCGACGACCCTCCATAGATCTTATGTCGTCTAAAATTGGCACTTTTAGAATGAAATTAGCATCTCGAAAATGACTCTCTTTGTTTGACTTTCCTTGTGCACTGTATGTGTGTATGTATGTATGCGTATGTGTGTGTACATGTACGGATGCAGTGTGGGGAAGCATATAGAATGTGACTTGCAAAATAGTGCATATGGAGTTCCCGTGAACTTCTTATCTCTGTAGCGATCGCGCCCTTCTGTCTGCAAACGATGGTAAGGGGATGCAATTTACAATTCTCAAACACTTTATCGATGAAGGAGACTAGAAGAACCTTGACGTTAGCGCGTCCTGGTACTTGAAGCTCCATAAATTTGATATCCAAAAAAAAAAAAAAAATCGTTATATCTTCTTCATCGCTTATGTTAATGTTTCTTTTCATTCCTATAAAATATATACGGCATATAATTTTTTTTTATTCTCCTTCTAATTTCATAAAAATATTACACACTGACAGACAGTGATATAATAAGTAATTATGGTCTTATTGTTACGTCAAGTGGATTTAAATTGTGACAAGCAAAGTGAGTATATTTAAATGTTATTTTACTTTTTTATTTACGGTAGCGAATATTTTTGTTTTCCCGCCCTCAGAAGGTTAACCGCTGTCCATGTATTCTGTTTTGTTCCTCTGAAGGCGAAATTAATTCCCGCCTAATGTCGGAACACCTGGAGAATATATAAATGTACCCAACGTGTAATATAATATATACGAGAGTGTATCATAAACTTCATCACCAAACAGTGTACACCCAGTACGGTGTACACCCAGTACGGTGTACGCGTGTTCACGTTCATAATGTGTACGTAAATATTTTAATTTATGATTATAAAAAAAAGGAAATACATACATCGACTTCGCAAAGGCAAAAAAACTTAAGCCAACGTTTTTTTTTTAAATTTCATTTTTTCTATAATCACAATATAAAGCACTCACTACAAATTCTATTAAAAGAAGGTAAGCTTCAAATGAAAATACTTAGGAAAAATCAAGCTGGCTTCCTCCCTGAAAGGTCGTGTGCGGACCAAATACACAATCTTCGATGTCTCCTCCAGCAGAGCAATGAATTTAACAGTGCTCTTGCTTGTTGTTTCGTCGACTATGATAAGGCATTTGATAGTCCGCACAGACCCTCTTTGTGGAGGATACTGGATGCCTACGGGATTCCGCCAAAGATTGTGGCCATTATCAAATCCCTACATGAGAACAGTGCATGTTGTGTGAGAATCGGTGACTCAAATACCGAATGGTTCGGGGTCACAACTACGTATGCTTTTTTAATAATATATATATATATATATATATATATATATATATATATATATATATATATATATATACACACTACAATACGTACAAAAAGATACAATATAAGTATTAAAAAACTTACTAACTATTATCAAACTGACACTATAGAGTATTAAAATAATGTTGGTCAGAACAGATAATGAGTCAATGATTTTATTGTATTTAATTTTACTATTAGGTATCAATTTACTTTCCAATATCGTGTCCAAAAGTAGAAAAAAGTCACGACTCCAACTCCGGTATAAACAAATTTTTCCTTTCCGATTTAAAAAAAATAATAATGAAAGATTTTACATTGTATATAGTCTGCCGTCTTTCACGCATTTCGCAAAGTAATTCCATTGTTACACTTAGATGTTTTGCCGTTTAATACTCGATATCGAAATTCAATCAATAGTTATTTTTCTAAAGTATTGATATTATTTTGTTGTAGCCACACTCGAAAATATTATATAGAGAAGAAACTACAAATGGTCGACAATATCAACTTGAGTGATAAAGCAGATGTCACTCAAAGCTGTTAACACATGTCTTAGAATAGTTCGGGTACTACCCGCTTAGAATATTTTTCCGAAGAGTTTGAAATGTTTGTCACCTATAAAGGTGGCATTTAGGTCACAGGAATTTATTTCATTGTAGAGTAAATTTCCGTGTATTGATAATTGATTATAATATGAGCCCCTAAAAAGTCATTTTAGGCATAGGAAAAAATAAATTAGTTGCGTATAATATTCTACATGTATTGTAAACGTAAATTAATCTTGATAAACACACACTGCAATAGAGCTTTCTCCCGTAAATACAAATTTGCAATCCACAAAAAAACTAAGTAAATAAATAAATGATTGCACGTATAAGTTCAATGGGAAAGTTTCCTCATTGGTTCACTTCACTTCTCCACAAATACTCATGTTTTCTATTTTATATACACTTATCCCTCGATGTACGCGGCAGATACGTTCCGCGAGAAAACGCGTAAATCGAGACTTCAAGCTCATACAAAACGGAAGATAGGTTCCAGAAAATAAACATCCGCGTAAATCGATAATTAAAAGAGGTTTCATCATGCAATCTCCTGAAGCATTACCACAAAACATTAACGTTACTCTATCTTTAGCAGCTTTAAAACCACTGGCCGTTTTCTCAGATTTTGCAATAAATGTTATACTGGGCATTTTTTTTCCAGTTAAGTCCTGTTTCATCAGCATTGAAAACTTGATGCAGGGAATAACAATTTTCGTTTACTATCTTCAGAAACTGTGGTAAAAATATATCAGCTGCATTTTCGTCGGCGGAAGCAGCCTCACCCTTTATCTTGAGATTTTGTAATGAGTATCTTTTTTAAAAAAAATTCTAACCATCCCTCGCTCGCTGTAAAATCTTGTTTTTTTCGTCAGATGATATAGACTGATTATTTTCTGATAGAAACTTATAAATTCTTTTTGATTTATCTTTGATTGCGCTAGTATCAATTGGTATTCTTTCTTGTGTGTGATCTTCTATCCTTATCATTGGGGATTTTTCCATTTTTCCATTATGGGATTTCTAACGTATGAGGTACATTTAGAACTAATAAGGGATCCAGAGGCGACACTTCTTCTGACAGTTATTTCGTTTTTTTAATTGTACGGACAGTAGATTCATTAATTCCATAAGTTTTTGCAAGAGATGAAAAACTATCACCTTTCTGGAGGAAATCCAGAATTTGAATCTTTATATCCAAAGAGATTGTGTTTCTTTTCTTCTTTAAAATACATTAGTAGACATTCCTGGGGGTAAAAATACATTATTATTTGCGACATAAAAAAACAAAATTCGTAGTAAATTGATTGAATAGTTTTCAAATGTGATTTTTTCCTGACCGTGTAAAAATGAATCCGCGTAAAATGGGTACCGCGTAAATCGAGGGATAAGTGTATACTGAAACATATTTGGAAGCATGTTAATTTTCGAAAACAACACGCATTCCTACCTTTAATCAACTGATTAATAATTTATAAAATTATATTACTTTGGAAGAATGCTACTATATTTTAGATAGATTGAATAGAAAATTAAAATTAATTACATTATTATTACTGTGTTACTAAATCTGAAACATTTTAAGCATAATCAGTTATTCGTTAATATAAATTTAAATAAGATGAGTACTGTTGCTTGTGTCTAAACATTTTCTCACACAGTAGAAAGAAAAATGCTATTTTTTATTATTTTTAAGCTAAAAATTAGAATTAATTTAACGATAAATAAATACTTAAATATTGCGTTTGGAAATGCTTATCAAAAGCGTAAAACTCTTGTAACATCTGGTAACACAACCAATAGTAAAACGATGTAATCAATTTTAATTTATTTTAATCACTGCTTCGTAAACTTTTTATTTATACACAATGACAGTGTTATTAATAAAGT
This sequence comes from Himalopsyche tibetana, assembly GCA_030503985.1. Classification (NCBI taxonomy): domain Eukaryota; kingdom Metazoa; phylum Arthropoda; class Insecta; order Trichoptera; family Rhyacophilidae; genus Himalopsyche; species Himalopsyche tibetana. Next base: position 35,048,176 of record JAPJYX010000002.1, on the reverse strand, counting down.
GAGCAATTATTAAATCCGTTTCAAATGTTTCTCAAAATGTTAACCTACATATATACTGTTATATATATATATATATATACATATATGCGGTCTTTATCTTTATGAATCACATCTGTCGCCTAGTTAGTATTTCACCTTATAATCTCTAGACATTAGGCAATAAATCTCGCAGTGTGTGTTCAGTAAATAGACACACATTTCTTTGAATAAATATTATAATTATGCGTAAACCTTTTCCCCTAACGTCTGTGTTTTATCGCTTTTCTCAAACATATAAATCATTTTAGACACTCGTAAAAACACACGAATTTTTCCAAACATTTTCGCCTTTTTTTAAAAATAAAAGTTTCTTCTTTTATCCACAATAATAAATTTTCTTCATAAAGTTTTTTAACGCAGTAAATTTTTACGAATATGAATTACACAAAAAAATTTACAGCCCGTCTTAAATGTTTTATATTGTTCATTCAAGCTATACTTCTGTAACAGGGTGGTTATTTATTGCATTGCATAAACAATCTTTAAAATTATCGATTACCACTTACCACCCTAACAACACTTAATACGACTATATTTTTTTGTATTTTGTTCTTTAATCACTTTATTTTTGTAATTTATGGCGCACAATTAAACCTTAAAACATAGGAACACCTCAAATCTTAACGAAAATCAGAGCACTCGTAACTAGAAGAAATTCAGTGGAAATGTGATGACTTAGTCCAAGGGTCTCCAAAATTTATAGTCTTAGGGCCGGGCCACACTCGGTGACGGGTTAGGAACCCGAGAGGCCTCAAGCGCACTACAATGTGGAGGGCTTTTTTTGGATAACATAAAAAACGTAAAAAAAATATTTAAAAATCTGAACAAAAAGTATATGGGTCTATAATATAAGTTAATTTTGAGGTCCTCAAGATTTGCAGGTCCAAATTACGTGTGTCATTCGCTTATAGGGTAATCCGCCACTGGCCACACTGACTACTTCACTTAGTTTTCAAGGGCCGTGACTAGGGTATCCAATCCCGAAGCCTTTTTCCAATCCCGGGATTTCGGGATTGATTTATTTTGAATCCCGGGATCCCGGGATTGAGATTTTTTTCACCGAGGAATTTGAAATCCTCAATTTGCTATACTTTTTCCCAGAATCTCACAGAAACTCGTTTTTTTTTTTTTTTAGCTCGCCGAGGAATTTGAAATCTCCGATTTGGTATACTTTTTCCCAGAATCTCACAGAATCTCGTTTTTTTTTTTTTTTTAGCTCGCCGAGGAATTTGAAATCTCCGATTTGGTATACTTTTTCCCAGAATCTCACGAAAGCTCGTTTTTTTTTTTTTTTAGCTCATCGAGGAATTTGAAATCTCCGATTTCCCAATTTCGTGTAAATTTCGAGAATTTACGCAAAATTTCTCAATCCCGAAATCCCGGGATCGCGGCCATCTCAATCCCGGAATTTCGGGATCAGAAAATTGAACGGGATCCCGGGATTGGATGCCCTAGCCGTGACCTACCAGCTAATCATACCAGCATACTGTGGTTTTGAAAACCTGGCATTTCCAGGATGGTGCTGACCCGCGAACCGTAGCTTGGAGACCCATTTTTCCTTATATTGCAATTTCAGCTAACAGAGTTTCACGATTTGGTTATTGAAAAGAAAAGAAACTCAATGGCTGTTCTTAAAATGTTTTTTCAATCAAATAATATAATAGTTTTGTGATCATAATAAATCAATAACAATCTCATGTTAGTGTTTTTTTCAATTTCGACAAAAACATTTTAGTATGTCAGCGCATGTATGATTTTGGTAAAAAAAAAGTATCAATGAGGCAGTTTTCTAAGTACCAATAATGGTATTCATTGTAACTATTGTTTCGTTAATAAACTAATCTTAGAACTTTGTAGTTTTTTGGTCACGTAATGTAAAAAAAAAATCAATATGATTGCTAACTGTGTACTTATTGGCTTAACAAATAATTTCTTACTATTGACTGTTTTGACTAGCCCCATCTTCTTTATCATGAAAATATTAACCCAATAAAATAAAGTTTCACTGTCATTACAAAAAAGTGTTACTTAAATGTAATAAGATAATTATCTTGGATCCATTTAATAATATGCGGGATGACATATTATGAAAAAATAATGTCCATCTCCATTTTCCGAATACTCCTCACCTGACATGCATACAACGAGCGTTTGTCTCTTTCTTACATATGAAAATTACATGTTTGTGGCAATTATTGTGACCATAAATAAATAATTTATACTTTAATTTTAATTAAATCCTTATAATTTTTAGTCGGTTTGTTTGAAAACAATTCACGCGTAAATTTCAATTCGTGTTAAATTAATTAAATTATTTAATTGAAATTTTAACCTTTTTACAATCGCATTAACGTGTAATTTTAACGTGTAATTCCCAAAATTAAACGTTTCAATGAACGCGAAAACTAATGCAAAATTATTGATGTTTATACACGTGGAAATAAGAAAAATATTGGTTTGTAATTTACAATTTAACGCTCTATTTAATATATTTGAAAAAACACATTATTGTTGAAAAAAATTATATATTGTGGCTTTTTAAAATATATTTTACTTCATATGAATAAATTTAATTCTTTTATGTTACATAGCTTACAATAAACACGAAACATTTAATTGATAATATGAAATTCTACTTTCAATTAATGTAACTAATCTAAACTAATACATTTTACTAAAACATATGCCCTTCATCCATTCCGTTATGGTATTATTGGACGTGGTATAATTAGGCATTAAATGGTATTTTTATTCATTTAAAATCCTTGCGTTATCGTTTTATCATCAATTTTAGTATTCATGGCAAAATAATACTTTATCTGGAATGCATTTTTACCGAAACATTTTATTTTTCGTTACCTATGTGAAAAGCAACACGCTTGACTGATCGAATAATTTAAAAATCGGACGGGATTTGATTATTTCAAACAAAGCATCACATCATTGTTAAACAATCGCAATAGCAGTTGAGTGGGAATATTGTTTAATCCAGTGATTTTTTGATACTGAATCAGTTTGTATATTACTAAAATATGTTGTTTCATTTTTTTTAAAAATCGTAGTTAAAGATATATTTCGTATATGAGTCGAGATGCTGTTAGTACTTATCTTGATACTTATTCGATTCGAAGATCTTTTGACAGATAGAATCTAACTTGTTCAAAAAACTTGACATAAAGACTAGCTGAAGGTCTCAGCGGACAGCGTTTGCGGGGCGCTGTGTCAATCACTATCTGGCCACTGGAATATCGTTTGTATGTCTTCTACGCTGTACGAGCCACTGAGGCTGTAACCTTAGGCTAGGGGAGAAAATCAACATGTAAAATTACGAAGCAAACATATCCCAGATGATATTTTTGTAGCCATATCTAGATAATTATTTCCAAAAAGGGGGTAAACATTATGGTAGAGCTTTCCCCTATTACGATGATGACAACTGTACATGTAAAGAATACTGCATGAAGATTTAACCTTTTGGCTGCCGTAGGAAAAAAGTACTTTTTTACCCAGCACGCCGGCTATAATTTGCAACTTATAATTTAATTTGTTATTGACGAAGTTACTTTTATGAGGCAGCTATCCAGTTAAGCTCCTTGTTTCGGCTGTTATAAATAAGCATATTTGAAAGGGTTTCAAGAATTATTATTATCATTGAAAATATTTTCTAATCTTTAGAAATTCAGTTTGATGCAGGTAAAGGATTAAAATTATGATTATAAAGCAATCTCTTTAAGCTCAAATTATAATACCAAGAGAACTCAACAACCATGTTGTTGTATAATTTTAATTAATGTATGGAACAAGTGACAACCTTTTAATTAAAAAACAACATTTAAATTAGTAAGCTACTTTTAGTCACATTTTTTTTTTCAAAGTCAATTTGAATTTTAATGATTTTTTGTAAAAAAAAATCGTTAACGAGCAAATATTTTTAATTTTGATCCATAATATTATGGATATAAATTTTAGAAATCATAAAAATATGACTATTATTTAAAATATGCTCGTAAAGTTGCAAATACAAATGTTCGGGCAGCTTACTTTGTAAATTTAACCAAAACAGCTATCGTAATCTGGTATAAAAGAACTTAGCAGTGTTATTATTCACAAAAAACTCGTAAAACAATAATAAAACCCAAATCTTGACTTATTTCGGAATGAAAGTAACGTAATTCCTAAGTCTGTACCCTTTCAGAATTAAATATTCAGTATTTATTCCAAAGTCGTCCCTTTATTAAATATTTAAATTATGGTAAAACGACATCCTATAAAGGAAACTGTAGAATAAAAGAAAAGAAAACGTAATTGACACTATGCTTTATAATATACTTATCCCTTTCGAATTAACCGAAGCTTTTATATGAGCGAACGAGATAGAGCTACGAACGTTCCTTGGAATGAAGATGAATATTAACTCAACAAACGGAAGTTAGAGAAGTATTTGCATCTCTTTTACGCCTTACGAAATTATATTAACTCAAAGCGAGACCGTAGATAAAGTTTATTACGCATATAAATCGGAGAGGTTAAGTTCTCGCGAAAGATAACAGCAATATCCGCTGGCTTTCCGTATTATTCACATAGCGCTAATTCTAGCTAAGACCTGGCAATAAATCAGTTTCATTGTAGGTTTCGATAAAATAAAACCCGTCTTAGAGATGGTATTATGTTTTAGTGTGAACGTATGGCGGGAAGTAAAATAGGCTTCCAATTTTGAATTCTATGCTAGAGTGTAAATAAAGATGACGCGAATTTTCTTTACGGGTTTTCATTTCGTAGAAGTTTTTCGTTTCCCAAATTCGCGCCACTTTTATACAAATAATAAATACACCGCAAAATGAAATGCCGACGTAAGATTTTCATCTCTGAATTATTAAAATAAATATTAGATTACAAATTAAAACACTCTCGTGTTCCAACTCCGCGTTTATGAGTGTTGAGAAAAGATTGTTTTACTTTTTCATCAAGTATTAGATTTTACTATAAAAAATGAAACATACAATATTATTTTAACGGTGACTTATACCATCATCATTCTCTTTCAAACAACTTAAGTTACTGTCATTTCGAAGATTGAATGCTAGCCATTGTCACACACTGAATTCTGATTGATAAATTATTTGATTTCTTCGGTTCAGTAAACATTTCGTACAATTTGATTTCTGTAAAAAAAGAAAATTTAACGATTAGTCTCGTGCATTTCTGCGTCAATTGAAATGTGTGTGGGAGTAAACGTGCTAGTCAACAACGTGTTGTAAAATTAAAGGCCTTATTCTGTGTATTATCTGGGTGCACTTAATCATCATCAGATGTACGTATTTTGTTTATAATACCGCTATTTTCCAAACTGCTGATATAACATTAAACGAATCATTTACTATTGTTTTATCAAAACTACATCATGCACACGTGAACTATATATACTACACTCATCTCGTTACTTCATTCAATCCCAACATATTAGACGTGTTGGACATTTATAGTCATTTCTGTCTCATAAAAGTGCCCCTATATAACCAAGTGGCGATGAAGAGTATCATTTTTCTTAAAAACACAGAACAGTAATAACAAAAAAAGGGCTTCATTCGATCCCACAGATTCAAGTAACAATGAATAGTATATTTTTTTCTTGATTAAAATACATACTATGAATAACAACTTCTGTAATTTACTTATCGGGCGGGCCTTTAGTATATATTTTTTTACACGATGCTCGAAATCACAATGTTGTTTTTATTCAAATAACACGGTTTTTTAAGTCTTCAATTTTTGTATTAATTGTATTCTTTTTTTACACGGTTTTTAGCGGAACGTATATATCGTGTAAAAAAAAGAGTTGAGTGTATCTATAATATGAATTTGTACGGTTCATGCTTGACACAATTGAATGTGACATTCTGAAAAAAAGAAACATGTTTATGTTACTACGAATCATATTGTTCGCCTGCTTTAACACATTGTTATTGCCATAAAATCAGTGTATGAATGTATATCCATTTCAGTCGCACGCATAGCAAGAAATGTCCGCACCATACCCGGTGTATTTTTTCTGCCATCAATTGATTCTGCGTCAATAAAGACATCACAAGATTCCCTCGCTGAAGTAATTCGGCGGGAAAAAATTACTATTGAGAAATGAAATTTTCCCTTTCGAGTGCGCCGGAAGTGGCTGTCGGGCGACCGCTGCGCCGCGCCGGAAGTCGCCCGATAAAAAGGGCGGGAAATCGAACTGCGGACGTCGGCCCGTCATTCATTCGAGCCGTCTTTTCGATAAAAAAAAAATCCCTGCATCAAAGAAATTTGTCGCAATTTTTTTTTCATTCGCTTTTATTTTATCTATAAATAGATTAACAATTACTCCAATGAAGCATAACTATATCACTTATATTTTACATTTAAAAAAAAATGATCGTAACAGTTCAATAACGAACTAAGTATATTCCTGTTATAATTTACATTGTTAATGAATTCATATTGAAATGAACAAGTAAAAAAAAAACGGTTATCAAGACGTTTAAACGAACTGTGGTTTCTCATTTTTTTTGAACTGCTGTTTTAAAATATATATTTTAAAATCACACACGCCCACTTGTTATTATAATATAATATTTTTATGACTATGTCTTAAGCCATTTACCTAAATCAATCTTGGATAGAAATGTATAAATCAAATAAATTATTTTGTTTTACGTTTTTTTTAAATGATTAAAACAAATATATTTAGCATTGCAGCTGATGCCAATTCGCCAAACATTTTAAAATTTCAAGATAGATCATATGAAATAAACTTAATGTAAATCGAGGAGAATTGGCATCACAGACATTCAATCTTGAGTCTCACATTAAATAAATAACAAAAATGATCAAAGTATCAAATCAAAGTTCTACATTTTTTTTTAATATGACTGATAGCTATTTCGGCTCATGCCTTAATCAGACCAGGTCTGTAATTCCCTTATTATCATAGGATAAAAATACGTTGCTATTTTTACCCTATTATAATGGAGTTCTACCAAGTAAATGTCAGGTCAATCGACTTTTATTATCATTCTTTACTCTCTCCGAGACATGTTGAAAAACTTCAGATGCTCCATGTGAGTCCATATGCTCAACATTGGTAGCTCACATATTTGGTCTATAAGCTGGTAGCTGACATGTATGTGACACAATGTTTACTGATTAGATAGGCATAACCTCAATTAGCTGCAGCTCGAGGTTACTGAATCAACCACCAGTGGACCTGTAATGCCTACGAATGAGAACTAATAAAAAAAAAAACCAAAGACCACGCACCCGCCTACGCCCAGGTTAATCCATGACGCTACGCAAGAAAAGCAACATCAAAATACACCAGATGAGAGGGAAATTGGAGCTCGGCTCCACCATGCCCAGAATTTGATGTATATATATCAATCAAAATGTGACACAAAAGAAAGTATTTTGCTAGAATGGTAATTTTAGTGCACCTAATATCTTCAATTAGTAAAAATATTAATCATTGATAAAGTGGTTTTGCTTTCATTCGTTTTGAATCATTGATTTTTGCACCATTTTTGCTATTTTTTTTAACCTCGGAGTGTAAGTATGTTTTGTCTGTCTGGCTTTTATTTACAAGGGATAAAAATAGCTAAACAAAACCACTTTTAAAGCTTATTTTCGGTGTATTTAACCTTTGTCTGGCTTAAGTTAAACATCAACTCTGTACACAGGTAAATGTTTTTTTCTCTCATTTAAGCATGTTTAACCTCGCAGATTTATCTCTAAGACTAGCATGTAACGGAGAGCGATCTTTCCCGTTCCACACCTTCAAACCGCATACTGGGAATGTCCAAACAAAACGTTGTGTGCTCAGTGTGTGCCAGCAGATAACACGCACGCCCTACGTTACTCACTAAATCCAGTATTCCTCCGTGTTGTAGGCCCCTTTAAAATGGCGTCAAGAAGCCGAGCTATATTAAATACCTGTTAATCATCTGATATTCACCTGGATTGATGTTAATGAACATTAATAGTGAAATTTCGAACAGTTATAACACCTTGAATGTGGCGTGTTTATATTATGTTATATAGATATCTCAAATTGTACATGCAATGGTTTATTCATCTTTCATCGTGGGTTACATTTTACTGTTCGAATTTGCACTTCCTTAAAAGAAATCCATTGTCATAACGCGACATAATAAATAACATTAGTTTTGAAAATATGAATTGATATATACATATCGACAGTGGAAAGGGTAAAGGACGTTACCCACACATAGTAAATTTTACAGGAGGCACAAAAAACGTGTTTTGATGATTTTGGGCCATATGCAAATTATGAAATATATACAACTTGAAAGTGTACGGAGACTTCTAAACTGGTGTTTAATTGACAAAATCTAATATTAATTTAAGAAATTGACTAGGAAAAACCTTTTTTTCAGTCTTTTTTTTGGTTTTAATTTTCACATGCTCATATTTTTCCAAACTTAAAAGCTAAATTTAGATACTAATTCGGCATTTCCAGCTTACATCCTTTTGATAGAACGTGTTTCAAGTTTGATACATTGTGATCGAAAAAAAGCTGTTTTGAAAAACTGAGGGTTACGTCCTTTTTCCTTTCCACAGTATGATATATTGGCTTATGTCCTGTATTAAGAAAAAAACACAATATTCTTTTGTACTTAATTTCTACTTTTATTTATCAAGATCAGGACCGGTTTCGCTCATAGCGAGCATTGTCAACTGATAAGAAATAAAATCAAACAGTGTATTCATAAATACAAAAACAAATTGAAATGAAAAGGTGTTGTAAGCAATTAGCATTGAAAATAATTTTAAAATTGAAGTAGATGTTATCAATAAGTCACTCTAATATAACTCAAATTAATATGTTTAACACCTCTAACATGCAATTAAAATAATCATCAATTTCATCATGAACGAAACCGGTCATGATCTTGAGAAATAAAAGTGGAAATAAATTACAAATAAAAATTGTGTTTTTTTCTTAACCCTTCCCTTACTATGCAAAAAAGCACAAGCTCCTGAGCTGTGTATCTGTTAGACATCAGGCAAACGGGAGTGAATCATGACAATTATGTAACAATACTACAGCAGTACTACATATAATTGTCATGATTCACTCCTGTTTGCCTGATGTGTAATGGATACACAGCTCAGGAGCTTGTGCTCTTTTTGCATAGTAAAGGAAGGGTTAATATAATAATGCCTTTCCACCAAGAATTTACAGTGAACAAACACCCTTAAAGGCTTTTGCCCTCATCAGAACTAACATATATTAACTTCCAAGTAACAAAATACATCCTCCCATAGTCTAACATTCTAATATAAATACCATAATATAGTATTACCTTTTGATAAATAGACTTTAGTATTTCTCGGAACAATAGAAAATATGGTTGGTTATATTTATTATAAATTCTGAGAATCTAAGATATCGTGTGATCGATGCAAACAACTGCTTAGTACACCCATGTTTATTCAAATACATACAATATTTTATAGTTACGTTTTAACGCTAGAAATAAAACAAATTTCATACACAACGTGAGCATCGTATATCGTACAACACATTGACTAAACTCTAAAGTAAATTAGTGTGAAAGTTTCGTGTTGTTAGTGAAAATGCATACATGATACACATGATGTTCTAAGCGTGAGTTCAAATTCATCCGTGTTTTTTAACGCATGAAGATTCCTAAACGCGAAACCCGGGTCGTTAGCGATGTATGTAGAAAATTTGAACGATTTGTTATGAATACGCTAAATCAACCATTGTGAAATGTTGATTGCCCCTGAGTCCTGACATAACATGATTAAAGTTTGTCCTATTCGATTGCACTCTATATTGTATATGATTTCAATGCAACAATAACTTTTCAACGAACAAATAGATACATTGATTCCTTCAACTTCAGTTAAAATCAACGTTCAAATCGAACAGTCGTCGACTTAGTAGAGACCTCTTGATACTCTCGTTGTTATTATTTTGATTATAAGATAAGTGATTTATTAAAGTGTAAAAAATATGGTATTCGAATAAAAGTTGAACAAACATTTAAATAGTGTTTCAGTAATAATTAATCCGTAACAGATTCAATTTTATTAAAGAAATTGTTTTTATTGTTATATAAAGATTTGGCATATGATCCCGTTTTTATATTGATAAAAAAATAAAAGATTGAAGTAATGTTAAACGATTCAACGTCATATTACAAATGAAAAATTCGTTTACTTAGAGTACAGAATTTATGTTACTTTCCTCAAATTAAATAAATTAATTAATACTATTTTTTTTTTACAAAAATTCAGCAAATATGTCGACCATTTTGTTATTTGAACAAAAAGTAATACTTTTAAAATCGTAACTTGCAATAAAAATAAATTGGACCGTTTGTAAAGACTAAGAATTTCAAATATTCTATTAGGATCATTTTGTGAAAGTGAAAACATCTTGCGATCCTAAATCCCCACCACCTCCCCCTTCCAATAATGACGCGCCCCATTATTTAAGAAACATTGGCTTAACCCTTAACCTGCCTAGGTGTTCTTTGTTATCCAACTACAACCATTAATCTTGCTCTTCTCTCTTCTTTGCAGGTAAAGTCCACTGATACTTATCATCGATTTATGAAACACTGGATACGGTAAATGGTGTACGATTTGTTAACTGTAAGGTAAGCTTTTTATAAAAAATATTGATCTCGAAAGAACACTAAAATATCATACCTGGACATGATATTATAGACTGGTGATTCAACTGCTTCCCTGGCTATTTTTATTTTGCTTCTTTCAAGTGGCGAAAAACATCCTATTCACAATTAAGTTGCAAAGATAAAAATATAAATACTCTATATAGTTTTTTGTTGAAATAGATTATTTATTTTACTACCGCTTTAAGTCACCAGTGATAAACAAACATTTTTCCTACCTACACTTTGTTTTACGCGGCAATAAAAGCTTAACTAGTTTTACAGAAAGACCTTCCAAGATGCACAGAGATACAAAGCTGTAAGCTTATTATTCATTAGTCGTAGCTTTTTCTTGATATATTTGTTTCTTATAAGCAAGTAATGGAATATTGATGTTTAAAATTAGACAAATCGATAAAATCCACTACAGTTTAAACAGGATTTTTATTTACAGCTAAACTTTTTGTTTATTGTTTTATTAAGTAATAATAAAAAACATTATTAAATGTAGAAGTACGATTTTTCATCATTAACACACATTCCGTTTTTACGGAAACTTATAAGTTACATACCGTATAAGAACTTAAAAAAACAAAATGGTTATCATTAAGTACTTTCTAGGGCTTGCCGGTTTTTGGCTAAATATGTGAAATTCGAAAACCGGTCTTTCAAGTTCGTAACCGGTTGTGCCGAATTATCCAAAAACGAGTCTAAACAAAAGGGCAGAAATTTGGATTTTTTATTTGATTGCTTAAAGATCATATGCCCCACATCGTTACCCAGCGAAAAGGTAATTTCGATATCAAGAAATTTTGTTACAAAACGATCAGCTTTGTGTTTTATGAAATCATATTTTTTGAAAAGTAACACCAAATAATTTCTTGTTGTGCAGCATTATGTATATACAAAAACAACATAAAAAAATCGTTTCGTTTCGGTTTTTGTATAAGCCCTGGTACTTACATACGCGGAGCAAGAAATTACAGAAAAGAATATTATAAAATTAACGTAACTGATATTATTTTAAATTTGAATCGTTACAATTATTACATTCACACAGATTTTGTCACTAACGGCCCGGGCTTCGCTTTTCGGCATCTTCAAGCGTTCAAGTGCACGGATGAACTTGAACTGACGTCGTTAGTGACAAAATCTTTGTGAAAGTGCATAATTTGAACGATTCGAATTTAATATTGAAATCCCACCAAGCACCTCCAGTTGAAATTTTTAAATTATATGATATTATTTTGAATATAAATTGGAAGGTTAATTTATGTGTCCGGAATCGTTTGCACGTGCCACAATTACACTGCCCTATCCCAACATCTGAAATCCTTGCCAATGATAATAATATGTTCCAAGGACTTCTTAGTTTCTTAGTGTAAGGGTGAAACGCCGGAGGCTGTATTTTCCACCGCGTGACGTCGGTGGGAGGCGGAAAGAAGGTCTCCACTGGGAGTCAAATGCAGGTCACACAGATTTGCTATTGAATGAATAAGTGATTAATTATGTGACGGTACCTGTTTAAATGTTACTTAAATTGAGGCAGGCTTTATTCGTTACACCCACACTTTCGTAAAAGGTTATAACCATTGTCACTTTGCGTATTGTGGATATTCAGTATACCTGATTAAATGATTGTATTGCCGCTGTAGAGATGTGAATTTTCTTTACATATACACCCATACCTCGGCCTTGATAAGTTCCACGAAACTTGGCCGCAAATCGAAAAGCCGTATAAGGAATCAATTATTCTAATACAAATTCAATGGGATCGGTTCCAAATTTTTAAAATATGTAACATGGTTTATCATTCAAAATGCATTTTATTTTTTTGCGTGTTAATCTCGAGACATTTAAAGGTGCAGCAGATTGAAAATATGTTTTAATGTCTTCTTTTTGTCGCGAACAGTTTGAATGGTAGATTTCGCAAGTCCAATTGCCTTGCAAATTTCAACAATTTTCTCTCCAGCTGTTCTATACGACGTAATACTTCTAGTTTAGTTTCTAGCGTGACCGATTTTCGGCATCTCTTTTTATCAGTCTGCAAAATCGATAATTTTTCCGATGAATGAAATTATAAAATAAGTAAAAAAAAAATACATATTCAAATTTTTTAATTTGTACATACATACATATGTACTTACGTACCAAAAATGTCCCTAATTGTTTCCAATTTTTCCAGTTAACGTGTGACAATCAGTATTAAATATGTATGTACATAGAACACTCACATCGACACCGAAATTATTTTTTTTGCCGTTATAGCGAAACATTGTAGGCCGAAAATCGAAAACGCGCCTTGATTGAAGAGGGCCGTTATAGCGAAATGCCGTATGTGTGTATTAAAATAACTGAACATGACAAATCTCACTGTTCGTTCAATGGATTGGAAGATGTATGAATGACACGTATTAAGGTATCAATTGGATTATATTTTGAAAATAATATTTGGCGATAAATCTGTGTGCATGTACATAATTTGAACGATTCAAATTTGATAAATGACACCTTTCCAGTTTTTTGCTTCGTTTAATAATATGCTTTTTTCGTAGCGATATATGTCTTTAAAATTTCATTTTTTGATACTTGGTTTTACGTGTTTAAGACAGCTTCCATCGCTTTTAGCTCAGACGTTTTTGTCGTTCGTTATTTTAAAGAGCAAATTTTATATATAATATTTAATCATAAAATTGTAAGTCAACGTATTATAAATTTCTAAAATAATATAAAGCATATAAAGTGAGTCCTCAATTTTATTGATAAATAGCCTTGCAATATTACATCCGATTCGTCTTTCTACAGTTATGATTTGCACAAAAAGTTTTTTTTTACCGATTATTAAAGATTCTTCATCCGCAAAACAACTTAAATAGTGAAGTCTGAAATCATATTATTATAATAGATAAAAAGTACTTCTATTTTAAATAAATACATTACCTAATTAATTCAAGAAATTATTTGTGTATAGATATATCTTACGTGATTAAAAGTGTTTGTTAGAATGCTTATTTTTAAGGCGGATTTTAGACCGTTTTACATAGTATTAATGCGGATTACATACATAATCGCGTAGACTTACAATTTGGTAATTTAAGAATTTTCGGTATTGTTTAGTAAAACAATATTAAGTTACTTCGTATGTGTATTTTGTAATTCTGTTATGATCCAGCGATTATAATAGGGTGAGGGAAAATTGTTGAGATTTTTAATTAAAAACTGCTCGCGTAGACATTCATGTAGCAGTGCTGAAGATATAGGCCTAAGAATATATTGTATAGTCGTGCTAGAAATCTGTAACGTACACAAAGATTGCGACGAATCCAGTTCAAAACTTTGTATCGTTCTTTCTGATTGAAATTGGAATATTTTTCATAAGTATCGATTAAAACGACAAGATAGACCAAAGCAGGGTTTCCCAAACTTTTTCTGCAATGGAACACTTGGCTTCTTTTTTTGGTTGGGTAATTCATAATAGTATAAATACAAAAAAAAAATGTTAAAAAAACACATGATTCCTGCACTTCGACTTCGCTGCAGCATAAAAAGGAAATCCAGCTTCGCATAAAAAGCTTGTACACAGGGGTGGGCTGGAGGGGGTTTGGGGGGCTCGCCCGAGCTCCTTGTTAAAATTAAGCGTGGCCGGCGAACCCCTTGTTAAGTTAAGAAAATCATTCGTCTCGGATCAAGTCAGCGTCTAACTGCAATTTCTTTTAAATTGTAATACGAAATAGAAACATTTTTTGCTTTTTTCAATTGAAGGAGCAACATAGAAAGCCAACGGGCCGCAAAAAGTCAGCGAGCCATGTCATATGCATCATCCATGGTGTAAGACATTATGGCTGAGATTTACCGAGCCCTTTGTTAACATATTGCCAGCCCACCGCTGCTTGTATATAACGTAAAACAATAATAACTTGTTTCGACACATTTTGCTGACAAACTGGCCACGAAAGAATTTCATTACATTTATATCGGAATCATTGATAAAATCAGTCAGATATTCAAAATCACTTGGGCTGAATTAAGCATGCTGGTTTTGCTGTTACGGAAAATGAATTCCAAACAAACATAATCGATAGTTTTTTGGAAAACATTGAAAATTAGTATTTTTTAAAGTTATGTGGGTGTTCGCGGAACACCTATTCAGGTTCTGTGGAACACCAGTGTTCCGCGGAACATAGTTTGGGAAACCCTGCGATGATTGTGATTTGTAAAATACATTTCGTTTTCTTTCGTCAAAATTACAGTTCACTCTTTGCTGTAAGTCTAAAATAATATATTGAACTAGCTTATGCTACAAATTTTCTTACATTCATATTCAAAACAAGCTAGTATATATTCATCGCTTAAATCTGGTTTTTATAATATGTTGATCATATTTGAGTTCCATCAAGCACACCCTACCGATATCGATAACTGATGATAATCCAAGTCAACAAAATTCCAACAAGCAAAAATAGTTGAGGCTCCTAGATGACATTTAAATCCTGTCCTTTCCACTGCTCTACCAAGGAGCCCATGATATTTTCTCTAATCTGCTTATCGATCAATTGGTCTACCCACTTCAGCCTCCATATGAGTCACAAGCATAATATATAATCGAAGTGTAGTTAACAGTTTTGAAAGTCTTGGTTGTTTGCTATGATTCAATTCAGTAAAGCTGCATTGGTTGAATGCACATGCTAAATAAACGGCATTTATTCCTAATGTATAGTTAGAGACCCAAAGTCGGATCATTTGAAATAGTATTTTAGTCAATTTATATTCTAAAGATATCAATAAATGTTATTTAACAACAAAAAAAATGATATGTTGAAAACTCGGGAGTATACTTTGTACTACTTGAAGTAGTAGACACATTGTATTATATGATATTATATTTCCAGTCACAACATCTGTCAACATTGTTTGGCGGACGGCTTTTAGTCAGAAATATCATTCTTAAAATCTAAATAATATTGTTAGCAGTTTTGTATTATTAACTTATTTGGCTTCACAACTCATTTGTGTATTAGTCAATAGCTTTGGACATTAATCTGTTTTATAACACAAATAAGTGCACAATACTGTCAAGTCTTTGAGGTTGAATATCTATATCTCGACCCACTTCACGTAGGAGGCTCTAATAATTAAACAATGACGCCTCTACCTTTTCGCTACCCCAAACGGAAAATACGAATAGATGCTAATTCACTTAGGCGGCATAGCAGAATTCTTAATTTTGTGTTACTTCCTCAATGTCTGTTATACAGTTCGAGAAACTGGTTTCAAAAACAGCCCCCGTGACAAAACGCATTTTAAATCGTTCAATAAATCTATTGTCACTTCTTCGATGTAAAGTAAATCTCGACAAATGTAAGCGCTTATTCTTACGCCGTTTGATGCTTTCCATCCCGGGAATAAGGCAATACGACAATAATAAAATAATTCAATTTCTTTTGTTAGCGTCGAATGTTTGACAATACATACTACAATGAAAAATTGCTGAAATTTAAATGTTGACAAACGTCGACAAAATTTACCGTCCATTCACATATTTGCTTCTTAATTTGCATTGCTAAATATTTCTTACGTTAAATGTTTTTGAAGTTTGTTTTTTTATTGCGTTATTTTCCATTCTCTTTTGCGACATGTGTTTGATGACATGAATGTATGTGATGTCTCAAGTAGCCTCCCATTGAATCAATCTTAAAAACAATCTTATTGAAAACAATAAGTTACCACTATTTCTTTGTTGGCTCAAACTTTATATCCTTTTTTTCTGAAAGAAGGAGACTGTTTAACACAGTTCTTATAGAACAACTTTTGGTAAGATCAGCTCCATTAGTAGCCATATGCAGTAATGGTAGCGGGACATTGTGGGAACATTATTTGAACCCGATACCGATGCGTATCTGAAATAAAATCCTTTCGACAAGTTTGCCGTTCCTCCAGGCACATCCTCAATCATTGTCCCTGAGGGTGAATTACAAAGGTGTTTTCATCACGTCTGTAGAAAATTCAGTCAGCCTTACTTCAGAGAGGTCCAATTACAGGCACACCGAGGGACGGACGAGGGACAACTTTGGACCTAAGGTCTCGCTCCCCTTGCGCCTCCGCCCACCGAACTGGATGGTACACCTGTGGGGAGGCGTGGAGGAACGAAACACATTCAGTTCATTTTATTGACCCTTTTTCAAATAAATAAAGCGATATATATTACGCAAGTGCCACTGGGTAATAAATCTATTTATATTGAATTTAAAGCTACTTGAATTTCGTCAATTTTTTATCGATCAAATATTGAAAAGATTTGCATTTGATTTATAAATATTCAAGAACCTAACTAGTTTTTCAAATCTTTATTTGATAGTTAAATGTTATACATTGAGTGCATTTTTAAACACACTTTATAAACTAACTTTTAATCAAAAAATAATTAAAATTTTTCGCAACTCCAATCAAAAGGAAGAGACTTGATATTTTTCAGTGGAAATTTCATGATTCCGAAATGTTTTGATCAGTTATTTTGCAAACATACATAAACAGAAAACAGTATACTGAATCAAAAAAATGAGTTGTTTGATTCCAAAGATAAAGCAAACACGTTCTACTAAATAGCTGAAACATCAAAGAATTTTTTGAATATTTTTTTTTTCTCAATTATTTGTTATGTGTTAATGCTGTTTTCGTAATTGATTCCGTCAATTTGAATTGTATATTTTCTTTATTGTTCTTATTTTCTCAACAAGAAGAGCATAATTTGTCTTGAGATCTGCCTGGTTTTATGTTCACATCATATCTAAATATTCAATATTATAATAAAATAATGCTTTTAAATATTTTTGATATCAAAGGAGAATTCCGCATTCTGTACGTTAATATAGTATTTTGACATACGTTAAAATAATGACCTTTCCAATTTCATATTCATTGTGTTTATCGCGAGTAAAATGACATCTCTCTTTATTCAAATTGTAATATATTACAAAACCTATGGAATTTTTTTGATTTACGTTATATTTCTTTCAATATGAAAAGTGTGTTTAACATTAACGTATTCTATTGAATGCTTTACCGTACATTATTCTTCTCAAAATAATCCAAAGTCTGTGCGTATTTCTTTGATGCCCACATGCATGCGATAAATCTTTTTAAATGATGGATCGAGCGCGCTTAAATTCGGTCTAAATTACACCTCGTCTCCCTTAAATAACCCGCGCACCTTCCAAGGCCCCTAGAGAACATCACAAAGGGCAGGGGGAGGAAAGGGTAGATTGGGACGAAAAACTTTTGTTGAGCGAAGCTTTTCTTGGGGGAGAGCGGAATGCTTTGCTCAAAAAAACCCCTTTCACTACATCGTTGTAAATATTTGCTGTACATTTTCCAACACTGCTAGTATACGAAATACTCTTTGAAAAGACCATCTTACATAGACGAAAATATCTAGATGGAAAGATATAGATCTTTTTCATTATTTTTATATGAATAAATAGCTGAAAAAAGAAAATTTATGTATTCATAAAATAAATACAATTTTAAACAACTAGACCCTTTTTTCACCCATTCAATCTTAACTGAATATTTGCTCAGCTTGTAGTTTATATGAAAAATTGTATCAAAGAGATAAAAAAAAATTATCGCTTGTTTCCAATTCGTCAGAGAAAATTAATATAAATTAATCTTTATGTTTCTATACGACAGTTTACCATTTAAATCGGTTCCAGATGAAAATTTCAACTGCGGTGCATGATTTTTACATGTGATCGCTGTTCAGCATATAACTATGCAATATGACATTAAATATGCTTTAACTAAATACGAAAAGTATGTCGTTATCTAAGAATCAACAGACGAAAATTACAGAAATATTTAATATATTATATTATTATGAATTATTATTGTTGTGAATTTGTATAAACTTAAGAATTGGTCTTGCGCGTATAAGAAAATAATTCTTATACTCGATTCTACAGTTACACAACTTAATATTTTTTTTATAACGGTGAAAAATTACTAAGAAAATGAATTTAAGAGTGAGCAAACAATTGTTATATTGTTGACAGTTAGTAGGGCTCTTTTTTATATGAATTTGTGATTGATACATGAGGGTTTTTTTACTGCAATACTGCAAAAAACATTATTAAGCTTTTATTGTTTTATTACTTCAATTATGCCTTTTTAACAATCATGATGGCAGTGTATAAAAACGTTTTTTATTTCCATGAACGTTTCTTTCACTCGAAACGCCTTTTAAACTCGAAATTCATTCTAAAATACGAATCACACGACTGTTATAATTTGTGCTAAGGCGTTATTTTCGATGTGTAATTCATTTTATCTCTCTTTGATATATCTTTTCGTGTAATATAGCCTCCGCAAAAAACATCGTATTATTTTCCAATCGCCTCTTCGAGTTATATGTGCCCCAAATATTTTTTCATAACTGGAATGTCATCTTTCACATCAAACGTTATCAAATATGTGTATATTGTATTATAGATCACAGGTATTCAGTTTTATTTTCGGGCAGGCCAGGTACGGCAATTTATGCGAAAATTCATGAAATTGTATTCCACGAAAAAAGATTTCTTATTATTTAATGTAAAGATAGTAAGTACTCTTGTTGTATGGTACAAAATGCTTAGATATTTTTATATTAAATTTTATTATACAATAAAAGTTGAATTAATACTAATGAATGTCTTATTTTTTTCAATATAATGCCTTTTCACTAAGTATCGACAGTATTATAAAGGTGATCGCGTGAAAGTAAAAGCGATCTTAAATCGCGTTATGTTGGCCTTACATTGAGTACTTATCAATTTGATAGTTACATTATACTCATATATTTGTCGGGTCCGTAGCACAGTTGACAACGTTGTTGTCTTCCATGACGGATCTCACTTGTTCGACTCCAAATACGAACATAATTTTGTTAGTCGACTTTTGTTCGAAGGCATGGATGTTTGTGGCGTTTTAAAATTAACCTCCAATCCTTAAATACTGGGCCTAGTCAGAGCAATTAGCTAACCACTAGTCAAGAAGTAGCGTTATTGTTTGTATCTCTGCTGTCTTCGAATCAAACAGAGGTTAAGTAACTGATTAACCCTTTGAGTGGTGAGTTAATTTTTAATAAATTAGGTTTTTTCTTACATTTTGATTATTTTTAGTATTGCCGCACACAAAAATATAAAAACCTTTTTTTTGGATACGGACCAATCTGGGAAGAATACTAGTTATTATTTTAAAAAGTAAATATATTTTTTTAAATTATAAAACTCATAGTTTAAAATGTAAAGTAAACTAGTTATTTTACTATACTTTTGAATATTTTTCTAGAAGCTATTATTTCGCTTTTGCGTTATGGTCTTTTTTGCTCTCATCTGTCTACATGTGCTTCTCTACAGACGTCGATTCCAGAAAGGAATCGATCCCAAATAGAATTTTACGCTCAACATTATATGGCTACCGATTTTTTTTTACAAATGTTACCCTTTTTTAAAAAACATTTTCTTCATTTGCTGTACAAAATAAAAATAATGTGGTGGCCAAAAATTACTGGTGGATGTGTCTAGTATCCATATCTGAAGAAATAACAAACCAATCAAACATATGAGAATGGCAATGGATAATAGATGACAAGCTACTACAACGTACTCATCAACGGGTGAAGAAGCTGTTTTCATAAAACGCATTGTTGTGAAAAAAGTCAATGTACAATATACAATTTAGATTTTTCAAGTTTAGACATGAGTTTTATTCATAATGTATTCTCTTGTTAAGTTGATCATAATATGTGATTAAAATATTAAAAAATATATGGAAGATTCAAAGTATGTGTAATTTTAGATATTATTTGTTTTTATTTAAATTTTCAAATTAAATTAATAATCAGGTAAATAAACGTTAATCGCCAGCACAAATTTCGGTTGTGTTATCAAGCTTTGGTATATGACACTAATTAAAATGCTTGCGTACCTATAATTTAATGTAATAGCCCCGTGGACCAAGGGGCGTACTCAGAAAGTTACCGAAGGGTTAATATTAAATTTTAATTAATTGCTGGAAATTAACATAAACTTCTGGCCTGCGTAATGGGAGGGGCGTTATTATTGTATGCCGAGGAAAACTTTTTGAAGTTTTCATCCAAAAATTAAGAAGCTCTCGTGGGATGGCCGATGCCCTCCTTACATAAGTGATGTTATAAATATGTTTGGTATTATTCTTTTGACACGTGTCTTGATTTTCTATTCTATTATTTCATGGCATCAATTCGGCTTGAGTTTTTATTTTCTTTATTTTTCTAAAATAGTAGGGGTAGGAAAATACTTGTGGTTAGTTAATCACTCTTATGAAAGAATTTATGACATCTATGTCTTTAAACAGAACTTCATTAGTCAATTATAAAACAAACTTCCTGGACTGGGATTCTAACACGTGAGCACTGCGGCTGAAGTTAACTACGTTAACCACATGACCGTGGATACGATGTTATTTTGCTGTTTATTTCAATAATAAGGTGCCGCTTACATATCTTAATAAACGAAATAAACCAACTATAACATAAATATAGCGGCAAGATACAGATTACGTATAACTTTATAGATGCCTTCATCACGCAGTAGAAACAATGTTGTATATTATAATAATTTAATAACGTTGGAATTGTTCTTCTTGTACTTGGGTATTCCCGCAAAATATCGGTTTCAATGTTCAGAAATTAACTATTCAAAAAGCGCTAGCTATTCAAAACTTAACTTTTGGTATCGCATTTTATGTTTTAACTTTGAATGGGGCTGTATTTCACAGTCGTGTAAATTTTATGCTTCGACTGCAGAAAGGGGATATCGTATTATTTTACTTTTAAATAAATTTATATTACATTGTTACAATATATATTGATCTGGTCTGTAGCCGAATTATCGATGCTCACAGACCTTCTTCCAATTTGATTAATGTGTACAAAAGATAGATCATTCGAATAAACTCATTCCAATAACGACTTTTTAATCGATTAATGGATTTGTATTCAACGGCATGGATTATTTTGCACTTCATCCAAGCTTCATCATATGTACAAAAATAGGCGGGGTAATTACTGTAAAGGCATAACTCCAAAATTGTAAATAAAACTTTTTACCGTGTCAGAATTCTACTCCAGTATAGAAAAAGGAACATTGTCAAAAATGGCGTTGAGAAATGAAACTTTTGGGAATGTCTAAATTCAAACGGAATGCATGTAGTATGAATGTGTACAATTTGGCACTGCTGTCTTTTATGTAAAAATGACTGCCAAACGATCAAATTGCCACAAGACGTCGGGTAACTTGATAAAGTAACCGCCATTGATTTTCCTTCTTGCACCTTCTCTTAATATATAGTCGCGTAGAGTTACTAGCTTACAACTTAACCCAACATTAATTAAACACTTGAAAAATTATAAAAGACATTTTAGTTCAAAAACTAGTCACTCCTATGCTGTTAAGTTATTATTTGCAGATTGTTACTTGGTTCCTTAACTGCTTTGAATTGCAACCATATAATAGTGAAAAAAAAAACAATATTATTTTATAATAATTATAGATTTGCATGGCAACTTATTTATTCTATTATACGACTTTAAAAATCTGTATAACTTCAACAGTACAGTTATATATATTAAAGTTAATATTTATATACTATTTTTTAATTTCTTTATAAAAGAATTCTGTGTAAAATGTTATTTTTTTCACTAAACAAATAGTTGAGTCTGGATAACAAATAGCTGTTTTTATTACTTACAATATTTCTCTAATATTTATACATCGTTAAATAATACAGTAAAATATAAATTGACATTGCGATTCGTTCAAATATTTATTTTCATATATATTTTTTCAATATTTATCACTCACGTAAGCTCATTTTCTTTCCACGACCTCGTTAAACTTGAGCTGTTTAAGCCTCGGGCAGTTTTCTGTGAGTTTGCTTTAGTATAACATTGAAATTTAAACTATAAACTGATACTCAATAGTTTTATTAGAGTTATAATTAATAGACTTGTGTCAACCCGTTTCGTTTCCGTTGTTTTTATAATATTATATAAAAATCAATATATAATAATTCAAGTGATTTTTATTCATAATAATTAATTAGCTTACTCGCTATGACAGCTGTGAACTTTTCAGTTGCTTACTGTTTTATGACCACAATCTAATATATAAAAATAAATGTTTGTTTGTTCGTATTTAATGAGTTACCACTCCGCTCATCCGATTGCAATAAAACTTTGACAAACTTTAAAAAGGTTATAGACATAGTAAAATTAACTTACGGTAGGTCTTATATAAAAAAAATCAATGTTTGTATGTCTTCCGTACAGCTCATTTTGACAACGTGTGCTTGCACTTGCGCGAAGATTATAGTACAATTAACTTACAGTAGGTGGCGCTTGTGTCGTACCATAGACAATCGGCAGCAAACGTCAAAGATCAAACAGACAAAAAGAAAACATGCACGTCGATAAACACAAACACTTTCTTTCTTTGAGTGGCATTGCAACGATTGCCGGGAACCGCTAGTATTATGTAAGAATCAATAAATTATAAGTCAAGTTTCTCGTGATTTGTATTCAATGTCATTTAAATTACTCACAGCTGTGAAATTTTCAGTAGCTTACCGTTTTATGTCCACAATACGTAATAAAATATGTGGCTGTTTAAATCCTTTTCTACGTAATCCTATTCTGAAAGCGCTCAAGGTACTTTTGACGTTGAATATATCCTCTGATTAAGATGATGACATATTTAATAATGATTTTATTGTTATTTTAATATTTTTATTCACTCGCTCGATATTGTGATTTCATTCGACTGTATTTTGTTGCCTTCTTTATTTGTTGTACCTGTATTTAATATGAAAATCCGGTATTGATATATTCTTCCGGTATTACAATCCTTAGACCCGACTCCCTCAAGTGGTATCCATTAATTGGTTCGCCGAAAATCTTCTCGTCAAATATAATTATCACTTACATGATGTGTTAAAGACAATTATCACTATTTCTTAGAAATGCTTTCAATATCCAATTTGATGTCTGATCTGTGATTACATGTACGTAGGTATAATTATTTAAGTGAAATAATTTACACATCATTTAATAGCAATTAATTTCGAACGTACACATATAATTAATATGTATAGTATTACTGAAAATATATGTTAATAGGTGTGGAATCGAATGAAAATGTATTACGTATGTTTTTATAATAACTAAGTTGTTTAATAATTAATATAGAGTCGATGATTACATGGCATGTGGTCTCTAGAAACATAGAGGCAGTCTCCATTTTTTTTCGAAATAAATTTAGATATGTCGTGCAGAGTTTGCAATGTCGCATGTGGTAAACTTTTACACGTACACTTTTCAAGAATTAAAATCAAGTATGTAAAAAAGCGCCAGTTTACATATCGACTGTGGATAGTTTTTCAAAACAGCTTTTATTCGATAATCACAATGTATACAATTAGTTACTGGATACCTGTTCTATCAAAATGATGATATCTGAATATGCCGAATAAGTATCTTAATTTAGCTTTAAAAAAAAAATTTTTTTTGTAAAATTGGATAAATTAATATTAGATGAAGTCAATTAAGAGCCAGTTTATCCGTCAGTCTCCGTGTATATTTCATAATTTGCCTTTGACTCAAAATCATTAAAAAACATGTCTCCTGTAAAATTTGTTATGTGTGGGTTACATCATTTTTCCTTTCCACGGTCGATATGTAGTAAACGGATTTCGCCAAACAATTTCAATTGATATATGTATTTGCAAAACGTGACATGTACACACTTGTGTCAAAGTGGAGAAAAAAATATGTTTGTATTCTTCTGTTCCGAAGCTGTACAAGCTAACGAAACAAAAACATCTAATCTTAATTAGCGATATATTCATGGAACAGAATATTTCATATCGTCAGTTAACGTTGCGATAGGCTGATGGTGCTTCTCAAAGAAGCGAAACACGTGTCACAAGTAGTACCACTACAAGTGGAATAACGAATTTATCAATCATTATTGTGTATGATAAAAACCTTGTCTGCGGCAAACATTAAAATGTGTACAGAACACTTTTTGTAACTTGACGCTTTAGCTGTATTAAAATATCAAGAATATTTAACTATAATCTGTATCAAATAAAAACATTTTTACTGATCCGTCAACATTTTAAAATTACCTGTAAAAGAAAGGTTTCAAATGAGCTTTTTATCAAAAGTCTCCATGCAGTATCGCTTTTCAGTGATTAATGATCTCTTTATTAAAAACAATAAAACATTTTTAGTACTTTTTCCACACAAACTGTTGACATCAGTTGACAATGCTCACCATGAGCGAAACCGGTCCTGATTCAATAAATTTCATGTGGAAAAAGTACTAAAAATATTTTATTATTTTTATTATAATGCCATTCCACCAAGTATTTGACAGTGAACACCTTAAAAGTGATCAATGATCTCTTTGTAAAAAAATATTGCAATGTTTTTTATTAATAGATAATTAATTGTTAAGACCAGTATTTTTTATCCACATCGTAATACTGTAAGCTCGTAAGGTAGGAAGGTCCACCGACTGTCTTAAAACAGGCTCTCGTTAAATTTATTCGAGCGAAAAGCTCCATATAGCGTCGGTTCTCTACATTAATAATGATTGCTGCTAAATCTATTCCCTTTACGAATGATGAGTTTCAATCAGTAAGAGACATATATCCGGTACAAGAATAAAAAGAATATTCGTTCCCACTGTGATGTGCAATAAACTAAATTGATTACAGTTTCGTTTCACTGTACAAGTGCGGACGTCTTTACAGGGCGTCGTTTGTGACGTCACGGGTGATGTGAAAGGATCGTTTCGACGCGTAAGCCGCATCCCCTGGCGGGCCTCTCACTTTAACGCCTTTTCCCATAGCGGGTCGTTTCTTAGATCAACATCTCCCTATGGCATTGTTTACACGAATACCACGATACTAGGTGTAGTGTATTGAATCATCGTTTACTTGCTGTTACATGTATGATTTCGAAAACAGTACTTTGCATTAAGAATCCTCATAGAAAAATTTACATACACACTTTTACTAAAATACTAAAAAACTAAAATCACTTATACTTTCGATAGTTTCGGCGGTAGCTTTGTGGAAGTTCATTTTAATAGAAAATTTAAATTAACTTTGATTATTCCACGTATTGTGTTACTAACTGTGACACGTGTTTCGCGTCTTTGCCTCGTTGCGATAGTAAGTCTGAAGATGCCTTTCCTTTTTAAGGAAAGCTTTACTTAAGCAAACTTTGTGATAGTAAGTCTGAAGATGCATCTGAAAGAGGCGAAACACGTGTCACAGTTAGTAGCACAATACGTGGAATAATCAAAGTTAATTTAAATTTTCGATTAACTAAAATCACTGCTGCGAAATAATTCTTGTTATATTTTATACCACGGTTTCTCAACCGGGGTCACAAAGAAAACATCATTTTAGGGGAGTCACGGAAAAATCCATACATTGCCAAGTTTTAAAAATCGGACAGCGAATTGGAATTCATTCATTTTGAATATTCCATAAATTTCTGGGTCTTAGAAATCAGCCATCAAGTAAAATAAAAACATCTGCCGGCGAGAAAATTTTTCAAAACATTGAAAATTATTTTTAAATCCTTAAATTTCTCACTTATCAATCCCGAAATAATTGTCACCCGAGCCTCGAAAAATATATTCTTATATAAACGGGTATGGGGGCTACGGAAAAATATGAGACTCAAAAGGGGCTACGGGCCTAAAAATGTTATTAAACTATGCTCTGTATAATGATATTTATATTGTTTATAAATTTGAATATTTGATTTTACATGATTTAAGTAATTCTCTAACGCATTGGTTTCCAACCTTTATGTTACTACGCCTCCCTTTGCAGAAAAAAATATCTTCGCGCCTCTCCATCCTTTATTTCATATATAGTAATAAAAACACGTTTTAAAGGGTAAATATATATTTTGGACTGTTCGCGCCTCCCAGGTCGGAAATCACTGCTCTAACTTAATAATTATGCTTACCTTTACTATGAATCAAATACGTGAGCTGTACATACGCCAATAAAAAACTTTGCATTTTATGAACAAACGTAAATATATCTAACGAAAGGTCATTTTCTGCGAAATACGATATAAAATATAATTTCAACCTTATTTATTAGCTTTCAGAGATTCGTTTGATTTTTAATAAAATCAGCAACCAAAGTAAACAATACAGTTTCAATATAAAGTTAATTAAATTTTTGATATTTCACTGATTGTTATATTAATTCCGACATGCGTTTCGCCTCTTTCATACTCATTTTCAGACAACTTATTTTTAGGTTATTTATTTATAAATCAAGGTCTGATTAGTAGTACTAAATATTTGTACTTTTTACAATTGATTTCAAGTAGATTATTTTCTACAATAGAACACAATATTGTTTACTTGATATAATTAATTTGTATTTTGTTGAGTCACAGTTTTAAATTAATAATCATTCATTATACACGAACCAAGCCCGAAACACAAATGGATATCACTTAGCCGTATATGTTCTTACGATAGACATTCGGTTGTGGGCGGTCTTCTAACGTTAGTTATTTTTCACTAGCTGAAACAAAGTCTCCCCTAAAAACCTCAATAACCACACTCCGCGGTGATGGTACTCCTGGGCCCATGATGGATACGAAGCAGTTGGATCTGACCAGAGTGCTTGGTACAATTGGCATTCGCGGGTTTTAAATATAAACACAGAAACTTTGTATTCTTTCCCTCGTCTATGTGGCGTTCAACATATTTAGTTTTATAATACATTAAGCATAGTTAAGACAGTATTTATTAAAGAATAGTCGTTTTAGTTAATCAATATAAATTTTAATGAAAATATATTATTAAATTATTTTTAAAAAAATCACACCAGTTTTTTTTCACTAACGACCCAGGTTTCGCCTTTCGACAGCTCCAGGCGTTTAAGTGCACAAAATGCACGGTGTGAAAATTTGCGTCGATGTACAAAATTTCAACGATTCATATTTAATATGTAATTTTTATTTTTCACTATGCACCTTCAGTCGAAATCTTAAATATCTATTTTGCATAAAATATATATTAAATTTGAATCGTTCAAACTATGTACATTCTTACAGATTTTGTCACTAACGACCCAGGATTCGCCTTTCGGCATCTTCAGGCGTTCAAGTGCACGGATGAACTTGAACTGACGCTTAGTAAATGAAAGTTTCGTGTTTATATAAGAAATAAATGCATCACTGACTCCAAAGCCATTGCTGGCAAAAAAGATAAGCTCATGGGAATGCCAACAGATTTGAGTAGTAAGTAGTTTCAAGAATTATATTTATTTGTTT
Organism: Himalopsyche tibetana; assembly: GCA_030503985.1. Lineage (NCBI taxonomy): Eukaryota > Metazoa > Arthropoda > Insecta > Trichoptera > Rhyacophilidae > Himalopsyche > Himalopsyche tibetana. The sequence continues at coordinate 35,020,045 of JAPJYX010000002.1, read as the reverse complement.
GTCGGCAAAGGTTTTATGATTATATAGGGTATAGAAGCGGAGATCCCGGTAGGTTTAATATTTCATTTAAAATCGGAAGACTATGCAGTTGTGCTCTATTTATTTCCAAATTTTCCTGGAAAAAGAGCTCGTGACTGTCCGTATTTGGGTGTAACATTTTTATCCCTTGATCCTGATTGAACACGTGTCCTTCCGTCTGTAAATCTGTGAGAATGTACATAGTTTGAACCATTCAAATTTAATATTGAAATTCCACCAAGCACCTTCAGTCGAAATCTTAAATTATAAAATATATATTTAAAAATGTTTTCCATTGGTGTTGAAGCATCACGCTATCCCGATGTATTGCTTATTTATTTACTGCTTTATATAAAAGTAGAGGTTACCAATATATAAAGTAATTATTACACCTGTTTTATTACATATATTTTATTTAATTGACATTTATTTAGTTAGCGAATTCTAATTTAAATTTTTTCAATAAAAAAAATGTGTTTTATGTTTAAATACAACATTGGTATGTAACGAAACTACTAATATTAGTTTCTGATATAATTAGATTTACTTTGAAATTTTAATAATATGAGCAATGAGAATAATAGGCAAAAATTGCGTATTTGACCCACTTATTAGTCGAAACAAATAATCAATTGTAAAACGTTGACAGATAAAACTCTTTATATACACACCTTTATTTTACAATGTTTTAAAATAACAATGTCTACTAAAAAGAATGAATATTATATTTTTAAACAAAATATTTGATCTAATACGATTTTCAGCTAAAAAAACACAGAAACGTGTAACTGATTTCCTAGTGACAAGAAATTCAACAAAATAAGACGGTTATTATAAAAAACAAAATGTTTCATTAGATATGCCTAGTGATGAAAACGAATTATGTCCAGTCCTTTTTCATCGTATATAATCAAGTATCGATGAAAAGTATTATTTTTTTCTAAATTAAACTACATATGTATTGTGAATAATATTGTGTAATTTTCTATACCATAGTACTCTTTTTTAACGGTTTAAATATTCATTGAACCAATCTTCGTTTTGTCGATGAATTCTATCACTTTTTTGTGAAACGTATACACCGTGTAAAAAAAGTTGAATGCAGTCTTTTTTTTATAGTTTGTACTAAATCCAGTTACTGACTTTATTTAGAGAAAAAAAATCAGCGTCTGTGTCGTTTGTTACAAGAAATAGATGAAATATGCGAGAGTTGCGTTTATAAATTTCCATGATGCAATCCCGGAGATGTATCTACGTTCCAATTCATAACTAAATCGAATGGAATATCTGCATTCAAGACATTCACAAAACAGAGACAGCGTATTACATTCCGAAAATAAAAACAGATAATAAAAAAACCTCTGTTCTTCTTTCCAAATGCGTCGCCCGAGACAATTTATTTATTTCCCCGTTGGACCCTGTCCAATTTTTCAAGGAGACATTTGCAGAGCACACTGTTTCCCCGGCAATGCGCTTTTGCCCGAAAGCCTACTTTAGTTACGCTTTCCGACGTGTGGTGTCCGACGTCAAAGCACCGTGACTTATTCATTGCGATTTTCCATTTTAACTAGCTTGGATTCATTCCGCGGAAAAGGTTTTTTATATTCTGGAAATTTTAATTACAATGTTCAGATATGAGACTTTTTGCTACGTCCTATGTCCACTCTTAACAAAAAGCTTTATGAACGTCAGATTTAAAAGCCACTTCAGCAGTAGCTTTTTGACGAAAAATCCTCTCAGTCACTGCTGCATCTTTTTCACGCAACATTTAAAAGCGACAACGATTAAAAAAAAAAAAAAATTGACGGAAATAAAAATGATAATATTTTTATAGTATGAAGTTGTTGAGATTGGTATGGATATCTCAATCTTTTTATTAAGGAAAGTATAAAATGATAGGTCTAAAAATAACTACAGCCGTTTATTATGTTCTTGGCCTGATACAAAGTTGCACGTGTCTTTATTTTAACCGTACACTACTGTGTCTGAAAAAGATGAAAAAAAAGAAAATATGACTTGTTCAGTTTACATTTATGCGTTTTTAAACTTATTCATAAACCGATTAAAATTTATAAAAAAAGCCTGTTCGAGGATTTCAACCCGTAGCCGATACCATTGATACTGTTGAACGCCCAAGTCTAAAGACCTGAACACTCCGTTACAGGCGCAGCATATATGTACATTTAAAATATTGAATAAAAAAAATATCTAAATACGAAAAAATATATATATTATGCTATGTATGTTTCCGTGATAAATTAGCAGTCGGAATCGTTAAGAAAATACCCTGACAATATTGACAACGCAAAAAAGTTACTTATGACATTCGTGAGATTCTCCTGTGAGTATAATCGAATATTTAAAATAAACTCAGTAAGAACATTGCCTGCAATATAAGTAAAATATATCGAGTCATTTTTCTGTTAGCCACCGTAAATTTGTGCGGGAATTCCAGGGCTTTCCCCCTGCCACGGTATTTCGCCTGGCGGATATAGGAAATGCGTTTTTGCAATCGAATGACATCCATCTTGGAAAATAATGCCCTTTTGCCTCCGTAGCGGATATACTGAAGTTTTATTATTATTTTATTGCGGCATGACGACCGGTAGATTCAATTTTCATTCTACTTGATGTTCAGTCAAATAGAATTTTTCTCAAAGTCTTGTTTATGAAACGTCAATGATAACTTGAGGTTCAACAATATCGACAGTCTCCATTGTTTGTCGATAATAAGTTGGATTTTTCATCGCGTGGAGGTGGCAATTAGGGTATCCAATCCCGAAGCCTTTTTCTAATCCCGGGATTTCGGGATTGATTTATTTTGAATCCCGGGATTCCGGGATTGAGATTTTCTCACCGAGGAATTTGAAATCCTCAATTTGCTATACTTTTTCCCGGAATCTCACGGAAACTTGTTTTTTTTTTTTTAGCTCACCGAAGAATTTGAAATCTCCGATTTGGTATACTTTTTCCCAGAATCTCACAGAAACTCGTTTTTTTTTTTATAGCTCACCGAGGAATTTGAAATCTTCAATTTGCCAATTTCGTGTAAATTTCGAGAATTTGCTAAAAATTTCTCAATCCCGAAATCCCGGGATCGCGGCCATCTCAATCCCGGAATTTCGGGATCAGAAAATTGAACGGGATCCCGGGATTGGATGCCCTAGTGGCAATACAGCAAATGGTATTAAGTTAAATTTAAAACAAAAAAGGTTCTAACATTAACATTTTTAAGCATTTAATTCGAGGTTGTAACAGAAGCGGTTGTTTTTATAGTCATGTACAACAAACGCGGCAGCTATTAAGTGGACCAATCAGGGCACTCTATTTCGGCGTTTACAATATAGCATTTCATTATAATTGGACTTTGGAAACGAAAAAGGACGTAACCCACACATAGCAAACTTTGCAGAAGGCACAAAAAACGTGTTTTGATGATTTTCGGCCATACGCAAATTATGAAATATACACAACCTTGAAGTGCTCGGAGACTTCTTAACTGGTGTTCAATTGCCATCATCTAATATTAATTTAAAAATTTGTCTAGGAAAAACCTTTTTTCAGTATTTTTTCTTGGTTTAAATTTTCACCAGCTCATCTTTTTTTAAACTTAAAAGATAAATTTAGATACTAATTTGGAATTTGCAACTTACATCCTTTTGATATAACGTGTATTAAGTTGTATATAGTGTGATTATCGAAAAAAACTGTGGGTTACGTCCTTTTTCCTTTTCACAGTCGATATATATTGTGAGTATTCTTTTTTGCTAAAAAACAAGATTTTCAATTTTCTGTAAATATTGACATCAGTTAGGTGAGAAACAAAGGTGGTAGTTTTCAGTATTAAAATTAATCTATAATATTTCAAAAAATATTTCACTGAACAATGTTTATTATATAAATTTAATATGACAGTGCTAGTTAAAACATTTAACGTTAATTTTTTTTTAAAGTCGTATCTTTAAAAAAGAAGTAAAACGATTTTATTGTTTTGCCAACATTTTAAAATTGACTGCTACTTAAATCTTTTCCTCACCCAACCCTTAAAACCAGTTTTCTCTTATGATCCACACGAAGGGCTGTCATGATACAACGTATTAGTTGAAGTTGTTTAATCTGACTAAAGCTTCTTTCTGTTGGTATCAAAAGATGCTTTTACGCGTTTTACAATCGATAGATATCTCTCAAAGATATTTTTTTTACTCGCCTTGTAAATAAATCTCGACCCCGGATTGAAAAGATCTTTCTCTTGTTAAATGCTCGTATTTCTTCATGCAGGGTAACTACTTTGTCGCGTGCATATTCCCAGAACTCAAGTCGAAAGATACCAACCGAATAATCGAGAACGTTTCTCTAAATGTTATTATTTTTTTGTATAAAATAAATTCCTAATAAAATTTTACGGGCTAGTGAATATCTATCTTAAAATTTAACGTTTATTTAAACCAAAAACAAAAAGTACAAAACAACTTTGGTGAAAATTTATTATTGTAGCAGAAAACTTAACAATGGTATGAGAAATAACATTCCAATATCTATGGTTGCTGGGAAAACACTTGTGAGAAAAAGTGAGTTGTTTTAAAATTATTTTAAAATTGTTTAAAAAGCCCATGTTTACATTGTAAACAAACTATTTTACGTGAACATCTTATATACATATAATAATTGAAAAGTATTATAACTTAACTTACAAAAACATTACTTGTCTATAAAATACGTCTCCAACCTTTTAAAATATTTGCAAGTTAATAATTAATTTATAGTTTTGTCTTTTCTCTTTGGTCACTGTGAATTACGGTAAAAACAGTGAATACAACGAGTAAATCAGTTATCTTTATATCCTCTTATTTTCTTCCTAGCTTTTAAATCTATTTTTCAATTCAGTATTGTTATCCAATACAGAATTATTTTTTTCTAACATGTAAAAAAAAAATAATAAAACTTATTTCTTTCTTTCTGTTTTGAAATAATTTGGGTTGATTATATCGTTTTCGTTTAAATTTCAAATTATATCACACTCAATTAAAAGGATTTTTTCTTCTATTAGGTTATTTTTCGTGAAGATTTCTCTTTTTAATTGTATTCAGTAAAATAATACATTGCAACTATCGCAAAATACGTTCGTTAGGAAAAAAAAATAAACGAAATACTATCGATATATCACTTAAACTGCTTTCCCTGCGGATTCCCAAGCAAGAGAAATAAATCTGAAAGCCTGGCGAGGCATTTGCCAACGTTTTTGCTTTGTCCTTTCGAACGGGGTGTCGCTTTGTGCGCTGAAGACAAACTGCCGGTCCGGGTTCCATTCCCGTCCGAATGCACTTTTGTCTACCACACTATGCCGGATAGATATTACATCTAGATTCCCGACGCTAAAAGGGCGTGAATGAATCCTGTTACCACTTCTACATATATGCAGATATCCTATCGTTGTGTTTATTCTTTTCACTAATAGATCGAACAACGTTTTCAGCAGCACGACTTATTATAATAATTCTTTAAAAAAATCTTGCTATGTTTTCTGCATATACTCGCATTTCTGCATATATTCTTGCTATGTTTTTCCTAGCTATTTCATGATGTTTCTAACTGAAGTTGCTCCTTATCTGAAGCATATGAACTCGTCGCGCAGATATTCCGACAAGAATTTTTTTCCGAAAGATGCTTGTTATTCAATCGTTCAACATTATTTTTCGAAGTGAATTTACTAATGATATTGGGACGAGGGTGGGACAGTACTATTATTTAGTAAATCACTTTATTTATGCCTGATTTTGAGAACAGGATAGTAAGTGAAATAAAATTAAGTCTTTCGATGGTTTCGGCGGTAACTTTGTAGAAGTTCATTTTAATAGAAAATTTAAATTAACTTTGATTATTCCACGTATTGTGTTACTAACTGTGACACGTGTTTCGCCTCTTTCAGAGGCATCTTCAGACTTACTATCACAAAATTTGCTTAAGTAAAGCTTTCATTAAAAAGGAAAAATCGCAATCTGATTAAAAGCAACTCATTAGTATCATTATTTGTTTGCTTTCTTTCGATTCTATCACCACCCTCCTTGCTCCCTTTAAAAGGAAAAAAACCCAAACTCCATTTTGTAATTTCATAATTTTAAAATGCTAGAATCAATCTTGCTTCATTACTTAAGCAAGCTTTGTGATAGTAAGTCTGAAGATGCCTCTGAAAGAGGCAAAACACGTGTCACAGTTAGTAACACAATACGTGGAATAATCAAAGTTATTTTTAATTTTCTATTAAAATTAAGTCTCCTCTTAAAATCTAGTTTAATATGAATTCATTAAAGCTTAGGGCTTAAACCAAATAGCACTATATTAACTGCTTGTCTACAATAAATTATAATTATGTTTTCTCATTTTTCTAGTATTCATAAATGAATAATATTCCAGAGCCACACTCTCTGGTATCATTTGATAAACCAAGTTAACCATATAAAAAAAATCTAAATGAAAACGATAAAAAACTATACGTTGTCTGGTGTATACTTTTTTGTTTATTATCTAAATCCAAAAAATTACTTCATAATTTAAGATTTATTCTAGCATAGTTAAGTAACTAGCAAAGTTTGTAATATATTATACTTGAAGTTTATATTATATTAATATTTGATAAAATAAATATACAAAACTTTGAAGAAAAACTTACTTAGCGTGAAATATGGAGTACTAATTCTTATGAAAAATTTTATAATGAAGTATAAAATAAACCAAGTTTTTATCCTTTTCCATCATCTTATATTTATAGTTTAATTTTTATTTTTTAGTTATAATATATTCTATTTTTCACGATATCCAACTTCTATGTATAATATATGGCATCCCTTAAATTCACTGTCACTAGCCAAGTTATACTTCGTCTCACTTAATACCTCCATATTTTTAACCTACAAAACTCTTAATATATTATATAATCGTATATTTTGTTTGAATACGTCATGGTAATTTTTTAGCTATTTTTTCCTCATTTGCGCAAAAAAAAACGTAAGTAAAATAAACAATAAATAAAAGGAAATTAATTATGTTAGCTTTTAATCCCTGTTAATAAGACTAGGTGTATGCTGAGATGCAGGCATATTTTGTATTACATTAAAAAGCACATACCTGTGTACGCTGCGACGCAGATGTGCCCCTATCCTGCTCTGTGTTCGTTGTAGTGCTAGCACATATTCCTGCGTGATTGATGTCTGCACGTTTGGATTTGTTATTTTGTTTCGCCGAGAAAACAATCGAGAAACTAATGAATGAGTGCAAACTGAACATTTTTTTACACGATACATACTACTCATTTAGACTACTTTTTTAAATCCATGTCCGCTCCCAATGTGGACCATATGGCCTCCTAATGGAGGTATCTCAAAAGAAGTTTTTTCAGGATCAGAAGGATGGGAGGAAAGGAAATGATGTGAATTAAAATCGCAAACGCCCAGTCTACGATCACAACTTTGAATTGAATAATTCACTGTGATCTTACCGGGAATCTAACCCAGACCTACGTGTTCAGTAGAGTAAGCTCTAACCAACTGGGCCGAAGTAGGCAAACTTATTAAAAGAGTTATTGTTGGTCATGATGCGTCCTTCATGTATGTCACTTGGGTGACGCAGCTGTTATAGCATACGCTAGTCGTATATGTCTGTTTTTCTTGCCTGCAATTGCCAATTGTCTGCCATACGCTTAACTTTAATGGTGTCACAAAATTCTAATTCATAAGTAAGTACTAACTAAGTAATACATCTAGTGTTTTATACAGAAATATGTGTTTACTTTTTAAACATAATCAGGCGATCAAGTGTGATAGGGTTGAAATTCAACTTTAGTGAAGCAAGGTTTTGTCAGGAGTATGATGTATATGTAAATTTCACATTTTTTCTTTCCGGAAAATTTGAATTTGATAATTCAAAACGAGCATATCTTACATGTTGTAAGTCGCGTGGCTTAATTTAAAAACTGTCTAGCTTTTCTGCAGACAGTTCTATTAAAATTCTTATCTCTTTAAATAAGTTGTAAAGAGTAAACGAGAAAGTCAAATAACATACCTATGGATATTATAAGTCATATGTAAGTAAGTTGCATAACTGTACGCTTACATTTTTGTATCTTCTTGAACCATTTATTCGACTTACGTTATACATTATTAATTTACTGTAGTTATTGTAAGACTTGAAATTGCAGAGGACTGAAAAAACACAAAATGTATTAAAGCTTTCCATTGAATAAACTATGAAATTAACATTCAGCTTTAGTCTGTTAATTCTAGAAATGATAAAGCCATTATTCTGTTAAGACAAAGAAGAAACTAAAGCAAAATAATAATTGTATATAATGCATTTCAATATAAAACATAGTACTTACTCATCTTATGTCAGAAGTTGGCCTATTATACGATGAACGCATTGATCTATCAATGAATAGACTAGCATAATCGTGAGATCCATACAAAGATCACACTAATTTGAGGCAAAATCATTGATCATCTCGCAACACACCTGCTCCAGTCTTGTTTGATTTTATTTCTTTCTGTAGCGGATAATTATTTATTAATTCTTGTTGCGTTTTGTAGCAGGAAGCGACTTCCTTTATAAAGTTTTTTTTGTATTTCCTTTACGAGAACAATTTTAAATCCGATTCGCGAGAGTGAAGCTATAATGCTTTGAATTATGCACAAAGCTTAATGGAAGCATACTTCTTCCTTCAATTGTATGTTAAACGCTAGAAAGATAATCTTATATTATTGAATAAGTTATAAGACAAAATAATTTGATGGGAAAATTCAAGCTATAAAATTTATAGTTTTTGTTCCTCGTTTTAAACACAAGCGGGTTAAATTATGAGACATATCACATATTATTTTTCAATATTTTTTACTCTTTATATTTAATTTATTTTTTTAATTTGAAATATACATGTTAAATAATAAATATACATTGTTAGTATATCCGTTTATTTAATTTTACAGTTAGTTTTGAATGATATTTTAATCAATAAACTATAATATATACCTAACTATTATATATCTCTGTAGCGATCGCGCCCTTCTGTCTGCAAACGATGGTAAGGGGATGCAATTTACAATTCTTCAAAAACTTTATCGATGAAGGAGACTAGAAGAACCTTGACGTTAGCGCGTCCTGGTACTTGAAGCTCCATAAATTTGATATAAAAAAAAAAAAACTATTATATGATAATCAGCGTTACCTTGTTTAAAATGATTGCAAAGATCGTCTGAAGAGTAAAAACCCAAGATGCTGGATACTATTATATTAATCGTCATATATCAATAATAGTCCAAATAAAAAAATAATATCAGCTAAAAACTGATTTATCGTTAAACAAACCCGTTTTTGATCTTTAAAAACAATTTATTTTGCCAAGGTAAAAATAATACATATATAATTATTTCAATTAAACGTTTGAGATTTATATATTTTCAGTTTATATCGAGTGATTTAAAATTTAAAAGTGTTTGTATTATTTGATTTAAAGAAACTATTTTTTCATATTAAACCCGTTCAATCAATATATTTTTTCAATACAAACTGTGCTGCACACACATTACCGAAGAACTATGTATTTTTTTCTCTGATGAGTAAAGTATTTAATTATAAGCAAATGGATTAGTTTCTTATCTTAGTGTATTTAATAAATTCTACTAGACCAAATATATGAAGTTCTCTAAAATCTATATGTCAAATAAAAATTGAATATCAATGTTTTTTCATCTTACTTATTTGCACAAGCCTTTGTAACAAAACAATCTTACTCAGTCTTTGTCTCTTTGCACAGTTATCGATAAACTTCATTTTGATCCATCATAACATGCCGACCGCAAAAAGGATTAAGCATTTGTTTTCAGTATCTAAAATACTTACGATCGGTCAGTAATAAAACTTTAATACTCTTCATTCCTTCAAAGTTTAATTCTCCCAGACAAATAGCCCCGGAGCCCGGCGACAAGAAGCTACCGAGAGATATATTAAAGACTCTGAAACTTTATTGATAGTAAAAACCAGTTCATTGCCTCAGATTCATCGGCCTTAATCAATGCTACCTTCCTCTCCTTCCACCCTCACCTGATCTTTCACTCGCTTTATTAACATGCCCATGGATATGATTGTCGGTGTATGGTTTAATGAGTGTGTGTGTGATGACCGGTTTTGGTTCACACACATTGGTTGAAGCGGTCCAGAGCGAGTTGGCCTTCAAATATCAGATTCATGAGACAAAATAAAGTGTACCTAGTGCCTACTGATTATAGAGGAGACTGAGTACCAATAGTACTTGTCTCATTAGCAATAAATTAATAGTTTATTTTCCCTTAATTTACATATATATATTTAAAACAATATACCTTTACATGCGTAGAATAAATAAATTAGTAATTTAGTTATTATTATAAACGTATTTTGATAATCATTCAAGTAATTTCTTGAAGCTTTATAACTCGTTAGTATATTCATTAACATTTTAAGTCGTGTTTTTATTTATTCACCAAGCTTTAACAAAAAATATTTCTTTATCAACATTTTTTTTGCGAATGGTTACACAAACATGTTACAAATGTTGACATTACTTTTATTTTACTTAAAATAAATGAATATTTATTACCTTCTGAAGACCATGCAAACTGTCAATTAAAACATTAATTTAGTAATTGTACTGTTGGCTCAGTGAATAAAATAACTTATGAAAAAAGTTGCTCACTGGAAATCATATCGATAGTTTGAGAAATCACTCGTTTAAATACAAGCATATATTTCATTTTCATATAAGCAAATATTTCATATACACCGAGATAATATATAATGGTTTTTTATGATTACTTTAGTTCTTGATAATAAAAAAATACGTACACTTTTGAAATATTATGGTCTCATTATTGATATTACAGCAAGTGATATACGTGTCAACATAACCATATATTAGTTTTATTTCTTTGGTTACTATTTCTGTGTTCCTAACATTTATTATTATTTGTTATTCGAAAATATTGATAGGCAATGCTTACAGCCGTAAAGCAGTTATTCATTTTTGTTTGAAGAAAAAACACACATTATCATATCCCTAGACATTCTATTCCATCTGCAATCTCTTTATACAAACTCCACATGTCTTTCACGTAAAATAAAATTTATGAAATCGTGCGCAAAAGAAGCACATTAAAAAGTTTTAAGATAACTTTTGATATATGAGCAACTGTTACGTAACATTTCATGGCGGTCTCCCCATTATTATAGCTGTCTGTGGTTTCATAAATGTAGTTTTTTGTGTTTTTTTTATTCATTTTTTTCCTTCTTTTAAATTACAATTCTGAACAGCTATTGATTTGGTTGATGCAGTTATCAGGGCGATTTTTTTTACTGTAGAGATAGCACACCGTTTCGCAAAATTGACATTTATTTTATTTTTTATACTATGTCCGCTCTCAATGCGTAGCATTTTGTCTACTAACAAAGAATTTTAACAAAACTTGTCTTCACCATTCCTTTATATACATAGATTATTTTTTCGCTCAAACATTCTCTTTATGGAAGATAACAAATGGACTAGTTGTTAGCTGGTATCTATCCCAACACCCCTTTCTTAAAAAGTGGTAGTCGTAAAAGCATGAAAATATCACAAACATTGTATTTGGATAGAAATCGATTGATTAATAACTAAATGTATATTTACATTATGTCCGCGTATTTTTGCCTAAATGGAATAAAACTTGAATACATGACCCTATAAAAAGAATTTAATAAATAATACTTTGTATATATTACTCAATAATACGAAATTCTTATTACTTATTTTGTATAATTTTTACATCACGAGGAGCGAAAGCGATCTTGATATTTAATTAATAATGTGGAATTATTACAATACCTACAGATTTTTACACCAATAACTAAAAGTAAACTTCTTAAAAGTGATTCGCTTAAAACACAGATGGTTATAGCGATAAAAAAAATATTGGTACTATCCTTTTAGCTGTACATCAAAAATGCGCGATCACATCAACGTACAATTTTGGTTCCTAAAATACGCCCCACTTTCTCGCAAATACACCACTGTCAACTAATACATAAACAAATTTTGGAATTTCGTACTAGACTAATTATTTTTTACTAACTCTATTTTAGACCTTACATATGATATTAATGATCTTATTATGTAATCGATACCACCTTTTTGATTCTTTGGTATGTTGTTTTATAATATATTATATTTAGTTTAGTACACATTTGTAAGGATAAATAATTACTCTAGTTTTCGTCTGTACACAAACGTATGTATATTAGTGTTAAAAAACCAAAGCATGTTAATAATTTACACACAATAATATTTTATTTTATGTAAAACTTGACTAAATATTTGTAAAACATTTGAATAAGAAATTGTTTTCGCTTGTGGATATAACGAAAATGTAGCAATCGACACTCTACATAGAGAATGTTGATGGACTGATTGATGTTTGCGTATAGCCAGATTTCGGGTCAAAATAAATAACTTGCTGCAGTTGCCGTTCCCCAACCACTATGTGCGAACGCCTGATCAATAAGTTAAGTAATGTAAGTTCTGTACTTGTGCACACGAGCGCTTTTTATTTGTGGGCGCTGATCGTATCAAAAACCAGCTTCATTCATTCATTCATCAATGGGCATACGAAATATGACAAGCTTTTCGCGTCTGTATGGATTGATGCGCAGCCATATATTATACACATACACATATTTAAAATATGTTATATGAACGTGCACATGGATTTAACTATTCAAGCGTTTCAATATAATTATCACGAGAAAATTTTATTTTTGATTTTATGTGTTTCATTGTTAAATCATTCATTATCCCGTCAATGAAATGTAAATATCATACAATTCAAGTTGGTTATTAATAATTTGTTTGTTTTACGTAAACGACAAATGAAAATTTTGACTTTTCGAATAAAGTCTTAAATTTAGATTCTTTATGACCTTTATTAATGATTATAATATCAATATATATTTATATATGGATTTACGCCAATATGACATAACTTAATTAAGGAATCAATAAAACAGGCATTTTTTCCTTTCGATGGTTTCGGCGGTAACTTTGTGGAAGTTCATTTTAATAGAAAATTTAAATTAACTTTGATTATTCCACGTATTGTGTTACTAAATGTGACACGTGTTTCGCCTCTTTTAGAGGCATCTTCAGACTTACTTTCGAAAAGTTTGCTTAAGTAATGAAGCAAGATTGATTTAAGAACATTTTAAAATTATAAAATTACAAAATGGAGGTTTGGGTTTTTTTTCCTTTTAAGAGGAAACACGTCTCACAGTTAGTAACACAATACGTGGAATAATCAAAGATAATTTAAATTTTCTATTAGGCATTTTTTCCTTTAAATCTGCATTAAAAATAATGACAAACAAAAGGAAATACTGTTTTTGCCATATTGATACAATAAACTCACCAACTCACTTATTCTTGACATACAATTGATACGTAACAATCTCGGTGTGTTTATAGTTTTTGACAATTTTACTACTTATCAACTTCTGTCACAATTTTCATCTGAACTATTTTTTTTAAATGATTTTTACTCCACGACACTTTTTGTAACTTTTATGTATTGCGATTCAAAAAATATAACATCGATTAGTTTTCTTGGTAAAGATTTTAAAAAACAAAAATATACCTATACAAACAAATGACATAGAAATTTTCATATGAACATATAACGCGAAATACCGGTTTGGATTTTAATATATATGGTACACATGAATCATCTTGACAAGTGAGTGGTTTACTTACCTCGATATTATTATATTATTCTCACGAGAAAAATCCTTTACAAAGTTCCTCCGCATATTACATTTACTTAAAAAATCTGCCATATTAAAATTGCCGGACTATAAATAATTTTCATTCCTTTTATGAAAGTTGCGCGAACACAAATGTAATAAAATTGTATTTTTGTATGTGTGAGTTTAAATGATGTATTATTTGTTTTGTATTGTACGGTTATCGTCCATGTGAAATGAAATCGGAGAATATATCGACATTGCTTTTACGCAATCACGTTTTTTGTGTAAATGATAGCAGTTTTCGTCTTTTTATCGATGAATGTGACGAGATTTCACATTTTAACCCTCAACGACCGCCGCATTTTGAGAGTTGAATATTTATCGTTTTGTTTTTTCATCAGTAAATTTAGGTTCGTATTTTTCCGGTCAGAAGAAGCAGTCACAATTTAAATGAAATAAAACTAACCTAACCTAACCTGACCAAAATGGTTACGAAATATTCTGACCGTTCATATTTTTATTCTGACCAAAAATTGATTTAAATCCTGACCATTTAATTTGTTCTCGTAAATTGTTACTGAACCGTATTTTGACGATAAGAAAATCATTAAAATTATACATGCAAAAAAGAATAATAAACAACTAGCTGTAAGCCCGTTGCCCAGCAACGTGAGATTTTTGTTGCATAGTATTTAATTTAATTTAATTTTATTTAATTTAATTTAATTTAATTTAATTTTATTTTATTTTATTTTATTTAATTTAATTTAATTTAATTTAATTTTATTTTATTTTATTTTATTTTATTTTATTTTATTTTATTTTATTTTATTTTATTTTATTTCATTTTATTTTATTTTATTTTTATTTATTTTATTTTATTTTTATAGTTAGCAGAAATTTCGTAAATTATTTAATTTTTGGAATAGTGTTTATGTTTGCTAACAACCATTTTTCGTAGTAGCCGAAATTTCGTAAATTATTTAATTTTTGGAATAATGTTTAAGTTTGCTAACAACCATTTTTCGTAGTAGCAGAAATTTCGTAAATTATTTGATATTTGGAATAATGTTCAAGTTTGCTAACAACCATTTTTCGTAGGAGCAGAAATTTCGTAAATTATTTAATATTTGGAATAATGTTCAAGTTTGCTAACAACCATTTTTCGTAGGAGCAGAAATTTCGTAAATTATTTGATATTTGGAATAATGTTCAAGTTTGCTAACAACCATTTTTCGTAGTAGCAGAAATTTTGTAAATTATTGAATTTTTGGAATAATGTTCAAGTTTGCTAACAACCATTTTTCGTAGAAGCAGAAATTTCGTAAATTATTTAATATTTGGGATAATGTTCAAGTTTGCTAACAACCATTTTTCGTAGGAGCAGAAATTTCGTAAATTATGTAATATTTGGAATAATGTTCAAGTTTGCTAACAACCATTTTTCGTAGTAGCATAAATTTCGTAAAATATTTAATTTTTGGAATAATTTTTAAGTTTGCTAACAACCATTTTTCGTAGTAGCATAAATTTCGTAAAATATTCAATTTTTGGAATAAAGTTTAAGTTTGCTAACAACCATTTTTCGTAGGAGCAGAAATTTCGTAAATTATTTGATATTTGGAATAATGTTCAAGTTTGCTAACAACCATTTTTCGTAGTAGCAGAAATTTCGTAAATTATTTGATATTTGGAATAATGTTCAAGTTTGCTAACAACCATTTTTCGTAGGAGCAGAAATTTCGTAAATTATTTAATATTTGGAATAATGTTCAAGTTTGCTAACAACCATTTTTCGTAGGAGCAGAAATTTCGTAAATTATTTGATATTTGGAATAATGTTCAAGTTTGCTAACAACCATTTTTCGTAGTAGCATAAATTTCGTAAAATATTCAATTTTTGGAATAAAGTTTAAGTTTGCTAACAACCATTTTTCGTAGGAGCAGAAATTTCGTAAATTATTTGATATTTGGAATAATGTTCAAGTTTGCTAACAACCATTTTTCGTAGTAGCAGAAATTTCGTAAATTATTTGATATTTGGAATAATGTTCAAGTTTGCTAACAACCATTTTTCGTAGGAGCAGAAATTTCGTAAATTATTTAATATTTGAAATAATGTTCAAGTTTGCTAACAACCATTTTTCGTAGGAGCAGAAATTTCGTAAATTATTTGATATTTGGAATAATGTTCAAGTTTGCTAACAACCATTTTTCGTAGGAGCAGAAATTTCGTAAATTATTTAATTTTGCGCATATATCGACAGCCCTGCAGTTTTTTAATTGTAAATTATTAAATCTTGGGAATAATGTTCAAGTTTGCTAACAATCATTTTTCATAGTAGCAGAAATTTCGTAAATTATTTAATATTTGGAATAATGTTTAAGTTTGCTAACAACCATTTTTCGTAATAGCAGAAATTTCGTAAATTATTATATTTTGGAATAACTTTTAAGTTTGCTAACAACCATTTTTCTTAGAAGCAGAAATTTCGTAAATTATTTAATATTTGAAATAATGTTCAAGTTTGCTAACAATCATTTTTCATAGTAGCAGAAATTTCGTAAATTATTTAATTTTTGGAATAATGTTTAAATTTGCTAACAACCATTTTTCGTAGTAGCAGAAATTTCGTAAATTATTGATTTTTTGGAATAATGTTTAAGTTTGCTAACAACCATTTTTCGTAGTAGCAGAAATTTCGTAAATTATTGAATTTTTGGAATAAAGTTTATGTTTGCTAACAACCATTTTTCGTAGTAGCAGAAATTACGTAAATTATTTAATTGTTGGAATAATGATTAAGTTTGCTAACAACCATTTTTCGTAGTAGCAGAAATTTCGTAAATTATTTAATTTTTGGAATAATGTTAAAGTTTGCTAACAATCATCTTTCGTAGTAGCAGAAATTTTGTAAATTACTTAATTTTTGGAATAATGTTTAAGTTTGCCAACAATTATTTTTCGGATTTTAAATTATTTAACAATTATTTCCAATAAAAATCAAAAGATCAAATCCAATTTTTCAATAAAAAATCAGTTGCACATTTTGTCCAAGTGTATGAAAAAAGCAAAATATTATTCTATGATATATCCATATCATAATTTGAATATTCTTAATGTATTAAAGAATTCTAACAGATTTTCAAGGTCAGACGTGAAAAGATTCATCATTATGATTCAATTGATCAAATCCGCTCCAAAAAATATTAGTCTCACATCGACTCACACGATCAAACGATTCATTTCGATAGCCCTATAATCATAGTTTGCAATAGTCGAATTAAAGTCTTTGATTATTCGAATATTATGATGTATGGTGATACAATACTTTAGCTCTACACCAAGAAATATCAAATTTTCAAACGTGGCGATATCAGAACATTCACGCCCGGTTTAAAATAAGCCGCTCCCATTGGATAGAACAACATTTCAAAAATGTGCTGTTCAGAATAAATCGAAATCATTGGTCTGTACCTTACTGCGGACGTCCTTACAGACGGACCTTAACGGCTATTAATGTTAAGATTTTCAAATCTCCAGTCATATTATTTTTTTACTTTCGATGGTTTCGGCGGTAACTTTGTGGAAGTTCACTTTAATAGAAAATTTAAATTAACTTTGATTATTCCACGTATTGTGTTACTAACTGTGACAGAGTAATCACAAACCTAGCTGATTGATTGCACCTCATTAGTTTAATAGTTTGTAATGTTTAACGTCATTAGTAGTATGATTAAATTTATTTGCACTGTTTTGATTTTATAATACCCTCTTTGCTTCCCTTAAAAAGGAAAAATCCCAATCTGATTGATTACAACTCATTAGTATCATTAGTATCATTATCTGTTTGTTTTATTTCGATTCTACACCCCCCTCCTTGCTCCTCTTAAAATGAAAAAAAACCCAAACCTCCATTTTGTAATTTTATAATTTTAAAATGTTGGAATCAATCTTGCTTCATTACTTAAGCAAACTTTGCGATAGTAAGTCTGAAGATGCCTCTGAAAGAGGCGAAACACGTGTCACAGTTAGTAATACAATACGTGGAATAATCAAAGTTAATTTAAATTTTCTATATTATTTTTTAGTAATGAATACAAAATAGGAAACCCAAAAAAAAAACAATATTCTTAAATTGTGCAGTGTTCTATTTCTTACATAGTTGTCTCTACGCTCTGTTTTTTAGAGATGGAATGGTGTTATAAAGAAGAGATGAAACTGTCAAATACCATTAACAATATATAAAACCATAGTTGGATTGGAAATTAAATACAATATGATACGCAATCAAGTAAGACGAGAGCATAATAACGTTACCATAGAGAATTCCGATGAATATTAATTTGTCAAAAAAATACCATATAAACCTATTTTTGAAAATGTTTATTCGTCAATTGAAATGTTATACTTTTTTCATACGTAAAAATCCGAAATTCATAGATTAACCAAATTCCATTAAAAATACCACTGATCGATATAAAAGAGTATTTTCAACGGCTCGTATTTTTCCGGACAGAATTTATCTTACATTGGTGATAATTTATATTCAATGGTCATAATATGTCTCTCCGAATAAATAGTCATGATTTAAATGAAATTTAAAAAAAAAACTAACCTAACCTAACCAAAATATTCTGACCGTCCAAAAATTGATTTAAATTCTGACCATTTAATTTGTTCCCATTTTTAGCTAAGTATAAATTATTAGACGCAAATATTTAGTCCATTTGTATAATACTTTTGTGATTTCGCTACACCGTTAATACTTTTTTTTGTAAACTCACATAAACATTATTTTACGTTGATAATATTTTCGAAATCATGATCTTTTTTTATACAGACCGGACAAAAACCAAATGATTTATAAATGCTACCATTTTTAAATGGATGACGGTTTTACTTATTTGGAATTTAATAGATATTTATTAACTTTCATTTTATTTATTAATGGGGTTGACAGTGTTTTAACGTGTCAGTATGGGGTTAAGATTTTTTTGATATTTCTCACGCTTTCAATTGACCGACTTCGTACGTTACATTACATATCATTTCAAGAGCATGTCTATAAGTGAAATGAATCTACTTGTCAATATAATTACATCAGACTTGAAGGCATCATTAAAATTTGTGGTGGAGATAAACTAAAATTAAACACAAACATTAAAGGATTTTAATAGTTGTTTAATAGAATTAACTAATGATTTCGTCGGTTATGTTCCATTATGAAATGATAATTGTAGTCGGTTCTAAAATCATACCTTTTATAAAATCATGATAGTATGTTTCCAACGTAGAGAAAAGTTTAGCAATTGGCTTTTAAACTCTCCTCGTAAACTATCTAATATTAATAAATTAAATTTAAACTGAATATGAATGTCTTCTTAACCTGTTGGCTGCCGTAGAAAAAAATACGTCTTTACCTAGCACGCCGGCTATACTTTGCAATTATTAATTTAATTAGTTATTGACGAAATAATACGTCTCTGGCGTGTTGAGCACGAAAAATTTGACGAGATGGCAACCATCGAGTAAAAAGAGAATGTTTAATTGCAATGCAATAATTGCCGATATTGTTATATAGGTCAGATAACAAGCATTGTAATAGTTCAGAATTTTCCGACTGTGTATTAAATTAGCCATTCTAAAATCGAAACCAGTGGTTCTTAACCGGTGCACCGCGAAAAAATTCGTAAAAACGAAAAAATCTGTAAAATAGTGAAAACAGTCAAAAAAATGATGTCCACATATTTTTTTCGATCTCAACTCATTCGCATCGGGGCATTTTTGCGAAATTTTGCAAAAAATTAGGTACTTTTGAAAAAATAGTATAACTTTAAAACTATTTGACATTCAAAAAAATAATTTGGACAACAGTTGTGCAACACTTTGTTACATAATATTTTATATATTTTAGCCTGCTTTTATTAGCGATACTCATCTTTTGTATTTTTTAATATAGAAAATCGGGTATTTGACATAGAATTATATATTTCATCGAAAGCGTAATAAATAATAAGTCAAATAAACATTTACTACTGTTTATTTTATTTTAAAACAATATTAGAAAACATAAAAGCCTATTTTTAGCCTACAATTGCTTATATTTTGGTGGCCTATTTTTTAAAGTTTTATTTTAACTGTCTGTTGATTTTTCATCGCCGAAATCACCGAATAAAAAAAATATTTGTGCATATATTTTAATATTTTATTTTTTAAATAATGCATCAAACATTTGTTACGCCATCTGCGTAGAGAATCTAAAACATTTGTCGCATTGGATGTATATATTTCAACGCGTAAGTCAGACCGGCGAAAAGACTCGTATACGAGTCATCCGTAACCAATGTGTTAATTATGGTGCACCGCCATTTTTTCCCACTCTCAAAAGTGCACCGTGATTTCGAAAAGGTTAATAACCACTGATATAAACCGATATATTAAGTACTAGAAGAAGAAGAAGAAGAAAGATCAAAATTTACTTTTCAATAATTTAAACTCATCTATCAAATCTTAATTGCTATCTCTTAATAAGCGTGTTGATGCTTTTCATAAATTTGATGTAAGTTATCAGGTTTTATTTAGACAAAAAATACTTCCTGTAGAACTATCGATCTCAATTATAAATTTAATTTTTCGGACGAAACATGGATTTTTTGCGATCGCTTTGTGTACGAGTTTTTGATTTGCGATTTTTTTCTTAGAACAATTTAACGAAATTATAGTCTACAAATAAATACTGGAGTTCTATCGTAGACCGACGCCTGCTACGTAATAATTAATAATTATTTTATCTCTTGTATGTAACAGATTCCGGTCGCTACTATGTGCCTATAGAGTTACCTGAAACCAGTTTTGCCGTGAGAATTTTATCGCTATTATAATATTGAATATTGAGTGCGAAGCTCGTAATAATTAGGTATGTCGGCGACCATGTTTCTACTCGAAACCTGATTGCGGGCGATTCGAGCTTTATTTTTATCGGTTCCATGATTTGTACGAGAGCTTTTTTAAGTTGACATTTCTCACGGTATGTTAAAATTATTATTAATACGTTCTGATTAACCAGACTGTGATATGAAATCTACCCTCTCATTTATTTGGTTTATACAAAAATATCATCACTATGTAATTCTACTAATATTTGCATAAGCACACCGCTACAGTATCGTCGGCCTGTAATAAATACTAATATAAATATTGTTGGTCAGTAATTTGGTCGCGTCTGTAGCGCAGTGTTAATGTTAAATAACGCACGGTTCGAATCTCAGCGCGAACAGCATTTTTTCAATCGATAAATGTATTTATTTTCGAAGGCTTTTTGTGATCTCTAAAAAAATGCCTGCTGTGGCCCAGTTGGTTAGAGCTTGCTCTACCGATCACGCAGGTCCAGACCGGTCAGATCACAGTAAATTTGATAATTATTCAAGTCAAAGTTGTGATCGAAGACTGGGTGTTGGGCTCTCCTTCTACCCTTCCGATCCTTCAATAAATGGGAGTAGCGAGAGCGAACAGTTAATCACTAGTTCTATCCTAACCTTATCCTTTCCCTACTACTCAATTTGAAAAAAAGTGAGGATGAGCGACTGAGTAACAAACAGTTCTCGTAAAAAAACTTCTGTTGAAATACCTCTGTTATGCGGCCATCTACTCCACATTGGGAGCGGACATGGATAAAAAATCCCTCCCACCTTTCTAATCCTAAAATAACAGGACATAGCGAGAGCAATTAGCTAACCACTATGCCTAACCATATATTTTCCAAAAAAGAAAGGTTGTGCAACTGAATAACAATCAGTTCTCATAGAACAACTTCTGTTGAGATACTTCCATTACGAAACCAAATTCTCGACATTAGAAACGAGTATGGATTTAAAAAACAAATAACAGTCATATCAGAGCAGTCGCAAAGTATTTCTTATAAAAAGTTGTTTGTTTTTTTTTAACTATTTTTTTACGCGTATTTAAACCAGGGCAATTCAAATTAAATTATTGAATAATTACTTCGGAGTCGAAGCTGTCTTTTTTTACACAACTCCACAGCCCTGATTTAAATTATAAAGTCACTGAAAACAAAATGATATACTGAGAGAGAACATCATTAACGAACCATTTGGACCATCTGTCAATACTCTCTAAAACTAACTGACCGTCTATGCATCGAAGGGATCAAATAATTATGCATTTATACCGATGTGTACATAATAACAGTTTATAAAATATCTTCCTGGGGACGTTCTTACACGAATGCAGTTTGTCTCAGCTTTATAGACAGTTTGATTACCCTGAATTATCCATAATATATTTCATTATTTAATGTGCGTAGCATTAGTTATTAGCATTCTTAGTTGAGACATTGATGATTTCAACGTTTGAAAACCGATATGCGAACGTTACACTTTTTGTGAAGACGTTTTTTTTTCGTTTATAATTTAAGTCATTATTCAAGCAAAAGTTTGCATTGAGAATCACGTAAGTTTTTCTGCATGCCGGGAAAATTACTTGTTCTCTTATATTTTTTAGATCAAAATATAAGCATAATAACGATGCATTTTATGTATGATGGTCATTATATTTTGAAATACTTTATCTCTCTTGCCATCTATAATCATTATTGTTTTCGACTTCCAAAAACAAACATACGTGAATTCTCTTATTTGGGAGTCTATCTATAAAATATTCTTCTGAAAAAAGGTGTTAATTTGGAGGCTTAGAGTTACAAAGACTCAACTACAAAATAACTAATTTATCGTCTATTCATCATCTAATATTTATTTTATTTAGTAATAAATATAGTTCCTATGTTTTTGTTCCTCAAACAGCATTATTTTAACGGCACATTTTCGATTTATCGACTGTATTCTTTGCCGTTAAATATAATATGGATCCATTAGAGATGAAGTGAGCCAAGTGGTATTTTCTAAAAAATGTTAGATGCGTTGTAATATTGCCCACGTCTTCAAGTATTGTAAAAGTGAAGTAAGCTCAGTTAATAATACACATTGTAATAGTGTGAAATAAAAATATGCAATCCACCAAAACACCAAATAAACACGTGGTTGTTCAAAACTTTATACTAGTTGGCTCACTTCACCTCTCAAGGGCCCATATATTTAAAATGTAAAAACTGTTTCGCCATTTTTCTCAAACACATCGTTTTACAGTTTCGCACTTGTCTTGTCACTTTATGCCCCCCGAATTACTGAAACTCCTTTATTTCATATGTGAAGTTAAGCTATTGAATAATAATATAACGCAGACGTTACAATAGTTAAATATTACAAAGTGACAGTTTTCTTAAAAAATTCCAAATAATCGAAACTCTTAAGCAGATTTATTTTTAAAATTGTTGACTGTTCTAAAATTCTCGCAAAATCAAATTAAGGAAATGGCTGGAGAAAGCTAACGCTGAAAGCAGTGGACGACTTGATTCCAGAGAGGGAAAATAATCGCGTTAGCCACAATAAAAATCTACTGTAACAGTCTATTCATTGAACCAATGTATACTAAAAACTGATTTCCGCTTTCCGTAGAAATCCCCGCCAATCCAGTAGATTAAAGCATTTTTTTTTCAATTCATTCAGAACGATGCTTTGAAAAGAGTTATTTATTCTTTTTCCTGTTTCGAACACATTTATAGTTTCTGTTTTGTTATTCAGACCTGTTTTATCACGATGAATTGACGGCGATAAATTAAACACATATTTATTTAGTAATTTATGTTAAAATTGTTCAAATATTTATGCGCAAACAATTACGGTGTATATGATTATGATAAACAGCTACGTTTCGATTCAGAACGGTCATAATAACCTATCCATCACGTAAAAACTCTTAAATAGTAATCTGACGCTCTGTGTTAATTGTTTTGGAAAAACCAAATAGAATGTGACTATTTTAAATCAGAATCCTAATACTTGATTAAGTATTAGTGATGTTACTAGACTATTGACATATATATTATATAAGAAGATTTTCTTAAAGGTATACAATAAAAAAGTTTATATTATCGTTCATGTGTAAAATCGCGTCAATGAATAAATTAATCAATAGCGTTAAATGAATTTAACCTTATTACAATTCACATTCATTTTGACTAGTCAATGTATGAATATAAACTGACGAACGATTGACAGAGATGAAAGACAATAAGGTTTAGGTGTATTAGTATACTAATGAGCGATAATCAAAGTATAAATGACATCACGACTTAGCTAAGGTTAGGTTAGCTATGTTGAATTGAAAAAGGGCAATAATGATAGCAAGATTTTTAAACATAGTTCTGATGGAGGCATAAGCTGAAATAGCTATATATATAACATAATATTTATGTAACTTAACTACTTTGATATTTTTTCACCTTATTCCATACGTTTATTTAAGATGTTAAAACATATTTACAAATTTTACATCTTAAAATAAAAGCTTTCAGCGTTACCGAGTGGTGACAGTTACTAGATTTTTTTTTGATGACGCCAGATATTATGTATTGCTTTATTTAAATTTTGCTTAGTTTTACAAAAATAAAATGCATTGCAAGGCTTGCGGACTTGTAAATGTTGCAAATCTGCGAAATGATCCAGTTGAAACTTGGCACCGTGAACCACATGTGGTATCTTTATCTGTCTACAGCCAAAAGATCGCGCAATTTGATAACGGCGAGATGCAGTATGCGAATGCAGTCACAAGTGAAGCTTGCATATATATCTACATTACGTATGCAGTGAATATTAAACGAAATCACTGTGAAAAGTTTGCAGTCATATTATTCAATCAATAAGAAGAACATTTTCATAAAAAAACTGGATGGAGATTAATAACGATTGACAAAATTTTGGAATTATTTAAATATGAACTGTTTTTTCATTACTATATTTTACAGCCACCATTCACTAGGGAACAAATTATTCCAGAACATGTGTTGGAACTGAAAATTTCACGTGATATCGTGGAAGATTTCACGTGACCCGAGATAGGTTCCCATGTTCATGGTCTAGAAGCGAGCTCATACGTAACATGCGATGTGCGGGCAGCAGTAGACGAATTGTCAAAGTCCATTTCATCATTATGACTCATATTTCATCAAGATATATTTCGAGAATTAAAACGTTGACCCTCTGATCATCGTAAACTTACCGGGCGTAATTTTAGAGATTTATTTTCGACTTTGAAATGTCTCCTTATGGTGACAGCTGTCAAAATAAACGCCTTTTCCTAAATTATATTACTTTATAGCTTATTGTATATTATCTATGATGTATAAACTGTCATAGTGGATAATTAAATAATTGCATTTTCATTGTAGGAAGCTTATGAATATTAGTAATTAAATTTACACTCATTGTTTGCAGCCAGTAAAATAACGTACGTTCGGACGCAACACTGACCAACATAACCTTAACGGATGACGTTTCTGTGACCCATCGTGTGTTCAAGAAAATATTCTGGGACATTGTTCCCGAGACATGACGTAGATGTTCAGGATCATTTATTTGTTCCCAAGTGAATGGCTAGCATTAGAATATTATATAATGTAACGTATATACGTAAAATTCAACTGCGTAACCCAGTAATGTTTTTCCGTTTTTATTTTTGTGTATATCACTGTAATTTTACCATTTTTTGCCTAGCTTAGTTGCGAACATATTCAAATGTGAAATATGGCCCCCATTAAAAAAATAACATGAACTATACTCGTTCGCCGAATGGAAAGAAATAGCTTCCATTAATATTCTGTCATTCTGACGGGTATACTAAGTGCATGTTTTTATTCCACCATTTTCATTTGATCTATTTGCATAATACTGCTAGTAGGGCTTATACAAAAACCGATTTTTAAAAAACCGGTTTTCAAATTTCAATATTTCTTAAGGCTCGGCTCCACCCGGATTTCGTAGATTCACTAAAAATAGATAATTCAATTAAACAAGAAATAAAAAAATCAATTTTTTACACGAGATACAGTGGAACCCCCAATTACACTACCCGAATTACGCGCTGGCTTGAAATATTCGCCGCAAATCTATTGCATTCCATTGTCGTTGCTACGAGACGGTCGCTGTACGACGCATACAGTCAAATCTTGGCTAACGTTTGTGTATTCAACACATGCCAGGCTATACACGTATAGCCGGCGACTGTCTATGTGTTGGATTTTGGCGCGCTTTGCATTTTATCACTGAGTAACTAAATATTTCGTCCATATTTTATTTTTTTACCAAACTAAGAGAAATCTTAGTTTTGCATTTTTTTGCGGAAAAAACCAAATCCCTAATTTTTTATTTGATTTAATCCTCCAATTACACTACCCTGAATTACACTGTACCAACTTTAGTGTAAATTTAGTGGATCTCAATAGAAGTATTTTTACGAGACCTGTTTTTTATAAAAATAGTAGTATGAATAGAAGGTTAAGGCTAGATCTGGACTAGCGGTTAACTAATCGCTCTCGCTACGCCCAGTTATTAAAGTATCGGAAGTGGGTGAGAAGGGGTTTTCAGACATCACAAACACCCATGCCTTCGAACAGAAATTGTTAGATCGACCGAGAAAATACTGTTGAACCCGTGACCAATATAATCGAAGCCAATGACGTCGATCACCCGACAACGCAGGAAGACAAAAAAAACTGGGTTACAAAGTTGAAATAACCGGCTTTCGAATGTCGCAAAGTTCGATAAAAACCCGTTTTTGAAAACCGGCAAGCCCTGACTGTCGGTAATAAAATACTGTTTTTCCTTCGAAAAGGTCGACGATTAAAATAAATAATGTAGGGGTTGTATTCTTTAAAAAATATTTGTGTATTTCATACACTTCATTTCTTTATTGACATGTTGCATGCTGGAAAACACTATGAGTGGTAGTGTTAATTTATTTGTAAATATCATTTTTTTTGCTATTGTTTCTTAATTCTTGGCTTCGTATTAAACATGGAGATTTTAGACATTAAATATATGTTTGCTGTTTATCACGACGCGGCCATGTGCTACAAGAAAATATAATTGGAGTCAAAACAAAAATAAATATACAAATAACATAATATGTATCGTGGTTAATAATTCATAATTATTGGCTTTATCATCCTTAATTCCTTCTTACGTTACTTACTCATTACGGAAACTGGCATTCAGATATTCTGTAATAATTTAAAAATTGAATATTTGAAAATATCCATTCAAGATTAATATTAAAATATCATATACCTTCAATCGAAATCCCTAGACCTACCTAAGTGCTTATTTTTATTGTAACATATTTATTTTCAATACAATTTAGTGGTTTATAAAATGTTAACTATTAATCAAATTTTACCAACAGCTTAATGCAAATATAATATACGTATTAAAAAATAAAGTAATTTGTTTAAACGACGAGGATAGATTTTCAACTAACGGAAATAAACAATTAATCAAGATCCTACTTGGCAAAACCGGTTTTTGATAATATAATTTAATGTTGTAATATTTCTACAAACTTTTTTTTATTTTTATAAATAATATGCTATCAATAAAAAGTCGTTATTTTTGTCTTACGGTAAAAACTTAACACTGGTTTTCAGAAGATGTTGGTTTTAAGTCCTACATAAATACTTAAATTGATATATTGTGTGTGATAATGAGCAAAGGTTTTCTTACGAGATGATTTTGGGGTGTTTTTTTTTAAATATCAACAAATTGATCTCTAGTGATTTAAACATTAAAAATATAATGTACCATCAATTATCAATCAATGTAATGAATGCCCTGGCAATTAGCTTCAATTCAGTTTATGTTCTGTTCTTCGTATATATGCAAATATCCGTGTTTAAAAGAATCGATTCTCCAAGTTAAATTTGCATATTTTCAATGAACAATAATTGTTGTCTATTTCACTGCTGTGTGAGGATAGTTAAATATTTCCTGGACATCGCATGCAATCCCGTGAGTATCAAGTTTCCTGAGAATAATTACTCCAGAAGCTTTCCGTGTAAACATACTCGAGGAAGGTTTAATGAGCCATGGCGGATAGTCATTAGCTATTCTACCTGTCAACCAAGTTCAAATCGAAGATGCTTATTTTCTTAGATGCAACGCATACTCAGCTAATACGCACCAGCGCATAATATTTACGAGGGTGTTTTACAAGTCGATGAAAGTTAATGGTTGATACACGTTCGTCCCACCACCACTCGATGGGTGAATGCAACCATTAATTCTCGGCCTCTTTTCATTATATAACAGCAATTAAATGATTTTAAAAAATCCAATGAGCTGCGCGAAACCGTTTTTTAAATATGTGAATGAGGATAATATCCGTTCAAAATGAAAATATTATATTCTTGTTTTGAAAGACAAAAGAACGTCAAACACAGTTTTTTCAAAATAGTATTTTTGTATAACCATAATGTTGTGTAAAAAGGGTGCACGTAAGCTACAAATGCCGCATTAGTACTAATTTTAATTTGGTTATAAAGTTTGAAAAAGAATGCTTGTGAAAATTGCGATCAGAAAATAGGTTTTTCTCTAACAAATTATCAAATAAATATCAGATTGGGTTGATAAAACACTCGTTCATTATTCTTTGTGCACTTTAATGTTATGTTTATTTAATATATTTACTTTTATACAAAATCATCATAACCGTTTTTTTGTGCCTCCTGTATTATTTGTCATGTGTGGCTAACGTTCTTTTGCTTTTCTTAATTCGAATTATGTTATGAAATTTCCGACAGGTTACATACAAAATACATCGCCGAGTACATAACTACTTAATTGTGTGTAATGATTGAAACAAAAGAGTAATTTTATCTTATAGTGTAATGAATTCGGTAGTAATCAAGTCAACGTTGTGTTATTATAAAATTATTGTCTTAGGTTGTTTTATGCTCACGAAATGTGTCGAGTGTTCTTAACTATATATTAAAGATATAAACAGATGTTCATGAGTCGTATATGGCGGTAACAACTGTGATTCAATCTGCATAGGCAATAAGTCTCGGCAGAATGACGTTAAAACTTTATGCCCCACATATGAAATTAAGGGAGACATAGGTGACGATAAACGGTCCTTACTCGTTAAGCTAGTCTTGAAAACGAGCATCCCTTATGCCTTTGGCACCGAAGCCGTTAAATCTAACGACCAATGAATCATTAAAAGTGGCCCGAATCGATAAAAAGAACGGGGGCAATATGTAAAAACTCTCGTATTTTCAAATCGCACTAAAAATAAGATCTTAGGTCAATCTGCTTTCTTAGTATGATATTCTTTTTTTTACGTCGCAGGTTTGCGATGTTTTACGGCGCATAAAGAGCGCCGTTAGAATCGTGAAATTTTCTACAAAAACACTCAAATATTAAAGTCTTCAAAATATCCAGTATTTTATGTTTCTTGCCCACCTCCTCTCGTCTCAAATCCGTAGCTTATCTCGACTCAACCGTTAAACCCTTCGGCTTCAGGATTCTAAAAAGTTGCGCCGTTTTTAAACACTTTGTGCAGTCAAAAGAAACGAGGTAAACAAACAAAACGCGAATTGATCCTTTACGAAATGTGGTAGATATCCGCTCAACTGTCTCGTCTTCTTAAAAATATCTTTTTTATTCGTAAAAATTAGAGCTCCTTTGATTAATTTGTTTGACAAAAATATGATCGTTGAGTACACACATAAAATAGCTCCAATTAATGAAAAATATACATTTAAATAATTCAATTCTACATATAAATAAAAAATAATGTTTCATCGTTTAATAATGTGCAAATTATCAAAATGGTCAAATCTCGAGCTGTATGTATTCTCTGTTACATTCCGGTTTGCGCATTTTTTCGACATATAAACTTAGTAATTATTCATTTATATAATCAGTCAATCCACGAATTTTGTACAAACATGTCAAATTTTGAATGGGGAGAGTAGGCATAATGTTGACGCTAGTTTGTCGAAGCATATTTGTTCATATTAGTGTAACAATGACCTCGGTAATAAAATTTTATAACTGTTTGGAAAGTGAAATAAAATTCTCTTACTTTTCTTTATTCTCTATATTTTTGTGTTTATGTGAAATATTCCACATTATTGTTGAAGGTAAGTGTACGAATATTCAATGGCTGAAAATACAAACATAACAATCACACTTACTAGAAAAGATTCCAGATAAATTGTTTATTGGTGTAACTTTTATCACTAAAGGTAATTTCTTATACCCAGTTTGGAAAAGCTTTTTTCTTGACAGAAAAAAAACAATCGAAGATTTCAACACGTTATCTACAAATGTTTTTATATGTACATATAGTAAAAAATGTTTTCTCATTCAATCGTGTAACTTTATTTACATGTGCGCTTCTTCTTTTAAAATATTTTCTCTTACTTGTATCTGAATTACTACTGTAAAAATAGTATGTGTATAATTATGGTTAAAAATTTTGTCACGCAAATTTATGAAAAATACAATTCTTTTAAAAACCTCTGTTTAATGAAAATAAAAATGCAGTTATCGTACTCGTTTGAAATCAAAAATAATTTATTAATTAAAAAAATAAAACTTATCAAACAGTTCACAAAGATTGTTGCTGAAAATATCCATTTCTCTAGAGTTTAGGCTAGGCAATGAATGCCATTGATCACTCAAAACGGTTTCATTATTGTTTGCTGGAATTTACTTTGAATCGACTTTTATTTACTGGCATCTATTATTGCAGACATATCGACGGCAATCTTCTCTATTGGTAAATAAATCCAATAACATTTTTATTAACTACTAAATATAAACAAACCAAATATATTTATCGTCGATTTTTACAAGCTCGGAAGAAAGGGTTAATTTATACGATCTCAGACCTGCGCGAGTAAAGTTGCAGAGATTTTAGTGTTATTGTCTAAGGATGGGGTGAAGACCCCTCGCGGCCACCTGCCCACGTAACACCCATGCCCACACTCCCCCAAATTTATAGCGGCAAACTTGGACGCGCCGCGACGCGACTTGCTGTTGGTTTAAACTTGGCATAAACTCTCTCGGCATTGGATGGATCATTAGCAGAGTTCGGAACAACCGATCGCGAATGATA
Organism: Himalopsyche tibetana; assembly: GCA_030503985.1. Lineage (NCBI taxonomy): Eukaryota > Metazoa > Arthropoda > Insecta > Trichoptera > Rhyacophilidae > Himalopsyche > Himalopsyche tibetana. Next base: position 34,989,195 of record JAPJYX010000002.1, on the reverse strand, counting down.
TTGCTATCAGCGCCTGGCGGGTGGCGAGGAGCTAAACGCGCTGGGTTTTATTTAGTTTTTGAACACTGTTAGAAGGTTTATCTTCGTTGTTTCGTTTTGTTTTATTTGAGTATCAAGCACAGTTTGTTTGGCTGAAGTTTTAAGGAGTTGTCGTTCGTGATTGTGTGCTTTTTATAACACTTCTTGATCCTGAATATATCTCAGACGCAACCGAATAGATTGGCAATATTACCATAGTTATTTTCATTTCGTAAAACAAACTTATTATTTTACTCTCTCGGGAAAAATAAAAGTTTACGCTAAACCTACGATTAACAACAATTTAACAGTGCTTTGTATTCAAGCGACATAACGAAATCAAGGCCGAGAATAATTTATTGACTCGAGCGTAAAAGAAAATATTTATCTCCAAACAAAGTTTAGCTCTAAGTAATCATACTATTTATATTATCTCTTGACTCTGAAGAATTTTTTTGATAAGAAAACTTTGAAGTTTTGTTTATGCGACATTTTAATTATAGATATATGTACGCATCCAATATTTAGACTTACAATCAATCATAAATCAAATCAGTCATATATATATATAAATACGAAGTTTGGTTAGACAAATATATTTAATATATCTTTTCTTGTATGTTCGTTATTTATTTATTATTTTCATTTCAAGCACCATATAAATACAATTGGATGGATAGGTAAATATTTTTTCATTATTATTATTTATACACGTTTAAAAATTTAATTCAAACTTTCTTTTTCAATTGAAATTGAAAAAAGACTTTCATTGAAATATATTCATAATATTTCAAAGTACATATTTAATTATGTTGTCCTTGGAACAGGAATAACTATTTAAAGTCGACCAAACATTTAATTGGATCGATCGTATTTTCCACTTGACTATTAATGACGGTGAATGAGCAGATCTCAAATCAAAGAGGCTCGGCATTGCTATATCATAAACAAATGCCTGTCAAAGATAATTGTGTAGAAGCTCCTGAAATACTCTTGTGAGTAATTATTTAGATGCGTTTAGTTAAGCAATATTATGATATAATTTAATTTTAGTAGTATGTGATTGGTGAAGGAAGCGTAAATGAAAACAAACTTGATGCAAAATTAATAAGGTATTATACAATATTTTGAGGATTTTTTTGCAGCCATAATACACCGATAATAAAATATTGTAGAGCTTCTCCATCTCCTTGGTTGGGAGTAAGGTATCCAATCCCGGGATTTCGGGATTGATTAATTTTGAATCCCGGGATCCCGGGATTGAGATTTTCTCACCGAGGAATTTGAAATCTCCGATTTGGTATACTTTTTCCCAGAATATCACGGAAATTCGTTTTTTTTTTTAGCTCACCGAGACATTTGAAATCTTAAATTTGCCAATTTCGTGTAAATTTTCGGGATTTGCTCAAAATTTCTCAATCCCGAAATCCCGGGATCGCGGTCTTCTCAATCCCGGAATTTCGGGATCAGAAAATTGTACGGGATCCCGGGATTGGATGCCCTAGTTGGGAGTAGGGCATGAAAGTAGGGAAAAAAACGAGTTTTTGTGAGATTCTGGGAAAAAGTATAGCGAATTGAGGATTTCAAATTCTTCGGTGAGAAAATCTCAATCCCGGTATTCCGGCATCCCGAAATTCAAAATAAATCAATCTCCGCCGGAAAAAGGCTCCGGGATTGGATACCCTAGTTGGGAGTGTCTTAAGAACAACCGTTCAGTACTTGGTGTTGTTTACTTAAGTGTAAAACCACTTTGAGCTGAAGCTTACTCATTATATACAATGCCTTATAAGTAATAAGGTAAACTAACAGGTCGTGCATGATTACACTATCAAATAAGTCATTAAAAAAGATAGTACAATAATTTATTTTGGCTTAAGATCGAGACGGCACTATATTTAATCTTGGTGTGTAAAGTCCATAATGGAATTACTTAAGTGAAGGGCCTCAGTCTTGATTTATCAAATAAAAAGTTTTCGCCATTACGCTTATTCAAAAGAATACATATTATAACTGCAATGAAAAAAAGAATCCAATTGTATGAATTGATGGTAGAATCATGCATATATCGTGTTACAGCTTTATCACTTTAAAATCAACAAAAAGTTGGCTTCCAGGCAGATGGTTTCATAGATTACAGATTAAAAAGACAACCGTCAAAGAAATCATACTATTTACTCATTACTTTTTATTACTTACTTCAATGTTCGTTAGAGGTAGCTTCTCATCATCCAAAGTAATTTACATTACACGGCCTGTTCGCATTTTACACGGTGACTGCAAAGTAACCACGTGATCGAGTTATAATGCTTTTATATTTTAGTCTTAATAAATAAATATTATTTTATCTTATTTTACTATTTGTATTTTAGTTATAAATGTAGACTCGATGAAGATGTATGCACCTCACTTTTAGGGTGTTCACTGTCAATACTTGGTGGAAAGGCATTATTTTAATAAAAACACAATATTCATTTGTACTTTATTCCACTTTATAAAAAGGTCAGGACTGTTTTCGCTAATTGGAAGCATTGTCAAGTAGAATGAAGTACAAAGGAATATTGTGTTATTATAAATGTATGTACCTATTCACTTACTTCATTTTCGATATAAATAAAGTTGATAACTTTGTTATTCCACACGTTTTACACGTATACTAAAAGTGAGCTTACAAACCGGTTTTTTTTTTTTTAAATAATAAGTACTCTTATTATTTCTTGTTCATTATTGGAGAAGGCTTATATTTTAGGCAGAAAACTTACTTTAAATAACTTTTTAACTTACTAAATAATCCTTTCGATGGTTTCGGCGGTAACTTTGTGGAAGTTCATTTTAATAGAAAATTTAAATTAACTTTGATTATTCCACGTATTGTGTAACTAACTGTGACACGTGTTTCGCCTCTTTCAGAGGCATCTTCAGACTTACTATCGCAAAGTTTGCTTAAGTAATGAAGCAAGATTGATTCTAACATTTTAAAATTATAAAATTACAAATTAGATTGGGTTTTTTTTTCCTTTTAAGAGGAGCAAGGAGGGGGGCGTAGAATCGAAATAAAGCAAACAGATAATGATACTAATTTTACTAATGAGTTGTAAACAATCAGAATGGGATTTTTCCTTTTTAATGGAAGCAAAGAGGGGATTATAAAATCGAAACAGTGCAAACAAATTTAATCATACTACTAATGACGTTAAACATTACACATTACAAACTATTAAAACTAATGAGCTGCAGATTTTATAATTTTAAAATGTTAGAATCAATCTTGCTTCATTACTTAAGCAAACTTTGCGATAGTAAGTCTGAAGATGCCTCTGAAAGAGGCGAAACACGTGTCACAGTTAGTTACACAATACGTAGAATAATCAAAGTTAATTTAAATTTTCTACTAAATAATCATTTTTGAGGCAAAATATTCGGCGAGAAATCATAACCAGGTCAATATAAGCTTAATACGCCTGATGAAAATGACCCACTGATAGAGAGAAAATGTGTGTATGTGTGCGTGCTGCGCTACATATTTACAGATAAAATAAATATATTTTAAAAAAGTAACTTAACCTTATTTTAAATAAATATTCTATCTTCTTAAATTGATAAATATGCAGCTGCCACTACAATAAATTATAAGCAATTAGAAACAAAAAAAATTTTGTTGACAAGTTAATAGGAGTTGATAAATAAAATCGTACCTGTATTGAGCATTTTTTTTTTCATTAATAACCTTTCAATACTTATCTCGATACTTTGTTTTCTTTTCCTGACTGTTGCACACACTGCTTTGCACTCACCGTGTGTAAATAATTTTTCCCGGCTACCTGTTTTCCCTCAACAATTATAAAAATATTCATTAGCTGATTTGTTTAGACTTTAATTAGCAACCTAATGTCTGAGCTCGAATCCCATCAGCGTCGTTACAAGTTCACGCCAACTAATTATTTTGTTCTAGGGGTCCGCACTTCCGCCCGACCTCCTGAGAATAATTCAGAATTATGGCTCATTCAGTAGCGTGCGTGAAGTCAATGAAGGGTTCATAATTTATGTAAAATATCATTTTTATGCGTGTAACTATGATTTAATGATTGTATCACTACTCGGTTGGGTCCTTGATGTATTGGTCAACGTCGTTGGCTTCTGTGAAGAATCTCACGGGTTCGAGTTCCTAATACGAACAGCGTTTTTTAAAAATCGATTTCTGTTGGAAAGCATGGCTGTTTGTTATGTCAAAAATTTCCTCCAAAGACCGTTCCAATCCTAAAATAACAGGACGCAGCGATTAAGGTAACCAATCTCGCACCATTTTACCAGTGATAAAAATGTACAGCTCGCGGGTCACAAAAAATGTTCCGCAGGCCACCAGTTGGGCAGCGCTGTATTATAGCATAAGAATTACACACACATCTTCTTTATACAATTTTGAAACAAACACGGTCTACTAAAAATACAAAATACTATACGATTACACAAACTATTTGTTGGAACACAATTTCCAGAAACAAAAAACACAATCGGATAACGGATTCCCTACAAGAAATTCAACAAATCACATGTTTCATTTGATAAGACGTGTAAATTACTTCAAGCGATTTATGTCCAGTCCCTCATAAAAGTTCCCGTATTCAATCAAGTAGCGACGAATAGTATTATTTTCGCTTAATTATGATTAATTTCGCTTTATTATAAAAAAATATTGTGTGTAATTTATATACTCGGTCTTCATAATTACCTTTTCATTCGATTTTCTATTGTTAAAAAAAAGTCAAATAACGAATCTTTCTATGAGTTCGACCAATTTATTTACACGGTTTTTTTTAATCATTTCTATAGTGGAGTTAAGAAATATATTGTATTAAGTTACTAGGGCTATATTAAAACAAGTGTGCATGAACATAGTTTCGTCTTATTTGTAGGTGTACCTAGTGTTAAGAGTTTGGTATTTATTGTTGCTTTATGTAGTGTAATGTTATCAATGTTATGATAACGGAGCTCTGCATTGCCAAGAAGTTTAACTTATTTGAAGTGCTGTGTACACGCCATAAACGCTAAAATGTTACTTGCATTTGAAGCGCTAATTGATTCAGATTTTGAAAGCTATTATCACAAAAATTTGAGGGTTTCTTTGGTTTACGATTAGCAAAACCTACAGCCAAAATAATGGTCTATTCAAAATATTATATTGCATGTCTTTGATGGACTACAACTTTGTATCCAATTCATCAACTGTTACTAACTCGTGTAAATAAAATAATTCGTATTTATGTGTACGTGCATATTGAACGAATTTCTACACATTTTCAAGTTTGTGTATTGTAATGGAATTATAGTCGTTTCACTCTAATTCTGCTCATTAGACTAAGACAGCAACAGGCACGTTCCTTAGCTATGCAATAGGACTGCACTACATTCGCTGTCTTGCTCAGTCGGCTAGCACTGTCCCGCATAACACTTACATTACTACAAACGAATGCCTGGGTAAACAAATATAAATAACAAATTGCAAAATGTACAGTATGTTGAAAACTTAGTATGGGCCACACTAAGCCATCAATGGGGGGCTATGCTTGGTTTATGCTATTGGACTTATGTTTCGTATTGACATTATTATTTTTAAATAGTCTTAAATATTTCATTGCAAATGCATTACCTTATGTCTGCGTTTTTTACTCACGCTGACAAACCTGATTTAAAAACGGGGCATTAGTAGGGCGTTTAGATACTACTATGTATGTGTTTTATAGGTCTGTCATATTCCTGTTTCAATTATTCGTTTGCAAGTTGCACTATTATCTTCCACCCTGACAGAGTGTGTAAAATAAAAAAACAAAAACTTCGTATCTTTTTGTTAGATGTAAAACAAAAACAAAATCATTTAGCCAGATATATTAAATCTTGTGTGCTTTTGAATGAGATAATTTTCATAATTATTTTTTCAGCCTGCTTGTCGGTCACTTTAAAATTTAAATGGAGGAAAGGAATCTAAATTTCGGATAAAACAATCTATTAAAGCTTGTATGCTAAAATAAAGTAATGCAATTACGCAAAACGTATTTCAATAGCATGTTTAAACGTTTAAGTATAAATTGTATTGTAAACTTTTTGACTTATTGAACCAGGAACTAGGCAGATGTTAAAGAGGATGTTTATAAAAGTTGATTCTTAAAGAGTTTCCGCGACTTCATTTTGTTTCCATAAGGAATTCATTCTTTGTTGTAGGAAGTCGCCTAGCTTGCTGCATATTATCTTTTGTTTCCTATTGTTTACCTGCTAGTTGCATTTCTTTGACGACAAGGAAAAGGTTTCTCTTTGAAAGCTTTTCGCATTGCAATAACAGTAATAATAATTTATTTTTTTGAAAAGAAAAGTAATCAAATGAAATGGGAGAGGAGTGAAAATGTCTTTCAACCAGGAAACGTAACAAGAAACGTTAATCTACGTTATTATGAATAACAGTTATGCGTAATCCTTTTCAGTTCTACTATCTTACCAGCTCACCTGGAAAAATGTACAAGGTGCAGTAGGTACATATATCTTTTTTTAAAGACAAATATAATAGTCACATTGTTAAGTTCAAAATGTGTACATAACAGATTAAAAATATAAAAGTATTAAATCTGACTATCTCTACATTCATTTTCATAATTTCAAGCCAAAAGATTTCATACGAATTTTTTATTGAATGAAAATTTCTTTTGTATAGTCGCGAGGGTAACTGTATTATGTTATAGTCACTCGTTAATTCAAAATGGATGTATTGGTCATATGATTATTCAATCCATTTATGGTCTTTATTTGTATGGCAACGTATGGATTTATGTGACGTTGTCATATCTTTTTAATCCCTTCCATTAGACATAGATAAAACATTACTTACTTCTTGTTTGTCTACTGTTCCCTTTGGCTGAGCGATTGATTTACAAGAAGATCACATAAAAGGCAATATCTGTTAATAGGCTTCATTATAATTTCATTTTATTTACGATTTGTGCGGACACGTTCGGCATAAAAAAAGTTGAATACATATTCATTAAAATTACTCTAAAAAAATCTGCCGTATGAAATGGGATGAAGGTGAGAGCATGGAGAAAGAAACTGGTTATGAACGGAATAATGAAGGGCGCCCAGCATTCACATTAACCAAGATACGACCCAGGAGTGCGATCAGTAAGTTGATGATCGAATTGAGGAGATTCAACGATCCTTAGTTGAAAGTCCTTCAAAACTTTGTTATATAAACATATTTCATAAAACAAACAGGTTTAATATCGATATATTCGATTTTTGTAAATATAAGTACAATATGAATACTAATACAGCATAACCTTAAAAAAACTATCAAATCTCGGTAAAGTGGAAATGTATTTACTAAACGAATAAAACATTCATTTACCTATACTAATTCCACTTTTATATTTCAAAACATCTAAATTTAAGAACGGACGAAAGATTTGGTTGAACTTTACAATAGTTTATGTACTGTAGGAATAAACAGCAGTAAATCAAACATAAACGTTCTTTAACGTATCGGATAGTTTTTTTATTGTTATTATTTTATTTAAACAGCATACTGAATATAGCTTGTTTAGTATTATATAATCCGCGTTGTCTCGTCACCTCTTACAGAGTTATACAATCTTGTTTCATGTTTAACCAAATGATATTCATTGAACCAAAATTTATCGGCATTCAGGAAACTTTCCTTCCGAATAAAACGCGACATTACCCTTGGCATATTTCCACTTTCCCACGGAGCTGTTTTTTTATTACAGTTTTCTAGAAAATCACAAGAAAAAAATACTTTCCAACCTCGCAAGCCTCCTTTTGATGTTTCAAATATTCCCTTTACTGATTTAATTCAAAAACATTGAGACCTGGTTTTGCATTTGTATACATTTTGTTTTTTTTGGTATTATTTGTACGTACGCGTTTTTTGGCAGTATATCGCATGCCGACGCAAAATAAACAAACGTTTTACCAAAGAGATGAAATCTCATTTTGGAATTTTATATCGTGTCTCTTTTATCTTTATTATATCGTTTTCTACGCCGTTCTTATTATGACTAAGAATCACAACCACTTTCAATCACCGAAAAACATTATACTATCTGTCTACATTTACTTTACACTATATATCAATTACTTCTCTCCTATTATTTGTTTCTATTTGTCACTATTATTGCAATACTAGACGGATACATAAACACTTTTTATTTTTTATATTAAAAACCGATATAATATATCTATACCTGCATTAAAACAAGGATACGACATTTCATAGATATATGAATAAGCAGCACGATCAAATATATCTCTTCGTTTCTTTGAATGCTAAGGTTTTATGAGGAGCAATGATGATTTCTCTTTCTTGTCTCCAGTTACTTGACATAATTATCACCTAATTTCTAGAAGCAATATTATTTTTAAGATTCAGTATTTTTATTTTTTTCCAGAATAAAGAAAATAAAATGTTACAATTTTGACAGCAAAATATGATAAGAGGAAGTTTCAAAGAATATATAAAAAAATATATATGTTTAAATATTTATTTAACATTCACGGATATTATTTGCAATTTGGCTAATTTCCAGGAAATCTCACATTTCCTCACCGTCAAACCTTCTCGAAAATCGTACATGAAATAAAACAGCTATTAATACGAATATTTTTTATCTTTGCTACTTACGTAACAAAATGTTTTGCCTTCATGTATACATTTTTGGAATCGAATTTTTTAACAACTAAACATCAAAGGGTAAGATTTTTTTTTTGATACGCCCGAGTACACTTCACAAAAAACGTTACTGCAAAACAAGACGATTAAATTTTAAACAAATAATTATTATAAATATTGTGTTTATTTTTACGAATTATATACTGTCTTTCATCTGTTATTTGATTACCAAGAAACTCTTATATATCAAGAAGGGCTGTGGAGTCGTGTAAAATAAAGACGTATCCGAGGATTTTTTTAAATAATTTCATTTTAACTTATATGTATGTATTCCATCAGATCATCTTTAGTCAGCCAAGCATGGAATGTCAACACTTTGGCCTATTTTGTTTTCTATATTTAAAATAATTCGAGCTGTTCATTTTTCACGACTCCGGTCAAAATACCGCGACTCCGTGACTACGACTCAAACTCCGACTCCACAGCACTGATTTCGATTTCCAGTTCTTTATTAATATTCTATTATCGCACGTGTCTTTTATCATTTAAAAGCAACGCTTTTATTGGCTTAATCATTACAGGAAGAATTGAATATAACCAATAAAAATGTGTCTCTTTGATTTTTTTATAATAATTAATACCGCGAAAGTTTATATATATATATATAAACTTATAGTTTATAGTTATAAATATAATATTATGTTATAAATATAATATTATGTTGTTATGAAGCAGTAGATATCATTTCAAGGAAGTGTGCGTGGGGTTTCGAACTTTCGAATTCTGAGAGCTTATGGGAAATTAATAACCGTATGTTTTCGAAGAAATTTCTAACTATAATATTTTGTATATTTCTGAAAGGTTGGTAGTACTTATATGTGCACACAACAATAATTTACGCCTGAAGAAATTAAATAAAAAGAAAAATACTCCTGCGATACAAGTTTAATGAGAACATTAAAATTTTGTTTACCATCATAATAACCATGTTGACCTAAATTATATATATTTTTTTCTTTTTATAATTAAGCCATCTAAAGTCACAAATATATTTGGAATTGCAAGATATATAATATTGAAATACATGTATAAACCATTTCCTAAATTTAACACGTACATACTTAACTCTGATTTGATCATTGTTGGAAAAATTAAATTCAAACTTTACTTGATTGACATACAACTAATCTATAATCATTTTTTAATACAAATGAAAAATGTCTATAAAGATTAAATGGGCTCCCGAGAGGTGATGTGAGGTAACTATTATAGTTAAATGGTAAAACTTTTTTTAAAATACCACTTGGCTCACTTCATCTCTAATGGGGCTATGTTCATTTAATTTTGTAGAAAGCAATGTGAGGTCATATTCAACAGCTATCTCAATAATATTGAAAAAAAAACCAAATTGTTGTATTGAGGTGGCGGTATAGGCTCAATATAACCAATAATTGTTTTTCACGTGAACTCGTAATACACCATTAGTTCTACGTTGCTATTCGGGCACGATATTAAATACGTAAAATTAATGTTTCGGAAGGTAAAGCAGTTTACTATATTTATGACCTGTTTCAAGATCAGGTATATGTAGGCAAAATGTTATGAAAGCATGAAATAGATTCACTTCTTTCAAAAGAAACCCAAAAGTTAGATATGTTGAATATAAACAAGGCGAAAAATATAACAATATGTTTAAACTTTTGAGGTTATGTGAATATTCAGATGACAGTTAAGCACAACAACTGCATGATTGCGCGCGCACAACACTGTTATACGTGTTTACTAGTTAAATAGTTCATTGATTAAGTGCATACTTTAGATAAACACATACAATTTTACATTATAAAAACTATAAAACCAAACAACTAACCAAAACCAACTTCGACATTGAAAGAAGAAAAAAAATAAAACAAGTCATCTGTTCTGATTTCACTTTCATCAAAGTGGAATTAGTAATAATGAATGTATTATTTTTTAATATAATGCCTTTTTATCAAGTATTGACATTGGAAACCTTAAAAATGACGATTGAAAGAGGAATTGAGGAACGGTTTGTTGCTCAGTCAATTGAAATACTTTTGTGATATTTTGGTCGATACCGTTAAAATTTATGCTCAATAAGTGTTATGAATAGTTGTTATTTCATACAATTTACGTTATTTCTAAACACAAAATGCCTTGTCATATTCTGAAATCATAGTCTGTCATCCACATGTTAAATTATATCCAAACTCCGTTGGAAATGCTTACTGTTTATTTTAAACCACAAAATCATGTGCTCGGTTACTGGTGTGCAATTATTTGTGTTTGGCAAGTCAAAATTTAATTCAATTTCCGTTCTGAATTATTTTTCATACTCTCGATGAGTTTGTTTGGCTACGCCCCGCATACAGAATATCGGTTTATTAATTTCGTTCTAAACGAATGAAATTTAAAATTTCTCGAAAAAATACATTTTTAATGGCAAAGTTATTTTTAACAATTTCACTGTTCGTTCGCAGTTTTGATTTGATTAATAATGCACTTACGTTAACGGACTCATTTGATTTTTTAACATGATTTTTTTTAAAAACTTTGTCCGCTTGAAATGTGTTACATATACAGCTCTTATCAATAGACGTTATTCCTTACTTGATTTTTTTAAATTATTCTTGTAAAATATGGATACAAGTATATCGACTGGGGAAGGGGAAAAGGACGTAACCCACACATTACAAATTTTACTGGAGACACAAAAATGTTTTTTGATAATTTTGGGAAAAAGACAAATTATGAAATATACACAACCTTGAAGTGCACGGTGACTGATAAATAAGTTTTTTATTGACATAATCTAATAATAATTAAATATTTTTTAAAATTAAATTTTACTGTTTGCAATTTTGACAGGTCCAAATTTTCAAACTTTAAATATAAATTTAGATACGTATTCGGCATTTGCAGCTTTTATCTTTTTTATAGAACGTGTACCAAGTTATATACATTGTGATTATAAAACAAAAACTGTGAGCTACGTCCTTTTCCTTTCCACGTTCGATATGCTTATCGCTCTCGTAATGTAATTATCATACACTTTTGAAAACAAACAAATTTTGACAGATTAAAAAATAATTTATTGAATTGTCACTACAAACTCATTTGAGCGATAACCACTCGACTTCGATACCAGAATTTTCTAAAATAATGAAATCGAAAAATTATTTCCGTCTTTACATGTATTCAATAATTTCAATAAAACATAATTATTTTTAATCACACTGGCACTCCACCTACTGGCACTTAAGTTTAAAGGTGCTTCTCTAAGCTTTTTGAAACAAGTTCACGTGGAACTTCGTTTTTTCTCATTTTTACGGTTTTACACGTTAGATTCGAGCTTAATGTCTAACTTATAGAAAACGCCGTCAACTTGCCGACATAAGACTTTTCTTACTTCGTCAACTCTTCCTAAAACATGTTTAATGTTTTGAATACTATTTATTTTACAATACTTTTTTATTGGGAGAATTTTCATTATTATTCCTGTATACTGTCTATATAACAGACATTATTTATAAATACAATAAAGGTCTGCATAGGTTCGGATATGGCCGCGTTTCTTGTTTGATCTAGAAATTTGTATCAAAATAGTAAACTAAACAAGTAGCTCTTCCACGTCACTTTATTTCCCTTCTTTTCGTCCCTTCTTGTAAGCAATTATTGATACGAGTGGTGAGCTTTTCTTTCCGGCGTGGTCGTTGGTAAAATACTTTGATTATCTATTTGTAGTATGTTAAGTGTGAGATACGAAACAATACCTAGAACACTGCTTGATTTGTACATCATATTTAATCGTAACGTTGCTTCTAATTGAAATTGATCGCGTATCTAACTAAATTACAACAATTCAACTAACAAAAAACATTGATAGTTATAATAAAAATGATGATATACAATAACATAATATTCATCTGCCAGAATGAAAAATTGTAAATGTTAAAACATAACATATTTGTTGATTTTAAGTTGACAAATGAATTTACATTTATGTGCTGGGCTGTCTTTTATGTTGCTTACATGTTATCCGCATCTCGCCTAAAGAAATAAAACTAAATGAACTGGATGACGACATAAGTCATGATTAAAATCTGTAGTGTATTTATTATGTATGTTTGAAAATAATAATTAACTAAAATTCACTTTTTTCAATCATTATCATCCACATTTTCAAGAAATAAATCATTTTTGTGCAAATATCGTGCATCATATTATTGACTAGTTGACTTGGCTTTCGGCATCCCCAGTTAAGGAATAATAATTCCTGTCAAGCACTTCCTTCCAGACATCAAAGGGGAACGGAGCAGAGTCCTTTCTTTGACAGGACTTTCCGTTCCACAGAAGATCGAAATCAATGGGACCGAATCTACAAACAGAACTTTTTGAAATCGGGTATGTAAGACTAATAGAAAGCTTCTTGCCCCGAACGTATTTTGAAAGCTTTTAAACGGGGCGCAACTTTTTTATAAATTGGATGTAACCTTTGATATATCTACAGTTTGAAACTTTACTTCTGGCGCATACGATGGTTAGGGTAATGCAATTAACACAATTGAAAAAGCTTTAAAAAATATTGTTTTTATCAAACCACAGTTTCCAAAAGACCGGTCTTGATAATCCATAAAGAGTTGACAGGAAACACTAATCAAAATATTATTTGAAGACATGCATGTTTTTTTTGTGATGTTGTCACACCTTACTACTCTTACATGTAATTAAAAACAATTCGGGCGTACAAAGAGAGATTGGTTAACGAATCGCTCTCTTTTTTTCATCCCAGTATTAATATCATTTGAAAAGGGTATTTAAGCTACTGATTTTAAAAAAACTATCACTTAAACCATTTGTGTTGAGACACTACATTCGAATTCTATATCGACTGTGGAAAGGAAAAAGGACATAACTCACTCAAAGAAAATTTTACAGGAGGCACAAAAAACGTGTTTTGGTGATTTTGGACGATATGAAAATTGTTAAATATATACAACCTGGAAGTTCATGGAGATTTCTAAACTGGTGTTTAATTAACATAATCTAATATTAATCAAAGAAATTGTCTAGGAAAAATCTTTTCTCAGTAATTTTTCTTGGTTTCAATTTTCACAAGCTCATCTTTTTTCAAACTTAAAAGCTAAATTTAGATACTTATTCGGCATTTTCAGCTTACAACCTTTTGATTGAACGTGTATCAAGTTTGATGCATTGTGATTATCGATAAAAGCTGTTTTGAAAAAAACTGTTGGTTACGTCCTTTTTCTTGTCCAAATTCGATACGTTAAGCAATATCGAATATTGTATATTTAAATTTTTAACCATATAACGCTAAAATATTACTATTTGTAAAATTTGTATTTTTCTCATATCCATAAATCTGTTGCTACATTTGTCGTTTCATACAAAAATATTATTATTTTTTTGTTTTTATTGATTATAAACACTACTGTCGCTGACAAACAAAATATTCCATAATAAAAAATTCTTTATAACAACCGATAAGCGATGACTTATTACTATTTCGAATTGTTTGTTTTAGAAATAGAAACCTACATAAGAAAACACCCAAAATAATCATTTCCGCCTGACCTTTACATATTACATATATTTTTTTTTATATGTGAGTCATGTACGGGTTATGTTACGCTCTGAGGTAAAGCCAAGACCGAGCTGGTGAGGCGTCATGCTCGGCTGCAGTCGGGACCGTGGGAAGGCAAGCCACCCGTGACGGGTAAAGTGTATGGGAAGTCGCGGGTTCGAATCCTGCCTGACCGCAGACGTCTTGAGAGATGGTCTCCTGATCAGTCCGCGTGACGACGTGTCGTTTCCTCGATTGCGTCAAACGGGGGCGTCTCAGGGTGCTCTGTGAATGGGCGACCGCTCGATCTAACGTCGTGGTCAATTAACAATGAACCACGCGTATACTATATCATGCTTACGGCTGTACTGTCTGGGTAAATTGTAATATTGTATCATTTAATTGCTATAATATTTAGCTACTATAAACTTCATAGTGTGATTAACATTACTGATAAACAACCTTGAAATTTGTATACCCCAGATTTTCGGATAACGAGAAGCCAACCGGTCATTATCAATAAACTTGTGTTGGGTGTATCACTAAATAAATGAAAAAAAAACGTCATTACATTCTGTTTATTTGTTAGGTTAAGTACGTAAATATTAACATGTTTCCACTTATTAATTAATTTGAATGACTTTACTTGGTATCTCCTCCTAAAGCTTATATTTATTTCAGTATTAAACAAAAATGACAATGAATATTTTTAGTATATAACATTACACCATCTTTAAACATTTTAAATACATACTGTGATATTGTAATAGAAATAAATGTTTTATTTATTTCCATAACGATATTTAATAATAAGTCTCTATTTTATGATTAATTTGAAAGAAACTTTAATTCTAAATAAAAAATGAATATTTTAGTCTTGAAGAGGAATCGATATAAGTCATTGCACGTAGTCAAAAACTGCTTTCATTTGGAAAAAAAGGTAACAAGTGTTGAAAGCCTTGTAAAGTGCGCGACTGCTAATTGATTGCGAAAGAATTTCTTTACGGCTATGCGTTCATTTATAAATTACCCATACAAAATAATTCAATGTTCTCTTTGGAGTTTTTTAATCTAAACATTGTAAACTATCTCCCTTATGAAACTTAGTATTTTTGCATAGCGAGTTTATGATTATTTTGTCTTGTAATAAAAAAAATGTTTTATCAATATTGAGTTTGAGAACTATTGTTTTCATACATAGTGTGTCTTAAATATATACCTAATTATTACATATACAAATATATAACCTTTTGTTTTCAATTTTCCAGGATTTATCATCGGTATATCAGGCCAACAGCAGTACTTCAAGGTGTCTCCGAAAAGCGCGCGTGTTTTGGAAGGTGGCGAAGCAGTGTTAAACTGTGAAATAGCCAATCAGGCAGGGCAAGTTCAATGGGTCAAAGATGGATTTGCGTTAGGTAAGTTCAGTGGATTTTAAATAAATTCAAAGTGTTTCATACTGTTTCAGTAAATTCGAGGGAATATTAACAAACTCTTTAAATTTAATATATTCTGGCAGCAAACTCTATAATATTTTAAATCTCCAATGCATAACTTTTAGTTGACTGCTTTTTTCTATTGGCTGGAAAAATATTATTATGGAATAAACAATATACTTTTATTTAATATCGTGACTGTGATTGAGCTGCTCGTCTTAAACCTGAAATATCAATATTAAGGCATTTGCATTAGGCGATTATAGGTAAAATTAATTTATAAATTCTACCTCATCGGTCTTATATTATTCTACATAAGATTTTTCTATGATGGTACAATAATCTGTAGTATACAGAACAAATACTATGGATATACGGTATTTTGATGTAGTGGCAATATTGCACAATGTCTGATAATGATTTAATGAAATAACAATTATTACATCAAGTCAAAATAATGTCCTGATCATTTTTATAAAAATATTCTATACCTTATCTGAGTTTCACCTATATATATATATATTGTGAAGAGCATTTCGGTTTCTATTATTTGTCTCTCATAAATAACGTATGTATTTTCATAATTTGATGTCAGATTTTTAAGCAATACAACATTCACACATATATTAAGTAGCAATGAAAGTTGCTTAGCCGAATAAATGTATTAAAAAAAAGCTCTTTTGATTTAGATCCACCCTTATTTAATATGTTTCACTTGCATTTTTATGGCTTCACTCGTCACTAGAATTTTAATTGTGATTTTGACAACTTTATAATGTTCTTCCAGGTTTTTCATCCATGATCCAAGGCCAGCCAAGATACACTGTGATTGGCGACAAACGGCATGGTGTATATAATTTGAAAATTTCCAATGCTTCCCTGGACGATGACGCGGAGTATCAGTGCCAGGTTGGACCTGCAAAGGGCCACAAAGTCATCAGGGCTAATGCGGAGCTCAATGTGATATGTAAGTGCTTTTCTGTTATAATTACTGGGTACTTATGTTTTATTATAATTACTGATGAAAATATCTAACTATTTAAGAGTAATTTCATTACTCTCAACTAGAAATATCCCCTTTTCTTGTATAGCAGATTCTTTATGAGTTTTATTTTATATTTTATTGCATTAATATAAAGAGAAGATTTTAGAGGTATGAAGTAATCGCCGTATAACGTATTCAAATTGAGGTTTATTAATGGATTGTTTTGACCATTTTATTGGACAGCTTTTGACAATGCAATGTCAGCAAGACAATGTTTTTTAGCTTCTCTTCTCACACTTTGGAGTACAGACTTCTATTTATTTACTACAGAGCATTTGTCTTCAGAATCATTTACTTAACTATAATAAATAGTATATTTTGACGTCAAACTATTTCTGCTCAAAATTTCACTTAATTTTCTAATCGTCACAATAATTGATGACTGACTTTGATTAAACGTTTTTACAGTCGAACACGTTGGCTTATTTAATATTTTCCGTTATAAATTTTACGCCTTTGCTTCACGACTGGCAAATATGAACTATCAAATTACATGTTTACCAAAACGGTGACTAAAAAAAGCATTAAGCTTTCCCGACAAACACCCAATAATTCTTTTTTTTAATTGTATTTATTTACATTTTTTTTTTATTTCGCTGTTGGTTCTTGCGGCTCTTATCTTTATATAAAACATACGACTATTCGAATTGTTACGAAACTTTCTCACAAACTTAATTCCTGAATATCTTATACTTTATAAAGTGCTTAATACCCTATAAAGTGCGTAGTCTTACATATGTTTGTAATAATTCTGGTGTCATTTGTTGAACGTACGGTTTAAAATATATACTGAGAGTATTACATAAGTAATTGTCGAAAGTAAATTTTAGTGAAGAAAATTTTACTGGTTAAAACGAAATCTCGTCAGTTATTAAAGGAATAAGGGGTTTAGTCATTAAGATATACTGAGGTCTACTTATGCCGTTTTAGAAACCCAATAAAGAATGGTTTATGAGATTTGTTATATCTTTTACATATGCATTTAGTATGCTACCTTTATGGTATATATATTATAATAAAACATGTAGGTAATTTTTATAATAACGCAATTTGGCTCGAGTGTTTTCGTGCTCTAAAAGGTCGAATGAAAGAAAAATACGATCTGAAAATATATCACTTACCACAGCTTCTCAAATTTTAAGACAGAAAACTTCGTTATTTTAATTAATATATCTAGAACAAAATATTTGTTCAAATTCGATTTAAAACTCTTTGAATTCTGTTTCAATATAATTTGATTTTGCGATTACTGTTTGTAACACCAGCTTCAAAACTCGAGTGAGTGATAATGTATGTAAGGAATTGGAAAAAAAACAACATTACAATAGTTAATCGCTATTCCTATACCATGATTTAACAGCTTAACGACCGTGGACGCGTATTTGAGTCTTTGAAAAACAAAGGTTGCTGGCCGGCGGACACATATATGCGTATAGGTGAAGTATCTGGAAGCTAAGAAAATTAAATTTTGTAAAGATATCTCAATTGTTAACAAATTATAGTGAATTTAGTAAAATTATAATTTTTGCGAATTTATCGCAAAATTTTATTTCGCCAGGTGAAATTTTATAAAAAAAAACGTGCGGTCGTTAATCAATTTGATCAAATTGAGCGAATATACCCTATCAATATAGCACACATTCGTATGAACGCCCCAAAATTGTGTGTATGTCATAGATTGACTGTTAACTTTGATAACGAAATGTTAATTATTTTCACTACTAAAAAAATTCAACCATATAATATTGTTTTAGATACATAGTTTTTACCCAATTTGATGGATGCTGTTAGTAGATGATTGCTTTTATCTGGTCGTTAAATAAATACGTACAAAGAATAACACGAAACCATTAACTATGATGAAAAAATAAAAACAACACACGGTTTTTCATTTTCTCGACAAGACTGAAGGGTGACCAACCATCACAAAATGTGAGGAACAATGCTAAAAAAAAAATGTAAAACATTACATTTTATATTTTAAAAACTTTATATTGAGTTCGCTTCTTTTTAGAATGAATGACCTACAACTTCTTCCTCCATTAAAAATAAACAAGATCACTATTGCACTTATACTTTCTGGCTACACATCAAAGTATGTATATTGTCACCAACCACATTTTAAGATTCTTTTTTTATAGATTATACTCGGTTTTTCGACTGGTATTTTTGTCTCAAATGAAAGGCAATGACTTATTCAAATAAATTAATCGACTAATAAAAAAAATAATCATATTTTATTAATAAACAAATACACACTTGAAAAAAGCTGGAAACTGGAAAAGCTGGAAACTGGACATATAATAAAAGTTTGTGTCAACATATTATATTGAAAAAGTGTTTGTTATATGGCATGCAAAAGCATTTAACTAAAACATTATATACCCATTAGTTTTTCGTTAATGGTAATTAGTGATGTAAAGACTCGATATGAATGTTGAAATGGGAAAAATTTTACGTGTTGTTAAGCCCTATACTGTATTTTCTCACAGCAAAAATTGCATAACGATTCATCTCAAATTTACTAAGACCGCATTAAATAAAATTTCGACATTGATTAACAAATTTATGCTTATTTTGTCTATTGGTTTACATAATAACTGTCCTAAATTTTTATTCATTTTTTTTTGTGGCTATCAAGTTGGTCACACTATAATACTGTTGTTGTTTTTATTGCTATTCGGAGAATTTAATTTACTAATCTGTCGAAATTATTGATTTTGAGAATATTATATATATATATGCAATTGTTAGGCCATCAATTCGTTGTGTAGAATGTAGTTGAAAGTGGAATGTGTATTTAATTGAGATTAATTAACCTCAGTTTTCGAATAATAAATTAATCCGCTGAAATTTATACATTGTACATTTTCAATGTATGTAGTTCTCATTTCAATATAGACTTTGAATAGCTAACTGTCAGAAATTTGAAGCTTATTCATTTTGGAAATCTTTGGAAGTAAAAAGAAAGGACTCCAGAGCACGGTTGAAGGAATTTAGATTGGGATAATAGGCAATTATTTTATGGGACATGAAATAGGGACATGTAGGAGCTACATGTAATATCTATAGACGTTAGGGTATTTTTTTAACATTAGACTTTTAATAGTCAATTTGCTTTATTTATGGAGTGTATTTTCGGTGCCATGTTAAATACAGCGGAATAAATATTATATTAAAATAATTTATTGGTAAAGCTGGACCGGAAAATATATCATTTAAGTATATGTACATAGTTTGTTACGTAATATTATACGTAGACACTTAATATATTCCCTTGTCCTCTCTCAATGTGAATCATACTGGTTAATAATGAAGCATTTTAACGTGAGTTATTTTATTAGCACTGGTTGTTACTAAGCTCCTTATTTTTTGTTGTTGTTGAAAGTTAGGATTGAAAGGTTTGACTAGAACAATACTTATTATAACTTATCGCTCTCGGTATTTCACTTTCTTTATGATCCGATAGTTAGAATGGAATGTTTGCAGCATTTCAACTGAATGTATTAAATGGAACTGGTTGTTATTCATTCAAAATTACTTTTCTGATAGTATAACGCTTAATTGATTGAAAGATGTGTTAGAAATTTTATAGGCTGCGTACGATCATAGAATGAAATTGATTTTTCAAAGCCTTTTTTTAGAGGTATCGAGCTCTGCTTTAAAACCAGTTTATACGACAGTAAATTTATATCTTATAAGTAAAGCACTTTAGTTTAAGTCAGAATAGTTAATTATCTGATTACTATTGCCTATTAATAATATATTATTGTTTCACCCTTTTCAAATGAAATACAATAAAATTCTTATTTTTTAAGTCGTGAAAAAGTATGTAAACTGTACCATTTCTTTTTTTGCCTATACATACATTGATGAAATAAGTAATGCAAGATTCTTTTCGTGTAAGCCGGGAAAATAGATTATTTCGAAAAATGAGGTAAAAAAACGAAGACAAGTAGCTTTCGGTTTAACCAAACGTTTCAGTAAACCGTTCAGTTACATAATTTTATTCCAGAATTGGTTTTTATTTGTCAGAAAAAAAATGAAACGGGTACTTTGATGAAATTTTAGCATCAAAAGAGTTATTCAAACATATAAACCCTCGTAAAGGTTTGTAGCTACTGCAGATGATGGTGTTTTTCAAAATACTCCTGTTTATTTACTGAAGGGTGTAAACAATCGGCGTCAAAATATTCGCGAAGCCTTTCCTGGTATTGTATATTTACAACGCTGCACAAGATTAAAATTCGACTTGGATTTCTTAGATTTTTCCCTCGTATTATTTCAGGTGATTATTTTCCAGTTGATCCTTTTTTAATTATTGCCGAGTTCTTTATACAGATCTTCTCATAACAACTTGATAAAATGTAAATTAAAATACTTTTTTTTAATTTCGTTAAAGTATTTTTAAAACCGACACGTAAATTAAATTCCTAACTTATTACAAACAAGAAGATGTAGGTGCTCACCTTTTAAAATTGGCAGAGCATGTACATTTTCTTTTGAAAATGGTTTTGTTGATTTTATAGTTTTTTTAAGAAAATTTCAGGAAAAATCAACGAAAACATTTTTCCAGCATATTATATATAGTTTTTTCAGTGGATTCCTTGTTGTAAGTGTGCTTACTTGTCTTGCTATTTAAAGGTTACGTTTTCATATAAGGATAGTTTTTATTATTTATCATATAATGGTATTTATTCACATACCAAGATCGTATTTACGGATAATTTTAAAGATCGAAACAGATGATAATGAGAAAAGATATCAAAGTATTTATATAAAATAAAAATATTATTTCATTTATGGTTGGTCACGGGAGATGGCTACCCGCGTAAAGATGTATTCTGACGCTGCTTTACGGTTGCGAGTCATGGCACCTTACAAAACCACAGGGTAATTCTGCTTGTCTCTTCTACCAGCCGGATGGATTCCGCCGTCGTGGAAGGCCACTGATTACCATATATAGGATGTACTCGGCGGAGCTGCTGGACGCTGGAATGACATGCTAGAAAGAAAGAAGACTGGCGTTGGACAGACAATCTTAGAAAAAAAACAACAATGTGGTGGCCATATGCTCCAACTAACAAGTGGATATGGAAAGAATGGTTGATTGCTATTTGGACGTATGCTTTCACCAGAACTATGTTTTAACTTAAATATACTTAGCCATATATATTATATACTGGCTTAGAAAGGATACACAATTAATCCTCTTATCCACTCTAACATCCTAATTTGTATTGCAAATTATAGGATTATATTTAATAAATTTACTTTAGTTATTCTTGGAACGATAAGAAATATGAGATTACAATGAAGTTAATGCTTCAATTCAATCAATAAAAGAAACAAATATTTGCTTAAAATATTTATTTTTTATCCGTTATCAATTCGGCGGTCAATAAAGTCAAATAAAAAAAAATCGTACACAACTGGTACAAATCTCATAAAATATAAATATTTTTTATTTATCCCGACCAAATAAATGCTCCTGTAAATATTGTTTCAGCGATCTATTGTATTCAGAATTTTCTAATATTTATTTGGATAATAATATATATATATATATTACCAAGCATCCAGCACGCGAATGAACAAAAGCGTTCTTTCGCATTGTTACGCTCCGAATATTTCATTCCGACATTGTTTACCAGGCCCAGTCATTTGATCACCATGTACATTATATCAATACAAAAGTGCTAAAACAACGTTAGCAATATTTTCTAATAATAGATATCAAACCTTCATCGTAAATAAACAGAAATGCTACGTTTTTTGTTTGAAATTATATCGAATACGGTAAATAAAAATCATTTTTCATTTCAGCGGAAATCTTTCAAACGACGTTTAATACAGAATAAACTGTATTATTTATTAGTTTCAAAGATAATTTTAATAGTCAACTGCCGTGGTCCAACTGACTAGAACTTGCTTTATCCATACCCGGGTATAATTCCTGGTAAATTCCCTATCAAATTTATATATTATTAAATTAAAATTTGAGACCTAAGACGTGGGTGTTTTTGATGTCAATTTTATTCGAGTTTATCTCGAGTGACTTACAAAAGAATTTCATCAAGTTTATCTAGCCAGTAATCTAGATAAACTTGATGAAATTCTTTTGAAATAAACAAAAATTTTACATTTTTTGTTTGAAATTATATCGAATACGGTAAATAAAAATCATTTTTCATTTCAGCGGAAATCTTTCAAACGACGTTTAATACAATATTAATACAGAATAAACTGTATTATTTATTAGTTTAAAAGATAATTTTAATAGTCAACTACCGTGGTCCAGCTGACTTGCTTTACCCAGACCCGGGTATAATTCCTGGTAAATTCCGTATCAAATTTATATATTTTTAAATTAAAATTTGAGACCTAAGACGTGGGTGTTTTTGATGTCAATTTTATTCGAGTTTATCTCGAGTGACTTACAAAAGAATTTCATCAAGTTTATCTAGCCAGTAATGCCAAATATTTTTTTTATATTGTAAAAATATAAGTCTTCAATTTATAAATGTAATATATATTACTAACAATTTTTACAATTAAATCAATCAGAATATGCCTATTACACTTAACGCAGCACTGTTAACGGCATTCATAAGTAATTATGTATTTATAGGTTCTTTAAAGCTCACCAATCAAGCGATTCGAGTTTACCGCGAAAAAGCCTCCTTCAATATGTTTTCAGACTTATCATACGTCGGTGTTGTTAGTCTAGCTGTAAGAGAACCGCATAGTTATTAAAAGATTCAGGTTCAAAGTCTTAACACGGTCAGTTTGAAATATCAATTTTTAAAATTGTGATCTTGGATATGGATTTTCAAGAGCTCAAGTAACGTCAAATCAAATGAAAATTCATTAATTCCAATTGATTTTTGAATGATATAAAGCAAATTAAAAAATATTTAGTAAAAAATTACAATTATCAACAAAATTGACCAATTAAAACAAATCTTATTACGTACATTTATTGTTTTGCTTTTTTCATATTGTCATTCGTGCTATTTTGGATTTGCTACTTGAACGTTTATTATTTTATTATTATATTATAAATACATTCACACTTAATAATACACTGTAGTGTATTGTATTACTTTGAAAGAAAACGAAGAAATCCCTTCACTTGGAAACAATAACCATGCCAGAATAGTCCAAAGTACTTTGTTAAATTAATACATTCTATTGAGGCTTTGAAATCATATACATACAATTTTAGTTGCCTAACATAGAACTTTGATTACAAGCGATAGACATTATTTTTATTAGTTGATACGTCGTGTCTATGGGCTTGAATCTCAGTACGGACAATTTTAAACAATGATTTTTTATAATTTAAGACTTTGACTGAAGGTACTTGGTGAAATTTCATTATCAATTATTCAATTTAAATTCATCAAACTTGGTCGCCTGAAGATGCCAAATAGCCAAACCAGGATCGTTAGTGACAAAACTTGTATGAATGTAGAAAATTTGAATATTTCAAATTTGATGATTTTTAAATCAATGCGTGTCGAAAAGCATGGACGTCTGTGACGTCAAAATTCTATTCAACCCTCCCGACCATAAAAATAATTAGCTAACTTAGAGTTTTGTCCCATCTAGAGATTCCGTCAATACCGAACGAATCTATACATTAAATAATAGCGGATAAAATATTCACTTCGTATGTCCTGCCGTGGCCGCCATTTTCTTTTCTTCTTTTTCCGAAAAAAAATTGTCACTACACTATTAACATTTTTTTCTGACATCTATGTGTGGATATTTGAAGCTATGGTATATTTTTAATTGTATCGTAATAATAAAATAACATTAAGTATGTATAATCAATCTTACAATCATCATATATATTCTTAAAAACGATCCATTTGAAGAATTAGTCAAGATTATTTATTTCAAGTATGCATTTGATTGTTCATGTCTGTAAATTTATGTTTTTTTTATGATGCGAAAAAATCTTCCCGTTGGAGGCAACGGGCTTTTAGCTCATATATATGAATATCTGTGTATCGGTTTTTTTTTAATTGAACGTGAGATTTTATGTATAATTTATAAACACCGTGCAGATTCCAATGATTTTCAGTGGTCACCTATCGAATATATATTCAAGTCCTTAAACTTTTACTGGATGTTTGATTCCTATTGTATTAAAACAATACATTTTCGTAAAGCTCCTCTCACCCACGTATAAATATTAAATACTAGCAACGTTATACGGGTCACTCAAAGGTCGGTGTTCGGTAGACTGAAAAATTACACCAACAAAAGATGTTTATTTTATTACGCATAATTTAATTTATTCGTTTGTGTATTGAATAGCAATAATATATAAACACAAAAACGGCATTAGTAATTTATTATAAACGCGTTGAAATTCGCGCGACAAGACTTTCGTCTCGTCCTAGCAGCTTGAGATTTTGGGAGTCAAGTTTTTTGTTTTGTTGTTTTGCTTTATAATTATATGCCGACTAATCAAAGGCGAGGATGGGAGCAAGTGATATGAGCTGTTAATTTTCTTGAAGTGTTTTCATTTTAATTTGTTTCGGCATTTTTCATGCGAAAATTTTCGCACTGTTGGAAATTATATTATAACTTCTTCATTATAATCTGTAGATTTATATTATTTAAGAAGATTTATATATTAATCAATGCATTCTTTACTTAAGTGGAAAATGATTGACTTTTAATTGAGTATTTTTGTGCTTAGATTTTCTTTCAATTAAAATATATATTCAATTAATTTTATTAGTAAATGATGTTAAACACAAATTAATTATTATCTGAATGATCATACGCGATAGTAAAATATACTTACTGCAAGATTTTAAGATCATCATCGTAAACATATTCTTTCACATTCATACAAATAAAACCAGTATTCCTGAAAAAAATGAATTTTAAAATTTGATTTTGAAACGCCGAATCTTTCGGAAATATTACATTAGAACACGGGTTTCCAACCTGGGGGTCGCCAACTTTTTTCGATTTTGAATTTGAATAACAAAAGGAGTTTCGTGGACAATCCGGGGAAAAATTATAGCAAATCGAGGATTTCAAATTCCTCGGAGTGGGGGGTGGGTTGCCTAGTCACATGGCTTTTATAAAAAGGGGTCGCCACCCAAAAAAGGTTGGGAACCTATGCATTAGAAGGTTTGCAATTTAATAGGATTTACAACGGTAGTTAACGATTCTAACAATACAGTAGATATATAAGATTTATGCGAACTGTGAAAAAGTAAAAAAAAGTTTTCCAAAAGCCTTTTTTTGATGTATGAATGTGATTTAAAAAGGTAATAACTTATGTGTGTAAGTAAGTGAATAATAAATCATCAGTCAGTTCTCGCTTAAACTGCTGCAGTTAGTTATATCGTGACTTTGAACTTTGACTTGAAAGTTGTTTACGCTTCTATTTTGACTGCCGAAAATTCGCATATAGGGCAGTGGGGTCATTTGGTAGCCATTCTGTATAAAAAAGTTTAAAAGTATTTGTAATTTTAAATCACAATACGTACTAAATATACAAAACAAATATTTATCAACAGTTTTTATGATGCGGATGACCTCTCGCAGCGAGCTCAAAAGCCTGTCTAAATTTAGAGTTTTTTTTTTACTTCAAAACATTGATAATGTTAATAGTATATGTACTTGGCAAAAATAAATATTTTTGTTTCGAGAATAATTTATGAATTCACAACTGAAAAAAAAACTTCTAATTTTACATTTCTTTGAAAGCTCAGTGTCACCGATAAATAGTTTAAGTGTCGCAAGTGCTACTCAAAATACTCGGTAGGCATTACTTATCTAGGGTCGTGAATTGCTTGTAGCGTCCATTGGCCTACTAAACTTCGCAGTTAACTTTAGTTTCTTACCAAATATGATGTTATCGACGTTAGATTAATATACTCAAATCCTTGAGCAAACGAGTATACTAATGATTTTCGTCTCGTTTTGTATTCACGACATTTTGAATTATTTAGCCTTTTAACTGTCGTTGATGATTAATAGTAATAACTGTGCATGCCGGCTATAATTTGCAATTATTAATTTACGTAGTTATTGACGAGATAATTCGTCTCTGGCGAGTTGAGCACACAAACTTGACTAGATATCTCGTCTGTGGCAGCCATAGAGTTAAAAAACTTTTGATTGCATAATATGTGCTTAAAAACAGAAGATTTTCATTTATATAAACAAATATTAAACGAAGTATACATATCGACTGTGGAAAGGAAAAAGAACGTAACCCACACATATCTAATTTTACAGGAGGCGCTAAAAACGTGTTTTGATGATTTTGTGACATATGCAAATTATGAATTATACCCAACTTTGAAGTGCACGGATACTTCTAAACTGGTGTTTCATTGACATTATCTAATATTAATTAAAGAAATTGTCTCGGAAAAACCTTTATTTCAGTGCTTTTTCTTGTTTTTAATTTTTTACAAGGTCATCTTTTTCAAACTTAAAAGCTAAACTTAGATACTTATTCGGAATTATCAGCTTCCATCATTTTGATAGAATGTGTGTCAAGTTGTATACATTTTGATTATCGAAAAAAAGCTGTTTTGGAAAATTGAGGGTTACGTCCTTTTTCCATTCCACAGTCGATATTTGTATAAAAACAAAAAACATATTTATTTTACACTAAGGTAACAATGATTTTATTTGTAATTTATTTAAAGCACTTTCTCTTGTCATCACGTAGTATTGGAATATTGATATTGATAACTGTAATATGAATTGCATATTTAAATCCAGATAATAATGTTCGCAATAAATGAAGCCGGTCCTAGTTAATATAAAAAAAACGTTTCAATACATCAATCATGTTTTGCAGTAAGCAAAGACGTAATTATTTTTTACAGAAGCCCATCGCAAAGTAATTCTTTCGCTTACAGTGTATTTTTATTTATTAATTTCTTGTTTCAAGATATTTTTAATGGTATTAGATAAGGAAGGTAAACGAACATAACAGTGCTTTCTTATAACAATATTACTTATAAAAATACCGCTCCAAAATAAATACCAAGAATCTGCTCTTGAAGGCTTTTACTCTGGATAATGAAAATACTAAACTTTCCCCACGCTTTGAGTGCATTCTCCATAGCATCCCTGTCTCCTCTCCACGTAGCTCAAGTGGATAATAAAATTGCTTTTCTATTCAAATAACCTTCAGCGCATCCCTCCCAATCGCTCTCGATTGCTTATTGGATTCTCCCTCCTTACCCTAAATTTGAATTTGGAACGTACAGCGAAAATATACTCGATAAGTGGGTGTACACTCGCTTATATCAGTATGTTTTCCAAGTGTAAGTTTGTAATATATTATAGTTCTAACAATATTAGTGATCATATTGATTGAAAATGCAAATTAACAATCGCTCAATAAATACTGAGCCGCCGAAAAGGTTTCTTAGTAATATTCTATTTGGCACTATATTGCCATTACTTACATTGTCGATTAGATTAGTTCAAATTTAAACTTGATCATACTAAAACTGTAGATTTAATCAAAAAGCGATTATTATTTTTCATACGTTAATAAAATTGACAACTAAATTAAAGTACTAATCATTACTAGATAGAAATCCACTTTCATAGAAGAGAAATAATAGACATATTCTCACAGAAACAAGAAAAAATGAGGAGCAAACATTCAAAAAGTGTTTTGTCACAAATTTTGAAAAATGGCGTTTTATACCAATTCTGATAGCCCATAATAAAACCTATGAATGGAAATCAAAATTAGTGTTCAAAAAGGTTTTTTTTCATATTAAAATGAAATCATAAAGTTGACACATTCATACAAATCGTCACTTTTGCAACACTTAAATCATCATTTTCCAAGCTTTGTATTTGTGTGACAAAACACTTTTTGAATGTTTGCTCCTCATTAATATTGTTGTTAATTCATGTAAATGTAAATTAATTGTAAGGTTTTTATTGTTAATATAAGATGCATTATATTAAAAAATTAAAACATTGCTTTATACTTATTCTAATTGTACAGATAATAAAATACATAATACGGTGTTATTTATAATCAACAAAGTAAAATTATCAAAGGTACAGTTGCTTATACTCGTTTCGAGCAAAACCGGTCGTGATCATAGAAAATAAAAATTGAACTAGTACAAAAGGCCGTTGAATTGTTTGAATACATGTAAATATACAAACTCCCAGAAAATTGTCTTTTTGTACACTGTTTGCAATCGAGTGAACGAATTAATGCAAAGTATTAAAATTAATTAATTAACCCTTAAGAGCACGTCGATTCAAATCAATGTATTGAATATAAGTTTACTAAATAAGATAGACACATCCAAAGTTTTGCCTTGCTTAAGTAGACCGACGCAGCAGTCGTGTCATACGAAAGTAATGAGCTAATAGATTCCAAAGGATGTTATAACTAGTATATTATAATACTTTCGATGGATTCGCCGGTAACTTTGTGGAAGTTCATTTTAATCAAAAATAACTTAGATCTTTCTATGTATTGTGCTACATACTGTCCATCCAGGCATCCTCAGTCAGACTTACTTTCAAAAATGCTTGCTTTAGAACCAATGATTTGACATTTACATTCAGAAATGATTACTAATGAGTTGCATCAATTAGGACGGGTTGAACCGTTGGAAAGTAAATTTAGCAGTGATGAACCACCTGTTTTATTGAAGATATTATTTCGTTATTGTTAATACTTTTATTTATTTCTAAAAAAAAATATTATAATATATCAGAATAGTAAAATTAAAATCATTCGTACTAAAGCAAGCATTTGTGAAAGTAAGTCTGTCTGAGGATGCCTCTGAAAGAGGCGAAACACGTGTCACAGTTTGTCGCACAATACGTAGAACAATCTAAGTTATTTTATATTAATTAGTGTATTATATTACATTTTTTTTTGCTTTTTACCTTTCATTGTCTTAATATTTAAAAATGGTTGCTTTTGTGATGAAACTTTTTGAAAATCGCAGGGAATATGTGCAATTCTAGCGGCAAATCGAAGTTCAATCAAACCTCCTCGGTCGAAAATCTATTCATCTGTCAATATATTCAAAACCCCTGAATAGTCTACAATGATAATACGAGAACATGATATTATATTGTGGCATCCCATTTTCTTGAAAATGTATTAAGGATTAATGTAGTCAGCAGTTTTGGGAAAAGAATGGGGAAGAAGGTGATTGAGAGACAAGTATACAATTTATTCATCGATAGGGAGAGGTAAATTGCCCGTATTTTATGGGAAAAATAGGCAAATTTCGATTATTTGTGCGAATAAAATGCATTTTTTTATATTATTTATAGGGCAACCATTTTAGAATACGTTTATCCGACAAACTATGCTTTTTTACAGGCCCTCTCAAACCTATTTTATTATAAATCAATATATTATACTAAAAGTCACAAATCAGATACCCTCATTAAAACATTTTTTAAATTTATTTATGTTATTTATTTAATTAACATTGTACAAGGTTGACAAATTATAAATTTAAAACTTTTACAATGGAGAAAAAAAATAGTATAATTTAACATTAAACGCAGTAAAAAAAAAGTGGCAAGGAAGTCAACTGAGTAAGCTCCGACAAACTCTACTTTAATACATAAAAAATAGTATTCGTCGGAACTCACCCACGTCTACGTGGAATATGTCGACATCCGAAGCAATATTGTTGAACACCGTTAAAGCTCTCCCCAGTGGCATCCCCATTGGCAGGCTGGTTCTACACCTTGGGAGAACAAACAATTCATGTCCACGATTTCTCAAAAAATAATCAGGAACATTTAGATTCACATTCTCAAGAATGGTGGAATTCTCATTTTGGCCTCGTATAAGTCGAAAGAAATATATGGCCAGATACATAAATGTTTATATTTATCACGTTGTTTGTTACCGAGTAGTAACAAACCATCGGCATCGACACGATCGTTGACAATCTATCTGTATGGTGTAAAAATACTATATATAAAAATGCTTATCACTCATTAAGATCTGAACCGGTTTTCTTGATCGTAATTGAAAAATTTGGAATTAGTAAAAATGCAGTGTTTTTTTTGCAAACGTTTAGTGTGCTACAAAATTCTAATTCATGAGTATAAAGAGCCCAAGTACTTTGATTGTCGAATGATTATGTTAAAAAATGATCTGACAATAACAATAAAGATATAGATTATCAAGCTTAAACGACTTATTAAGACTGAGATACAGTGAGTCAGTTGCATTTGCTGCCTGTTAATTGTTAATTAATTATACGCCTGTCAAGTCAGATAGTAATTCTTCCTAGTTGAACCATTACAAAAGCATAAATCATAAACCACAACCCGTGTCAATTAAGATCGCATGATAATAATTACACGCTTTTTAACTCGTGTGATTTACTGATAAGTGAAACCACTCATTCCCCTAAGTGTTAAAAAAATAAATGTTAATTGCATGTAAGCTCGCACTAACAAATCGCTCAATTTAACACTTTCGCTTGTGTAGTAGTAATTTGAATGCTGTCCGCAGTGTTATAAAACAACGTTCCGGTAATGCACGCTGTAAATATTATATACACGTACACATTCTTCTAGAGGCATAACACAACAACTAGGAATAAAAGAAAGATAATTTACAGTTTTAGTAAAAAATAAAGTTTTACACAATTTTTTATTACACTATCTGTTCGAATTATATTTTAATATAGTAAAAAAGTAACATCTGTATTAAATTTTAATCGTTTATAATTTGTAAAATCTCACATGTTTTGTCAAAAACGACCCGGGTTACGCCTTTCGGCATCTTCAGACTACAAATGCACGGATGAACATGAACTGAAGCTTAGTCGATAAGTCTATCGTAAAAAATATAAAGAAATGCCGGGATTGAGATGGCCGCGATCCCGGGATTTTGGGATTGAATTTACACGAAATTGGCAAATCGGAGATTTCAAATTCCTCGGTGAGCTAAAAAAAAAAAAACGAGTTTCCGTGAGATTCCGGGAAAAATTATAGCAAATTGAGGATTTCAAACTCCTCGGTGAGAAAATCTCAAAATAAATAAATCAAATCATTCAATTCAAATTCAAATTCAATTCGGATTCAAAATAAATCAATCCCGGGATTGGATACCCTAGTTGTAATCAAAAGACGTTTTTAAACTGTCTGGTTTCATACCAAATATTTTTTTTTCTATCATACTATATTGTATCTTTTAACGAATCCAAAAGAAAGTTCATTTCGTATTTCGCGGACGTAGTCAAATATCATTGAAACGAAGTCGTGAAAAAGTACTGTGTCGTCGTTTTCTTCGATTTATTTTTAAGTTGTAGCATCCTTATTGTGCGCCCGACCCCTCACCCGCCTTGTCGCGTGACTTATGGCCGTCAAATCAGATCGGTGGGCCGTTTAGCGCCGTTTAACGCGCCGGCGTTACGATCCCACGCGCCGTTGCTTCCGTTGGCGGTTCGGCGTGCGGTCTGCTAACGCCCGTTTTTGACAGCGTGACGTCACACTCATAGTTGGCGGGGGTACGATAGTTATGATTATGTCAACAAATATTTACCACTGTCAAATATTAATGACATAATTTAAGGGCGAATTGCCAAAATGCAGGTAAATGCAAGTCACGCACTGTTTAATCAGCATGCAATTATACTTGCTGCGTATCTGCCATTATTCATATCTATCCGCTTTTGCAAAGAGAGGTTAAGAATTTCTTAACTTATAACAGTTCGATTGAATACTGCTAAAGTATTCATAAAAACACAATATTCTTTTATACTTCATTCCACTTTATTAATAAGGTCAGTACCGGTGTCGCTCATTGCGAGCATTGTCAACTGTCAGAGTACAAAGGAATATTGTGTTTTTATTATTACAATGCCTTTTCAACATGTATTGACATTGAACACCCTAAAAGGGCTAAAGTATTCATTATAAACTAGCTGTAAACCCGTTGCCCAGCGTGAGATTTTTGTTGCATTGTGTTTAATTTTATTTAGTTTAATTTAATTTATTTTATTTTATTTTATTTTATTTTATTTTATTTTATTTTATTTTATTTTATTTTATTTTATTTTATTTTATTTTATTTTATTTTATTTTATTTTATTTTATTTTATTTTATTTTATTTTATTTTATTTAATTTAATTTTATTTTATTTTATTTAATTTAATTTAATTTAATTTTATTTAATTTTAATTTATTTTATATTATTTTATTTTATTTAAAAAAAAGTGGAGACTGGAAGGTCGAGGACACCTTACACTCAACTGTACACTCAAACGGACCTTATCGGCTATTAACAGCTTAACGACCGTGGACGCGTATTTGAGTCTTTGAAAAACAAAGGTTGCTGGCCGGCGCACACATATATGCGTATAGGCGAAGTATCTGGAAGCGAAGAAAATTGAATTTTGTAAATATATCTCAATTTGCTTACAAATTATATTGAATTTAGTAAAATTATGTTTGCGAATTTTTCGCAAAAGTTTATTTCGCCAGGTGAAATTTTATAAAAAAAAACGTGCGGTCGTTAAGCTGTTATTATATAGATTCTCCAATATATGACTAGAATATGTTGGAAAAATAGAAAATTAAGAAATGTTACACAGGGCTGTGGAGCCGGGGGCCATTAAATAAGGTGTTTTTTTTTCCGGGGGCGGAATCGGAGTTTAGAGTCGGTAAAATCGAAGACAAATAATTTTAAGATATTAAAAAATTGTTAGTCTATTCATCATATTGTTAGTGACCAGAATGATCTGATGGTATACAGATATGTAAATCGGAGTCTTTTTCTTTTTATCTGACTCCACAGCCTTGAATACACCGTTTAACGTGATAGTATTTCTCTTATTTATATAACGATTTTTTATTTAGCTTCTACACTAATATAAGATTTCGACCGAAGGTGCTAGGTGGAATTTCAATATTAAATTTGAATTGTTCAAATTATGTACATTCACACAAATTTTGTCACTAACGACCCGGGTATCGCATTTCGGCATCTTAATGCGTCCAAGCATTTATTTCTTATATATGAACACGAAACATTCATTTACTAAGCTCCAGTTCAAGTTCATTCGTGCGCTTGAACGCCTGAAAATGCTGAATGGCGAAACCCGGGTCTTTAGTGACAACATTTGTGTGAGTGTACATAATTTGAACGATTCAAATTACTACACCAATACTTTGAAATTTTAATTGAATCATTAAGGTGTTTTGAGGAACATAAAAAATAATAAAATATTTCAAAACATTTAAACAATTTATATGCCTGCTCTACACGTTTGAAATTTTGTGATTTTAATGCTAATAATTGGAATACATGTTTTTATTTTTGTGTGCGTAGAGAAATAAAATCAATACACATTCCTATTATCTTTTCAATCCTGCAATTAATGACTCTTTACCTTTAAAAACTAAAGTTGACTAACACATCTTGACGTAAGTTGTCGTTCCGAAAAGACTAAATTGTCGGAACGCTGTTGTTAATATTCAATACTAATTTGGGGAAATTTTGTAGTTGACATCACGTCAATTGTTACAATATTGTTTCAAAGTTTAAATCACACTGCTCACTTGTATAACTGAAACTGCATTGCCAAGTTTCTCGCTGAGATTTTACTAACCTAACCAAACTGTATTATTGATCAAGCCACTGGGACAGTTTGGTTTCTATACAATGTCTACATGGCCAATTTGTGAAGTGTATACAGTATGATTGTCATTTAACAATAGCCTAGAAATAGGGATTCTGAAATCGGAAACCTGGTATTCATGGTGTTTTTTTGAATACCAATGAATGTACATAATTTGAACGATTCAAATTGACCAAAATATCGGTTTTGAAAATGAAACAATACTGGTATTGAAAACTCCACAAAATCGATTTTTTTATGTATTGTAGATCAATGCTTCCTAACCTGGGGTCCGCAGGTTTTTCTCGGGGGTCCGCGAGATTTTTCATCCTTTCAACATTCGTTGTAATAAAATATGAAAATGTGAAATTAAAAAAAATCCGCAGATTATTGTTTTCAGATTTAGGGGTCCGTGGCGTGAAAAAGGTTGGGAAGCACTTTTGTAGATAATACAATTAAATCTGGTTAGAGTTGTCATTATTGATGAGTTTTTCAATGATTTACTATTTTTTAAAGCCGTCAGATATTTATGAAAATCACTCGTTAATGATATATATTGTAATGGCGGTATTTTATATAAAATACCGATATCCGGTATGTATTGCAATACCCCCCCCCCCTTATGGAATATATCTCATTGAATGCATCTAATATGAATGTTATGAAAAGATAATAGACTATTTCTCCATACAGTCAATTGTAAGTTGTGACAGCCTTATTAATGTGGTATCATTTTACAATATTTTGAAATCGGCAATAAACAATATTCAAAATATGAAGAATATTTTTTTGAAAAAAATAAATGATAACTACTCAAGGGACAAAAACAGCAATATTTTCTTGCTAGAAGAAAGCTTTTAATCCGAGAAAAAAACAGAGTAGAAAATATCAAAATATTATTTTAATATTAAATAAGAAAGGAAGATAACTTTTCTTAAAAGTTGATTCGAAAAGCTGTATTTCTTATTGAAAATGGGGTGTAGAAAATTTTCAGAAATGTATTGATTTATATAAGACAAACGAGTTTTTTAATAATAATAATAATAAATATCTAACGAGGTTGGAAAGGTTATGACTAGGGCTTCCAAACCGGCTTAAACCGAAACCGGTTAACCGGTTTATCGCCTGTTTTGAAAAAACCCGAAAACCGGTTTATTTCCTTCGGTTAACTGCGTTTTATCAAAAATACTCTTCTTGTTTTTCATTGTTTTTTTACAAAAGAAAAATGTTTTACAATGAATTTATTGCGTAATATAGGAAACAATTCTAAAAAATTGTCTAAACATTGGATGTCTTGTCTTATCCAGGTGATATGCTTAAAAAAATGAATGCATTTAAACATCGTTCTTTGGGTGACTTTATAATCAAGCTCTATTTTTTTTATATGATGAATATTTTTTTATCATAAAATATTTTTTCACATGTTATATAATAGTAATTGTTACATATATTGCCTTCTGTGTTCTAGTTGTAAGTTTCAAGTTCTAGTATAGTTATTTTTCCATGGCAATCAGGTTGGTCCCATTAGGATAAATATCGTTTTCTTGTTTGAAATTGGAGTATAAGCTGTTATGCCAAATATTGAAAAAAAATACATTTTTTTTTGCATACCCACCTCATCAGAATATATGATATTTCGGTTTAAACCGGTTACCCGGTTTATTTGTCAGAAAAAAACCGAAAACCGGTTAATTTTTAAGTCCGGTTAATTGGAAGCCTTAGTTATGACGAAATATTGTCATACTAAAATAAAATCGAAAATTATTAACAGACTATGAAAAAACTGTGTTTTTTATATTCAATTTATTATTATTGTAATATTTGAAATTCTTAATAATTAATTTACTAAATCGCTTTCACTGTGTGACCTGCAATAATTACAAACTCAAAAATAAAGTCTTCATATTATTATTATATTTCATACAAAGGCTGACTAGTTTATCATGGTTTTGATTATTATTTTAAATATGTCCACGATCGATCAATTATTCGTGACCTACAATTTGAAGATAGATAATGTAAATGTTTAATTAAATACGACTGCATTTGATAACTTATCTAATAATATTCAGCGTTATGCGTGAAGTGTTGAACTGTCAAACTTTGATTTATTACCTAACTCAACAATTTCCAACCCGCTGTATAAGCTGGCTGGCTTTCAAAGTGTTTAAACAAACATGCAAATACTAAGCGCTAGCAACGCTAATCGTTAGCGGACGTGAACGGGTCAAGGGTTGTGTGTGTGATTGTGATTGGTACGTCAATGGATTATTTTGGGTAATTCAGATCCCAGTTGGGAGGGTCAGATTGGTTTACTGAAATGCATTTATTCACTTCTTTTTTTTGACGCTGACTTTTGAAATCATGTTATTCCCTGTGGTATTGACACAAGTCGAAGTCTTGTTACTTGACGAGACGATTTTGCGATATTGAAAATTGATTGATCATTATACTGAACAAGAAAACTATTGCTTTATCATAAACAATAAATAACCTGTTTAAATCAGTACTATCGAATATCGAATCCTGAGTTGAAAGTGTCTAAGTAATATTTAAAATAATATCAATTTATTTTTCCTTATTCAACTATCTCCATTTCTAATGACAAAATTTTCAGATTTTTATAAACCATAAATTGGATTTTTAGAAATAAGTGGCTTAAAAAGTACAAGTTGATAGCTAATCTAAAAAAAAACAATCCATACATATAGATACACAGTGGAGTTCAATTTGGCTATTTAATCAAACCATTCATTGTTTAACAATGTAGAAGAAATATCCAAGATCGTTTACCGATTAGCTGTTAAACTATAATATTATTGACAGTGAACACCTTAAAAGTATAATATTATTGTTTGTTCTTATATGCAATCAAAGTTTTTGGAAATCTTGATCTCAGGCAATATTTAATTTCACTTTAAATTGTTAAAACATTTAATTTTCACCGGAAAACAAATATTATTGCATTATTTAAAACATTCTTATTGATTATTTACGATAAAATAACTTTCGAAATAATTTTGATTAAACAACGTTGTTGTTGGGTCTTATGACGCAGCGGTTAGCGTTGTGGGCTTCCGGAAGTTCCAGAGGTTCAAGTCCCAGTATGAACAGCATTTTATTGATTTATCGTTTTCTGTTCGAATGCATGGGTGTTTGTGATGTCTCTCTCACCATTTCCGAATAACTGGGCGATTAGTTAACCACTAGTCATGTCCTAGCCTTATCCTCACTACTCTCTTATAAAAAAGAGGGGTTGAGCGAAAAACTTCTTTTGAGATACCTTCATCAGGAGGGCATATTCTCCACATTAGGAGCGGATATCAATAAAAAAAACATATATACATTTTAATAAAGAATAGAAAATTATGCAATGGGTGAAGAGTCACTTCAGGGTTTGAATTTTAGAAGTCGTCACACCTTGTTACATTAATTAGTTAATTGTATACTCTATTAGGTGTCAGGATGCTTTGCGCAGAGAATATATACGGATGATTTTTTTCAATCCTCGCTACGACTGATCCTTTGCATTATGCTCCAGTTATCCTTCCGATTCGTAATATAATCAGGTCGCGGGGCTGAAATCCTCCTCTCATTTTCTATGCCTGTTCGGTACTTAATATCAATTAATAATAGAATGTCGTCGGTTTTCCCTTTACCCGCGGCGCGCTAGGGTCGCGTCATGATGCCGAATAATTTACTTTCATTAATAATGGTAAAATATTTGGATGAGATTTAACCGAATATTTTTAATAAAGCCAATATTACGTGATTTATTATTAAATTAAAATTGCAAAAGGCAAAATTTTATATGACCGAACCACGAAGATTGTTTCAGTAACTCATAAAATATTTTTTTTTTTAAATATGAACGAACATGCTTTGGTTCATTGTAACACGTCCTACGTATTATAACTTCATAACTTTACAATTGCAATTTAATAGGAGAGTGACATAAAAAAGAAAAGCTTGATGTAAGTCGAGTTTTTGATTATTTTTCATCAAAAATGTTTATTATCAATATGTGAAAAACGATCAAAAGCCTGCTTTTGTCTCTTTAAACAACTCTACTATAATGTTCCGATATAAAGATACAATACTTAGCAATACTAGCAGGTATCGATTTATGAATTGAATTGGCATTTGATTGGTTGTTTTTTACTATACATTCCGAAATGCGGAAAATTTAATGCTGACACATGTTTTGTTATCATTTTATTGCAAAGTAAATAAATTGGAGTGATTGCTGGTGAGATTTTCCTGGCAATATAATAAACTATAGCGTAAAGCTGATTGATATATTGAAGAACACGCTGAATATGTGGGAACAACGTTAAATACTTTTAGGAAATAGAAATTTTATTATTTAGCAAACAATTTAATATTTTTTAATTCTGAACTTTCTTATATTAATACACAATTTTAGCGTTAGGCTCGTGGGATAAAAAAACAAAAATAATGAGTTGTTTTAACCCGTGACATGCCATGCTAGAAAATCACGTTTCCTGCCACGATGGCATCTCAGTTTCACTCATTATTGACAGTATTTAAACCTATTTTAGAATCTAAAATATAATTTTAAAAAATTATTTTTGCTTGCAAATATATTTTAAGTATCATTTTCACCTTCATTTTAATTATAAATATTGCTTCTCGCATATTTCAATTCGTATATGTCTATCGCATTTTAGCATACAAAGATCGATTAATCGTTTAGAGCAATACAATTTCAATGATTTTGTGCAAAAGACGTAATATTTTTGAATGTATTTATTTATATTTGGATGTAAAACTATTTTTTCTAGGAATACCTAAAATGATAAATAATTATTGACAATATTAAGAGAAATATTGAATGTTTTAATGACTCAACCGGCTATGCCTATACCATGGGTACGGAGGTGTTAACAAACGTTATCACTATTAAATGATAACTTAAATTCTTCATTTATTTAGTAACTAAAAACCATTTTTATATTAATATTAATATCTATATTATTGGTATGATGATTTATTGGAATAAATGATTTCTTCTAACAATAGATAAGTGAAAAAAGAAATACTTGTTTTATGTAAGTTTAGGTAAGATAATTTGTTATTAATCTTCGTAAAAATAAAATATGATATATTGATAAATAAGTGAAATTAATTATAACTCTTGACACTTGCCCAAGTGAATTATTTGTTTCATACAAAACACACTATATTTCAAACTCGCAAGACGCGTACAGCCTTAACATTTTTTTTAATGTTTGATGACGGTGTTATTAAGAATAAATAGACTTCTTTAACTTTTTATTACTCCTTCAGAGACCAAGGACTAAATTTGTTTTGGAAATAAAACAAAGCAGAAGAAAATAAGCGAAATAGAGGAGAGGAAGCGAGTGTGCGATTTTTCACGTGTCGAGAAATACCCGCTGTTACATCTTGCTCTGCTCTACCCCAGTACGTCTGTACAAACTCAAGATATTTTCTCTTTACGCCATTTTATGTCACAGTGTATGAAGATCATTGAACTAATGAATATTAGACGACTGCAAAATCATTTATGTATTTGAAAAGAGGAAAATATAATGTAACGGAAAAACTGCTTTAGTAAAATAGGATATCCAAAAAAAAAACCGACAAAGATTTATATTATATTTTTTTTTATTAATATACAAAGATCACTTTTAGCGTGTTCATTGAAAATACTTGGTGGAAAGGAATTATATTCAAAATACTTAATTGTACTAATTCTTACTTCTATTCAATAACATCAATATTGGTTTCGCTCATGTCGAGCATTATCAACTTATGAATTCGTTCTAATTTTGAATATCTATTATGAATATATATAGGTAGCTTAATTGATTGGTGAATGGATAGATGGAAAAAAATTCTGTGCAACGTTTTAATGTTTTATTTTATCAGATCAGATGTTTATAAATCTATATAAAAGCTCACTGCCGGCTTCATTTACCTTGTCAGAATTAAATACTATACTATTATGTTATTCCATTTTAATTATTTTATAAATATTGTAATGGTTAATATATGTCATCGTAACATGATTAAATTTTTCATTTCGTCAATTACCTTCTAAATTTTGTTTTAACTATAGCGTCACGCAGTCGGCTAGTACCTGCCCCAGAAGTGAATCGCACAAGAGAGACAAACTTTTAAGCCAAGTGTCTTTTAAGCCCCTCCTCGCGCCCGCCTCTGCTTTTCCACCCCCCTGCACACTACGTCCCTGGAGAAATTAAAAATACAAATAACATGTAAATTCGGAGTAGCGAATGTAAGAACGAAAGTAACGCGCCCTAACGAATGCTCGAAATTCAGCGGATTTAGAAAGGCGCCTGACTTTCGACTTGGCATTAATTCGCGTGTAAGTGTATGCATGCAATACATTTAAACCTAATGAAATATTAAACACATTATTACGAAAGTGTTACACAAACGACATAAATTAGCATGAGTAATGTTTCCATTTTGCAGATACCTATTTATCGTGTGAAATACAGAATGTACCAAAAAAATATTCGTGAAATATATTTAAACAATATCTGTGCTCCACTTTTTTTGTAGAATAATATTTTTTTTCAGCGAGTCAATACTTCGGTGATAACCATTAACATGGCCATTTTTTATTTAACGATGCTTTTCAATATAATTTTTCATTCAAAAGATTTGCATTTCATACCTTCTTGATTCTATGGCTGTGATTAATGACATAGATTGCATAAAGATGAATAATTGTTAAGATCAGTCCTGTGCCACTCTGTTCGGGCCAATGATATGATTTTTCTTAATGTCAATTCTACTGTGAGTATTACTCAAAACTAGTTTACAATACAAAACATAATTTGAAAAAACGACGTGAATTTGAATGTTGGTAACTTCTTTTTCACGAATTTTGTTCATTTATTTAATTTTTAAAACTTATTACTGTTTACTGTATATTTGTGAAATATCAAATATCTTTCTATCCTTCTGAGAAATATTTTGCTAGAGATATAATAATTTTTGGTTTGTTTTTTGAACTGAACTTCCCGGATTTTACAAGTGGCTTAATTTAACTTTCATTTCGACGAGAAAAGTTGCTAGAAAAAATCTTTTTTTCCAGATGAAAAAAGTTGATAATATAATCAAAGTGCCATCTTTCTTTCATTTATTTCTTTTAGATATGATTTATTGTTTTTATTTATATTCCACAAAGAAAGCGCTTATTTTTTTTAAATAAATTATTATTACCATAATATTGTTGATATATGATAATTATAAATAAGCATACATATCATTTTAGTAGGAGGTATGATTTTGTTCAAAAATGTTTTTTTATAAACATTCAATTTACATAGATTATTTTTTTAGAAAGTGTAGAAGGTTATGCTTTCGGAAACGTTACTAAAAATAAATTTGAGGTCTGAGTTATAAGGTCTACATATATCCTGTAATTGTTCTCCAAATAGCGTTCAATATACTGATAGTTACGTACTGGCCGTGGCAACACCGTTGGCTTCGGCTACGAAGGTAACGGGTTCGAATCTTAGTGGAGGGCAGTTTTTATAAATTGTTTTATGTTTAAATACACGGTGTTTGTGATGTCTCGAATACCTACTCACCCATTCTATCCTTAAAACAGGTGAAACGAGAGCGATTAGTTCGTATTAAAAAAAGAGGTTGAACAACTGAAAAAACATCCGTTGAGATACATCCATTATGAGGTCACATTTGAAGCGGACATGTATTAAAAATATATTGATATTTTTCAATGGAGATGTGTTATCGTTTAAAAAGTGGCATTATTGCTTGAAACATTATTTGATCTATTCAGGGTTACTGCATTTTGTTTACGTAAACTTTCTTTAATATTTTTATTTCTTGCATAATTGTTACTGCTGAGTTGATCAACTGTTTATGTACCTGTATGAAAATTTAAATCTATATAGTTGACAGAATGATACTTGTTATTGTTTAAATTGTAATTTAGAAATTAATATTTTAAATAGTGACGACAAGCTATACTGTGGTGCTCTATCTCGTTTTTTATACAAATTATTGACCTCTGTTATCTAGCGATAAGAGCTTTGCCCTAGCGATAAGG
Organism: Himalopsyche tibetana; assembly: GCA_030503985.1. Classification (NCBI taxonomy): domain Eukaryota; kingdom Metazoa; phylum Arthropoda; class Insecta; order Trichoptera; family Rhyacophilidae; genus Himalopsyche; species Himalopsyche tibetana. The sequence continues at coordinate 34,946,694 of JAPJYX010000002.1, read as the reverse complement.
TGGGTCTGGATCCAAGTACCGGCAAGGCCAATGTACATTTTGAGATCAAGAGGAGGGGGTTTCCTCCCCGATCCTGTTGATATGTGATTAAAAAAAAACAAAATATCTTCCCTTAGATGTAGTTAGATGTAATGGTAATTATCATTATTTTTTAAAAACCATAAAAAATCCTATTTTCAATAATGACTGATTTTAAAAGTGAGTTAAACATTGAATAAATTAATTAACAATATTAAAACTACAAAATTTTTGATTGTTTAATTTTTTTTCCTGTATTTAAATACTTGATTACAAGATTTATTGTTAAAAATCAAAATTACAGTACATGATATAACAGCAGACGCCATTTCGCCATGCACTTGAAAAATATAATAAGACAAAATATAAAATAAAAATACACAGTACATCAAATTCAACATAAAAAATCAAGAAATACAAAAGAAAAATTTATCAAACAGTTCACAAATACCATCACCAAAAATGTCCACTTCTCTAGGCAATGCGTTGATTAGTCGAACGGCCCTTGGAACTGGTGACTCATACCTCCTAAGCGAGGTATACGTTTTTAGAAATAAAAGTTTTTGCTCATTGTTTCGCCCACGTAAGAATAAATTGGGAGCATGTAAATTAATAGTCATGAGAATTTCAGGATTATTAACTCGGCCCCGAAGAAGAAGAGAAGAGATGGGTTCCCAGAGTGCTAATCATCAGTTAAAGCGAATGACCATACAGTCGAATTCATGGTAATAGTGAATGACGCTTTATTAAAATACAAATAAAACTTTGTTCGAATATAACTCATTAGAAATTCTTCCTAACAGTTCTTCCTCGAAAATTATTGTATGTAATATAGAATAAGAAAAAATGTATACAGGTTTATTGTTTAAAAAAATTAAAACTGTTAAAAGTTTTAGTCAAAGTTTACCCTATGCAAAGCGTGTGCAATTTGCTGATTTTTTACCGTGTCTTCGCCGCATTCAGAACGACAAGCTGCGCGGTTATAAATAGAAAATTAATTACAAATTTTCCGTTAGCGCCTTAAAAACAAAGAGATACCACCCACCCTACTAGATTATAGAATATTGAGGGGGTTGCGAATTCTCCCATCTTTGTTCGGGTGAAAGTTACCCGAGGCGGTGTCATTCATTCATTCTTTGTATTCGGAAAAAGCTCCGGTCTTAGCTTTTGCCAATTCAGCTTTTTTATACAACTTAATAAACCTACCTGACGCGAGACTTTCAGGTTTTTATCGTATACTTTAAATATAATGCCGCCTTAATTTTTTGATAAATTTAATTACTTAATGTTATTATAAATGTTAGTACTATACATTTTTTTCTGATTAGCTTTATCCTTATAAACACTTTAAAAATACAACTACCCAATGTGGAGATACTTGTTACTGGTTTTGGTAAAAATACTTTGATATCCTTTTAAACCAGCCTGGATATATAATAAATATGTCAACAATATATAAATTTCAAATATATAGATTATATTATACATATCTGCAATATTGTTGGTACTCCTTATTCACTGAATCATCTTAGAAGTTGTCATGCTCTGCTTTCTAATGGGGATTTTTTTTGACTAATGGGGATTGAGGATATCTTTGACAAATTACATGATTTTTATTGAATGATTTTATTCAACGAAATTTGTCCACTTACCAATATGAAGCATTTGGTCTCTTTATGAAAATATCTATAGAAGAGTTGCACTACGAGAATCGCTTGTTAAATTTTGTTAACCTTTTTTCACGAAGAGCGTAGGGATAAACGGAGAGGTTCAGAAGATTACTAGTGGTTAACATATCGCTCTCGCTACGCCCTGTTGTCTAAGGATTGGAAGGGTGGATAGGTATTTGGAATACATTTTACAACCTCGAAAAGGACTTGAACTTGTCAGATCCGTCACGGAAGGCAACGACGATTACCACTGCACCATTGTCTCTATACTTTACCGTAAATAATAGAATTAAAAATGTACGTATGTAGCAATAAACTATTGAAAATATTTGAATTGTTTATTTATTGACAAGAAGTCAAAGTATTTTAATTTGATGACATTAATGCATTTTGAAAGAAGATCGGAATTGAATGTATCAACTTGTCCAATATATTTCCAGAGTTTTAAATACTTTCAAACTTCGGTTCAGGAATAAAACCCCCTTTCTCCGTTTAGCAAGCGCGCAGTGTCCAACCAAGCGAAATTTCACTCAGAATATTGAAGAGACGTTTCGGGGTGTATTGCAGCCACCATTTTCCGCCCACTGCACTGCTATTTGCGACCACGTCGAGTGCAGTCGCCATGAGTTGAGATATGACAAATTATTTGAAAATCTTGACCACAAAATCTTAACAAATTTTCTTTTTTTTTATCCATGTCAGCTCTCAATGTGGAGCATGTGGCTCCCTTATGGAAGTATCCCAAAAGACGTTTTTTCTACGAGAACTGTGTGTTACTCAGTTTTGAAATTTACTAGTAGTTAAAATCGCTCTCGCTACACCCCGTTACTTTAGGTGGGAGGGAATGTTTAGGCATCACATACATCCATGTATTCGAATAGAATTATATAAACGATTGAAAAAATCGGTTAGTACTGAGACCCAAACCAGTGAGATCCTTCATGGAAACCAAAAGAAAATGTATATATTATATTTTTTTTTAAACCATGTCCGCTCCCAATGTGGAGCATATGGACTCCTAATGGAGTTTATCTCAACATAAGTGTTTCTACGAGAACTGCTTGTTACTCAGTTGCTCAACCTCTCTTTTTCCAAAGAGAGTAGGGATAGAAGGATAGGGCTAGGACAGGATTAGTGGTAAGCTAATCGCTCTCGATACGCCCCATTCATAGGATAGGATGGGTGAGAGGAGGGAATTCAAGACATCACATACATCCATGCCTTTAAACAGAAATTCATAAATCGATTGAAAAATCTATTTATAAAACTGTTCGTACCGGGATTTGAACCCGGGCCCTCTGTAGCCGAAGCCAACAACGTTGACCACTCGACCACACAGGTGGCATATATAATATATCGCGCTGATATATTATATACAATAGAAAATTAAAAATACCATTGCATTTCGCTTCGTAAGAGATATACATTGTCTATGAAAGTGTCCATATTAAATATCATTGTATATTTTTTTTCATTAGAACACTAAAGTTATACTGATTTAACAATCTTTAATGAATTATTATGAATTGTTTCCAATAACTGTAAAATATACTATTTGAGGAAACTTTCAAAATACAATAAATACTCTAGAAGTATGTTTTTATGTATAAAAACTATACTCCAAAAATTCTTTTGACAACAAACTAACAGGATAGGGTTGTTGAATTGAATGGGTAGAAAAATTTGTAAGTTAATCTTTTATTTCTCTTTTTTAAACACTTTTATATTGTGTCCAAGTTTTAATTTTAAATATTCGAATTTTAATTACAAAATATCTATTTTCTATATTGTTAAATATGACAACTCTCATAGACCGGCAATCGTACTCAAAGTATCGTCTCTTAAGGGATGGGCTTACACCCTGTACAGGTTTTTTCATTACTGATATTTCTTTCTTTGAACTGGAAGATACGTAAGGGTGGTGAAAGGTGGTGAGTTATGGTAGGGGAGTCGAGAATTTTTCCAGGAAGATGCATTACTTTTCACAATTTTCATATTGTGTGTTATATTTTTTAATTTCATGAAAAAATATCTGTAGATAAAAATGCTTAGAAATTCCCACTTAATAATCGAAATAAAATCGTAATTTTATCAAATACAGAAATTGTATTTTTATGTAGTGTTTATTTGGAGTTCCGTTGAAATAAGTTATCATTTATTGAACTTGGGATTTGGTTGTTATAGTGTATTCATAATTATTTGTTTTCCTTGACAAAATACTGTTGCCATAAGATAAACTCAATTAAAAGTCTATGATCCACATTAGTAGCGGACATGGCCTAAAAATGTTATACGCTCGACCAATCAAACACATGAAGCGAAAACGCGACAGGGCCTTGGTAAAAGGTTACATGTTTTTTTTTTTCTAAATTATCAATTTTTACTTTTTACTAGCAGATTCCCGGCAAGCGTTGCAATGCCACTCAAAGAAAGACAGTGTTTGTGTTTTAATTGTATTTATCGAAATGCATGTCTTCTTTTTCTGTTTGTTTGATGTTTGACGTTTGTCTATGGTACAACACACGCGCTACCTACTGTACTTTAATTGTACTACGCCTATAATTTTCGCGCAAGTTGCATGAACTGTATGGCAGACATACAAACATTCATTTTTATATATAAGACCTACTGCAAGTTAATTTTAATTTGCCTATAACTTTCCCGGAAGTGAAGTGCAAGCAAAAAGTTTTATTGCAGTCGGCTCAGCGGCTTGGCAACCCATAGAGTAAGAACAAACAAAAATCCATTTTTATATATCACCATGCCTATAAAATTACTTCAAATTTTAATTAAAAATTATGGGCTAAATATTCGCGAATTGTTCCGCAATTTCTACTCTTTTATAGGACAGTGCGTGAAAGTAACTTTGTCGCAAAATATATTATAAACCTAAATACCTAATGAGTGTGTAACATTGACGCCCTATGCGAATTTGCGCCCACGTGCAGTCACATCCGCGAGCGAAATGTCCGTTTGGGAATTAAACGCAACTTTAGGGCTGCGCGTCAAGAATTAATAAGTGAAACAGAACAGCGGCTCTGGTATATCTTAAACACCCGCTTGTTTCTGAATATAGATTTCACTCCCATACTCGTTCATATTAAATTTATTTCTATAGTAGGTCACATTATTATTTTTTACGTTTATATTTAACGGTAAGTAATTTGATTCAGAATATTTTATTTATATTATTTTTATTGTTCCTACTATTCGTGCCTAACGAGCAGTATTAAATTTAATATTTAACAATATTTTTTTTCTTTTATTTCTAAAGATGGCGTCTAACATCCGTTCAAGAAAATATCAAAATATATTTTCCAAACAATTTCTGTAGTTCTATTGTATTATAAAACACACTCACTCTTGTATTTAACAGGTTTTGATTATAATATCTAAACCAGGAGTAGGGAACATTTCATTTTCCAAAAGCCTATTCATTTTTCTGATTCGACATGAAGGCTGCAGTAAACATTGACTAGGGAATTTTTGGGCGGAAAAATTAGATGTCAATTTCTTTAGCCTTTCTAAGAAGTTAGAAAAAATACAGAATAAGAGAATCAGCCAGAAGGACGCACCAGAGTAGCCAATATAATGATCAATTTGATTCATGATATCTGGAGAAATAAATAGTTGATATTTTTGTTAACCGTGTGTTTGTTAATTCCAAGTTCAACAGATTTTTTGAATTTCTACTTTTCTCTACTAACATATTACAATATGATTATAAGGAATGCTTTACTCTACTGTAATGATTTGAAAATCCTTTTAAGCTAGATTTTATCAATTAAAAGTTTTTTTTGTATAAAAGCAATTTAATACTTTGTCTGAATCATAGGTGTCTCTGTAGACCGTGACTCTAACCTTTGTTACAGCCATACATTTTAGGACGTACCAAATATTTGAAACTTGGAAATATATTTTTAAGTTTAAATATCTCTTTATGTTTGGATGTTCAACTTGTTTCTTATTGTATGGTTGTGTAGCGTTAATGTTATACAGTTATTCAACAAACCAAACAATATATTGTTCATAATTGCAACAAGCAAAACAACTATGACTAGTGTACATACATATATGGTTCTGTTTGTATTCTTAGTGTAAATACAATATTCTGTGAGGCATTGTGGACAAAAGCTCAAGCTCGCTCATTTAATGCGCCGGGTAGCAAGGGACTCGTATTCGAGGCCCGGTTGAATCGTCAACTTTATACCTATTATGGGACTGACCTTAGCTTCATTACGTGTAACTGGGTTTAGCACGTCATGTTTATTACGCGTGAAATAAACAGCGAACCCACGGCGGGTATTGCAATCTTTTGGATTCATTATTGTTGACTATATTTTTATTTGTACGTTGTTTGTAACATGGAAGCTTGGTTCGTTTCAGGAATGGCAAAAGTATATTTTAGGTAGAAGATTTCGTAAAAAAACCAGCAATTATTCACGTGTCTCTGAGGAAATCAATATATATTATATTACAAGTCAAAGGTTCTATCAAAATAACAAAATACTATATGAAGCATTACGTTTGTTAAGTATTTTTTTTTTAAAACCTTTGCCATAGCTCGACAATAACATCGCTATTGCTATCTTTCTTTATTAATTTACGTATGGAAAATTTAATGAAGTGAATATTGCAATCATTTCCATGGAATTCAAAACTTTTCCCAACATTCTGCCCCAAAGGAACATAACATATAATATAAAATATACATACTCTCTAGGTTTTCATTGTCCGTCAAATGGCGGTAAGTGTTATTTCACTTGATTCTTTAAGAGCCAGCAACATATCGGAAGTATTTTTTTAGCACGGTAGAGGAAGTGTAAATAATAGGACCCTCTATGAAGAGTCCGGCTGTTACAGCAGCGCTTAACATCGTAGTACTTTTAGCACGGTAGGGGAAGTTTTAAGGTTCCACCAAAAAAAAAAAAAAAATCGCCAAACCCTGTCTTATTAAAATGTACAATTTATTGTGAATATTTAACGAAAAAATTCAAACTTCAATTAGCAATGTACATTTGCAACGTAGTTTTGTTTTTAAAAATTGTTAAAATGACATTTATATAAGTAGTTACGTATTTTTAAAACAAACATATATTTACGGAACAAATCTTTAATCAAAGCTTTATTTCTTATGAATAAACAGTAAAGAAAGCGAGACACAAACCTATTACAACACTAACTAAGCAAATTTAAATTAAATACGAAACAATGAGATATAAATGAGGAGCAAACATTCAAAAAGTGTTTTTTCACACAAATACAAAGCTTGGAAAATGATGATTTAAGTGTTGCAAAAGTGACGGTTTGTATGAATGTGTCAACTTAATGATTTCATTTCAATATGAAAAAAAATCTTTTTGGACACTGATTTCCATTGATAGGTTTTATTATGAACTATCAGAATTGATATAAAACGCCATTTTTCATAATTTGTGACAAAACACTTAACGTTTGCTCCTCAAATTTACATTTAAAAATAAATATCTTTTTTACTTGTTTAAGGTTGTTTTATTTAAAATTATACGGATGTGTAACCGTTTGCAATCACAATGTATGTGTTATTGTTCGAAATATTCCGTTTTTTGTTAGTTGTTCTTCAACATTTTATAGTTCAACAAATGCCCTACTCGTTACTTTCGATACTTGAGTTTTTTAGCAAATGAAACATGACATTTATATTTCAATATATATTACTTCATAAGCCCCTTGCTACTATTTCCACATGTGTTAATAATAATCGTCAGGTGTTCGTAACAATGCTTCATACGATATGTCTCAATATAGCCTATTGTATTGAAAATATAATATTATACAAGCGAAGCTGTCAATATTGTAAAACAAGACACGTAATTAAATTTGAAATCAAAACTACGACCGCGGAGTAAACTTACTTCCGTTTTAAGCGTTGAAGCACTTTGGAAAATCGACGTCGCTTTTCAAACGTCGCGACACCATTATACAGGTGTATATGAAACTTCCGTTGTGTCACCGGGTCAAAGAGCTTATGACAACCCAAGTGTACATAATATGCATTGTTACGTTTCTAGAAACTGTATTAACACAAATATATAAGGGATTATACATTTGAGTAATCATGAAGCCGTTAATTAATTAATAAAGCGTAATTGAAACAATAACTTTGGCCGACTCAAAATTACGATAAAAAATATGGAGTCCATAATTAAATATCACTTCATTTAAATTAATAACTTTGTACAGTTTAATTTCTCTAAATCAAGTTGTCATGTTCAAAAGTTACATATTTTCACACAATTATGCTTTTTTTAATGCTTCAATTAAACATTAAAAGCTGATTAAATATCAACTTACCGGTTACATAAATCATTGCTTAGCTAAGATGATAGCTTTTTGACACGTTTTAACCTTTAAAAGGGTGAAAAGATCTATACCAGGGGTTACCAATCCCTTGCCCGTGGGTGGGGAAAATCGGGAAATCCCTGGGTTTTGAGATTTTGAAAAAATGTGGTTCTCGCCGCCTTGCCAATATTTTAGATTGCGCTCTAAGGTACAAAGAGGTTGGTAACCCGTGATCTATGCCGACCTTACATTACTTTCATGGCTTTTTTAACATGAAATTTGTATGTTTTTTTTCCAATTAATATATGTAATTCATACTTAAAGCATATTTGTACATGTACATAAATGCTCACAGATAGACACTTCTGTGTTGAGTTAAAAGTACGTCTTTACTCCTTTACAAAAAAATGGCGCCAACGTACATACGCGTACATGATGAATATAGTTTTTTAAATAATATATGGCGCTTAAGTAAAGATTTATTAAAAAGAACACATCAATTTGAATATAAAGAGTGGCTGCTTAAAATTCTTACTTGTATTTCATCCACCGTATAGCTTAAAAGGTTTGTGAATTAGATTCATTCTTAATAACCTTATTTCAATTACTAACTAACTTGATTTCATTAATAAAAACACAATAATCCTTTGTACTTCATTCCACTTTATTTAATATGTCAAGACCGGTTTCGATCATTGCGAGCATTGTCAACTGATAAGAAATATAATTTAACAATGCTATTTATACAAAATTGAAAAGTAATTACAAACATAATTAAAATTTGGGAAATTTTTGACAAAGTGATAAAATGCTACATTAATAAATTGAATATGCTTAATGATAGTTTTATGTTTTCCCCGCTTCCAAGTAGTTGGTGTGTTCATAACTAAAACTATCATTAAGCATATTCACTTTATTAATGTAGCATTTTATCACTTTGTCAAAAATTTCCCAAATTTTAATTATGGTTGTAATTACTTTCAATCGCCATTCTGAATTTATTAATCTGGGATGACTTTTTAATTATATGTTAGATGTGTTCAACATTTGTTGTTTTGTATACTTATAAGTTAAAATAAAATTATTGAAAAATGTCATCATAGTCGGAGTCATCTTTTTTTACACGACTCCACAGCCCTGCTGTTGACTGACTTCTTTGGTTTTGTCCCTCCACCGCACAACATTTATTATTTTATGTGATATTAAACTAACGATATTCTGCTCCATTTCAGTTTTAAGTATGTATCTCCTGAATGTAAAAATCATCAATTTATAATGACACACAAAAAAAACACGTTGCTACTTTCGGCATGAGCTGTATATACGTGTCACGCTTGACATGCGACGACGTTAATGTGACATGTAGCGACGCGCGACGCGTGACACGTGACTCGTGACGCGGCGCCTCACGCCTTTTGTGTTAGGGCGCAGAAGCCTCTTCGCATAACGAACCGTCAGTGGGTGATTAGTGGAGTTTGCAAGTTATTACGCGATACGCTTAGCAAGTTTAATCGAGACAAAGTTTTACTTTCATTCTATTACTGTTGAATCAAACCCAAGACTTACATTTTTTTTTATCTATTATTTCACTATATCTTTGAACAATGAACGAATATATTATTTATCTTGCGTTGTATCATATAACTACGTACCTCTTGATTAACTTAAAAATTACTTGGTATAAACTTATCCATTGGATACTGTAATAAACTGTTATCTAATTTTAAATGAAATCATTACTAACAGATTAAAATAACAAAGTATTTTAGCTCTACAGTTTTTAATAATTTTATTCGTTGATAGCTATTTCGGCTTGCGCCATCGTCAGAACTATAGTTGGCGCATATATGACGATGGCGCAAGCCGAAATAGCTATCAACGAATAAAATTATTAAAAACTGTAGAGCTAAAATACTTTGTTATTTTAATCTGTTATAAATGGAGTTCTACCAAGTAAATGCCAAATCAATTAAGAAATCATTACTGGTAGTACACCTTTCAAATGAAGCATTCGTTTAATCACGCATTCAATATGTAATTTTTTAAGCTTTTATATATTTTAGATGAATCTACTGCTTTGAAATTTTACGTTCTGTAGCTGAAAAATCAAAAAAGATGTGTATCATGAAATAAATCCACCAGACCTAACATGATCACCAGTTACCAGATCCTGCACGAATTTCTAAACAGCAATGTTGTTTTATTTTCAAATAACACGGTGTCACCAATTCACAAATTTGTAATGATTTTTTTTGTGAAACGTATCTACCGTGTAAAAAAAATAGTCGATTATTTTACAGGGGTGGGGAACCTTTTATTTCCAAAAGCCACATTCATTTATCTGATTCAACATAAGGCCGCAGTAAAGACAACGTTTTTGGTCGGCGATTTTGAAATCATGGGATTTTTTTATCAATTCGATGCCAATTTATAAAATCCAGAAATTTGCAGATTTGTGGGGAGCTTTTTTTTTATAGGACTTCCGAAAAATTTCGATTCCAAATTTAACAGATTTATAAAAAATATCGGAATTGGCCAATCGAATCAAAAGGCCGCAGGTTCCCCTCCACTAGTGTATGATATTAACTATTCACTTAAAATATGTATTACTAAATATAAAATTAAATTTCATAACTTTGTTATTCCACTGTAATAATTTGATTGTTTGTAGTAACATATTTACCAAATTTAATGTTATATTAAAAATGAGCATACCACAAAAATGCCGCTGGATCTATCGAAGATAGATATTGCTTGTTCTTAACTATGATTTACAGAGTTTTCGTCGATTACTATGTACATTCAAGACCAGAACGTACTCAACTTCACACAATTATAATAATATACATTCATTCGAATAATCAGACTAGTTTTGTACATTTGTAATACTAAAATCGGAATATGGAGAGTCGATTTAAGTACAACTTGGCTACGTTATTCGATTAAGCCGTTTTCGACATTGATAATTTTAGTATGGAGTCGCAGCAATAAAGTGTTAATATGTACATGCTTGATGCTAGTTTAGTTACAAAAACGATGAATAATAATATATATGTACGCATATCGTCTATATATTGAAGTCTGGGATGATAATCCGGTTGGCATTATCGTTTTCCGGTTGGTTCTCTTCGGGCCTTCCCGGACCCGGATAAATAAGTAAGCCCTGGATTATTGCTTTCCGAAATTAACACGTTCCAAATGATGCACTTAACGTGGATTTCACGGATGGGTTCTAAGTAGAAAAGGTTTAGTTTATTTCTATGTTCAGCACTTGTCTTTGAAAGTACTTTTTTTTAATTAGAGACATTCTAAATATGTTCGCAATTGATACTTTTGGAAACGAAGTTCAAATAATGTTCATTGTAAAATTGGATGATTTTTTGTTTTGTTTTTATCTATATATTAATAGCCGATAATGTCCGTTTGTCCGAATGAGTGTACGTAGGGTGTCCTCGACCTTCCAGTCTCCACTTTTTTAAATGAAATGAAATGAAATGAAATGAAATGAAATGAAATGAAATGAAAATAAAATAAAATAAAAAAGAATAAAATAAAATTAAACTAAATAAAATCAAACACAATGCAACAAAAATCTCACGTTGCTGGGCAACGGGTTTACAGCTAGTATATCCTTAATGAATCTTAAAGAGTATACATGCGTACGACAGTTCTTGTTTTTTTCAATCGATAATTTAATGAATTTGAATGTACAATATTTACTTACAATGTGATATATATGAATCGCCCATTTCCAAAATTCACCTTTTCCATTTTCATTTTTACGGAAATACTTGCAAAATAACGTGAAGGGGACCGTTATGTTGAAATAACCATTTTTTCTTCAATTCAATTGAAGAATATACTATTCAATGCAGAAGCTTCTCTACGCGTATGTTTGTAAATTTTTCCAAAATAATGAAAATGGACTAGGTGAATTTTGGAAATGGGCGACTCATATAAACAATTAAATTTACAAAACAAATAATACAATTTTTGTCTCCTTAGAGCACAGGTTCCCAACCTATGGGTCGCCAACTTTTTTCGATTAAACAACAAAACTAAAACTACATTTTTTTTTTTTAATAATTTAAGATTTCGACTGAAGGTGCTTGGTGGAATTTCAATATTAAATTTGAATCGTTCAAACTATGTACATTCTCACAAATTTTGTCACTAACGACCCGGGTTTCGCCTTTCGGCATCTTCAGGCATTCAAGTGCACGGATGAACTTGAACTGACGCTTAGCAAAAACAAGTTTCGTGTTTATATAAGGTATAAATGCATCACTGAGTCCAAAGCCATTGCTGGCGAAAAGGATGAGCCCATGGGAATGCCAACAGATTTGTGTAGTGAGCAGTTTCAAGAATTATATAATTTGTTTGTCGGCAAAGGTTTTATGATTATATGATTTTATGGTTATATAGGGTATAGAAGAGGAGATGTGGGAAAGTTTGATATTTCGTTTAAAACCATATTGAAAAAAATGCCTTTTTCAATTGCATTGGGGCCGCGGGTCACATGTCATTTATAAAAAGGTGTCGCCACCCGAAAAGGTTGGGAACCTATGCCTTCGAGCTTAAGATGTTTCACAAAGAAGCGAAACATGTGGCTAGCTTATTTGCACACTAAGTTGAATAATAGTAATTTCTACTCTTCATTGACTGTCTGTGAGTATTATAACAGAAGAAATTCAGCGAGAACTGATAGGGGAACAGGTAAATAAAGGATATTTATGGGGTCGGTTTTTTTTTATCCATATCCGCTCCCAATGTGGAGCATATGTCTTACTAACAGAAGTTTTTTCTACTGAGAACTGTTTGTTACTGAATCGCTAAACTTTTCTTTTTTTTTAAGAGAGTATTAGGGATATAAGAATAAAGCTAAAGCAGGACTAATGGTTAACTAATCGCTCTCACTACACTCGGTTTTAAAAGATCGGAAATGGTGGGAGGGACAGAACAGAAATCGATTAATCGATACGAACACCGGTAAAATTATCTCTCTTAAAACCTTTAGATTAAGATTTATGAAAATAAATGAAAAGTTCACAGATACATACACTTTCATAAATTGATTAAAATCTATGTGTTTGAATGTGTAGTTTTGAGCAATCGACTTGATTTCACAACCACCTAAGTTGATCTATTGTACATAGTTTTAAAAGAATAATAAACTTTTTTCCTAGAATATTTGTTACATATACTTGATATTCTTAAATGTACCGATATAGTTCTGATCATTCCAATCAATGTTGAATCCAGTGCAGATGAGCTATTTTGCTAATAATTGATTAAAATTACGTATCATGTACATGAAATGGTATCCCTTCCGCTCGCATGTGCATCAAAAAGACTTGCCAGCTACATCACGGGTAAAATACTCAGCCGGCTCTGGAATTACCGAACCGTAATGCAATCTGATCTGTACAAATCAAAAGTGCACCCCTGTAAAATTCGTTTTATTTGCAATACCCAGGAACTCGAAGGGTGCGGCTACAGCCTCATATTAATATCATACCTCGTGATATATTATTGATGTTTATCAAAATGAACGGCTGAATATTTCTTTTTTTAATTATTTTAATATTTCAGTTGAAATGAATTTAATATTTATAAATTAACTTTTTATTTATTTATGCCTTAATTTTATTTATGCCGCCTGTGTGGTCGAGTGGTCAACGTTGTTGGCTTCGGCTACGGAGAGCCCGGGTTCAAATCCCGGTACGGACAGTTTTATAAATTGATTTATGAATTTCTGTTCAAAGGTATGGATGTATGTGATGTCTTGAATTCCCCCTTTTCACCCATCCTATCCTATGAACGGGGCGTATCAAGAGTGATTAGCTTACCACTAATTCTGTCCTAGCCCTATCCTTCTATCCCTACTCTCTTTGGAAAGAAGAGAGGTTGAGCAACTGAGTAACAAGCAGTTCTCGTAGAAACACTTCTGTTGAGATAAACTCCATTAAGAGTCCATATGCTCCACATTGGGAGCGGACATGGTTTAAAAAAAACTTATCTGTCTTTCTGGACATTATTTCAAATGAGTACCTACATTTTGGTTACTGATTTATGTATCTCATTAACTATTTGATTGACCTGTGAAATCTAAATAACGTACAAGTTTTACAAAATCTTGTTTTGATCAATGTTGAATTTAATATATTTTAACAAAATATTATAATTAATATAAAATATAGTTTAGTACTGTAGAATTTATTCGCAATGCTATGCGTAAAATGCCTAGCAAGACTATTGCAGAAGTGTAGGATTGTCTGATTGTTTTAATATTCTATAACGCTAATGTCAATAACTACATAGTTTTATTATGATATGTAATCGAATATGAAATCTTCATTATTATATTTTCCCACTAAAATGTTATTTTATATGCATATTATTGCACTATTCGAAACATGCTTTAGTTGAAAATTGTATTGGATCTGTTAATTTAATGCGTTTGAAGCTTTTGTAGAAAAGCTTAATGCTTGATTCGAGGTATTGCAAACTCGCTTAACATAATATCGGACTGTATATTCTGTCAGTCTGTCTACTCAGTGGAGCGTATATCTAGGGACGTATGATTGGGCCAGGTTTCGTTAACATTTGTTGAGATATGAATTTAACGTTTAACATTTATTATTCTTTAAGTCATTTTGCCTAGACGAGTTATTGATATCAATAATAATTAATCGCTGAATTAAAATTATTATGATAGTAGATCAAAAAAATGTTTATAATTAACTTTTTTTTTAAGTTTAATAATATATATATCGTTGGAGATTGCTGCATTTCAATTATATAAATAGACATATTGGGAATGAAGTTATGACAGGTACAAATGTTTCCATCATACAATAGTATATATTTCCATTATGCTCATGTGAATACGCTTACATACTACATTTTCATCTGAAGGCATTGGTTAATTCAAAGATTCTTTTTTTCTTTTCGCACCTACCCAATCCGGGAAATAAAGATAGTATACAGTCATAGGCAGAAAACCAGCAAGTATTTTTATAAGTAAGCTATCTGGAATGTTAAAGGTGTGAGTGTTATTAATCTTAATTTAATATTGTTAAATCTTCCAATTGAATGCTTTGTGTTAAAAATGATGGATTATATAATATATATATTGTAAATCATTGACATTATTTTTTTGCAATGTAACTCAACAGGAATTCGCATCGTTGTGTTTACAGTATATTATTTATTTAATTTAAAAGTTCAAAATATAGTTTTGATTCAAGTATAATACTTTAATGAATGTATCCAAGATCAAAATGAAATTTTAATGGTAAATGAAAAATTATATATTTACTATCATTTATCAGAAAACATCCACGATTTTTGTCATCTGTCAACATATTTGTCCACGCCGTTTTCAAGAAGCTAATTTTCAAAGTTTTATTGTTTTAATATTCCCTCAAACACAAGTGACGGAAAGTTCGCATAATTCCGCTTCCCTGGAATTGTGGAAATTTCCACTTTCATAAAATGAACTCCGGCGGGGAAATTCGGTATTTTCGGAACAGGTGCATTTTTAAGTAATTAAATTTTCCTCTGGTCCGTAGGTTTATTAGGAAAGTTTCCAGCGATGTTTTTAATGAAATCCTATATTGCTAGCGTATCACACAGAGTGATCACGTATTTTTTACTCGGACAAATGTTGAACACTGCGATTATTTATTTTGGAAACTAACGGAAACTCATTCCCGAAATAAATTACAGAATATTACTGATATAAATCAAACGGAAATATCTGTCGCATAGAAAACAAGAAATATATGTTAAGCCACCTATAGGATTCAACATGTCTAGTTTCTGGGAGATTTATTGTTATTCAATCACTTTATAAGCTCTTACAGAGTGTTTAAAGGTATATCTATATATAATTAATGATATTTTTTGAATGATAACTCATAAGGCTGGTTTTCTTTAACATTAGAAAAGTTAAAAAATACCAATATATATAAATATTACAATTGAAAATGATTTATATCGTTTGAATTTTTTGTGCTTAGTAAACGAATAACGCACTGTTATAAGTTAATAATAAAAATTAACAACATGTTACAAATACCGACGCCTTCGAATAAATAATAGTCGGGAGTAAGTTTTCACATTTTGTACTTTATGTGAAAATAAAATACTCATTTGTACCAATTCCACTTGTATGTTATATGATCAGGACCGGTTTCTCTCATGATGAGCATTATCACTAAAAAAGAAGACACAATATTATAGTGCTATTTAAACAAAACAAAATTAAATTAATAGGGTGTCACAGACAACTGGCACTGAAAGGATTTTACAAATAAAAGAACAACATATGAATAAGTGACACTAAATTGACAAAAGTTTAAATGTTTATTACCACTTAAATATAATTTTAAAACTCAACAAAGAATAATTACGCGAGGTGTGGAGATTAACAGTAAACTCAAATGATTTTATAATTTGGGATTTTTTCTACAAAATACACTATTGATAATTAACATTTTAATTTTAGTCAATTTTGCGTCACTCATTTGTAAATTCTTTTCAATACCAATTGTTTGTTACACCTTATTAAATATATTTTGTTTTATATGAATAATGCTGTATTATTATACTGTATCAGTTAATAATGGTCACCATGATCGAAACACCTTCTATCTTATTAAATAAAAGTGGAATTAATAAAAATTTATATATATTTTTTTTTATATAATGCCTTTCCACCAAATATTGACAGCGAAACCCTAAACGTTTCATTTCGGTAGTTTTTTTTATCACTAGTAACTCGTAATTATTCCTATGAAGATGTTTCAACGTTTGCCTTATACAGATTTTATGATCGTGCAATGTCAGCAGAAACCATAACAGCTTATTGTCTATTCGTCATGATTGTGTTAATGTTACAAGATGGCTGCCAATTTTTAATATTCACACACCGAAGGCAGAACGGAATACTCCGCTTATTGATCGCGCAATCAAATAGTAATTTTCGCGTGGGGATCTTACGACTTCTCTATATACCCTTGCAAATATACAACGCCGCGGTCTGCCCTTTAATAATTTGTATTTAATCAAATGTGGTTTCGCCCTTCTTCGTTTGTTGCCCCGCTGATGACTGCGGCCCTGCTCGACGAGAGGGCGGATCGTTAATATTTCATTAAGAAATCCAATCTTTGTACTTGAAAAGGGAGGTTATGTTTCGATACATCAACGACCTAATTTAGAGATATCTATTTATAATGTACGCATTTGTAGAATATGTTGTCAATGCCTGGTCGATTCATTTAATATTGCTTTTTAGATTTCAATAAGATCTACCAAATAAATAATTAAGTAAAAATCTATTATAATAATATTCAAAATACGAAGAAATATGTTGAATATACGACAGCTAAATAGAGTAAAAAATATACTTAATTACAAAATACTTAGCCTTTTTAAATAAAGTGGAATTAAAGTACAAAAGAATATTGTGTTTTTTATTAATACAACAATATTCCCATAAACAAATTGATTTGCACTTTCAGGAATATTTTTATGCGTGAAATATTCAAATTTAAAACGAGTCGGTGGAGACTATCCCGGGGTTACAGAATCATCAAATTGATCGGGATCCCGGGATTGAAGGCCTTAGCGTCTAGTAACAATTCACACCAACAACAAGAACTGGTCGTAGGTCAGTTACTCAATCGTCTGTCGTAGAGGAAAATGAATAAAATGATGATGATAAATCATTCTTTATATGCCAGGTTGGTTACACATAACAAAACAGCTTTACTTTTAGACCCATTTATTGATTGAAAGTTTTCAGTCTGTGATTCGAAATTCTGACAACGCAACAGTAGATATATTTTGAATTATTTGTAAATACATAATACTATACACGTGTCAAGCTTTCAACAAAAGCACTGTGATACCTTATTTATTATTAAACTATAAGAATTATTTACTTTGTCTATTAAATCAATAATGTTAAGAAACTTTATTTTCCTATAAAGCTTTAAATTTTCTCTGAAGTTATAAGTGTTATTGTGTATATTTAAGTTGAATAATATAAGTTACTTGAGCGAAGAATAGGCGACAAATCCTGGTTCAATTTTTTTTTTTACTGTTATGAATCACTTTTAAGCGATTGCCGATCGGAAACTTTTCATTGAATAATCAATTAAAAGGTAAGTAATGGTTTTTTTATTATGATATGTACAAAATAAAACTGCGTCATGATCTTTGTTGTGGATTATTTCATAGATGTAATGTCTAGTCTGTGTGGCGGATGTGGTGCTCGCAAAATCAAATAAGAGTACGGTTAATTTTATAAGTTGATTTTTCAATCAATAAATGTTTGTGTTGTTATCTTTGAAAAAGGAAGATTGAGCAACTCACTAAAAAGCAGCTGTTTTAGTATTAATTCTGTAGTGAAATACTACATTTGATGTACATTTACTTCGCATTGAAAAAGGACATGCTTTGAAAAAAAATGAACTCGAATATAATACCAAATCTCTTGCAATGTGATATATAATAATACGTCAATGTTTAATAAATTAAATCTCACTTACTCTTTGACAATTATTTTTCTAAGCGGCGCGCGATCAAATACAGTCTAGCGCGCGAAAGAAATTGGCTCTTCTTCATAGTAATGAAAAACAAATAAATGTAAAGAAGTGTGTTATTTCAGAGCCAAAGAAAATAGAATTTTTCCTCACAGACAGAAATAAAATGTTTTCCAACCGAATCGAATTCTCTACACCCTTATAATTCGTAGAAAATTATTTTCCACCCCATGGCTACAATCATTACATTTCGATTTGCGCTTTGATAATGTGAATAAAAAAGCATTGCTTATTTGGTGGCTTGTTTCGCTTCGACCGTTTGAGTACCAGACTACCAGGCCTTCTATGTTAAATCACAACTAAAACTAGACTTAAAACTAACAATGCCTCAATTCCGCCTTAAAATATAATATAATATATGAGCAAAAAAGTGGAAAGCAAATTATATTCCAATGCTTTGAAATTAGACAAGCAAAACTTATTCGGAGAAAAAGTTATTCAATTTTTAACATTATTTTTTCTCATTCAGTCTAAATTAATTTGTATTTATCGGCCTTACGCCCTCCTCAAGTGACGTTGTAAAACTATATATAATACATTTATAGTTTTTGACCTTAATATAATGGAGTTCTAGCAAGTTGATGTCAATCAAACCAATCATTTGATAGATCTTATTGATGTAAAATTTATTTCAATGGTTGTTAATAATTAATTACGTGTTGGTTTACTGGTAAAAATCGCAATTATTTACTTGAACACTAAGTAAAGTAAGATAATTTTTACTTGCAGATAATTTATGACTTGTAATAATTTTGTGTCGAAAACGTTTTTGGTATCGCGCCATAGTTTGAATGACGGTGTCTGCTGAAATTGACATTATTTAATAATATTGAATAATTCAATAAACAATTTTTTTTTCAAGTATAAAGGAAACGTCGGGTCCGTGGTGTAACTGTTAGTCATTTGACCAATAAAACTGTACAAACATTATTTCAAGATATATAGTTATAATAACCTCACATTTCAAAATGTTTTTTTTAATGCATATAAATAACTTTTAGATTAGGTAAAGTTCAATATAATCTCAAAATTGCCGTGGCATCGTTTTAACACTATACAAAACGAACGATTAGTCTGACAAAGTGATACATCGGTAAAAGATGTATCGCCAATTATCGGAGTTCCACTGCTAATTCAATTTATTTTTTATATATCACAACCAGAAACTTCTGTTTGTGGAAGAAAGCTTAGCGCTTTTTAATATTGTTGAATTATTTTTTTACTCATTGCATCGCTTGTTGTATTGAATATTTGTATTGTTTGTTTATTTATTGAAAAAAACGTCAATATCACATTAATATTTACTATTAAATAAATATGGAAACTTTTTTAATACAACGAAAGTAATTTTTATTCCCCTAATTTGAGATGTCATTTAAATGCGACTAACTTTTTTGTAACCATGTATGTCATGAATTACGGAAGAATATATCAATACCGGTATTTTGGTATTTCAAATAAAATACCTGGTTTACAAATATAAATATCGGTATTGCAGAAAAAGCATAAACACAACCCAAAAATAATAACTAATTGCGATCTCAATACCCGGCAAGTAAATCATAATCGATATTTTGATATTTCATATAAAATACAGTCATTAAACTATATATATATAATCATAAACGTGACATTTTTATAAACAACTTACGGTCTCTTAAAATAATAATACACCATTTAAAAGTGTCATCAATTTTGGAACTTGTCAATATTAATACAACTCATATCAGATTTTAATATTTCAATTTATCGCGAACAATTAATATGAAAATATGTGATGATGATATCTATACATTCAACATTAGTTACGGTTTTTCAATCCCTAACTTCAATATATAAAATATATACCTACTCATTATGGAGCATTTCTCAACACAAGGATATTTCATCTTCTTTTTAATTCTTCTTTTTGGAAATTTTAAGAATACAAAGATGATGTCAGGACAAAATTAATAGTTAACGGATCACCTTTACTATGATTCGTATTTTTGCAATGAAACGTAAACAAAATAAATCTTTGTAGCAATTTAATGTAAATATTTGTATCGATATTTAATCCAGTGACCAAAATGGTGATGTCAAACAGTCGCCTTCAGTTCCGGTAATTATTCTGCTATCTCAATTTTGCTACTGCTATTTTTTGACACTAAAAATATTTCGTGTTATTTTAAAGTCATATGATATAACTCGAGTACTTACCTTTTTACACGCCTTTTACATTTTCCGGAAACGAAAATTTTTAATACTTTCCAGGGAACAGTCAGTTTATTTTTAACACAATTTCTTGACATCACTTACATTTTGTTTGAAAAATCGGTCCATTTACAAGAATAATTTTCTTCATTCCATCAAAACGCTCGCGGGGTCTGAATTCGTAATAATAATTCTCCCCACAATGGCACTTGGTGCTTAATGGGTCTACAAATGATAATGAGGTCTTCGTTCATAAGAACTTCGGTTTTCTCTTGCAATGTAAGAAGAGCCCTGTAATGGAAACATTAACCCTTTCGGAACAGTTCAAATTTAGCCAAATTTTATTTGTTTCTTCTGTTACAAACGATATTTTCAAACAGTTATTGTGACGATGAGACTGAAGAACGATGAACAGTAGAACATTTCTCGAATATTTATACATGCTATTATGCTATTCCGAGACATTAAAACGCTGTGATAATTTTCAGTGATTATTTCTATCTGAGAAAACTTAGCAAGCTAGCTTTTAATGTCATTACAGAACTACAAAAAGTATTAAATAATCATAAAATTAAACTTTATAATAAATACTTCTTTAATTAATGAAGATATTGTCACATTGATAATTACGTATTTTATAAACCTAATTTCCAATCGATTTTATGTACCTTTAAATTTATATTATTCTGTATTTAAATACAAATTTTGCTTGCCATGAATCGCTTTAATTAAATATTTAAAATCTGATCAAAAAAAATTTGCTAAGTCGTTTATTTAAACAAACTAGAATTTTCATCAATTTTAACACGTGTATTTATTACTGAACTTTTTCAAATTAAAACATTCGTTTAAAATTCATAGAATTGAAAAACAGTTTTCCAGGACTTTCTGCAATTTTTGCTTGTGCTTGTAATCGATGACCACATCTTTATGGTGTCTTTTTTATCAATTTACAAGTTACAACACTTTGTTTAAACGTAAATAAAACTCAAAGAAAAACAATATAAAATATACTAGTGCGTGTGATATCTTTATGGTTAACTGTTTTGTATCATAAAATACAAATAAACATCATACATTTGTTTTGGTATCCACCCTCTTTCACACAGTATAAAAAATTCAACACGTTTAAGTAAAATATGTTTCGTATCCTTTATTAGCATTCTACATTTACGCTTTATCCCTACAATAAATAATATCTAGCTATATTAGCGGAAACAACAGTTTGATGGGGTATTACCCTTAATTTGTAATGTTTTCTTGTGTGGTGGTTGTGTTTTCTCGTATTATGCTCAGTTTTGTTGACGCGATCAGCATAAAACACCATTACGCATCCATTCCCTTTGCTCAACGTATAAAATACAATACTCCACAAGGGATGTTTATTGTTAGGACGGCGGTCGTATCTTTATTCAGTCATAATACTGATTATTTAATATCTTGCAATAATTGCAAAAAATAGACGAATATTTGTCTGTCATTTTTTGTTTATTTAGATTACACCGTCGTATTTTTATATCAAATTGAAGATAATTAAACACATTCAAATTATTTAAGATTTTCATATAAGAACTATTAGACTATAATTTGTTGTATATAATTGTACACCAATAAAAGAAATTTTATAAATTAATAGGCGACAGTTTATTTGTTGCTATTTTTTAATGAGCAGGTCAATATACCAAATTCCCCATTACTTTATTTATCCTTTGTGTAAAAATATTTCGACGATAATCACATTTAATTACAAAGATCTATTAAGACTGTTTTTGTTTAAGTTAATTTTCCCCAGATAACATTAGCTTGTAATCTTATAATCAAAACTAACAATCGCCCTCGCGAAAAATTCAGCAAAATTCACGGGAAACGTTTTTCACGACCTCTTTCCTAAAATTGGAGGTAGATATTGTGAAAGTTTGTGTTTAAAATATATAAGTATATAGGTAATACCTGTGGTATACATTTCAGTTTTTCAACTGTTTTCCAAAGATGTAATAAATATATACATGATGTCTTTTATAAATTGTTTTTTATAAACATTTATTATTCCTGGAAATCTCCCGATCCAGGCCACGCATCACATACACACCCTACATGTAAACAAACACCGTGCGCGAAAATGACAGACGATTCTCCCTGACGTGAGTGTTTTCATTTGCAACTCCTGAAATGTCCTGAAATTTTCACGCGTCTTCGTTTCAGCCAATACAACCTTCTCTGGGTGAAAATTTGCGCTCCTTTTGCGTAGGCAATCGTCAACTTTTGGTTGCACTTTCGTCTTAGATTTATTTCATACTAATTATGTCTTATTTAAAACAGTTTTAAAAGTGAAATGAAAAATAATTGTGTTTTGTCAGGTTATTATAAAACTTTATTGAAACAATCACTTTAAGAATTGTTTGAAATTATTACGAATTATATTTTTATGGCCGTTAATAAGAAACAAAATATTTTTTACTTTGCGTTGCAATGCCACTCAATGAAAGTTTTAATTGTGTTATTGAAGTGCATGTTTTCTTTTTCTGACTGTTTGACGTTTGCTGCTGATTGTCTATGGTATAACACACGCGCCATCTACTGTAAGTTAATTGTACTATAACCTTCGCGTAAGTGCAAGCGTACGTTATCAAAATGAACTGTATGGCAGACATACACACATTATTTTTATATATAAGACCTACTTTAAGTTAATTTTACTATGCCTATAAACTTTGCGCGAGTGCAAGTATTTTTTTGCAATCGTATGAGCGGTGTGGCAATGCATAAAGTACGAACAAACAAACATTCATTTTTATATATTAGATTTGCGTTCAATGTTACCTCTTTTTATTCTTCGACCGTTGCCGAAATGACACCGGTAATTGCGTGCTTATTTTTTTTAATATGTCAAAAACAAAGGTTTATTTTATTCTGATAAGGGTGTTTTAATTAATCTTTATCAGTCGGGATCTTTTTTCTTTTGTTGTTTACCGTATACTTTTGCACTTTGCTTACAGCACATGTTCCCTACCCCGCACTGGAAATGTGGAATATTTTATTCAGTTATTTGTTGGCATTTTGTCCCAGTAGTGTCGTTACGCCGTTCGCCGGCCTCTTCGCTGGCTGTAAACGCTCCGTGAGAAACAACCTTTGCGTAATTTGCCTTCTTTATCGACGCCTATGTATATGTATAATATATATGTATATGTACTAAAATGTCTCCCTGGATTACTCAGTAAATACCCCGACTATCACACCGCTGAAAGTGAGGTCAGAGTAATTAGTACCGTTGTTAGATTCGGGTCTGTCTTTTTTATAAATTCATTTTTATTTAATTGTGAGGAAATGAAACAAATTCGTCAAAAGACAATTTTATTTTTCTTACCGGTACAAATGATCTTTCAATGAAAAGTAATGAAAAACACTCTTTATAAATAAAGATGGTTTTCAAAATAACCAAGATAATTCATTCTTGCTTATACTTATACAGTTTTCACATTTAAAATTATTTAAATTAATATAGAGCAGCGGTCGGCAAAGTGTGGTCCGCGAGAAAATGTTGGTGGTCCGCAGAGAAATCTGAAATTATTTTATGAGCTTGGTACATTTTAAGACGCGTTTGATCACTTCTATTTCAATATGTAATATTTAGCACTAAAGTCCAGATAGAGGTTCGCTGGACTAAAATAGTGAATTTAGTGGTCCGTGAAACCAAAAAGTTTGCCGACCGTTGATATAGAGCACTTTGAAAATGAATCTCTAATAAATAAAAATGGCGTATCGTATACAACTTATGGATGTCTGTTCTTAAAGTAGTAAATATTTTTGAGGCATCTGGTTATAAAAACTACATATATATATATATAAATACACAAAATTAATATAATCCAAAACTCAATATAAGCTTACGACAAAAAAATATTCATATCTTAACTAACAATAAATTCATGGTCGGCATGATTCATTCTGGTATCTTGGTATGAACAATTTTTATTTTGATTCTATTTATTTAATTGTATGGTTTATCATCTAATAAACGCTGTTATTTTTTTTGTTCAAAGATCTTAACCTAAAACATACATTTTCGCTTAAAACATAAAAAACCTTGTTTCGGTAAATATTGAAATGTGTTCATATCGCTTTTTGTAACTAGACACTTCATATATTATATTAAATATCCGTTTTAGTCGTTTTATACATCATAATATTATAATGACGTCTAGCATACTTTAGTGAAGGCTTCAATCTATTATTATGTCTTATATTTAAATTGTGATCACAGATATTTTATCGTTGATATTGAATATGGTATTCGCTTTACCAATAGTAATTGAAATCATTGGGCTTGCAACGAGCCCATTTTCGACCATAGTTCCATCGTATGTTACATTATATTGAATTATTTTATCATTTAGTTATTAAATTAGGAACAAACCATCAATAAGCATTGTATAAATACAATTTTACCGAGTCTCATCTTTTTCCAAGAAGAATAGCAATAAAATGAAATGTTAGCAATATTTTTCTTTCGTCCATTTTGTAAGACGGTTAAGATTGTAATAGCAATTGTGTTTTTATACTCTCTAAGTCTATACGATTTTGTTATAATGGATTCTTTATGTTTGGGCAAAAGCGAGCAGTTGTGGTGGTGCTTTTCTAAGCCACGATTTTTCAATTTTACTTTGGCGGATTCAATTTGAAGACCAAACAGTCTGTACAGCCTGGCCAAAAAGTCGAAAGGCAATTGAAAATAAGTCGCCTTCAATAAACCACTTAACTCGGTGGAACGGGGAAAACGAAACCAACGTGTACTTCTTTTATGGAAAATTTTAATTAAAATAAAGATTTCTTAAACTTATATTTCGTGATTTTCGTCTCAAGATATTCACGTTTTGAATTTTCTAACGCCTTTCATTTTATTAATGATTAATCTTTTTTTTAGAAATAAATCAAATATAAATTTAAAGCTAATTTTACTATGATTTATTTTCTATTAATTTTATTTATTTATTTAATTAACATTGCACAAGGTTGACAAATTATAAATTTAAAACTTTTACAATGGAGAAAAAAATAGTACAATTTAATATTAAAAGCAGTAGAAAAAAAAATGGCAAGGAAGTCAACTGAGTAAGCTCCGACGAACTCTACTTTGATACATAAAAAATAGTATCCGTCGGAACTTACCCACGCCTACATGGAATATGTTGACATCCGAAGCCATATTTTTGAACACCGTTAAAGCATTATCCATATTTTTACACTGCATGAAAATAACATTGGCTAATTAAATGAGACACTTTATCATTCTCCTATAAAATTAATTATATATAGCAGTTAAATTAATGTCATTGTTTCTAACAATAAAAACATAAATGTATCATGTCTAACGTACTGGCCTTCACAATCACTTATAACAACAGACGCCCCGCTCCGCTTTGTTAGTGCAAACGTATATATTAAAATACAACAGTTTGATTTGCCCGCTCCGCTGCACGCAAATCGCGAGCAATGAAGATATATACATGCTTAGAAAAGACAATTGTTATAAACCTTTAATTACACCTACAAATATTTACTTGAATCTCTAATAAACTCTTAAATTAAATACATTTTAAACAATTTGGTGCATGGATGGTTAAAAGCTGCAAAATCTCTCTCACTCTGTTGTGGGATTCGAACGATTGAACCACTCCATTAGAGACCGACAACTTGTTTATTTTAAAATTCAAATATACCTTTTTATTTCAATTATTTTAAACCATTCTTTATTTAATGACTTGGTCATATCCCATGCTGAATGAGTAACTGATGATGTTGATTTAGACGGTGACCTTTCTTGTCAAAGTTTGATCGCTTGCGAGCCGTCTTGTATTTTAGTTACCACCCATTGTATAACCCTTACAGTTAGAGATGAACTATCGAACCGGGAAGTTTTCCTTTCTCGTAAAGTAATTGAGAAAAGCTCTTTCTTCCTCTCTCCTCGCGTATCTTCCCATCCTTCCACATCTCCCCGAAGGCAAAGCGGATAAAAACTTTGCGAAAGACTCTGGACGAAAAAAAAACACAACTGACTTGAACCGACCACCGTACGCTGAGAGCCAAACGGTCGCTGAAATAACAAAGACAGAAAAATATGAGACACGGTGTAGCCCAGTAGGTCTTGGTCATTTTTATTCATAACTATAACATCGGAGTACAGTGATGCCAATAAAGTGCTACGTTTCTCCATAAATATTTTATATTTCAGTTGTTTTATATTTTATTTGCTGCTGGCAATGCGTTTGAAGTATGATACACCAACAATTATTCAAGGGCTTATCGCAACGTAATATTAATTCGAAGCGTTGCTTTTGGTAAAACTATTTTCTCATGATATTGTGTCGTAATTTCTTCTAGTTGTAATGTGGTGGAATGTTTTAGTGTAATTTTTTCAATCAAGGTATCTTTTAACTCCACCTTTCTATTCCTAACACTTTCGAAAAAGACAAGAGAACAAATAAAAATAACATTTTTATTATCATGTGGTCATAATAATAAAAGATAAAAAGAAATATTTTTAATTAAATAACAGTATTTTACCATTCGGTAGAACACTTGAATCTCTCTGAAATGTCATACACCCAACCTTTTCTTGGACGGGCAGAAGAAATGGTGACCCTGCGCAAAATCATGTGATGTAATTCTGCTCTAAAACTTGTTTAAATACATTGCATTCAATAGCATAATAATATCATAATTTTAGATGTTAAAAAAATACATTAAATACATAGTGATTGATTAAAACTTATGTTTTATTTGTCTTGCGTCAATTTAATATTCTTTTTGAAATTAAATTCCAACTTGACATTAACTGCTGGTTGAATCCATATTATTATACGCCTGAAATATTACTTTAGGCAGTCGTATGGTTTATGGTATCGGCTGTCGTATTTTGCCGACTCAGTAAATTCGGTGCACCAAGCTGCGGCAATAATTCTCCACGATCGATTCCGGCCATGTCCCAATATGAATTAATATCGCAGAAGTTGATGAATTTATACGGCCATGTCTCTTGTGATTAGTTTAGCGCTGCACAGTATGAGCGATGCATGTTTATATGCTCAATCTCTATCATTGTTGGTTAATACTACATTTACTGTACGACGTTGAAATAATTCGACTATTTTAAACCTGGGACCTAATTTTAAAATTTGATCCTTTTGGATAAAGTGCCAGTACGAACAGCTTGTTCGAAAGCACTGATCCTTGTGAAATATAAAAAATCTTTTCCTTTCACATAACAACTATTCCTGTCTCAGCCTAGTAGTTCCTACTCTCGTCAAGAAAAGAGAGCTGAACAACTGAATTACTAAAAGTTCTATTAGAAAAACTCCGCCATTATGATATCTATCCTCTACATTCGGAGCGAATATTACAAAAATATTTTCTCCACATTGGGAGCGGAAAGGGATTAATAAATATATATTGCCATTGTTTATTATCGTATAAACGTACATATAATCATTTCTGAGTACGAATTTTCGCTTGAAAGAATATTATGTAAGCTTCATATTTTAAAACATTTTTGTGTTTAATTTTGGCCTTGCGTTTTGCTCCCTCCAAGTAAACACTACAGCCCCAGCTTTGTGAGATAACCGGCACAATCTATAATATTTATTGAGTTATAGCAGCACACAATTCCACATCACCTTACCACCGCTGTCCGAATCTGTATGAGCTCAATACATCAATTTCTCACTCAGAATCGATGTTACAAATCATACTGATTGGAATAAATATTTTCCCCTTTTGTGGAAACAAACACAGCGCTGCTCATGTTTGATTAAATAATTTAGATTTATCCACCTCGACAAAAAAGCAAAACAAAAAAACTCATTTATCTCGGTAATAATAAATACCAATAATTGTACTCTTTTCCATCATCGAATAATTGTTTCCTTTTAAATCAAAGTTAATTGAATTGACGAAACGAATTCTTTCGAAATCCGGTAACAATTTGTTAATCTGATATAATATAATAAAAACATTCTTAGTTACTAATAAATAATAATAGAAAGAAAAAATCTCAATGCTTTCTTAGAACTCTGAACAATATTGTTATCTATAAAAAATCATTTGTTTATATGTCATCATAAACAAATACAAAAAAAAATATTATTGATATCTGGTATCTGTTTTATTTTCAAAGATATAATAGTATATTTATTGAAAACCTTTGATTGTATTAAAAATAAATGCATATTATTTGTAACATACTGATTTATTAACATAATATCTCAAGCCTAACATAAATCAATATTTTTCTTGTACGACTTCAACATTTTTTGGAAAGATCATGAACGGTTTTTTTAATATTATCTCAATGATAAAAAATAAATTCAAACAGTGTAAACGTATATAAAGAAATCGAATAAATGATGTTCGTACTGCAATTTGAACCCGTGAGGTCCGTCACAGTATCCAACGACTTTGATCAATTCACCATGAACCTTACAAAAGGCATTGTGTTTGTAATAAAAATTCTCTCGCAACTTTCCAATTGAAAAATAACAGGACATAGCCAGAGCGATTATATAGTTACTAGTTTTGTCCTAGCCTTATTCTCCTACCCCTACTACTTCTCTTCGAAAAAGAGAGGTTCGACTAGAAAGGAATATGCTCCACATTTTGAATGTATGTACATGGATTCATATTCATACAAAAATGTTTTTATTTTACTCATTCCTCTTTTTGCAATTGAGAGGGTTATCTTTCATACAAGTTTCAATACATGGATACAAAATCAAAAAACTAGAAGAAAATCTGTTTTCATTTTAAAGATTTTTTTTTTTTTCAATATATGAGACTAAACGTTTCGTCGAACACAAAAGGTCACGTGACGAAATATTTGTTCAACACATTTGACGAATTCGTTGTGAATCACAATACTCTACTTTAAGGTATTGTATTTTTTTTAAATCCATTCCGCTCCCAATGTGGAGCATATGGCCTCCTAACAGAGGTATCTCAACAAAAGATTTTCTACGAGAACTGTTGGTTACTCAGTCGCTCAACCTCACTTTTTTCAAAGTGAGTAGTAGGGAAGGAAGGGTAAGGCTAGAACAGGACTAGTGGTTGGCTAATCGCTATTGCTATACCCAGTTATTAAAGGATCAGAAGGATGGGAGGAGAAGAAATGATGTGAATTAACATCACAAACACCCAGTCTTCGATAACAACTTTGAATTGAATTATTCTCAAATTCACTGTGATCTTACCGGAAATTGAACCCAGATCTGCGTGATCGGTAGAGCAAGCTCTAACCAACTGGGCCACAGCAGGCGACAAATTGTTTACATACATTTAATTAATAAGTAATACTTTTTTTAGTTTTTAGCGTTTTTTTCATAATGGTTTCCGTGGTAGATTGCTGTCTTTGCTTTTTCAAGGTTCAAGGTGTGATTAAGTGTTTGTAATGTATCAAATTCGTCTATAATGTTGAAAAATATTTACATTATGTTCATGGATCTCGGATACAATGGAAAAGAGACATTAAAATGTATTATTTTTAACACTTTAGTCAAAACGATCTAAATACTTAAGTAAGGTTTTTTGTGTGAAATAACTATGAACCAGAGAAACATGTATGTCACTGGTAACACTAGATTTTTATATTCAAAGCGAATATTTATGAAATTGGATTTGTTCCAGACATTCAATATTCATGTTATTATGTTTATTTTGCGATGTATTTGATTTTCTCCTCAGAGAAATTTTTTAGACTTCAAACATAAAATCAATTTTGTCACACTTTCCAACACCGTCGAAAGATCCCAAAAAAAGATTTTTTCTTCAAATTCTATTCGCTGAAAAGGGAGACTTTTAAAACTCCAAATTAACTGAAAAAAGGACGAGACACTTCAATCGTATTTTAAATTTGATATCAATTGTACCTGACTATTTTTTTTATTTCGATGAATTTTTCTGCGAATTTTTCCGTCTTAAGTAAATTTGTATTTTAATTCGAAACTCTGATTGAAAACAGTAGATGCTTCAAAGGCATTTCTTTCTACTTAATGAAATATTTATTTTTAATTATCATTTTTTCGTAACATAACGGAGTCAAGATTATTTTTTTAAATATATCATTTGATCTAAAAAAATCATTCAATGTTTTACGTAATTGTAATAATATTAAAATATATTTTTTTTTATGCTACAACTACTTGAGAATTTAATGTGCCACATATTGTAAAATAGTTTTCTAAAATTAACAACAGGTGTGCACTAAATCCTAATCCATGTTAAAATAATAAAAAATCAGTATGTGATATTTATATAATATACTAGTGAGTAAGTGTCTTGAAACGTTCAGATCGTTTAACATAGTTTTTTTTCGTTCAGCTATAAAGGTGCTGATAGGTTAGAAAAAATAATTAGTTCAATAACCTGATTCCCACGAATAAGCCTATATTTAATTATTATTTTCAAATCATTTACCACTGCGATATCTCCGAATTCAGATCTTATCAAACGTAACGTAAACGTAACGTAAAACTAATGTTTTAACCTCGGTTCAATTGGACATTATAACTATTTTTTTGAAACTAAGATAGCATTTTTGGCAATGTTTAATTGAAGTTTTTTAGACTAAATCTGTTTTTTAACGATCGTACGCTAAATATACAGTGGAAAATGGCGATTGATAACTTAACATTACAAGTCATTAATATGTTACGTTTGTATTAAGGATTCTGAAGTGTCGGGGTTTTAAAAGCCCCAGGACTCGAGGCGTGATAAAGTCAAAGTCCCGGGACATCCCGGGACTCTAAACATTTATTTCCCCTTCAATAAAATTATAATTTTATTCAAATAATATTTGCAGGTATGTATGTATGTATTACATACATACATGCCTTATACGCCTTTTGAAAGAACGCACTAGTAACAATCGCGTTTTTAATACAATGTTTAATAATTATTATTTTTCTTATTTAATGGATATGTGCAATGCTTACGGTTAATTTTTACTAAGAAGGGATGATAACGTCACATGTAATGAAAAAGTATCAAAGAATTCGACCGCTGTCCGGAGTAAATGTATGACCTTAACATCACAATACAGCTTTTAGACCTTTTTGTCCGACTGAGAAATTGGTACTTTTGTATAATAGTGAAAAAAACATTTGAACATATAACAACATGAAGTATGAACATTTAATTTTAATATTTTGGAATTTGCTTTTGCTACAGTTATATGACAATATGTAAACACTAAAATTTGAAACCAATACGAAATTATAAATCCCAAAAATCTGTTTTTTTATCAGATTCCTTTTATATATGCATAATAAAGTTTGTTAAAACTCCATGCTTAAATCTTTTAGCCTGAATGTAATGCATTTTTTTTTCAAAACTAATTATGAGAATAGACATCAAAGTCCCGGGACGTTTTCTCGGGATGTCTCGACACAGAATCCCTAGTTTGTATATTGTAATACTCTGAATGTATCTTAATGATTTGACATAATATTTTTTTTGGCTAATGAGGTTAGTTTTCTTATCGCGAGAAGTGAGCTATTATAGCCTTATTTTAGTTAACCACTTACATACCAAGCGGACACAGGTGTCCGGAACATATGCAAGCGAACACGAATGTCCAAAACATTTAAAAAATCAAATACTTTGTATTTTAATAGAATATTAGCAATATGTTGATGAATATATGTAGTGCTATCTATACTGAATCAATATAGGTTTTTTAAATATCGAATTCGAGTGTATATTAGGCAAAATTATTTTTCTCAAAAACACGCAGTATCTCTGGGACATATTAATGATTTATTTTCGCGGTATTCAAACGGTTAATAAACTTTTCCGATTAGTTGCAATCGTCATGCCAGTGCATATCACCAAACATTTAATTATTTTATCTATTATGGATTTTTTTTTTAGTTATTGTAGTTAAGAATAACTAACATAAGCACATAAATTGTTTTCAATAAAATGACCATGTATAAGTAAACTTTGTAAGTTACATAATAAACTTATATTTTGTATTTGTGTGATGCAGTTTATTTTTGACAAATTGGGCAAACATTTGACAATATTTTATTATTGTACAAATTCTTATAAGCCTTTGAAAATCGATAACATCGAGAAGTTTCTCCACGTAAAACGAAATCTCATTTCGTATTATATCTTTACTGCATCTTTTCTCTGGGTCACTCTATCTCATATTATATTACTTGCTTGTAGAACAAAACATCCCCGTCCTCAGTGCCCTCATAAACTGGGATCTTTTTGATACACTCTGCTGCTATAAAACGAAATCGGCGTAAGGGAGACACGTTTAAGATTATTTTAAAAACAAATAAAAATCAACGGCTCAATTTTGATTGGTTCAAATTACCCCTACTCCTGTTTCACTTTGAAAACTCTTTCTTTGCCAGGTACTTACTTTTTTGGTGTTTCGAACAGAAATGAATTGGGAATATTTTTGCCATTCAACGAAAATTTTAAAACATTGTTCAAGTTTTCAACCCTGCCAATACACATGTTCACAAAATAATAACTACTGCAATACTTTCCAGTATTTAGCTATTCTCCATAATATGTTAAGTTATAATAGTTCCTGGCCTTTAGAGAACAGTATGGAATTATATCAATCGCCTTCGGGACATAATCGGTTTTTATTTTATGTTTGTATACAAAGGCACTTCAATACTTCCAAACCTGAAAACTCAAATATTATTTAAGCCGAAGGACAGTTTAAAGGTTGAATTAAAAGGAATCCGTTGCAATACTCAACGTGTTTTTGTTATCAATTTGTATAAGTTGAATACTCAACATATTGAAATATTGGACGATTAAGTTTAATGACAAATCCTGATATATCTGAGTTATGAACGATGCAGTGTAATAAAGAAAATCATCTGATAGTATGCTAGTACATGGCTCAAATTTGTATAGATATATTTATTAATAAAAATAATAAAACATTTTTAGTACTTATTCCACATAAAATTTATTAGATCAGGACCGGTTTCGCTCATGATGAGCATTGTCAGCTGATACGAAAAACAATAAAACAGTGATATTTATACAAAAGTTAAGTGATAAAAACAGGGTATGACAAACAATTGGTATTACAACCTAGCAAAAGAATTGAAGCAAAATACAAGGAAAATAAACTATAAATAAAAAGTTGAAGACCGCTTAGCAATGAAAACTATTAGGTATGAATTATCATTAACAAAGTAAAAACCAACAATTAGCGTATATAATAAATAAATCTTAATATCTGTCAACCAAATTGAGTTTGGAATGTCCAGTAGAGTTCAATCCAACAAAATTGATTCTTGCGAAAAGAATAAAGGATAAATATATATTTATTGACCATTTAATCGTATAAAAGTATTTTTTATTAGATACTTTCTGTTTTTTTTTGTTCGAACTAAAATCATGCAATTATTCAGTCTTCCTGGAAGGCCTCTGTCCTTCTGCGAGGATAATCCGATGGCGTTGAGGTGGATAAACAAAATGCCGATGCTGCTGAAATATTGTAAGAATTTAAATCAATAAAAAAGTTTGAAATATGGGCTTTTACGTTTTCTTCAAACACGTCTGGTAACAATACCCGTAAAGTTTTAAATACATTTTTACAGCCCCGTGTCACGGAGTAATTTATTTTTATTACCTAATTCGTAAGATTCGACACTGTGTCTCGTATTGTCTCTTTCATCCTCGATATCACTATCCCTCTCGTTCGGGCACTCTGCTACGATCAAAACAAATTGGTGGCAAATGAAGTGGAAGGCAGATTTCGCGAGCAAATTATCTATTCGTTCGTATGCAGATACAAAAAAGGAAAATTTTATGAAAGTGAACAAACGGCACTGGAGCTTGCTCTGTATAAATTCTTACTATCTACCTCAGTAATTGACAGTTTCGACAACCATTGGACTATGAAAGCCACGACAAAATTTATAATGCCACTATAAAATGTTTATTCGTCACTACAACGTGACCAAAACTTTTCAACCTTAACACATCAGTGATCGTCATCATTTGGAATGGTGCATTGTTTTTTTTTATGAAACATTACATGATTTGTTTTTACTAAATCATGAGAAATAGGGACCTTATTTATTTTAAAGTATTTTTTTAAATCCACGTCTGCTCTCAATGTGGATCATATGGAGTTATTTTAGCACATTTTTCCACGACAACTTTTTTTTACTAAGTTCAAAGAGAGTAGGTATATAAGTATAGAACTAGGACAGGGATATAGCGCTTAGCTAATTAAAAAAATATATAGCTAGTTTTTAGTACAGGTTAAGTGGGAGGGAATTCAAGACATCAAAATCAATAGAAAAATCAATCTATAAAAACTATCTGTACTGGGATTTGAACCCGTGACCTTCCGTGTTCTAATTTAAAAACGTTGAAACGCCACGCGGCCGAATTTGGAAGTTTATTAATTGAATATTTATAACACGGAAACAAATGTCGCGAATAAAGATTCAACCAACCAGAAGAAGAAGAAGAATTCAAGAACACCACGAATATTGATACTTATTTTAAAAAAATGTGTTTTTTTTAAAAAAAAAACTTAATTAAACATATTACACATATCTGCATTTAATTAACAAAGATTAATTCATCAGTAATCTAAAACAAATATTGAGAGATATGTATAATACATTTTATAGTTTTTCGACTGAAAGAAAAATTTTTAGTAATGTTTTGCTCTTCACATATAATATGTCGATTCAGTAAAAACCGCTTCATCAATATTCTTCATACGTTTGATGAAAATTAGTGTATGTTTTATTGTAGAGAAAATATAACTAACTCATTTTTTTTTTGTTAGTTTTCGTCGCCAGATTTCGATTCGGCGCCCATGGTCTGTGCATCACTTGTTTTACTGTCAAATCGCGGGGGTTCTCCGGCTTGTTAGTTGAGCAAATATGTACTGGAGATTCAAAAGAAAACTGTCTCCCGAGCGTAATTGAAAAATCGCGCCCAGCTTCTCACGCCTCTTCCTCTAAGACGCTTTACTCACTTCGCCTTTCTTTCTTCTTCGGTCTTCTCCTCGACGTCCTCTGTTCTTCGCCATTGTTTATCATCGCCACGGTCCCTCTTTACTTCTTTGTGCCTCTCTCGGTCTTATTTTTTGATCGCCCACTTGAAGGTTCTTCATTGAGCCCCGATATTCTTACACCATTGTGCGTGGTGCTACGTTTACACTGTGAAAAGAGATTTTTTAAAAATCTTGATCTTTTGTTAAAATTACTTATGATAATGATAATTTATATTCAATTCAATACATAATGACACGTTCATTAAACGAGTAAAATTAAACAATTTAATAACACTCATAATATAATATACCGTAATATTTAAATAGGTCAATGTAACATTTTGGGATTATATTCATATATATCGAGTTATATATAATTTAAGATTTCGACTGAAGGTGCTTGGTAGAATTTCAATATTAAATTTGAATCGTTCAAACTATGTACATTCTCACAGATTTTGTCACTAACGACCCGGGTTTCGCCTTTCGGCATCTTCAGATATTCAAGTGCACGGATGAACTTGAACTGACGCTTAGTAAATGAAAGTTTTGTGTTTATATAAGAAATAAATGCATCACTGAGTCCAAAGCCATTGCTGGCGAAAAGGATAAGCTCGTGGGAATGCCAACAGATTTGAGTAGTAAGTAGTTTCAAGAATTATATTATTTGTTTGTCGGCAAAGGTTTTATAATTATATAGGGTATAGAAGTGGAGATGCCGGAAAGTTTAGTATTTCATTTAAAATCGGAAGACTTTGCAGCTGTGCTCTATTTATTTTCAAAATTTCCTGGAAAAAGAGCTTATGACTGTCCGTATTTGGGTGTAACATTTTTATCCCTTGTTCCTGATTGAACACGTGTCCTTCCGAAATTAAGTGATTAGCAAAATTAGACGTGTCTTTTTTCAATCTAAATGCTGCCATATGTTCTAAAACTCGGATGTTCAGTGTCCTTTCTGTTTTGCCGATATAATATATAATAATATATATTTATTAATATATACCGAGTAATATATATTTTTTTGATTTACAATTTTTAATAAAAATGGCATTAAATTGAAAGATCATATGAGAAAAACTCGATGAAAAAATATTTTAAATCGCTTGAGGTAAATTGACATCACAAACATCCTCGTCTTAGGTCTCAATTTTGAATTGAGAAATTTAAATTTGACACTGACCTTACCGGCAATCGAACTCAGACTCGCCTAGTCGGTAGAGCAAGCTCTAACTAACTATACTACAGCAGGCGACTGTATAAAATTATGAAATACGTATGATTTTTCATATATTTAGACCATTCAGTCCTACCCTTTTATCCCTACTACTCTCTTCGAAGAGTAATTGCGAAACAAATAGTTCTCGTTGATTTTTTTGTTTTTGAGATACCTCCATTGGGAAACCATGTGCTCCACATCGGGAGCGTACATAAATTAAAAAAGTTTGGGAGCATTGCTTTATATAAACCGACAGTCTCATTTGCATTTCCTATACTTTCAAAGGGAAATATAAATTGTTATCTGCTTTATAAACTAGTAGCTTACTGTTAATAAACTTGTCATTAGATATAATCTAACGGAGGTTTTATTCAATGGCAATTTAATCTAAAATAATAAATTCAAATATTTACTGTCGTTATTTTAAATCTGATGAAAAATGCAACTGTTTTTAGCGCGTTTTCCAATTTTTCCATACACGATAATGTGTATTTTTCCTATGTTAACGCTTTCTGGTGTACACCTTTTGATATGTTTTTCGTACATTTAATACACTAAACTTGATTTATCCACAAATCCATCAAACTATCGTTGCGCTCCCGAATTTCATTTCAATATTGAATATTTAATCTGATTCAAAAACAGTGTAGCTGCTCCACAATATGTCTTCGGTTTATTTTACGTCGACCTTATTCTGGAGGCTTTTCATCGACTTGGCTCATAGTGTTTACGCCGAAATGATTTTTTAAAGAGCGAATCCCCTGCCGACGTAGCCTTTTACATTATACATACAGAATGGAAACTTAAAAAACATATTGATTTACCGGTGTCACGGATTTTTTTTCAATAACTTTTCTTCCACCCACTAACTTATTTTTCGAAGAAAAATAGATTTCATTTTTCCCTCAGATTTTGAATACAGGCTATCAGTTTTGTTATTTTTGCTAAAATATGCCTTCAGCTTTTTTTGCTATTTTATCAAAAAAAACCCATCTTATATTCATTGTTATTTTGCTATTTTAAAGCACTTTAGTATATTAAATTTATTTATAAAGTCAAGTATTTTTTCCGATGTTGTTATTGATTCAAAACATCTTTTTCTCAATGTTTCTTCGTAGAAAAAATATAAAGGAAAATATTTAAATTAAAATTATATGCTTCAAAATCTCTCATTATGTTTTACTAAGAAACTTCTTGATATTATTAATAACATTAAAAACAACTACGTAGACAATCTTTCAAACGATGGGAAAATATTTGTCTGTTTTTATATTCAATTTTATTTGCGATTTCAAAGAATTAATATATGATGTAATTTCAACTGTTTTTTATTGCCATCATTTTTATTTATTATTAATAATATTTATTTTCTGAATTAAAACAATACAAATATATTTTTCTCTTCTGTGCTATAATTTTGTTATTAACTAAATAGTCGAAAAGGGTCTATACAAGTTATTTACTTTTTAACACAGTCAAATGTGGCGCGTATGATTACGCACATTCGCACACATTAATATTGCTTTATTATTTGACAAAAAGAGCAATTTTTAATATAAATCTGAGTTAAGAAAAAAATTTAATTCATATTTAAATGTTTTACCTTTTGAATCAAATTGATCAATTTTCACTGAGCGTTTTACAGAATCAAACACATGTTATAGCGGTTTCTAAATAACTTTAAAATAAATCAATATCGTGAACTATTTATTTTAGATTACGATTGATTTTTCTTATCGCAATTATTTTTTATTGATTAAAACACACATCGATACAAGGTTATTTTTACAATAATTAAATAATCATAAAATTAATTGATTGATAATGATACAAATTTTTAAACAAATGATAATTTAAATTATCTTTAAATAGAATGTTTATACGCATTAACAAATAAATACAACTATTTTTTTTAATTAGTTTTATTTAATTAATTTGATTTATTAATTTTAAAAGCTTAATTATTCATTAAATTGATAAACATACTGCGCCGTTCGACATATTATAGTGAGAAAATTCGATCAAAGTTGTAACGAAATAGAAAAAGATTTTCTCATGAAACTTTGAAAGATATATTATAACGGTTAAATAATATCAATGTCGAAGTTAAAGTTTACTTATCTGTCAGCTTGGACATCTTTGGTGGACTTTTAAGACGCTTTTTCTTCTCCAATAAAGACAGAACAGAGAAAGGTTGCAGAGAAAGCTTTTATTTTTTTGTTGAATACTCACTTCTGTCTATTGAGAACGGGTGGGTCATGGTTGTTGACTTGAAGTTACAGTTCACAAAATCATTTCAGTTCAAACTAATATGTTTTATTGAAAGAACTGCCTGTTAAAATTTGTCGTTCAGGCGATAATATTAAATATTTAATTGTATAAAAATAAATATTGTTCAAAGCATGCCTGTGTTTTTAAATTGGCATTATTTAATATCGTTAGAAAAGAATTCCATTAAGAAAAACACAATATTCCTTTGTACTTATTTCCATTTTTATTAACCGAGGTCAGGACCGGTTTTGCTCATGGCGAGCATTATTAACTGATAAGAAATAGAGTTTAACAGTGCTATTTACACAAAAACAATAACACTGTTTAATCATATATCTTAGCAGATGATGATGCTCGCCATGAGCAAAATCGGTCCTGATCTTGGTTTAAAAAATTGGAAATAAGTACAATGGAATATTGTGTTTCTTTTCATACATATAATGCCTTTCCATCAAGTATTGACTGTGAATACCCTAAAATAAGTGTTTTTAGATATCACAAACATACCATACCTTCGAACGGAAATCGATAAATCAAATGCAAAATACTTTTAGGGTGTTCGCTGTCAATACTTGGTAGAAAGGCATTATATTAATAAAAACTCAATATTCCTTTGTACTTCATTCCACTACATTAAATAGGTCAGGACCGGTTTTGCTCATTGCGAGCATTGTCAACTTGATAAAATACTATTCATACTGGAATTCGAACCCGCGAAGTCCACTGTGCCACCAAACCCGGCTTATGTTATAGTATCCAATAGTAAAACTATTTGTTTTAATACTTTTACATTTAATTAAGATCAGGCCCGGTTTTCAACTAGATCACGAGCAATATAAGCCTATATATAAATGGTTCTTTAAGAATTGTGTCGTTAGTACAATGAAACTTTTTATTTGCCTAAATATAATGTTTTTCCACACGGGATTGAACAGTTGACACCTTAACATTGATTATGTATTAGTTTTTGTATTTAAAATTTGGAAAACGTTGTATTATATTTATTAACAATCGTCCAAAAATAATGTTCAAACTAATTTATAGTAATTATACAAAATCATTTCTTACGCAAACGAATCGATTTCTGTTTGAAGATTATTGATAATCTTGACCTCTCATTTCCCTTGGGAATATGAATAGTGACGTACATCTTCTTGTAAAGCAATCATTATAGCAAAAGTAATATTTCACTCCTTAATAAAACATATACATTATCTTTTAACAATATCAGACAAAAATATTCACCATTTCTTTATCCAGTTTTCGATATCAGTAGACAGACGTTCTTTCATGTTCTTCTACTAATATTGATTAACGCCTTTCCTACCTTTTGTGTATTTTGATGATACTACGTATTACTGAATTTTGCAGCAATTGCATGTTTTGACTAATACGTTTTGTTAATTATACCCACTCAAGCAATATAAATTTTAAAGCGTGAGCAAGAATATGTGTAGACAATATTTTACTTATATAAATATTATTCCTTCAGGGTACGTTCTACAAATATTCAATATTCTGTACGCTCAAAGGATATTTACTCGCTACGTGCTTGATTTGATGATACTTTACTCTGAAAGTATAGTTTGGTATGGAGTAAAATAAATAAAGTAAACCGTTTATTATCCTGTGCTATTTGTATTATGTGATGAAATTTTAAATGTTAATTTTATAGCCTAGACAGATAACGTTTTCCTGAGTTGTATTATATTCTAAAACGTGATTTAAATTCCGGTAAACAATTCATTTGTATTATAACACTGGCTTAATGTTGTTTGAAATTTGTATTTATTTGCGTTACATTTTAAACTGTATCAAAGTGAATTCTTTTTCTTATTTATAAATAAATTCTTTTTCTATTGTACACAAATTCTCTTTGTGGAAGTATGAAAGCCTCTTTGGGCTTTCTTGTAGCCAATTCAACCACTCATCAGCGAATAAATTCGTCGGGTTGATTTCTTCGAATCGGAGGCAAATTAAACGAAATTCAGAAAGTGTCGTGAAATTTCCAGCCAACCTGATCACTCTAGTGCAAATAGAAAAAAGCCTCCCCTATTTGTATAGCCTCTACCCTAGGGTTCCAGATAATGGGATTCGTGCGTATTGACAGGGCTCGTTATTAGCACTTTCTGCCGACACCCCGCCTTTTCTCGCTTTTTTTTAACGCCTTATCCAGGAATAGGAAATCAATGATATAAAAACTATTAAAAATACTGCAGTTCTCAATAACGTTCGAAAAACAGACATCTTACTCAGATCAATTTATTTTATTAAAAATAGTCAATTTTAATTTTATTTCGTAATTTATTTAATAGAAACTATGCCAAAAAGCTTCAAAGTTTTTCTTTATAACGATCCTATAAAAATAATTATTACGCATAACTACAATTTTTAAATACTCACTGTGAATCATATTCTTTAGTCATATACAATATAAAATAAGACTTGAATCATTGTTTTGCTTTATTTTAGATATAACATATGTTCGTATTTTAGCGTTCACTTTCTTCTTTGCTAAAATCAAGTGATTTATTGACTCAACTCTAAGTATTCGATATTATTGCAATTGTTTTTATTTATTCAATTATTCAATAAGTTAAGAATTGTTTTAATAACATAAATAATTTTATATTTTTCTTTACATAGTTATTATTGAGTAAAAAAGAGAGGTTACAGAATTTCTAACTGCAAGACAATTAGTATTTAATTTAACAATTATATAAAAACAATATATTGCTTTGTTTTTTTAAATACAATTCCTTTCTATTGACAGTGAATACCTTAAAAGTAAAAATAGTAAGCTGGAAAGTTTGTTTTAGTTATTATTGTGGTTCCAATTAGGGTATCTAATCCCGGGATCTCGTCCAATTAGTACTGTCACAATCTCGGGACTCAGGGATTGAGAAAATTACAGAAAATGAAACATGGAAGAGCGAAAAACAAAAAAAAGTTCTCGCGCTGTTCATGATTCATCATTTTGTATTCGAAAATTCTTGAAACATCCAAAAAAAAATTGAAATCAACGATCAAAAATTTTCTCAATCCCAATTTATACACGATTTTATGCTTAATGTTCAATCCCGGGATCAAGAAAAAGGGTCCTGGATTGGATACCCTAGTCACAATAGGAAAAGACACTGAAAGAGAAAAGAGTTAATTATTAACGCACAACATACTTCATCATTTCACTCGTGTGTGTATTACCTAGTTAATTTCGCCATGGTTCAATTTAAAGGTGTTCGAATCGTCGGTTTAGTATACCTTACTGAGGGATGTAATTCTTTTTGCTTTTTTCCACTTTGACATGAGACAGGGCTAAATGGGAACCCATTCAACGGGTCGATTTTTCCTATAACAGTCTTATTCACGCACTATTGCTTTACTGATATACAATACTTTGTTTGGGACATAATAATGTACATTGGTACCCGGAAAGGTACTTTTGAGAATAGGTAAACCAAGGCAGGTAGATGTGGACGTAAATTTCCCAATGTATTTTTTCCATGGGCTCTTCAATGCCAAACAAACAATGGTACAGTTATTTAATGAAACACACTTTTTTGGTGTCGACGTCGACTCATTGTATTCTTTGAACATAGAAATCTTTAATGT
Source organism: Himalopsyche tibetana (assembly GCA_030503985.1). NCBI lineage: Eukaryota > Metazoa > Arthropoda > Insecta > Trichoptera > Rhyacophilidae > Himalopsyche > Himalopsyche tibetana. The sequence continues at coordinate 34,903,734 of JAPJYX010000002.1, read as the reverse complement.
TTCTACGTACTAAGAATAAGAAGCCTAGCATCGTCTATTATTGTCGTCGTGAAATAAATTCTTTTTCAAGCAATCTTAAATACTAATCCAACGTATATCTAACACATGTCTATTCACAGCAGTGTTTTTCTCAATTACATTAGAAAAACATTAAAAACAATGATTGTTATTGAAAGTGGCAATTCTTCAGAAACTTTCAGTTTTAAATCACCTGAAAAAAATACATGGCAAAATCAACAAAGACAGATCAAATCAAATAATCAAAGCACTACAAATTACCGAAATTAAGATATCAAATATTGACTTGTACAAATCAATATTTTATATTTACTTTGTCAGTATGTATTTGATCCCAGACCTTCTGAAGCACAAACGCTAAGATAAAGTGTATCGCTCTTCTTCCGTGACAGTTAACGTATATAATAATTTTGATCTTTGAAAATTAGTAACCATGTCAAATACAAAACACCAACTATCTTTTCTTCAGCATTACTTGATATAATAAGTTTTCAAATATTGTTGCATCAATTCTTCGTGAGATATATAAATAAACGGATTTTGGGTTATTTTATGATAAACGCTTATAAAATATACGAACACAACCAAGCCTTAGTAGAACGAAAAGAATACATGTGAATGACTTACAGAAAAGTCAAAAAGAAAATTGTTGTAACACTAATTTGATCATTTTATTTCTATCTTCTAATTAAAAGCGCAGACCTTCATTGTTTCACATGTTCTGCTTTCCCTTAAAGTATTTTTGGACTTATACTTATAAGTCTGCCAAACATAGATATATCAACTTACTAACACCAATATTGTTTTTTTTGTTTTATTGTACATTCTGTGGTGTTTTAATTAAAAAACTACTACAGTTTTCATGAAAGTAAACCGGTCTAAATTTTAAGAAAACAATAAACTGTTACAACCCTAAATATCTTTGGCACGTTAGTACCGTTTAACGTTTGTAACAAGTTCGTTTGCACAGTTTTTCATTTATCCACAAGTAAAAGAGAGAAAGCTTCGTTCAATTTATTCTGAACGTGACTTTTGATCAGCCTACGTTGAGAATTTATTTAGTTTATTTTAGCAGAATTCTTACCCCAACTACTTTAGCTCCGACTTCTTCGACAGCACCTAGACGTGTCTTGTGCATCTACATGCTCGCTCGAAAGGACGGAGAAATATTTTTAAATCCTTTGAGCCCTTCTTAAAATGCTCTTTGAAAAATTTACCTAAGTAATTTTGTTTGCTCTCGCTTCTTACTAAACTATAAATATGTACATCAAAGTTTATTTCTTTTCTGTATTATTCCAATTTTGATGACAAAATAAATTAATACTTTAGTCTAGACTCAACTCCAGCCCTTGAATAAATATCATTTATTTCAGTTTTTTTTTTAATTTTGAATGCTTTGTTTTGTTTATATAATCTTCTTTAATTTTTATTTGTAGACTTAAGCTTAAAATTATTATTTATTATTTTGTGTACTCTTTTTTGAATAAGTCACATTTTTAGCTATTGTGTATTTACACAATAATTCACTGTAATTTCAATATACAATAAAATAACTTAAATTATTCCACGTATTATGTAACAAAATGTGACACGTGTTTCGCCTCTTTCAGGGGTATCCTCGGACAACTACTTTCGCAAATGCTTAGTTACGTAGAAATACTCCATCGAGTAAATAAAAAAGCATTAAAAATATAGAAATATTATTAAATAACATTTTGAATAAAACAGGTGCTTCGCCACTGTAAAGTATATTTTCTAACGGTTTAACCTGTCCTAATTGATGGAACTCATTAGTTAATCATTTCTTAATGTAAATGTCATTTGTATTACCATTGTCGTTTGTTTGTTTGTTTTTTCTATCATCCCTTCCTTGCCGCCTCCCATTTTTATTTTTATTTGATTTTTATTATAGTATATCAGAATAGTAAAATTAAAATAATTCGTACGCAAGCATTTGCGAAAGTAGTTGTCTGAGGATGCCTCTGAAAGAGGCAAAACACGTGTCACATTTTGTTACACAATACGCGGAATAATCTAAGTTATTTTATTTTATATTAAAATGAACTTCCACAAAGTTACCGCCGAATCCATCACTGTAATTTTAATGCACTTATGAATCTTATCTTTATAATGTATATTTTTATTAAATTTAGTCTTCAAGTGGGCTACTTATTAACTTTGTTATAAAAATACGCCATTCCACTTGCCTTATTTTTCAAAGAATTGCTTTTGACACAACGATAATCTTTCATCTTCTTATATACAATATATTTCAATTGTTTTAAATATTCCCTGTTATTTTGATTTGATTATCGTAAACCGAAAATTCCAATTGAATTTTTTGCCTCGTAAAATACCCTCCAGTTCCGACTACAAAAAAAATGTATTAGTACTGCAGTGCCGTGGTAAACTGTCTTTTATTATTATATATATAATATCCTTAACTTAAAAAATTATAGTTCGTAAACGTGTTGCTATTTGTTTTGTGTGGTTCTTATAGTATTCCTTTTATTTGTGTAATACCGTGGTTACCCAGCGAAAATTGCACAATTTGTCCAATTTATATTACCATTAATAAGGCGCATTCTAGATTATTACTCCATTAAATTTACTCTCTCACTCAATTTCCCCCGGAAGATGGGAAAGCGTATCTCTGTATTTTTTGCGGGGATTTTCCCTCATTTGTTGTGGCAAGTGTTTCTCCGTTTCCCGCGCAAAAACTCTGAATTAAGAAAGAGCGCCTCTCAAGCAACCAGCTGCTTAATGAATTATTTATATTGGCCCCAGGCAATGCGTCCTGGTTAAGGAAGGGAATAGCAAGTTTACGAGAACACTACGCGCTAACTGCGGTAACCCACCTTCCGCCGATATTGTGAGGGACCTAGAAAATTCTTTATCGTTAAATTAAAAATATAGCATCGCAGTATTTAATACAGAATAACGAAAACATGTCTCATTACATCAAATATAATTGGTTTCCGGTGCTAAGCCAATAACTCAGCATGCTTATTTTACTCCATGGAAAGGTAATGTTCAATTCATTTATATCTAAATGACCGCTTCACGAATGGTAAATCTTTATTCTGCAATAAATTTTAACATACATAATTCATAATCAGTTATCTCATTTCAAATCTGTGATATTCGATATAACAGTAGTGCTTTCTTCGGACTGTTTATACAATAATGATTGTTCTCTTCAATTAAGAAAAAAACCTAATAATCCTTTGTACTCGATTTCCACTTTTATTTATCATGATCTAGGACCGGATTCGCTCATGGCGAGCATTGTCAAATGATAAGAAATAACATTTAAGAGTGCTATTTATACAAAAACTAATTGAAATGAATAGGTGTAACAAACAATTGCCATTGAAAATAATTTACAAAGTACAGTAGAAATTATAAATAAGTGATTCTAAAAAACACAAATTAAAAAACTTAACACCTCTAACATGTTATTAAAAAATCATCAGATGTTCACCAAGTATTGACTGTGAACACCTTAAAAGTGATCTCTTAAAATTTTAAACAGTGCTTTATAAAATTCATCACCTTATCCATACATCAATATCTCATTATAAAATCGATTTTTTAACCATGTCCATAGTCAATGTTAAGCATATGGACATCTAATGGATCTTTCTACTACTACGAGAACTGCTTGTTAGTCTGTTTACTAAAGATTTTGTTTTAAATAGAGTAGGAAAAGAAAAATATGACTTTGACAAGAATAGTTGGCAGCTAATCGCGTTTGATACACTCCTGATACACTCCACTACTGATTTTCAGATAAGTTGGGTGGAAGGGAGTAATTAAAGAGATTACATACATATATGACTTTAAACCGAAAATAGATTCAAAAATAATTTATAAAACTGTCCGTACTGGGATTCAAACAAGGCCAATACCATAGAATTTTTATTACATTTTAAAGTTCTATATCTCTCATTGATTTTTAATTTTCTCATGGGGCTTGGTCACCGCACCTTGAATCCTTCATACGTACATCAATGGAGTCGATATTTAATTAAATCCATTCCGATCTTCTGGAACGCCTACTGAAATATAAATTACGCCCAAAGTCAAAAACATCTCATTTTGTATTTGAGGAATATCAACATTATTATTTACCGATTGTAAGTAAGATTCTCAGCCGCCATATCTTATGCTAACCTTTCGAATTTTATATTTACGTAATATATATTTCATTAGAAATATGCCCAGTAACACTGTATGGTTTTTAAAAATAACAAAATTCATTTTTTATCAATAATCAATCAAATATCTTCATCCCATTTAAAGATTCTAAAAATCCCACCTTTCAAAAACTATGCAGTGAATCTTGAAACGTGATTTACATGTATTTATTTCTCAACATATTATATTAAACTGAATATTGTTTAATTTACATTAAAAACCTAAAGCCAGTATTTCCTACAAAACATATTTTGATCTTTACTACGGTATAACTATTTCTATAACAAATGGATAGAAATTTACGATTATTCTTACGAGAATTAACAGTTATGACTTGTATTCGTATTTCAAGCTATTCGCAAACTATTCCAATAAATTAATTCAACGTTTCATTCCATTTTCTATATATTTTTTTAATTTATGTCCCCTCCGAATGTGAAGTAAATAGCCTCCTATTGAAGGTATCTTTAATAAAGTTTTATACGAGAACTGCTTGTTAGTCAGTTGCTCAACCTCTATTTTTCAAGGAGAGTAATAAGAATAGAAAGATAAGGACTAGTGGTTAACTAATCCCTCCCGCTACGAACAGTTATTGAAGGATAGGAAGGGTGGGAGTAAAATAAAGACATCACAAACACCCATGTCTTATAACAGAAATCAATAAATCAATCGAAAAAATTCTGTTCATACTAGCATTCGAAGCCGTGAGATCCGGCATGGAAGCTGACCGCTGGCGCTGCCGTATAGGACCCGACAAATATAATAAATAAAATAATCAAAATAAACATCTGCTTTTTATAGATTCATTTATTGTTGCTATTGGTCATTCGTTATTGATTTTAATAAACTGTTATTTCATTACGATGTAATAATAGTTCATTCTCGGTGTTTTCCTAGCAATTATTCAAACAAAAAATGGCTAATATCGACATTATCAACTGTTAAACAATGCGCTGTCTTTTGGGACGCAGTAGCTAGACAAGATTCAATTATTATCCACGAGGTGGGTTGTGAATCACATTCACACAATAGTGGGTTTTTTTTTCTGAGGAATTGAAAGAATGACTCTTTATACAGAGGATGTAATTACCTGACGACGAAACAAGTGAGCCTTAAAAGCCAAGATTCGAGACAATGGCAAAAACACCGGCAGCCATTACACTGGAACCGATGCAGGGGAGGTGCACGAAGAAGTCGTAGTTTACAAAAAGTACTTTTTCTCCTATTTTGAATTATCAGGTATTAATGCATCAATTGAATTATATCTATACCATGATTATTTATTAACAACCCGATCATATCAAGCATATATTCATGCGCAGGAAATTTCTACAACCATTATCAACCTCATTGAATCGATTGCATTTTAAAGTTAATCGAATTGCTTTATTTTCAATCGTTTTATCTGAGAATACTTATTGGAATTAAATTATAGTATATAACACATAATACTTTTATTTGTCATTTATAGCGCCCATTTTTAGGTATATGGCATAGTGGTCAACGTCGTTTGCATTCATGCTGGACCTAACAAGCTCGAATCCCAATATGAACAAAAGAAATCAATTGATATTTGATTGTTGTTAGATAACGGGCTGTAGTGAAAATGAATAGTCAACCACATGTCCAGTCATGCCCCATTCTTTTGATCCCTGCTACTCTCTTAGAAAACAAGAGAGATTGAGAGACTGAGTAACAAACAGTTTTCGTAGAAAAACTCATGTTAATATACTTACCTACAATAGGAAGCATTATGGTCTGTATTGGGAGCGGACATAGATAGAAAAGTCTTCATTTCTTGCGTTTAATTATTTTTACGGACTCGTGTGTTGCTTTATAAAACACAGGTATTTTACAGTTTTATTTTTATTTTGATTTATTAAAAAAAATGCTTTTCCACTTCTAATTGACAGTATACACCTTAAAAGTTAATAATCTACTGTATAACGAATATATAATATCGGTTAAGAATACGTAATAGCCTTATCATCTTATCTTTGAATAATGGTTATCATAACTATCCAATTGTTTTTGATGTTGTGAACAAGCCTAAATGAAGACATTCATGTACGTCAAGATATTGACATTTGTTGGACGCACTAGATTCACGAATATGATCGACAATATATTTTTTCAATATTGAATACACCTTACAATCTATCAAAAGTTTCTCAAAGACAATCAAAGGAAGTGATTCATGCCTGTTCTCAAACTTCTCTCCGATAACGGAAAGAGGCCCGCCCCCCCGAAACTAATGCTCAAAGAACTGTTCCACTTGACTGTTCCAGCCCAGTGCAGATAAAAATTTACTTGCATTAAGTTACTAGGTACTCATTTACGTACTTTTATAAATTGCAACTACCAAAGAAAATTCAAATTTATATTTTCATATCGCTATTGCCTTCTTATCTAAAATTTTACCTTTTTATCATGATAAGTTAGTTACGTGTTTCTGTTAACGTAATCTTATATGATTACTGTTCGTTTAGTTTGTAAATAAGGCTTGTTAGAAACTGCAATACCCAGATGTGGGCTATCAATACGTTAACAAGGGATTCGTCTAACCTGAGAGCTACTCGCATTGTTCTGGGAAGGGGCGAATTTTTTATCACTTTTATTATACGTAATATTTTTTTAGGTAGTCAAGAGTGATTTCATATCGACTGTGAAAAGGAAAAAGGACGTAACCCACATACATCAAATTTTACAGGAGGCGCAAAAAACGTGTTTTGATGATTTTGTGACATATGCAAATTATGAATTATACACAACCTTGAAGTGCACGGAGACTTCTAAACTGGTGTTTAATTGACATAAACTAATATTTATTAAAGAAATTTTCTCGGAAAAAACTTTTATTTCAGTGTTTTTTCTTGGTTTTAATTTTTTACAAGGTCACCTTTTTCGAACTTAAAAGCTAAATTTAGATACTTATTCGGCATTTTAAGCTTTCATCCTTTTGATAGAATGTGTGTCAAGTTGTATACATTGTGATTATCGAAAAAAAGCTGTTTTTGAAAATTGAGGGTTATGTCATTTTTCCTTTCCACAGTCGATATATATATCCTAAAATAATAAATATCTATAGTTTAAAAATTTACTTACTTATCTCGGATTGTAAGTGTAAAAATTCCTATTTTGACACAGAAATAGGTGTCTAGTATATTTTTGTTTAAATTCCATCTTTTAAACATTCGAATGAAGCTGTTATAGATCATATAAATTATGCTAGAAATTGAATTTAGGTTTTGATTTAATCTGAGAATATTGTTTTTTTTTTATATTTTAGAATAAGTTCGTCGGCCCAAGTAAAATTTTACAAGGGGCTCGGTTACTCCAGCCCACTTCTGGGCCTATACATATGAAGATTCAAAGAGCAATCCCTCTTTTAAATATATTCATTATTGTAAGCATGCATCTACATGGTAGAAATAAGATTTTTTTTATGTGTCGCTGTGAAACTATTTTAAATCACGACATGACGAAATATTGTAGATCTTTTTGTTCTCATATCCTTCAAATTCTTAAAACCTCTTCAAATTGTTTATTTTATTAAACGTTCAAACGAATTTAATATTTACTTTTAATAAAATAAAATAATGAAAAACTCTTGTTACAAATAAATTTATTATGAATACTGGATTATATTAAATTTGATTCTTCGGCACAGCAGAGTTGTGTGCATTCAAATGGTTGGCATGAGTATTACTGATTTTCTACAGTAAAACAGCTTGCACATTCATAGTATGCAGCGAAAAATAAATAATCACGTTTAGGAATAATTTAAGTGTAAGTATGTTGTCACAAAAATAATTATCTTATGTTATAGAGGCGGTCTCATTGCACATAATAAGCTTTTTACCTGACGGTAAGTTGTCCATAAAGATCCATTGGTTTGACCCGTATTAATCAACATATTGAAAGCAAAAATATATATACAAAGCTTAAGTATTACTTTACTACTATCACACAAAACCACAAAATTGAATTATCATCTCTAAAAGTCTTGCAAAATATTATGATATTGTTTATAATTCTTTCTAAACTGTACTTTTATAAAATTCTGTTTGCGTGCCGACTTTTTGTAGGCCGCGCGGATTGAACAAAAATTATCGAGGAAAATTCTTTTTTTTTTTCACAGCAAATCTGATTTAAGATTTTTTTTAACCTGACGCCTCTGGAATAATAATGAAATTTGTCGCGAGTTTCAAAACACGTGGGTCTACAAAAGCAATATTGCAGATTTCTTCGCAAACAAAATCGAACGTTGCTCAATCTCGTTGACGAAATTAACAAAATGTAAAAAAATTACACATTTACAACAAAAATTGATTACTTGGTTATATCACTGGTTGTGTAACTATATGTGGCACGTTCATGTGAAGCATTCTTAAATTTAATTTTAAAAAATTGTATTTATTTAATTTTGACCATTAATTATTATTTTTATTTTATCCATGTACGCTCCCAATGTGTAGCATGTGGCCTCGTAATTGAAGTATCTCAACAGAAGTTTTTTCTACGAGAACTGTTTTTTTACTCAGTCGCTCAACCTCACTTTTTTTCTAAGTGAGTAGTAGGGAAAGACGGTTAAGGCTATGACATGACTAGTGGTTAACTAATCGCTATTGCTACACCTAATTATTAAAGGACCAGAAAAATGGAAGGAGAGGAAATAATGTGAATTGACATCACAAACACCCAGTCTTCGATCACGACTTTGAATTGAATAATTCTCAAATTCACTATGATCTTACCTAGAATCGAACCCAGACCTGCGTGATCGGTAGAGCAAGCTCTAACAAATTGGGCCACAGCAGGCGACATTAATTAATTATTATACATTGATAATGTGTATTTTTTTTTATACATTAAAAATATGCTTCAAACATTTTAAAATTAGAAAATTATACTACAATAGATAAACTTTATTTTTGTTTCCACTCAAGATCAAACCAAGGATATGAAATCACATAAATTCTTTTAATATCTCAAATTAAAATTTATTTTGACCTTATTGGGATTTCAGAACTTCAATAAAGTAACTTATAAGTCAATTTTGTCATGCTTATAACTACCATTATTTCCCCTAGGTAACTAATATTCTTGCCTTCATATCATATATGTATGAAATTGAGTATTCCGTAATATAGCTTGAATTATTTTTTTACTTGTCAAGGATTCCTTACTCGTTGTTATGACTTCACATGTATGGTTTGCGCCTCATAACGTAAATAATTGTAATTTAACCCAAAAATAAACAATTCGTCAATACTATCGCTATAATGGGTGTATCATTGTAACTTGATATTATTAAACAAGTCTGGCAAGGAAATGTTTGTGATATAAAAATATAATAGAAACATACTCAAAAAGAAACCTTCTATGTAAGATAATATTTTAGGTTTTATTACTTAATGTCAAAAATTGTATTTTTTGTTGTTAATATAAACAGTTTTATGCAACTGGAATCTTTATTTATTTATATATTGTTCAAGTGATAAACCATATTTTTCGGTTCCAAGGTGGATTATATGACCTCTTAATAGAGGTATAAAACTTAAGTTTTCTTACGAGATCAAAACAGTGGTTAGCTAATCTCTTCTACTATGCCGTTATTTTAGGATTGGAAGGATTTCTTATACATTGCAAACACCCCTGCATTTGAAGTGAAATCGATAAGTGTGTAGATTGAAAAAAATGCTGTTCGTATTGAGATTGAACCCTTAAGATCCATCTCAAGTCAACGACGTTGACCACTGGACCACGGACTCGAGAAATGAATTAATCATCGTTAATTAACGCATTTTTTTCATAATTAGATAGGATTAGCTTATGATAAAATAAATGATTAAGTAGATATGAGAATGCTTATACGATAATCGAAATCGGTCCGAATCAAATTAAAAAAAACATGTCGCTAAAAGTTACAACTTTATAATTAATAACAGAGATCTGTAAAATGTACTAAAATTATTTTATACTGTCTTTGGAAAACCCATTTGTTACAGAAAAGTTTTCGCCCTTTCAATAATCTGACTAAACAATTTCGATCTTTCGCTTCAATACTTAAATGTTTTATAACATTGGCAAAATTATATTTTGTTTAACAGCTTTTAACATTAAAAATTGTTTGATTATTGTATTTGTGAAATAATATACATTCACACATGTTTTTTCACTAACGACCCGGGATTCGCCTTTCATCATCTTAATACGTTCAGGTGCACGGTTGAACTTAAATTTTAATCGTTAAAATTATGTACATTCACACAAAATTTGTTATTTGAATGGTTTGAATGGTGAGTAATTTCAAGAATTATATTTATTTTTGTTTGCTGGAAGATTTATAATTGTATTTACTTACCTATAGGATACAAAAGTGGTGAAACCCGGGTCGTTTGTGACAAAACTTGTATGAATGTACATAATTTTAACGACTTAGATTTAATATTGACATTTTACGAAACACCTTCAGTCGAAATATTAAACTATATAGTAAATGTGTTTTTTTTCTATTTTCGCTAGGCTACAAAAAAATCGTACTCTGTTCCTTCGCTATGTCAATTGAAAAATCTTCAATTTTTTTTGTTGCTAATTTTCCTTTTTAAATACGCAAAAAACAATGTCTCTCGCAACGAATTAGGCCGAGAACATGTTTAATTTAGCAGCAGACAACGCGAGATGAAAATAATTCAAATGGATAAATGATTATGCCGCAGCTTTAACTTTTGAATTACACTCTATCCGTATTCGACTTGAACCTTTCGCTGTCAAAACTTAAGTTCCAACACAATTCCGGGGCTAAACCTTTGTTTTGTCGGGCGGATTTTCAACGCCTCGGGCGGTTTGGAACCATCCCAAGCGGTTGGGCGGACGCGGCCGCATGGTATGGGCGGGCATTAAACAAACGAGTTTTGCATAGTAATGTGGGCTGCCGTAAGATTTCCAAAGATCGGTGGAGAAAATTTGAATCGCCCGCCATTTTGAAACTCACTTTTTAGTTTGTATAAATAATAATATTAACCCCATTCAGACAGCTCGTCTTATTTGAGATGATCGAGTGTACTGTGTCTTGACCAAACATTATTTTATCTAATATATAAATTGGATGTTTGTTTGTTCGTATTTTATGCGGTACCACACCGCTCATCCGACTGCAATAAAACATTGACAAATTTTTTTCATGCACTTCCGAAAAGGCTATTGGCATAGTAAAAAAGTCTTATATATAAAAATCAATGTTTGTATGTCTGCCATACAGTTCATTTTGAAAAAGTATGCTTTCCCTTTGCGCGAAGGTACAATTAACTTTACAGTAGGAGGCGCATGTGTCGCACTATATACAATCGGCAGCAAACGTCAAACAGACAAAAAGATAACATGCACTTCAATAAACACATTAAAACACAAGCAGCTAGTATATTATAATTATAATATGATCTTTTATATTTAATTAAAAGTCTTCGTATACAAAACTATTTTATTAAATAAACATCGTCCTGTAGTTTTATAACAATAGTAGTGCTTTGAATTCTTTTTAGCGCTAATCAACTCAAACTGTAAAAATATAGTCACTTAAAATCTAAAACAAAATAATCATAGCTGCTATATTTCAAATTCTTTTGCATTGCTTAGAGCAAAGATTCCCAACCTTTTTTGGGTGGCAACACTGCAACCCCTTTTAATAAAAGTCATGTGATCCGCGACCCCGATGCAATTGAAAAAATCTATATATTAATAGCCGATAAGGTCCGTTTGAGTGGGTGAGTGTAAGGTGTCTCGACCTTCCAGTCTCCACTTTTTTAAACAAAATAAAATAATATAAAATAAAATAATATAAAATTAAATTAAATTAAATTAAATTAAATAAAATGAAATGAAATAAAATGAAATAAAATAAATTAAAATAAAATAAAATAAAATAAAATAAATTAAAATAAAATAAAATAAAATAAAATAAAATAAAATAAAATAAAATAAAATAAAATAAAATAAATTAAAATAAAATAAAATAAAATAAAATAAATAAAATAAAATAAAATAAAATAAAATAAAATAAAATAAAATAAAATAAAATAAAATAAAATCAAAACACAATGCAACAAAAATCTCACGTTGCTGGGCAACGGGCTTACAGCTATTCTATATATTAATAGCCGATAATGTCTGTCCGACCACATTTCAAACCTTCCAGTCTCCACTTTTTTGAATAAAATAAAATAAAATAAATTTAAATTAAATTAAATTAAACTAAATAAAATCAAACACAATGCAGCAAAAATCTCCCGTTGCTGGGCAACGGGCTTACAGCTAGTGCAATTTTAATAAGGTAAAAATAGTTGATTGATAAAGTTTGACCCATAGATTGGTAACCCGTGGCTTAGAGAGATGCGAGGCTTGTTAGCAGGGCTTTAGTCGCTTCTTTTTTGATGGAATTAATACAATTTAAAAAATAAACAATCTTGAAAAACTCCGCAATATATGAGCCCATTAGAGGTGAAGTGAGCCAAGTGGTATTTTACATTTTAAAAAGTTAGATACGTAAAATAAAAATATGCAATCCAACCAAACACCAAACAATGACGTGGACAAGTTTTACCATTTTACTAGTTAGCACACTTCACCTCTCGAGGGACATATAAATAATAACCCATTTTGATTATTGGAACCATTGTTAATCGATTTTTAAAATACAATACCTCGCTACCAAGAATTTACAGTAAACACGTTAAAAGTGCTTGCAATATGTTTTTATCCGAGTCGAAAGAATTGTCTCAGAAAGAATTATCAGAGTACGTAATAAACGAAATTGCGACCGATATTGCTTTGAAAGGGCTTTAATATAAACGAATGGTTGACTATAAATAATTTTATACTACCCAGCGTATAAAAATATATTCAAGGACTTCCAAGATAACTGTAATAAACTTGATGATTTTATAATAAAAATCGAGGTTTTTATATTAGAGTACGTGTATGAGGGTTCAATCATTATTTTTTTTTGTTTAATGAAGCAAAAAAAACATTAAAAACAGACACGCAAAAATGACTCATTAAAAAACTCTACTCGCATGTATTCATTATTCAACTTTTATGATTTTTACAATATTTTAACAAAATTATCTTATGGTGCAGCTGTTAGCGTTGTTGGCTTCCGTGCCGGATCTCACGGGCTTGATTCCCAGTACGAACAGCATTTTTTCGATCGATTTCTTGTCTAAAAAAATCTCTCCCACCCTTCCGATCCTTAAATAATTGGGTGTAGCGAGAACAATTAGTTAAATAATAGTCCTGTCTTAGCTTTATCCTTCTATTCCTACTACTCTCTTTGAAAAAAAGAGAGGTTGAGCAACTGAGTAACAAATAGTTCTCGTATAAAAACTATATTGAAATGCCGCCATTAAGAAGCTATATGCTTCACATTGGGAGCGGACATGGATTTAAAAATTTACATTTAAATATAATTCACGTAGAAAGTAGGAATGACCGATGTAATCAAAATAATTAAAATTCGATATAACTAGGGTATCCAATCCCGAAGCCTTTTTCCAATCCCGGGATTTCGGGATTGATTTATTTTGAATCCCGGGATTGAGATTTTCTCACCGAGGAATTTGAAATCTCCGATTTGGTATACTTTTTCCAGGAATCTCACAGAAACTCATTTTTTTTTTAGCTCTCCGAGGAATTTGAAATCTTCAATTTCGTATAAATTTCGAGAATTTGCTCAAAATTTCTCAATCCCGAAATCCCGGGATAGCCGCCGTCTCAATCCCGGAATTTCGGGATCAGAAAATTGAACGGGATCCCGGGATTGGATGCCCTAGATATAACGTTGTTTGTCAGATACATCATAATCATGATCTCTTCTTACTAAAACTCTATACTGATTACCGATCGCTGTCCAGTGGGATAGTTTTCTAGTATTGTTTTTTAAGCACATCGACTGTGGAAAGGAAAAAGGACGTAACCCGCACATGTCAAATTTTACAGGTGGCGCAAAAAATGTGTTTTGATGATTTTAGGCCATACGCAAATTATGAATCATACACAACCTTGAAGTGCACGGAGACTTCTAAACTGAAGTTTAATTGACATAATCTAATTATAATTAAAGAAATTGTCTAGGAAAAACTTTTATTTCAGTCTTTTTTCTTGGTTTTAATTTTTTTACAGGGTCATCTTTTTCAAACTTAAAAGCTAAATTTAGATACTGAATCCGCATTTTCAGCTTGCATCCTTTTGATAGAACGTGTATCAAGTTTGATACATAGTGATTATCGAAAAAAACCGTTACGTCCTTTTTCCTTTCCACAGTCGATATAAAAGATTACTTAGAAATGTAAAATAGGTTAACGCAGAAATTAACGATTGAAATCATACAACAAAGTCAGCGAACAGTTTTCTTTTGTTTTACCTAGATACCATATACAATGTATGAAATTGCCAAACTGCCAACATACAGTGTAATAAATAAAAATCCTGAACTTTTAGTACCCAGCAGTCATCACTCACCCGTAAACAGATTGAATCAAATTATACGAAAAATAACAAAGTATGCTCATCATATTTTTAACTCAATCTCCCGAAATTATGCTATAAACCTTGGGACGACGTAAAATGCAAATGTCGAAGATTTGACTTAACAGTCTCAAACCGCACTTTGTAAATAAATAATTCGTTCAGCTTTATTATTGTAATATATTTTAATGAGAAATTTAACTTGTGTACAGTTCAGAATAGTTTTCCTTCAATTTTAAAGTTTTGTAAAGCTTTCATGGCTGTGGTTACGGAATAAAAATGCGTTACCTTTTTCCAACATGTTTAATTTCAATATATTTTTTTATTATTTTTAGGCTTAATCAGGGCACATTACATTATATGAGCCCATCAGATGTGAAGTGAGACAAGTGTTATTTCAGAATAAAAAAATAGATGCGTTGTAATATTTTACACCTCCTAAAATATCGTAAAAGTGAAGAACCTTTAGTTAATCACTTTTAAGGTGTTCACTGTCAATACTTGGTGGAATGGCATTATAATAAAAATAATAAAACATTTTTAGTACTTTTTCCCCATAAAACTTATTAGATCAGGACCGGTTTCGCTCATGATGAGCATCAGTTGACAATGCTCATCATGAGCGAAACCGGTCCTGATCTAATAAATTTTATGTGGAAAAAGTACTAAAAATGTTTTATTATTTTTATTATTAACCTTTAGTTAATTCACATTGCAATAGTGTTACCTCCGTCAAATAAAAATATGCAATGTACAAAAACACCAATTAAATACGTGATTTTACTTAAAAATCCAAGAAAAAAGTTATATGCACTATATTACTAGTTGGCTCAAGGACTTATATTGTATACTTTATATTCATTTAAATACCTTTCTGTTTTTTTTTTGGATAATATATGTGGGAGGAAGGAATTGAAGACATCACACACATCATAAAACTGTCCGTCCTGGGATTCGAAGCCGTGACCTTCGTAACCGAAACCAACTACGTTGTTTTGATACACTGTGATGTTTTTTTTCCACATGGCTTATTATCTCCACTATATTCATATTTTCGTTATAAAACTTTCAAAAGAGGATGGTTGAAAAACTGACACTTACAACCAAATCTCGCTAATAAATATCTCCATTAAAAATGTTTTGTTAGTTTCTATACTCGACCCAACGCGTTTTTTTTAAATAAAATATTGCATTAAACAAATTAAAGCAATACAATTTACTTTAAGACATTTCTGAGTTCATTCGCCCAGAGAGATTTATATCTAACCTTGGATTCAAAATAATTGCATTATTGGCTTGGCTTAGAAGCCAAACGTAGACATCGAAGTCATTGCTCTCAAGTAAAACCCGCCTTAATCTAATCTAATCGAAGATTAGCCCTACGATGCTCTATTGTTAGTTGTTATAAAACTTTACTTAAAGGTGATGGAATAATATAGGGATTGCAATACTGACATTACTGAAACTGGGATCATGTTTTGCAACATTTTAAATTAGATAGGTGGATCATCATTGTTAAATTTATTTCTATCGAGATGTAAGGGTACATAATGTAAGTAATTATTTTATAATTAGTGCTATCATTGCTTGTATCTTAGCCCCCCTATCTGCGTTCATGATAAAACGTCAAACCCGACTTTTATTATGCTATTTATAACTTAAGAATTATAATCAATTTTTAGTTTATTCGTAAACCTTGCAATGTTACGCTTTATTATTCTCCTCAAAGAGGTGAGACATGCGTCATATTTTGCAATACAAAAAGTGGAATAACAAAGTTATCAAAATTAATTTTATATCGGGATAATATCAAAATACCACTTTTAAAATTCATAAATACTGATATGTAAAGTATTGAAAATTAAAACATATTTTGATAAAATTGTTCGCGATGAATAGAAACATTGTAAATCTGCCAATAGTTGTCAATCAATATTGACAGATTCCAGAATTGATGAGTCGCTTAACCTTTCCTTTCGATAGAAGCTTGAGGTAACGAAATGATTCGTATTGAGCTAATCGTTCTTGATTTGCTACGTTTTTTAGATGGGATGGGTAAAACGAACTGTAAACATCACGTACATATGTCCATTTTTATAAACACAATGATTCTGTTAATAAAAACACAATAATCCTTTGTACTTCATTCCACTTTATTTAATATGTCAGGACCGGTTTCGCTCATTGTGAGCATTGTCAACTGATAAGAAATATAATTTAACAATGCTATTTAAACAAAATTGAAAAGTTATACACAACAATTGGCATTGAAAAGAAATTGCCAATTACATGAAAGTGATTCTAAAATAACACAAAATTAAAATTTTCAACACATCTCACATATAATTAAAAAGTCATCCCAGATTAATAAATTCAGAATGGCGATTGAAAGTAATTACAAACACAATTAAAATTTGGGAAATTTTTGACAAAGTGATAAAATGCTACATTAATAAAGTGAATATGCTTAATGATAGTTTTATGTTTTCCCCGCTTCCAAGTAGTTGGTGTGTTCATAACTTAAACAATATCGACAGCCAGGAAGATTCTGAAAATATATCTATAGCATTGTTAAATTATATTTCTTATCAGTTGACAATGCTCGCAATGAGCGAAGCCGGTCCTGACATATTAAATAAAGTGGAATGAAATACAAAGGATTATTGTGTTTTTATTAATGTAATGCCTTTCCACCAAGTATTGACAGTGAACACCCTAAAAGTTAACAATGATTCTGCTTAAAATGAGTTTCCGATTATATATATTATACAGTATACGTATTATTAAAACTCGTATATATCGCAATAGTGCAAGGGTGTAATTCTGTTAGAGAGCAAGGACTGCAAGAACGGTAAACAAGTTATAACTTTTAGTATATATGTACGTTGCCGAAAGGAAAATCCATCGAAAGTATGCAAAAGTAGCAGTTTCTACAGTGCCAAATTTGTGTTACCTATCCAAAGAATTTTTAATTTAAATAATATAAAAGCAATCTGCCAATATATTTTGTAATAGCTCTTGGCAATTTTTCTCATATAAATTATTGATTTCAGTTAAATACTATATAATAAGTTAGTGCACTAGATTTTGTCAACTCGACAAAAAAAAGTATGATTTATAAACTAAAGTAAATTGAACGCGTATGCGGGTAGTTAACTTATACAGTGGAACCCCGATTTATCGTTTTTTACAGACTACTTAAAAAATAAGAAGAAAGAGAGAAACCGATAAATGTGGGATTAATTAACTCTGTTCTCATTTGCCGTGAGTATAAAAACATAGTATAAATGAGAGAAAACGATAAATGTGAAAGTGATAGATTATAGGTTTTACTGTAATTGAAAAAAATGTTTTTATTGCATATAAACATAGATATGTTAAAATTGTACAGATGTATTATTTTCGTGGTTTACAGATTATCATTGTTGATTTTTTAATTTAAAAAAAAACGCTTTGTAGTAACTCCTCATTCATTCAATATTATCAGGACTGATTTCGTTCATGCAAGCATTTTCAATATTTTCTTAAATTTGAATCGTTCAAACTATGTACACAGATTTTGTCACTAACGATGAACTTGAACTGACGTCAGTTCAAGTTCATCCGTGCACTTGAATGCCTGAAGATGCCGAAAGGCGAAACCCGGGTCGTTAGTGACAAAATCTGTGAGAATGTACATAGTTTGAACGATTCAAATTTAATATCGAAATTCCACCAAGCACCTTCAGTCGAAATCTTAAATTCAATGTTTTCATTAATTGATATATTTTTTATAGTGACTTTCCACCAAGCCATTGACAGCGAACACATTAAAAGTGATTCTTTTAATGTAAATTTTTGACTATCCTTTTTTGTTTATTTTTGTGACAAAGAAGAATCTACATCAATTTTGTATTCTAAGTACAGTTTTGATGGTTAAAGCATGGCAGAGTATTCACTATGTAATATTGAATAGAATTACTTACGCATGGAGAAATTATTTAACAATTGTACAATTTACTGATACCCATTTGTCTTTCAGCGAATAATACTATGATATTGAACCGTTTTCGTATTATCTTCGGCTTGATAAACCTCAGCCCACGCGCCCTTGAATTACTGGCTATCGATTTCATGTCGCAACATGTAGTCCCGAATGTGTGTTCATATCAGGGTTTTCATATCACGTCGTTCTTAATTGAATAAAATTTCTGAATATTTGCATTTATATTGACATGTACTTTCATCAAAAACTCCACAAAGCATTCATTATTATCAATTTATTGTCTTAATACATTTTCTTGTCTCTATGTCTTCTTTCAAAGTAGCCAAAATTAGTTTTCTTCTACTCTCACTGCGATAGCATTTGGTTACTTCAGTGACGTCCTAATCCGATAGATACGATTTCAATCTGTAAACGAATTGATTCTCATCTTTTTTGTTTTATTAACTTAAATTTACTCGATGTTCTTTCATATCAGCAACGATACAAATAATTATAATACTACTATTCTCTCAATAAACGTCTTGCTATGCTACAAAAGCTCGACTTTGGAAAGGAAAAAAAACGTAACCTACACTTTTTTCAAAACAGCTTTTATTCGATAATAACAATGTAAGTATACAACCTAATACACGTTCTATCAAAATAATGTTAGCTAAAAATGCCAATTAAGTATCTTAATTTAGCTTTTAAGTTTGAAAATTGCGATTGTGAAAAATTACTCTAAAAAAAGGTTTATTTGAAAAATGAATTAAATTAATATAAAATAAAGTCAACGTAGAACCAGTTTATCCGTCTCCGTGTATTTCAAGGTTTGTATATTTCATAATTTGCCTTTGACCCAAAATCATCAAAAAACGTTTGTGTCTCCTGTAAAATTTGTTATATGTGGGTTACGTCCTTTTTCCTTTCCACAGTCACAATGTATAAATCAGTGTTTTTT
Organism: Himalopsyche tibetana; assembly: GCA_030503985.1. Taxonomy (NCBI): domain Eukaryota; kingdom Metazoa; phylum Arthropoda; class Insecta; order Trichoptera; family Rhyacophilidae; genus Himalopsyche; species Himalopsyche tibetana. The sequence goes on along the minus strand of JAPJYX010000002.1, from coordinate 34,884,067 downwards.
ACGTTAAAATTACTTATATACGTGTATCTATTTTAGTCTAAACCAACAATTTTTTATACATAATACGGATCTGTTGAAATTTTGATCGACATCCGTTTTTTTTTAACTTTATTTGTTCTAATTTATTGACCAACTTCTACATAAAAAGGGTCGATTAGTTATAAGCATTCTTGTCTTCACTTCTCAACAGTAAGTATTGAACAAATATAAAACATTTTAATTAATGACTTCGCTATATTTCCAAAAACTACTTGGTATGTCTTTTAAAAATATGGAAAGAAGTACATAAATGTGAAACATTGTACACAGGAAACACATAAATTTGACATTACCTTCGATACCCTTAAGTTCGTTAGGTGTCATAAGGCTTGAAAATCTTTTCTTCAAACTAGTATTGTCTTGCCATTATTTAAATGTCATTCGTTTGATAATACCTAGTGAGCCTTACAATATTTCAAATATTTTTTTTACTAATTCTACATTTGTTTATTATGATCAAGACAATGTGATCGGGGTGAGCAAAATCGGTCGTGATACTATCTTGAAATTAGTTTAAAAGATTGTTATATTGATAAATATAATGCCTTCCCAGCGAGTATTGATAATGAACAATTTATTATCGAGTATTCTGACGCGTGAAGATATTATGTTATGTTGTATGTTTCTTATAAGTAAAGGACTGTCTTTTAAACGTTTGTTGAATTACTCTCACTTCAATTCTCTTATTTAAATTAGTCCAAATAAATTGATTTATTTAACATCATCCAAATTAATCGCATTTAAGTAATAAATTATACGAAAATACCAATATCAGTAAATTCTTACCTTATCCATTTCTAATATGTTAATCTAAAAAGTTCCAAAACCATTGTCTCGGATTAATACTAGTTACGTAAATTCTGCAGTGTAATTGATTAATAACTAAGTGCTGTTAACGTTTTCTGTGCCAGATGTATCTCGTACTTCTAGTCCGTAGTGACCGTAGTACTTGCCGAGATTTCCGGTAATGACTACGTCGAATATTTTTTTTAATTTTAACTTTATTGAATTAACTAAATTGAAAAAAAACATCTAGCTTTGACAATTACTGTATGCGTCAGTAAAATGATGCCTCATAATGTTACGTCAGACGTTCTTTTGTTAGGTCATCTATCAATTTTATCATCTGGTCAGGTTTGAAATCCACTTTTAAACAGTATCGAATATCAGATAGCCAATACAATATACGTATATCAAATGGTCAGTATTTATAAATAATAGCCAGTTTTTATATTATCGATCTGTATTTAAAACTCAAGTCCTGTTTTTTTTAATCACGGCTTTTAACGAAATTTAAATGAAATATTGACATGTGTACGTTTATACTGACCAAATATTTAAAAATACTGACCGAATATTCGATTTATACTGACACGTTCACCTAATGAAATACTGATCAATAAACTTTTAAAAACTGAACTAAATATATCATCAAGTCTTTTATTTTAATGAGGTCAAAAAAAAGTATTTATTTCATACAACGGAGTTCTTCTTAGCAATTTTCAATTCACTCACTCTGTAAGTCTTTTGCTAGTTACATCAGAGGTAACTTTAGACCAGGCGTAGGGAACCTGCGGCCTTTTGGCTACTCTGGTGCGGCATTCTGGCCAATTCTGTTATTCTGTAAATTTATGTATATTATTTACTTAAATTCCTGACATTCTGACTGTAGATTCCTGTTTCCGGACAAAGCGTCAATGTTTACTGCGGCCTTATGTCAAATCAGAAGAATGAATGCGACCTTTAGAGAAGAAAAGGTTCCCCGCCTCTGCTTTAGACATTGAGTAGTTAATATTATCTGATATCGTTGTAGCCATATGTAAACTTTTTCTTATCCCGTTTACGGCTGTGGAACGAAAAATCATCTCTCGGTACTTGTGCGAAAATAACAGCGAGACTGTATTTCGTTCCGCGTTCGTGAAAGGGTTAATGATATTTTTTATTTTTACAAATTGAATGTGTAGTGAAAGGCACATTTGTGTCAAATACTTATCTGCGGCACAAAAAGTTTTAAGAGACCTTTTATTTTACAAAGATTTATTTTTATTGATCACGAAAATAAAGCGCAAGTTTTATTCGTGCAACGCCTAGCTGATATTTTTTTTAAATATTCATTATTCTTTTGAGCTTTATCAGCAAGCCACTGTCTTTTCAGTATAATTCGTCCCGCGATAAATCCGCCCTTAATTGTATTTGCATAATTCTGACTTTGTTCCAGTAAATACAGAGGCTTAATAGCGGGCAATTGCTTTCTTAAGGCCTTCGTATTCCCAGACCCGGCCCTGGCTGGTCCGATTCCACATCAAACGAAACGCGTGATATGGCCTTCTTCTTGTAATTTTAGACAAGTTTCAAACAGACGATTGCTTGCTGCGTAATAAGTTTGTTTTTGTCTTGCCCATCTTCACTTTGATTTAAATTGTGGGCGAGCTTTCTCGGCCTTCAAAATTATCTACAATATATTTTGCACCCTCAGCACAGACTTTACAATAGCCGCATCCAAACAATCATACCAAAACATGTATGTTTACGATTTGTGAATCTTCAAATAGCATATATATTCTAATATTGAATTCTTAATGACAATCAAAAACTTAAGGGCGTAAGGTCATTACAACTTAAAGATATCCGTTTGCTTTTCAACACTTCACCTCTCAGGTCTCATACATATGTCAAGCAATAAGAGATATCGAACACACAAAATAAAAGGACTGAAGACTTATTCGGGAACGTCATATTATGATGACCAAATTATTCAACCACTCCTTCGTTCAAATATATGTGATTTACAATATACTATAGCTTTAACAGTGCTTTGTTTACTTGATGAAATACTGAACAAAATCAAATTTGAAGTGATTATCTAAATAACGTATGTCTTGTGTCATCTTTCCGTCGTGTATCAAAAAAGGTTTAAAAATATGTTATAATTTGGATGAATATTCAATAATAATTATCGCCCACAGTCAATTCCAAGTTCATCCGTGCACTTGAACGCCTGAAAATTCCGATAAGCGAAACCCGGGCCGTTCGTGACAAAAAGTTTGTGAATGTACAAAATTTTAACGATTCAAGTGTAATATTAAAATTGCACCAAGCACTTTCAGTCAAAATCTTAAATTATCAGTGCTTTTTTCCCTGTATTTTCATGGCGTTTACAAACTTACAAAAACATGCAAACTTAATAAGGTTTAAAAACAATCGAAATATATGTTTCTATTTTTTGCGTTGTTTTATTGGAAGAAAATATCAATTATATCAATATACTGAGGCTTATTATATCTTATAGAGATAACAAAGTCAACACACTGCGTATTTGCACTATTTTATTAAATAATTTGATAAAAACATTGTAAATTATTTCGTAAATGTAATTAATTAGAACTAGACTAACTCTGACAATAAATTTCAATTCAATAATGTAATATACGAGTAATGTATCACAGAACATTTCGAGTACAAGTAATAGGGCAACAAAATACTGTTTGTATTATATCCACAACAATATGTGAGTAATTATAACGTCTTAATTATTATTGTATTTGTTTAATTATCATGTTGATCTAGGACCTAGACACATCCGGTATAGAATAAAGGCTGCTTTCTTAGGATCTTATCAAGGGTTGATAACATACAACCTCCCGCTCGCTCGTTCGAACAAATACCATTGTTGCTTTTAGAACTTATGTGACCCAAAGGATTTTCTATTCAATTGGCTAATTTTACTTGACTTATAAATCCCATTTACTTATTTGCTTTGTGAAAACCATCGCTTAAACTTACGTCATTATAAAAAATGGATAGAATACTTTTTCCAAAATTGAATTCACTGTTTGTATTATATTTCATAAGAGATAACATTTTATCACCATCTCTGTTTTCATTATTGACGATGACAATAATTTGCCACATGGGAAGCGTAGACAATAATATTTCACCAGTTAATAATGTTTGTGATTAGATAAACCGCTCTTGATCTAAAATAATATATTAACAAAATTCCGTATAAATGCAGGTTTTAACTTTTTCCCCAAAATAGTTCATGTATACATACATTTTATACTGATACATACAAACAAGTAACACAGATGTCCCTTAAACCTTTCCGATTATTTTGCCTTATTAATACTTTACCTTTAAAATAATTGTTTAATCTGTGTACAATTTATAGTCGAACAAAATAGCAATGCGTTGGTTTTTTTTTCTTACGACTATTAACTGATTGCTTGAGTTTCTTTGCAATCAATTTACTTATAGGGAAGGCTTTACTGGATTTGTGCGAAAACTGATTTTCTTCCTTTATTTATTTCATTTGTGGTTTTCGCAAAGCGATTTTTAGTCGTTTGCTTGTTCAGTCCTCCAGTAACAAGAGACCAGCTAATTGCCAGTTGTGAATATTTCCCCTACTCTCCTTTAACTGCCCGAATAACCAGGGCTACCTATCCAGAGATTGATTTGAAAAATAGTTAGTACTTTCAGTTATCTCTGATACCATTCAACATTAATGAAAAAAAATACATTTTCTTTTTAAAAATAGCTCTTATTACAGTAATAGTTACAGCTCTTTTCAAAATGCTTATACAATAGTAATCGAGCACAATCGGTGCAAAACTTACAGCGATTTTCCTTTATTAGATCAAATTGATCAACTAAATGATATTATAATAAAAATAATAAAACATTTTTAGTACTTTTTCCACATAAAATTTATTAGATCAGGACCAGTTTCGCTCATGATGAGCATTGTCAACTGATCATGAGCGAAACCGGTCCTGATCTAATCAATTTTATGTGGAAAAAGTACTAAAAATGTTTTATTATTTTTATTATAATGCCATTCCACCAAGTATTGACAGTGAACACCTTAAAAGTCATAAATGATATTAATTTATTGTAACAACTAATCATGTTATGTTTATGCATATGAGCGATGAATCGTTGAAAAATTTTAATCAAAAAATAACAACTTGTTTGGCTAATATTTTTAACAATATAGATAAATTTAATTATCATAATGTAAGGCTACCACTATAAAAATAATAATGGAAGTTGTGTCAACTCAAGACTTTCTTCTCGTTCTCCATCACAGTATCAATAATGTTGTGTTTCAATTTCAACTAAAAAATATGCGCCGTGACAATTAATTTATTGCATTTCCGTTCTCTGCACGTAGATATTGTATTCAATTCAATATAGGTACATATTTTCGGTAGAATATTGTCAAATTTATGTTTTAAATGCGTTATAAATGTGAACTGAAAATTTAGTAGATTTGCAGTCCTTGATTCAACGCTTAGCAAGATTGTTTGCCACTTTCGGTGACTATCATGTTGTTTAACCTTTCCGTGTAAAATTAGAACTACTAAATTAATCTTTAAAAAAAAAATATATATAGCACACAATATGTCGCAAAAATGCTTTGCATTTGAAGACTGTTTGCTCTATTCACTGCGTTATCTCAAAAACGTGACCAATAACCAGTTTTGAAATTGTGTGTATTGTAATTGGAAAAGTCAATAAATTAAGGCTGTGAAAATTTATTGTTGCCGTTGTACGTTTTTGCAATTGTGTTTAATTTCCATTTTCATTCGTTGTGGGTATTTATCGCCTGTTTATGTGGCAACCCCGGGACCGCCTAGCTCGCTAATTGTATTCAAATCGGGAAAAACGGGAAAACCGGAAAAAAGCGTAAAAAGTAAACAACGAAAAGTCTCTTCGCGTTTCTTAATATTCATAAGGACGCCTGCTCGGTGCAAATTTAATTCTCTTTCGCTTTTCCTATTATTTGTTTTTGTTTTGTATTTAAACCGCCCCTCGCCCACCCACAAAAACCGACTTCGTACCTGCATCGGTTCGCGGCCATTGCTTTAATGTACTTTTTTTCGCTAATTATGATTACGTAATGGCTTTCTTTTTAACGGATTGCCTTTATTTTGTTTTGCATATTACATGTAAAGAACACCAAAATAGCATTAGAACACATACACATATATATATATATTAATTTATTTCTCGCATCTGAAACATTGCCTTCGAAAATTGTATTTTTCAGAAATTAATTTTTATTTAATATTTTCAAGACCAGGGTCTCAAGTCTAGAATACAATTAAAATAAACAATATCTTTTTTATTTTACGAAAAAGGTATTTTCATAAAACTCGATTTTATTCCATTGAGTTAACATGATATAACCAGGATAGCCTTTTTATTAACATACTTTTTTTATATAACAAAAAAAATACAAACTTATTCAACAATACACGTTGATTGCTAATAAAAGAATAAACTAAAAATTCTTACACACATTAAACGTATTAAATATTATTTAGATTATTGTCAATAATGTTGAATTAAATTTACGAAATTTATTGAAAAGATATTTTGTGTAACACACTTCTACAAACATTATTCGTGAAATCTTTTTTCATAACATAATTGAAAACATTTTTCTTTATTATTATAAAGATTCATATGCTCATATCAGCCATAAGTATAAAGCAACGTTTTTTCTCTGGTTATATTAATTAAATTATATTATTTTATAACCCCCTCGGCGTGATATTTTTGAGAACTTCTCAACGAACGGTGGTTACTGGCATCCTCTGGGCATCTAATTTTCTTTATATCAAAATTTTCCCTGCCAAAAACCATCAGATGTAAAGTTATTTAGGCGCAGGGGCGAACCAATGATTAAAATTGCCAATTTATTCAAATTGCTAAGTCTGAGACACGAAAGCGCAGCAAGACAATTAAGTTTCTTAAAGACTTATTTTAATCCTGTTAAGTTTTATGCATACCTAATGTAATTACATCAGCGGCTGTCAATCTTTTGAAGTCCTAAATACTACGAAATAAAAAAATACGCAAAAGGTCTTGAACAGTGTAGAAAGTATTAAAAATAGTCACCGAATCTCAGATTTATTCGAATTATGTTAAGCCAAATCAAAACAATTTTTTTTTTTAATAAAGTTTGAACTATGGGAATTTCAATCAATAAAATAAAAACAAAAATACATGTATTGATTGACACATAGATGTCAGTATAATGTATGTCATTTTTTTTTACCATGTCCGCTCCAAATATGGAGCATATGGAATCCTAATGGAGTTTATTTCAACATAAGTGTTTCTACAAGAACTGCTAGTTACCCAGTTGCTCGACCTCTCTTTTTCCAAAGTGAGTACGAATAGAGGATATGGCTAGGACAGGACTAGTGGTGAGCTAATCGCTCTCGCTACGTTTATAGGATAGGATTGTTGGGAGGGGGGAAATTTAAGACATCACACACATCCATGACTTCGAGCAGAAGTTCATAAATCAATTTATTAAACTGTCCGTACAGGGATTCGAACCCATGACCCCCGTAACCGAAGCCAACGACGTTGCCACTCGACCGCGCAAGCGACAAATAAATGAATGGGTAATTTAAAATTACATTGATAATGTTTATAAATTGAAAATATAGTGGTTAAATTTGATAATAATCGGGTTATTTATTTTTAAAAATACATCAAACGTTGCACTTAATTGAGTTATTTCGATGCCTAGTTAGCGCTAGTTAGTGGCTAATTGCTCCTAAGACACTCTTACATATTTTTTTTGCTCGCAAAATACGTCATGATCATGAATCGCTGTATATTGAAAATGGGTGGTGGCAAGTAGAACTTGCACGCACTATGGTTAGTAAGAGATTCAAATGGAACAATTTTGTTTTTGGCCGAAACGATTCATATTAAAACGTCATTAAAAAAAACCTCTTTCGGTGTACAGTTGAAGGAGAACTGACATATATTTTAAAATTTTATGTAAAACCACCCTTTTGCCTTTTAATTTGCTTCCATTCACGATAATAAACGACGTTATTCATTGTATAGATAAAAAACACAATTTCGGGGAGAAAAATTTCATATTCGAGTCATAAAATTATCTTTTTAACTTTCAACATTCACTCATTATGGATTCGTTTTAATAAGATTGCCATGTATTTTGATACAAAAAATGTATGTTTTTCTCTTTTTTGTTTGATTAACATTGTTTATATCAAAGGAAAAATAATCTAAGCAAGTAAATAACCTTTACATTAAATTTTGAGTAATATTTTAATTAAATTCAATTGTATCATTCTACTGAAATTACGATATACATATCGACTGTGGAAAGGAAAAAGGACGTAACCCACAGTTTTTTCAAAACAGGTTTTTTTCGATAATCACAATGTATAAAACTTGATACACTTTCTAACAAAAGAATGGATGCTGCAAATTCCGAATTAGTATCTAAATTTAGCTTCTAAGATTGAAAAAGATGACCTTGTAAAAATTTAAAACCAAGAAAAAAGACTGAAATATAGATTTTTCTTAGACAATTTCTTTAATTAATATTAGATTATGTCAATTAAACACCAGTTTAGAAGTCTTCGTGCACTTCAAGGTTGTGTATAATTCATAATTTGCATATGGCCCAAAATCATCAAATCACGTTTTTTGCGCCTCCTGTAAAATTTGATGTGTGGGTTACTTAATTTTTCCTTTCCACAGTCGATACAAACGATGAAATTCAAAATACTAAGTACATTGCGTAAATTTTAAACATTTTTATTAAGAAACTAAACCGGTTTCGCCCAGCTTTGTGATGATCAATCGCATACGATTAGGGTATCCAATCCCGGAATCCCGGGATTGAGATTTTCTCACCGAGGAATTTGAAATCCTCAATTTGCTATACTTTTTCCTTGGATTCTCACAGAACCTCGTTTTTTTTTTTTTTTGCTCACCGAGGAATTTGAAATCTTGAATTTGCCAATTTCGCGTAATTTTTCGGGATTTGCTCAAATTTTTTCAATCCCGAAATCCCGGGATCGCGGCCATCTCAATCCCGGGATTGGATGACCTACATACGATCACACCAAAAAATTGATTTTTCTAAATTCTATCATGGTATTATCTGCTGTCATAACTCAAACTACGTCCGACTAACAGCAATGAAAAACTTCTGATTTAAATTGATTTTATAAATATTAATTTGCAATGTACTATTCAAACATCGTTCTTATTAACATATGTAACCTCCCTGTGTATGATTCGTTCTGTTTATCGATGTGGGGTTTAATATATATGGGTTCTTGTTAAATTTGTAAGACGATACGGTTCGCCTCAGCAATGTTAATTATGTAATTTCCACATCATATCCAATTAATTATTTTGTAACGAAATACAAGGAGAAATAATTATAACCGCCACACAAATATCGAGAAATTAAATACGCCTCAAAACATTCTGGGACAATGTTTTCAATTAAACGGCGAATTAATCTGTTTAATTCTGCACATAACATACATTTTTGTTATTATTCATTAACATTTAATCGCTTTTTTATATCCGATTTCATATAAAATTGAAACATGATAACATTTGATGTTGAAAATAACAGTAAACTATATATCAGTATATTGAATTATTAAATAAGTACAATGGATATTATGCAAATATCAACGACCCTTGCATGTTTTTGAAGTCAATGATAACCGTCAATTCCGGTAAAGTACCAATTCCATCCTCGTGTAGCACTACTATTATTTGAAATGAATATGTATAGTGTATCATTATTGAATTTTAATTAACAGTATGCATTACTCTATTTGGTGTCTTGGCGTCATCTTTTATTCAAGGTTTCCGTCCAAAATTCATTTATTGGGCTTTTTGTACTTGATTACATCACCAATCATAGATTCGTGGTTTTGGATGTGTAATTAGATAAGTCACAAAACATTGAAAATTTAATATCGACATTCTTTCGGTGTAAATTAAGTAATAGGTTATAAGTATTTTGAGAAGATATAAAAAAAACTCTATACTTATTTGGTGTGCAATAAGGTTTTTTTAATCTTTTCTTTGGCTGAATTATCTGACAACGTTCTCCGACCCACGAATTGATTCATTTACAAATATTGCAAACATCCGATAAATCCTCTATCGACATACAGTATATATTTGCTGCCTTTTACTATGACTCTTCTTTTAAAATGTTATTCGAATTTATAATTGTGAGAAAGTGATTTCGTTTTGGTTTGCCTTACTGTTTGAATTATGCTTAGTTGAAACAAAGATCAATTCACATAAAAGCTAAGCAATTCACATTAATTTATTATGTTTGGCCTCCTTCAATACAACTTTCTTATAAAGTATTTATTTACTAACACATAACGTGCCTCAACTTGAGACACATTTGTTTACGTATACTTTAGACTCTAAAAAATACGTAGACGTTTTAATTTGTCTTTATTTGAATTATTGTATTCATGAATACGTTTTCTTTTTGTTTCAGCACCTCCTACGTCAGTGGAAATAGTTGGATATTCACCAAACTCCAAGATAGAAATCCAAGAAGAACAGGAGTTGACCTTAGAGTGTAGAGCTAAAAGTGCAAAACCTGTCGCTGTTCTAGTCTGGTACAGAGGAAGAGAAGAATTAAAGATTGGTAAGTCTTGCGAACAATCAAATTCTTCAATTACGTATGTAACATTATGTTTAGTAACTTACCCCGATTATTAACCATTGCTTTTTACGTGTTATAACTTGTGTGTTATTCTCCTTTTAGCCGAAAAACTTTTGTACATGTATTTCTAATATAGATGTCGTATATAAGGTATATGACCTGACTGGCGTGTTTTCGTAAAGTAACAACCCATTGTTGCCAATGTCGACATTTCACTTTACCGTATAATAACCTTAAAATCACTTTTACTCTGTGTTATATTTGGGCTTATCCTACTATTTAATTTTAATATTAAACCGAGATGCATTGGTCAAATTTAACAATACAAGTTTTAAAATTAGGAATTCAATATAACAAATCGTTTATATATAACGCATATTACATCATTTTGTCGCGTTGTTTATCTGTAAATTATTTTATTTTACAATACTGTATAATAAAATGTGGGTTGTAACTAGAGAATATATTAATACTGTCTTACTCACATAAATACAAAATTTGTAATCATTTTCGCAAAAAAAACTCCGTGTAATAAATAAACTTTTTCATACTGAAGCAGATGTAAGAGAATGTAAAGAGAGATAGTTAAAATTTCTATTCCTACAGTTCACAGCCCGTTTGGCAGTAAGTTTTTCCTTGGGTTTTATTTTTTGCATGCTCTCTTTCGAAACGACCATTTTTACTCCCGCAAAACCACCCTTAATTCGCCCTTTAGTTATTTCATCCCTTCCATCGCAAATACTTGACTTTCCACCGACGACCACTTTTGGGGTGTTTCGTTTAAAAACACCGTGTTTTCTCGGGTGGCGTTTGAACTTTTAACCGAATCCGGTCGCCTAATTACGGTAAATGTTTTAATATTGTGTCCATATGTGCCCTCTGCAAAATTGCCTGCTTTGATTTTTCACTTCAATGTACGCTAAAATTTTAATCGCCAATTACTGAAAAATACGAGAGAAAGCTCCGAAAAGAAAATCAATAATCCTCAATAATACCGGACTAAATATCTTGGCAATTTTCCAACGATATTTTAAGTAGGTTTAGAACAGATTTGTTACTTTGCCTGTATTTTTTTTTTAAATATTATTATGTATTGGCTGAATAATATTGAGTAAATGAGCTTCATTTTGTATCACACAAACCAAGCAGAGTAAAATAACAGCAAATATACTAAATAATTGATAAATCTAAACATATAGATAAACTTTAATTTTCCTTGTGTAATGACATTATAATAAGTCATATTCATGCTTTCTAAGTATAAACTTTATTTTTCCTCTAAACCTTAGTGCATAGCAACCATATCTTGAATGACTGTTCTTAAGACACTTTGGACAATCATTTAATGTATTTGAGCCTTTTGTGTTACGAGATATACCCAGTAAGGGCTGTGTATCTATTGCGGGTGTTGGCGGATAGAATTTTATATAATTCGAAAGAAATTAGTTTGATAGTCAAATATTGGCTACAGTTCTAATCTTTGCTCGACTAAAAACATTGTTTTTTTTAAGTATTATATTTAAATACATATGTTAATATGTCACTATAATTATTAATCGTTTTTGTTTTTATGACTTGGTGTAATTATACTTTATTGTATACCATTCAATAAAATATATTTTTTAGTTTCTCGTTCAGCGTTAAATGGTTTTTAAAAAATAGTAAAGTCGCGTACTTTTAATGCCCAACTATATATTTGCCAGCTTTACGAGTGTTGCATTACGCCGTATAAAACCGCCCACCGTGTCATTAAAGCCGCGCCGCTACTGCTTTTCCATACAAAAAATTCACAAAACTGCATTTTTATGCGTTCCAGCTACATGCTACATCTGCAGACGTATTAACTTTAAAAACAGCTAACTTGTACAGCTTTTACTTTGTATTAACACTTTTATTAGCAAAAAAATACTTATATTCATTATATGGTCATTAAGTCCAAAAAAGTATAAATATTATTCAAACGCCGTCTTCTCCATATAAATATACATAATACTAATGTCAAAACCAGTCAAATCCACTGTTCATACAATTAGAAAATATAACCAACGTTATTGACAACGATGTTGAGAGTCACGTTGTTTCAATGAAAATAATTATTATTAACAAGTGTTTTGCCGTTAAATTTTCATTGACGATTATAAAGAGTTTTAGTTTGATGGACCTATTCACGTATTATATATATTTCTATACTGAAAAAAAAACAAAATACTTTTAAAATGTTGAAAAATTCTTGTTTCGGTAAACTCGTATTTAATATTTTTTTGTAATTTTCAAAAGAGCGTGCTTTTATTTTCCAGACAAACGAAGAATAAAAATCCCTCGTTGTGACAGTATTGTTCTAGTTGAGCGAGCTAATTTCAGTTAGCACAGCAAATGATTGCTGCAATGCAGCACAGGCCAAGCAGCTCTCTCTTCACAATTCAGTGTTACAGCTTTATATTGTATTATTCTTCAAAATTGTATTTATAGCTTTATCATTTTATTTTTATTTATAACATCAAACGTTTTGGGACACATTTTTTTTTTCATTTCAAAAGGTAATCTTTCGAATATTTGTTTTTTTATAAAGCGGTAGTAATTCGTTACTTGTATTACGCGATCAATTGATCATATTGGCTAACGATCAACTAATCAATCGTTTGCTTTTTTGTACATCAGTTATTTAATTTCTCTTTCCTATCTCTCTTGACTACATATTTGTAGAGGGTAAATAAAGAGGATGGTATTTGAAAAGAAACTTGTAGATATTAATTCGTTTTCTCTTAATCCCGTTTTCAGGATGAAATAGGGGATGTTGTGTTCAACTGAAATCACCACATATCTAAACCTATGTATAAAAGTTTCGATCCAGAAATTCAAACCAGTGACCTCACAATCAAAGTGATGAAACTATTGTGGCATTCAAAATATACTAATTATATCGAAATTGTATTATTAATATAGTATTTTTAGATATTGATACTTAAACACAATGGTCGGTATACATATATTGTATGTTTAATAATATACGGAAGTATGTAATTAGATTTAGGTGTGTACAAAGTTGGAGATGATTGTTAGAAATAAAATAAAAATCAAACATTATTAACAATAATACTTACTTTGTCTTTAAAGATTAACATTTTAGTTAAGCTGTAAAATTCTAGATACGATCGTGTGACATTAAGATGCAATTTATAATAAGTTGCCTCCTGCTTACATATTAAGCTTTTTGATATTTCGAAACCGAGTGAAACCTATTAAATTTATACAAATATTTATATTTTATTGTAAATATATGTAGTCAGTTATTTATTTATCTTTGACGTTTTCGCAAGGAAAGCTGTCACTCTGTACTGCTTCGAACGAGCAACCATTGAGTGCCTTGGTCATTCACGACTAATTGCAATACATATTTGCATTATGCACTGTGGCAATTAAGCCTGTAATTATAAATTGATTTTAATGTGCTTTGCTAAAAAAAATACGTATGTTTAACTTAAATTCCTAACTCCTTAATCCAGCAAAATTTGGATATTATGCGTTATTTCATAAGTAGGTCGGTTGTAGAACGCATATTATTATATAAAATATCGACTACTGGCTAAAACATACTGTAAAATAACAAATATACCACATTAAACGTTATACAAGAGTCACAATTCGCAATAATATTTACCAGTGTTAATAATTTATCCAGCGTACATCTTGTTTGAAAACTTTTGTCAACATTTCAATACTCTAGACATAAAAAGCCCGTGATGTATTCTTTATATCGATACGTGTCGTTTACGGTACGTTCATATCGATTCGCGAAGCTATAAGAAAATGCAATTTCATATTTCATCTTGTAGCCATTTTCTCGAATGCGTTTTATCAAGGATTCGTAGCCAATTTTTCACTGACTCTGAAATAGTTCCATCGCGATTTATCCCTCGAATTTTTATCAATGCTTTTAATTTAAACTGAACATTATTCCGTATCTAACAGATGTATAGATTTTTGAATTCGTATTAGGTTATGTTAAAAATACTTCTGCAATTGTTTATACTGTTGATTATTTTGTACACTATTGCAGTATATTTTATTTTGTGTTTTACTTTTAACGTAATTAATTTCGTATACTGTTTAAAAAGATGAAAGAAAGACTGTTTTTTTATTATTTAATATTTACCTCGAACTAACTCGTAATGGCTTTTTTTTCAAACAGGTTGCCTAACGAATACAAAGTTTTCGAGTGAAATACTTTATGATTTCCCAAACCTTTCTTTAAAAATTTTAGGTCTTTAATTTCATGCAATGACATAAAAATCTTTATAAATTGTCATGCCGCAATTAAATTCGTGTTATCATTACGTAAAGATGTTAAAATTTTACGTGAACCTTTAAATTTGTTTATCTAAACACCTTTGAATAACATTTGATTATTAAAATTCAGAATAAAAACAACAATTTTCACCAAGAATGTAATGTTAAATGGCAACGGAGTTCAGTACTACTGTGTTTTCGAAATGAATCTGATGATTTGGTAAAAAATAAAGTATTTGTTACAATAATGAAAGAACGACGCATCTCCTGAAAAAAATATTATGTAGTGAAAAGTATTTGATATTTGTTCCAAAGAAATCTAAACATAATCCATGTCTACACCTTAATTCAAAACAATGCCATCTTTTTCACCTAATCTTGCAAAGCATTCCTAAAGATATCCGTTTATTTTGAAGCTTTGTTGACATTTTAATTGTTCTATGGTGGTAATATTTCTGAGCTAGTAAAATTATTGAAACTTTAAACTTATATCAAACAATCAAATATACATTCAATAAATTCGTCCCACAGTTATACAATGACGTGATTGGTTCGAGAAAAAGAAAGAAGAAAAGATGAAAACATACAAAAAGAAGAGATGCAAGCAAAACAAATCTAGTGGAAAAGTATGATTTCCCCTTGTTTTTCCGTCAGGCTCTATTGGATACACCGTGCCAGAAAAGTCGTCATGTTCATTGGCATTTTAGTTAGCTTTAAGTAATTTTATCATACGCGAATTACAAATATATTTTTAAAAGTCATTCATTGTTTAAATAAATTCATTCAATGAAATAAAAAAAAAAGATTTATTTAAAACACCGCACATCATGACGTTGGAGACCGCAGGTTTCTCCCCTTAATATACACAATCCTCAAGTACGAATTCGTATACCAGGTATACTATACCCAAATGATTTGTCGCAAAATTCAAAGAATTATAACTTTCTTGAACTTTTGATAAAAAAAACGCCTTTTTAACGATACTCCTCTCTTAATGACTTTACTAATGTTTCTCTCATCTTTTTCATCGTTGTATTTAAGACTTAAATTGTGTATACATATCGAAATTCTGTTACGTTGATTACTCTTGCATCAATTAATTAAAACAAAACAAAAAAAATGTTCTTTTCAACCACAAAGCCTTCCTGGCCATCGTATACATAGCCTAGGATACCTAGACCCGTTATATCGGCGTTGGCTGGAAAAAGACGTCTAGGCCTTAGGGGTAACATCCACGAAAACAATAAGAGTTCTTAATTCTGTTGATTTATTTCCCCCACCGAGCCTCCTAGCGGTGTATTATTTAATTATTTATTACGTGGGGTGGTTTCATTACTTTTAACAAGTGATTAAAACATTAAACTGCTTTTTTTTAAATAAGTGGCGCGGAGTTTAATTACACGTTGGACTTTTTTTTTTACATTATTTTAAAACCCGCAAATGCCATGTGAAAATATCATTATAAAAACAAATTTAAACATCGGTGCTGTTACTGCCACGAATGTTTCAACTCCTATCGTTTTAAAAACATTTTTTAGTCTAATATTTTTTCACAAGTTTTTTACGAGTTATTATTTGCATTTGAATTTTATTCTAAAGAAAAGCTAGTTTCAATCTAGTGATAAAAATATGAATTAAAAAATGGCATGATTAAATTTTTAACTTTGTTACATTGCGTCAATTATATTATAGTAAATCAATAAAAAAATATTTGCTTTATCCATTTTAAATAAAAAAAATATATTGCTTCGATAAATAAATTTGAACGGTTTTTAAATTCAAGTATAAGTGTGCTGGGAATATTTAAAATTAAGACGTTTTTTATTTATTATCAAAAAAATTTGCGTTATATTATATGTTTGTTTCATCAAAAGTATCTTCCAGGAATATTTCTTTTATTCAATTTATTTAGAAAATTTTTATTTTTTTCTATCATAGGCTGAGTTAAATTATGTTTTTTTGTTTAAATTCTCATTAGTAAGCTTTTACTTTATTGAAAAGAAGTAAATATTGAATACTTCATTACGAATTTTACGAACACGTGCCAATTTGAAAAGAAGGTTTGTAAATAATAAAAATATTGTAAATATATTTTGTTTTAATAAGGCGGTATACAACCTTATTATTATTACCACTTTTAGTATCATGCCTAATTTTACAACCAGTGGAATAATATAGCTATCAACATTGAATTTTATTTTAATATAACTTTTACTAAAGAGAATTAACTGTAAGAGCATCTACACTATTTTTTTTATTCAGTAAGTGAGATTCGTATGCTTTTCAGAAAGCTTTCATTATTCAATGTTTTGCTACTCATATTTGTAATCAAAAACAGCTTACTGAAATATCACGATACATAATAAAATAGTAAGTATTGCAACTAACAAGACATTTCTTTTAGAAAACAATTTTTACTTTTGCTTGATATTGTAAAAAAAATATTATTACAATATCACGCAAGTCATTTAAATGTGACTCGTTTTTTTTAGACTATACGTTTCTTAAAAAAATCACCAAACATATTTTTATGTAAGAATTTCTGCGAATGTTATTTTTTTTTAAACACCATTTTAAGTTTGCGTGTACATTACTTTTTTTTCTCGTCTGACATAGCCTCATTTTTTACTGAGAAATTCATTTTTTGTTCCCATCCTCGGAGAGAAAAACCGAGAGTAGAAGTTAAATTTTCTTTTATTATGTGTGTGTGTTTTTTTCGGCCTTCTTTGTTATCCGAGCCTGTAAAAGTTTTCGCGTGTTTACCAACAGGAAAATAGTATTTATGTCATACTTTGAATGTGACCAAAAATGGTATGTTTACCAGAACGAGACATTTTGCATATTTGGGTAGGTTTTTTTTTGCCCAAATATGCAACGCTTTATACAAATAGTTTAAATGCGTCATTTGACTAAAGTTTTTTTTTGCACCGGATGAAAAACTTTAACGAAATACACACCAATAGTGATAATATATCGTCATTATTGTAGAAAGAAATAACGATGAAAAATACATATTTTATTACAGATGATATTACTTTATTTCTTCATCTAGGATTAATAACATGGATTTGTTTAACGTTTTTTCGAGTATCAGTCTGTTGCAAAATACAATATTTCTCGAGAAAAAACCTCCAGAAATGTATAAACAAAAACGGAGGCATTAACATTTCAGTAAGATTTGGCCACCCTAGCTCTCATAATTCATATTACTTTCCCGCTAAAAGAAGTATATTTACAAGGAAGAAAATAAAGTTTCAGAGTGACTAAACTTTCTTTCGGTATTTGCATTTCGCTGAGGATTTCTACGCCACTGTTCACTTAACAGGCCCGTAATGAGGATGAGGCTCGTTGGAAGCCTGGAAAAGCCTTCAGGGTAGAATTTAACTTTGCCAGTTAAGCTGGCTGCGATGTAAACTCCAAAAGATGAGGAAAATCATACATTTATACAATGCAAAATTTACATATTTTTGAGCATTTCTTATCGTCCTACGCAGTCATCATTCTACATTTTTAGACAAACATATTGTAAAATTACGGCGGTATCATGATTCTTAATTTACCTTGAAAAATCCGCTACGAGCAAACATTTTTTGAATAAGCTCATTAAAATGAAACATGATTTTACATCATAACGTATTAAGTCGTGTCGTTTTAAGGGCCACTGTTGCTTGACTTTATCCAATCGAATCTTATAACACTTAAATTATAAAATAATTTTCAAATTTGAAAAAAAAAGATTGTTTTATTAAAAGTATAAATATGAAACAAAATTGTTATGACTCAGCTTTGACAGGATCCTAAATGTGTAAATTTAATTTATAACTTGTGTAAACTTATTGCAGAACTTTGACAAATGAAAAAAACCTAATTTACCTTTAGATTATAAAAACAATCATTTATAATTTAAGTTGTGTACTAATTTGAAATAAGCACTATAAAATCGACCTTAAGAATTAAATATTACTCAATTACATTGATAGTTAATTATGGAATTATAACATATTATTCGACCATTATTCTAGATTTGAGCTCTTTTTCCCATTATTTGTGAATTTTCGCATTTTCTGTCTATTCATAAGTGAAGACAACCTGATTGATTAGCTCTCCATTTTAACACCGAAACATAAATAATGAAATAATTTAAAAAATAAATTCAAATACTGTAATGGTTATATTTACATTTAATAACAAATTTGAAACTTTCTTAAATATATGCCCTGATAAATAACCTACGGTATTTCAAAAAAAGTAATCAAAATTTCATAATTGAAGATAAGATATTTTCATAATAAAAAATATACTTTTTATTCCCAATTCTCATTTCACAACATCTTCTGAGTTTCTAAAACCCAAAACATTCCCTCGATACATACCCCCCGTTCTACTTCCCGTAACCAGCGAACCACCCTAACCCCCTCACAACTACCATCAACTTATAATCTCGACTAATTGGCAATCGACTCTTCACTAAAAACAGAGGGAAACTTCCAAAAACTTTTTTCTTTGTGCTTCAGTGCTTTTGCTTTCAATCTTCCCTTGTTTATAAAAACTCGTTGAAATTTAATAGATATTTATATCTTCCCATCATCTTATCAATCAGGTTCAAAGATCCATGGCTTCTGATTGTTTTTGCAACTTTATTAATTAAAAAGAATTCTCGAATACCTATCTGCCTACGCCTGTAAATAAATCTAGAGATGAAATAATCGTATTGCAAACCACTCAGCGAGTTCCTGAAATTCGTTTATTACTAAGCTTATCGTGTCATATTTTAAAATAAAGTTAATTGACTAAAAAAAAAAGAATTTATTTATTTAAATCTTTTTTCACTTCTCAAAAGTTATAATAATAAAATCTTCTCTGTATTATATTGAAGGTTTTATTTAATTACATTTTTTTTTATACAAGTGGTCTTGAGTTGAAACTTTCCCGAAATTATTGAATAAAAGTATCCTGTTTTAGGGAAGGTAAAAAACTCACACATTTTACTGTAATAAATTAGCTTAAAGTGCTAATAAGAGATTGGCTAGATAATTAAAAATGTTGTCTTTAATGAAAAACGTATTTTTTGTATTCTTTATTCATTATTTCTTTACCACTCGTATCTGCCTAAGTTCTGCTAATTTTATTTGATTATTAGTACTGTAGTATATTATATTTTATCATAATAATATTTCGCAGCATGTCTCAAATTTAATCGTAGCGGAAACACAAATCCGTTCTAAAATTAACATACCACTACATGCCTCATATAAAAAACAAACATTCTTACTATTTTTCAATTGTTAAATTGTATTCAATACCATTTCCGACAAAATTTTTAACGAAATTGATGAAAAAATATTATTTTTATCATCAATGCTTACGTTTTAGTTTGTAAGAAAATTCCATTTCGAGATTTGCTTCACTAAATAAACCTTCAGTTAAAAAATATCAAATATTTAGTTCTACATTTTTTTATAAAATTAATTTATAGTTTTTCGGCGTGAATTCCAATTCAATCAATAATCTTTAATAAAAAAATTAAATTAACTTTGATTATTCCACGTATCGTGTTACTAACTGTGACACGTGTTTCGCCTCTTTCAGAGGCATCTTAAGACTTACTATCGCAAAGTTTGCTTAAGTAATGAAGCAAGATTGATTCTAACATTTTAAAATTATAAAATTACAAAATGGAGGTTTGGGTTTTTTTCCTTTTAAGAAGAGCAAGGAGGGGGGGGGTGTAGAATCGAAATAAAACAAACAGATAATGATACTAATGTTACTAATGAGTTGTAATCAATCAGATTGGGATTTTTCCTTTTTAAAGGAAGCAAAGAGGGGATTATAAAATCGAAACAGTGCAAAGTCTGAAGATGCCTCTGAAAGAGGCGAAACACGTGTCACAGTTAGTAACACAATACGTGGAATAATCAAAGTTAATTTAAATTTTCTATTAAAATGAACTTCCACAAAGTTACCGCCGAAACCATCGAAAGTATTAATAATCTTTAATTTCAATATACTGATCATAATAGTTTTATCAATTAACAGTGAAGAATTTGAAATCACTAAACAATTTTAAAAAATGTTCTTTAATACATTTACTAATATTATATAAACATGCCACTGGAAAATATTAAAATTATCTACTGGATTTCTTGTTGTATACAAATAAAATTCGTAATATTTCATTTAATCCGTTTATAAATATATAATTATTTAAAATCAAGTACAGCTTTGGCTGGTGTGTTTTTTTTCCTTGAGATTCTTTTTTTACCTTGGTTCATTCTCACTATACTTTGATCTTTTCACTTCATTGCCGTAGTCACTATATATCGCACAATAGAAAAGTTGCTTTCTTTCGTTTCATTCGTCGACTGTTTAATTCTTATTTTGGCCAATGTATTTCTTGTAGCTCTCAGGTAGTTCAGGATAGCTGTACGAAGAAATAAATGCATTCCAATTAGGCACTGTTTTTATTATACTTTGACCGCTTAAAATCAAGTGACTAATTTTATCATTACAAAAAAATATTATACATTGAAATAGATTCAATATTGATTCAATCTCATTTAAATAAATTTAGGGCTTTTTTCAGTTAGTATTTTTAAACACATGTTCGGTTTCGTGGTGAAGTGTTCAATGTCGTTAGCTAAAAGCTGCCATGAGGAATCCCTCGGGTTCCAGTAGGAACAGCATTTTTTCAGTCGATTTATCGATATCTGTTTCAACGCGTGGCTGTTTTTGATGTCTGAAAATTGCCTTTCGTTTTTTTCAATCCTAAAATAATCCTGTCTAAGCCTACTTAATATTTTCAAAAAAGAGAGGTCTAGCAACTGAGCAACAATCAGTTCTCGTAAATAAATTTATGTTGATATATATCAATTATGAAGCCAAATTTCTAGAGGACATACATTTAAAAAAATCATTTGATTGTATTTAATATAACACCGTGTTGAGATTGGATGATTGATTGAATCGGCATTAACTTAGAAGAGCTTTAAAATAATTTAATAAATATAAAATAATATATATTCAGTTTCCCAAGAATTTTATACTGCCGTTGATCGCCTTTAGGACTTTGTTATTTTTCGTGATGCCGAAATATAAATCTAGTTTATTGTATAAGTTTTCTTTTTTTCTCTTATGATAAGAACATATTTCTGCCTATTACAACCGTTAAGAAGCAGTTTATGAAAAATATTCATGAAATTTTGAATAATAAATTCTTGATAAAACACAATCATTTTTTTTAGTTTTTAGTTAGTTATTAGTTTCATAACGGATTTAAACATTATTTTACTGTATTTTCAACGCACACACACTGTCAATAAAGCGTTTGTAATATTGTTTTAATTATATACTTCTTCCGAATAATTTATATAGTTCACATTGTATTATCTAACCCACCCTAACTAGCAAGAGCTGCCCCAGCCATGCCAACTTCTTCGTTTAGATAAGGCGCTTCCACGAGTCTCAAATTGGCAACAAACTCAAACAAAAGGCTTATTTTTGGCTCGGGAAAACCTAAACCTCCGAAACAATCCCAAGCGCCCCTCTCCGACGCCGCCCCTGGTCGAACGAAAGACATAGAAATTTCCACACTACGTGATATCTTGGACTTTGTTCTACATTTACTCATTGTTACCTTTCAATTGACTTACCAAGAATTAGGTATCTTTATTTCAACAAAGTCGTACTTGGCGTTGAAGGATATTTGTAATTTTGACGCATCGTCACTACTTCATTGTCAATCAAATCCACTTATATTATCCATGCTTTTTTCTTTTACACTTTATTATTTAGCACATCTCCTAAAAACATATAAAAATTAGCTAAAAAATATAGCAATATTCTTAGTTTTATAATTTTTATAACATAATTTGGCCTACTAGAGGTGATATTTTAGACAAAAAAAATTTAGATGCGTTGTAATATTCTAAACGTCTTAAAGTATCGTAAAAGTGAAGTAATCTAAGTTAATACACATTCACTCCGTCAAATAAAAATATGCAATCCAATTAAACATTAAATAAAGACGTGATTGTACTTATAAAGTTTTCAATTGTTTCAACTGTTCAAAGTGTTCCAAGATTGTACTCCAAGAAAAAAGTTTTACCATTTTATTACTTGGCTCACTTCACCCCCAGAGGGCCCAATTAAAAGAGTATTACAAAGAGATTCTTTAATATCAATTAAATTTCTAGAATAACTCGGTTGATGCATTTCTTATATGAGTTTTTAAAAAAAGCAATTATTTTTAATGCTGGCTTAAAAACAGGTAATTGTTCCTGTATAAATATTTGTAAATAAGATCGTCATTCTTTATTTTAATATTATAATTATCTATGCAACATAAAATATCGATAGCTTAAAATTTTCATTTGCTGTTAACTAAGAAATATCAATCTGTTACTTAACAAATTCTGCCAAAAAGTGGACGAGTTCGAATCAAACATTCATAAGAATCGGTAATTAAATAAAATGGACCCTGAATGTTTATCTTTCAAACTTTATCATTTATTACACATTGTTAGTTTGAATACCAGATACCTACCTGTATTTTTACCATTTCGCAAAAGATGCTTAAATATGTACAGTACATGACTTTTATTATATTATTGATTTTAACTCAATAGTGGTGTTTCTGCAAGAAATGTAACGATGTGAAGGATAAAAAAAAAAAAAAAATTAAAAATACATACGATTTACGATGCAAATTTTCTTGTTTTTATAATATAAATATATTGCCTTATTTATATAATTAAAAGCAATATTCAAATTGTCTGGCTGATTTTTGAATGGCATTAAACAAATTTCACTGTCTATCTTTTTATCTTTCTGTCATACGAAAAAACTTAAAGTATTTTAATTGCATATCTGTCAAAAGTAGTCAGAATTAATTACAGTAACTACCTGTAAAATGCACTTAAGAAACTTAAATTCCTTTCAATTACTCCGCTCAAACAGAAGTGAATCTCTCGTATTCTCGACAACCAACGCTTTCGCGGAGGTAGATAATAAGAAAAGTTTCAGAAGCATCTTGTTTTGTTGTAAAATTTTAAATTAAAACAGTCATATCGTCATACCAAATGACACTCCCTGGAGCAAATTTCATAACAACCACTAGTTAGCACAGTGATTCGCATACTTTAGTAAAACTTATTTATTTTGTTTAATCCTTGATAAAATGGGACCAACTTTTGGAAGCGGGGTCTTAATATCGAAAAGCATTAGGCTTCAAAACGAAACTTTAACAAAGATATTTTTTTTATTATGATTGAGTTGAAAGAGCGACTATTTGAATTAATTGTTAATGAAAAGTCTGTACTAACTAATTATCTCTCTTTATTATTATACTTTCTAATTTATTATATATTAGTGCAACCTGTCAACATTCACACAATGCATCGACAGAGTCTGTTCTTTATTACACTGTTCGCTATACACAGACATACCAACCGACTGCATGTTTTTGAATATTCTAAAAAATCTTTTCAAAAATATATTAAGTTCGATTTATTAATTTTCACCGCATTAATTAGGTTATATTAACAATTAATTCAACAAAATAAACTGTTTTAAATTTGATTATATCTGAAACCAATGCTATTTATAGTGAATATATTTTTTTTAAATAAATTATCTTATTTTTTGTTTTTTATTGCATAAAGGTGTATTTGTGTTCAAATAATTTTCTTTAATTTTTCAACAACTCACATTAAAGGTAAAACAATATTTGCTGTCTTATTTTCTTGTAATTTACTTTAAAACCTCCATGCTCATGATGCGTTCATAGCTAGTTGAGCCATTAAATCATTCAAGCATTTTAAGCACTTATAAATAAAATAAAGGTGAAAATTAGACCTAGAATATATTTTCAAGCACATATACATTTTTTAAAAATATTTTTTAGCTTCTAACTTAGGTTTAAATACTGTCAATAAACAGTGAAACTGAGATGCCATCATAGCAGGGAATGTGATTTTTTAGGATGGCATGTTACGGGTTAATAGGAATATATTTACTAATTTACGAGTAATATAAGAGAGATAAATAAAACAAAATCTAAATCAAAACACTATTCGATAAAACAAAGTTCAATTGATACTATCATAACATATTCAAAATTCACCTGAGTTTCTCTTGGCATATTCTACACATTTGATCTTCCCAGCATTTTTTTTAGTATGCACACTATGCAAAAAAGAAGTGTATTGTCTACTAAAAACCTTAAGTGCACGAACGTGCTTATCGTCCATGTTTTTATAATGATAATATTAAAATGAATACTGTTTTTTAACAGCGATTATATTTGAGGACCAGTTCTTAACCGTTTGATAAAATTTTATGATATGTTTATCCTTTCCAAATGATAGAAACATGTCGAAAATATTATCGTACAAAGTAATAGTTTGCATAATTGGAGTGTTACTAAAATATTTAGCCATTACGTGCTTATGTTATAATTACCGTACAGTAACATTTTCGGATATTTTACAAGTAAACTGAGAGGTTTGGCTTATTTTCTTAAATATAATATGTATTAAGCATATTTATATTTAACAGTACAGCGAACCGACAGAGGTTATTTACTATACGGTATTTATTATACGGTAATTTACGAAAAAAAGTTGGTGTTATTTTTCCCAAATTTCAATGGTAGTAAAATAAACTTTTTGTGTCAGTTCCGTGGCCCAGCAGTCAACGTCGTAGGCTACAGTTACGATACCCATGACATCGAATCTAAGTACACATCCGATCTTAAAAATAGCGCAGAGAGAGCAATTATCTACTATTCCTTACTTTCTTAGTAAAAGAGAGGTTGAGAAACTGAGTAACGACCTGTCCTCGTGGAAAATTTCTTTTGAGATTAGTTTCAGATATGTTTAAAAATTATGTATATGTATTATAAAATCAATTTTTCTAATTCTTTTCAGGAAATTATTTAAATATCTTAAAAAAATTATTCCTCGTGTTAAAAACACTTGTTTAAATATGAAGATAATTTGTGGTACTTCTGCCATTTTATCAATCGAATCGGTGCAACCTGGCATACATTGCAATTTTGGCTTCTGACTACCAAAACTCAATTAAAATTTGAAACATTAACTTCCTTTGATTGCAGAAACTTACTACATCAAAATTAGATTGCACAAATATTAATATATATTTCATCTTTTTGACTTTCAAATTAATTGCATTTGCAATAAGTATCTTTGTTCATTTGTTTTAAGCATAATTGAGACTGCTTGAAATTTATGTAACTATTTTGTTTAATAAATTTAACATTAAATGTTTTTCGTAGAATTGACAATTTCATGAAACAATTAAAACGACATAGACATATTCTTATTAGAAAAAAGGATACAATACGTCTACATAACGTCTAGCTAGATGCGTACCAGGATATTTATTAAGTATTTATATATTTTATTATATTACATTGCATCTATCGCCTGGTTTTTTGACGCCGTTGTCACATTAAAAAAAACATATTTCTGAATATAAAAATGTGTCTGCAATGTTTCATTCAATTATCAAAGATCCAGTTCACACCTGGCGTAATATTTTGTTTTATTTTCAACAGAAACCAATCCACTTGTGTTTAAAATATTAACATTTTATTAACTGTGTATGTGATGTTATAAATTTATTGCTATTTTTTTTTCTTACAGAACAACGACAAGATGAAGTAATCGAAATCGATTCCCCGACTGGAAATGCAAAGGCCAAGAGATATACCGTCAAATCAAGGTAAATAATTATTCAATTGCATTAATATTAAATAAAATTTATTATAAATTCAATATAAATAGAAGAATTGACTTTTAATTCGTCATTTTAGTTTTCTTTTCGCGATAGTTTTATGTCAAAATAAAATAGTATTTTTAAAAACCGCTACAAACAAAATAGATACAGAAATATGTTTTTTCTCTTGATTCTACGATTTCAAAGCTTCTTGAATATACCATATTATTGAACCATATCCAGATAATAAAAAAAGACATACGACACATAATTTATCTGATATATTCTTTTGATTATCATTTATTTGAATAAGACCTGAAGGTTAAAATGACAACGAATAAATGAATAAATGTTAAGATAAAGATGCCCGGTTGTTTGGAACAGTCGTCAACGTCGTTGGTTTCCATGCTGTACCTCAAGGGCTTTAATCTCAGTACTTACAGCATTTTTTTTTATTTCTGTTTAAAGCCGTGGATGTTTGTGATATCTAAAAATTCCCCCCGCCATTCCAATCCTAGAAAACGGGGTATAACGAGAGTGATTGGACAACCACTAGTCATGTATCTATCTTTTTATTCTTACTCTCTTCTAAAAATAAAAAAAATAAAAAACTGACTAACACGCAGTTCTCGTAAAAAAAATTCTGCTGAGATGCCTCTGTTAAAAAAAATGTTTAGATATTCACAAGTAGTGTCGAACATCATCGAAAAATATTTTGACATCAGGCAATTGTTATTAGTTTGTTGTGTTGATAAGTAATTTATTTATATAATAATATTTTTTTTTTCGTAAAAATATGCTCGTATAAAGTCTTTTTCCCAAATAGGATTTAAAGAACTATTTTTCTGGGTGATTCGGTGAAACGTTGTCTGAAATATAACATTTATTCGGTGAAAATTGTACCAAGAATATGTACAATTTATTCGCACGAAAATTCTTAGAAAAATTCCCTCGAGAATATTTTCCAAATTTAAATGCATATTAATAACCCGTGTATTATGTTATTTTCTTCGTACATATTAAACGAAACTCCTGTAAGGCTATGATATCGATTCCCTGAAAAATGTATTCTTTACTTTCCGCTTCGCTAGATTGGCGTATTCTTCGTTTATACCCATATGCTCAAATTCTCGTAAGTGTGTTTCCTTTGACGCACGCCAGGGTAACCAGATTGTTTTACCATCGTCTTGTTTATTTTTTTGAGATTACGTATCATATTTAATGTGTCAACTCTCAATTAGTATTGGAAGAAAGGTATTATGTTTTACATATATTTAATTTTTAAATGCATTTGCCAACATATGAAACATTTAACTACAATCCGTTTTTTTAGTTGCTTAAATTAGGTTAAGGTTTGTTTTAAATTAGGTTAAAGTTTGTATTCATGTTCATCTCTTGGACCACGGCTTATAGTTATCCGATATTGTGATGACAGTGAAAAATTTCGTGTAAAAACCACACAAAGCAGATTTATAAATAAAAACATCGATTCCGGCAGATGATTTAAATATACATCGAAAACTTTCCAGGTAAGATTTTATTGTTTGAAGAATTCATTATTTAGTATGGGTGTACTATTCCTTCATAAATTTATATTCAAAAGGAGAATATGGTACAAAGTAAAACAATATTTTTTCGAGGATGGAAGAAGTCAACTCATACAAGTTTTCCGGAACACATTGTATGGTTTGTTTCAAAGACATTTAAGTGCATAACAGCCAAATCTCGAATACCTGCTTCAAAAACACTGTGTTTACAATCTTAAAGTGCTCAATACTTAAGTTTACGCTTAGTACAGTTTTGATTATTCCGAGAATAAATAAGGGTTGTCAAAATTCTATCGATATAAATTAAATTTGCTTGGTATTTAATTTAATATATTATTAATTTCAACTCCTCCCTTGCGTTCCCTTCAAAATATTTATTGGTTTGAACCGCCTGTTCGTGAGAGTATCGAAAGGGTCTCTTTGTATAAAACGGTTCGATTCAAACTTTACCACTTTGCAAATTCGTTTTAGACCTGCCCACTAGAATTGAGTTTTCAATGTGCAAGTTATTATAATTATAACATTTTGTAGTCGACGCACTTTTTATCATGTCTAGCTAGTTAAAAATTTTGATAAACTTTATTACGCAAGTCATCGCTCATCAAAAGTGGCTTTAAAAATATTATTACGCAGTTTTCATTTGCATAATGTATTCGTAGAATTGAACTTAAAAAAGTGTATTAACGGTTTCATTTATTTTATCAGTTTCAAAGTCAAACCCCAATTTTCATCGTATTCATCACAATATCGCCGACTTTTCATAATTTTAAATAGATATTTGTATGTGATTTTTATTTTATTTAAAACATAAAATCAAATCAGTAAATGATCAAAAACTATATTTAACTTGTTTACTATTTCCCTACATATCTTTGCATGCACAGAATCCTATAATTTATATCTAAAATCTCCGATATAAAAATAATAAGTTTTTTATCAGACGCATGTCAATTTGTCATTCAGCTCGTGTTTAACTAATGCAAATGTGCAATCGCGTATTACATGAGTAAAGAACGTTGTTTATGATCCCGTATTTATGACTTTTAGTATTCGATCGAAAATTCTGTCGAGTTCACCTATGAATATCGATTTATTGTTAAATACATTAAAAATATTCTCTCCTTTACATTTATAACGTATTATTTTACAATATTTCACAGTCCGAGGGTAAAATTTTGTCACCCCAAGGTACTAGCGCGCCTAGTATACCGAGCGTTGCTTGGTTAATGCATTCAGGGTATTGTGTTTCCCGAATATGAAATATGAAAAATGGTAAACAGATATCTACTGTCCCGGCGTTACCATAAATCTGATCTTTTCCGTAGCACACCTTGCCTTTTTTTATTTTTCCTCCTTGCATGCCGAGGTGAAAATTTACAATGAAAATGGTTACTGCATAAATTTTTATCCGATGCGGTTTGTTTTTTTGTTTATTTCCATATCTTTAAAAGGATATTCTTGGAAAGTTCGGTCTATGCTTAGTTTAGTTTCTTTCTTTTATTGCTATTGATGGTGGCAATATTTCCGAAATAAATATCAATAGTATTATTTTCAACAGACAACTGGATGTCTTTGAAATTACCTACGTAATACACCAGTGTTATAATATTATACCATTTTTTATATCGATTGGCAACAAGTCAAAGCTGTATTAAACTCTCTCTTGTAGAAGTAATAAACGGCATACTGTTTAGCTTGTATTTTCCGACTTTTCAAATACTATTATTTACTAATGCATGAATATGCAAATTCAACTTCAACGTCAACGCAAATAAACCAAAATTCATAATTTGACTAGACGACTAGACTAGACAGTGTCTACATTTAAAAAAAATCAATTAAGTAAAAGCATTTTGTAAAAATCTCCTTTAATAATTCCTAATATTAATCGCTGATGGTATGAACGTCATATGTTTCTTCTTTGGCCTATATCCACGCGGCATTTAAAAGATTTCATATGATTCAACAATCACTTTACTTCCTCCCATGCCATGCCAGTATCCTTCTGTTTCGTCAAATGAATCTTTTTAAATATAATATATATTTTACTCAAATGCGTACTTCTTTGTCATAAAAAAGCAATGTTGGAATAAAATTACAATCATTTCAAAAATCGTTATTTGACATGATAAGTATACTTATATCTAAAAAAACGAAACATTTTTCATTTTGTGCTTATAAAAGTTGTCGCATATGACGTATGCCATTTATCAATTATACATATTATTTCTTGTTCTGATTAACCTGGACCGACTAAGCATGTTCATCTGATTTATATTATTCACATAACTAATATCTCCCCTTCTCCAGCCCATTTTCATTGATTTAATAACGTAGACTTAATAAACTATTTTTCATTTTCTTTTAATGGCGTGTTGCATTAAAATCTTTTGTGCGTGTGCCGACCTACGATTCACCTTCTATTAAAAGCGTGATCCACACAATTTGCAAAAACCCATCACGAAAAAATTACAAGTTGAGTAATATGCATTCGAGTGATGAACGAACGTGGAGGGGAGAATTTGCTGGATGATGTAGGACAGAATTGAAAAAAGTAATGTGTTAAAAAGTTGGAAAATGGAATTTTTTATGGTAACTAATAGCGGGTGCGTGGCGGGATCACTTTCTCTTGGAAACTTTTTTGCCTGTTTTTAATATCATAGTAGTTTTTTTTATCTGGATTGAATTGTTTAACTAACGACTTCATCGAGTCGTACAGAGAATATTTTATACAATAATATGCTAGATATCATCTCTACAATCAACTTCTAGGTGAAGGAGGTCTTGCATTTATTTTGTGTTTGTTATTTCGTATCTCTAAGGCTTACCTGGTAAGTCCACTCTCAATTCTTGGCAAAACGAAATCAAATCAAAAATATTCCTTTTAATTAAGAAAAAGAAGAATTTTCTTAAACAA
Source organism: Himalopsyche tibetana (assembly GCA_030503985.1). Classification (NCBI taxonomy): domain Eukaryota; kingdom Metazoa; phylum Arthropoda; class Insecta; order Trichoptera; family Rhyacophilidae; genus Himalopsyche; species Himalopsyche tibetana. Next base: position 34,853,046 of record JAPJYX010000002.1, on the reverse strand, counting down.
TTTATTAAATCAATATTAGCTTTATTCAATTAAACACCAGTCTCTGTGCTGTTTGGGTATATTTCATAAATTGATTTTTTTTAAACGTGTTTTGTGCCTCCTGTAAAGTTTTTTATGTGTGGGCTTTGTCGTTATGCCTTTTCCACAGTCGAGTTATGAAATAAATACAATAAGTGTCACAGAATAAAATAGAGCAAGAGTGAAGCAAACTTTGTCTGTTTTGTTTGCTAATTTCACATAAACCTGCTGTATTGTTTTGGTTTATTTCGTCGACATGTCAGTCATGTTTCTAATGTTAGTCGAATACTTTTTAAATTTTCTTATAAAATCATCGTTAAAACTCTCAGAAGAATCGTTAACTGTATTACAATTCACTGTATACAATTATTATAATATGCTTATGTTTTAATACATTATCACTACAATTTAAAGTAATCTGCCTTTAAGACGGTTTAATAATCCCATATTTGCCACAGATTTTAACACATTTTTGACGTGAATACGTCTTTAAAATTGCTTCCATAGGGAGGCAATCCAAAAAAACGAATGATAACAAAATCGGGGGATACAGTTTGGTGTTGTAGCTTTATATCTATCAACTCTCTCCAAAATTCAATTGCATCACTGAATAGCTAAAGAATCAAAAAAATTATTACGCTATGTAAGGATTGTGATACATCACGCAGGGCGGAGGGGGAAGCGCCGACATTTTGACGTAATTTTGATGCGTATCGAGATTTCTATTTACTATAACTTTTGACTCGGAGAGTAACGATGTTCACTTAAGTTTCAATCGTTAGCTCTTAACAAAATCTATCGATTATAGATAAAACATTAGTGTAATATTGTGATTGTGACTACAATTAGGTGTTAAAATATAGAAAAATATATCAAATATGTGTAATGTCGGGCTATACGCGTCAAAAAGCCAAATCGAAATACAGAGATCGTATACGGTTGGAAAGGGCTTCTCAAGAGCAATCGAATGGTACAAAACACCATATGACTGAGTCAAGCAGTGCCAGGAACGTAAAAATGGGGCGTAATACCACATATTACGAGACGTATTCACGTACAACACACGGCCGTGTCCATGACACAGACAGACCCCATTTTTAAAAAAAATAAAGTTAGAATTGATGAGAAGATATGTTGTGTATGTCTTCTTGGTTAGTATATATAACCAAGTTAATTTATTTTTTAAACATAGTTTCGACGAGAGCGTAAAGCTGAGATATTGTAGATACAAGATAAGTGTAAAATACATTACTATTTTTGACATTCTTAAAATGGAGTTTTGCCAAGCGAGTGTTAGAAAGATTTAACAAATAATTTTTAACATTAATCAAGTTGTGAAAAAGTTCATTCTACTTCATACATAATATTCCTAATCTTTTATTAATTCGTCGGATCTTCCATTAATATTTTGATTACGATATTCACTATTTATGGAGTAAATACTACAATTAATCTTCTATCTATATTCTATAAACAAAAAACTTGTTAAATACAGCGGGCATACACCAGCTGTTGATTTCACAGGGTCTTCTCAGTCATATCACTGCAAATTATGTAGGTTATTCCATACACAAAAAAATATATCAAGAAATTTATTACATATTACGAGACTTCGCGCAAGCTGTCCATAATTTTGTTTCAATTTATTTAATATAATCTTTACATATAATATATTACTCCTATATTTAGGGTAGGTAATTTAAACAAATACAAAATTATCATCTTCTTTACGTTTTAAGTACAATCTTTTGAAGTTTGGTTTCGACTATAATATTTAACTGGATGTTTGTTTCGTTACTTTACAGGATTCAACTGAAACCTTCTTCACAGGATGATTATGCTGACTTAACCTGTGAAGCTCGCCATGAAGCTCTCCCGAGGGATCTTCCCATGAGGACAACTGTGCAACTGAGTGTGTTATGTAAGTGCTGACCATCTGGTATTTATTATTATTATTAAATAGTATTTTTCAAACTCCAGATTAAAATTTGTTATAATTATAACCACCGCGTTTAAAGAATTCCACACGTTTATATGTAGTGACTCTTTATATTTAATAGATGGCTATTTAGCATATGTTGGGTCCCACGACACAGCGGTTAGCACTGTGGGTTTCGGTGTCGGACTTCACGGGCTCGAGTCCCAGTACGAACAGAATTTTTCGTTCGAGTTATCGATTTCTGTTCGAAGGCATGGGTGTTTGTGATGTCTAAAAATTCCCTTCCACTTTTTCCGATCCTTTAATAATTGGGTGTAGCGAGAGCGATTAGCTAACCACTAGTCCTGTCCTAGCCTTATCCTTATATACCTTCTACTCTATTTGAATAAGAGAGGTTGAGCGACTGAGTAATAGACAGTCCAATCTGTTGATATACCTTCATTAAGAGGCCATATGCTCCAGATTGGGAGCGAACATGGATAAAAAATAGCCAATGCCAAAATTATTCTTCATAATATCCATGATTTGGATATGAAAACAGTCTTGACCCGATTTCCTCAAATCGTCCACATACTGTGACTATTATTGTAAAATCTTACATATAACTTTTGGAATAAGTGTAAACACAGTTTTACAACCCTTTGGTTCTACATTTGGGATCTTGCTTAAAATATCTGGTACTCTGCACCATAAACAAGAAGCTTTTATTTGAAATATTTGCTGTTTTAAAATGAATTTAACTATCCATAAACCGACTGTACACAGAAATTTAAGTATGCTCAATATTTTTATCCTACAAACCATGGTTATTTTAAATAAAATTGTACAGCAATACAATTTTTTATTCGTTTTCCATGAAATCTTTAGACACAATTCTTTTGTCGTAAGAATAATGGGTTTCTTTTCGTTATGCCTTTCCATTATCTATGACACTTCAATAATAATAAACTATTTAGTCGGTTCGTTTAGTTTATTTGTATAACAGAATGATATATTTAATAATAATTACAGCCTTGTGTAGAAACTAAACATGAACTAAAATATTAGACCTAAATGTCAGATCTGCTGCCAACACGCCATATTTATCAGGATCACATAATAATATATAAGACACAACATGTAAACATGTTTATATTGGGTTGCCAGATAAACAGGGCTCCCGGAGCGCGCTCGCGAAGGCTCTTCCAAGATAGGTATGTACATGCTCTACTTGTAATATAATTTTATAGCGAAAGTGGGTTTTACGCTCGCGTAATAAAATCCATATGTTAACTCTGCCATTGGCGGTTGGTTATTCCTTCGCGGAGGATAAACATCTGTCTCTCCGCGCTATTTCATATCAAATAACTGTACCAGAAAATAGAGGAAACGTTCAGCAATTGGCTTAGTGGGCTACTGCGGTGTTATAGTCAGTATTTTGTGTAGATTTACTCTTGTATATATTATTTTATCATTTTAAGATAATTATATATTAATATTACCTTTAACATTAATGTAAAATCGTACTTATAATACAACAATTCCCTGAAATAATGTTGTATAACACAAAATTGTAGCGCTTTTAGGAATGGATTTTTTCAATTCAATATTTGGTAATGATACATTTCTCTGTGTATAAACTTCAAACAAAAAAAATACTTTTTTTACTTGTTTAAAGTATGAACCATATTCTGCTTCAAATGTTTATTAGTTTCAAAAAAAATAGATTATTATATTGATGTTTTAATTCTATCAAACGATAAGTAAAAAAAATGTTTTTTTTAGTAATATTAACAATTTTATTCGAATACCTCTCTTATCTAGCTCTACAAAAGTACAACCACTGTAGAAAAAAATGCTTGTTTTCTTTCGGTAGGCAAATGTTTGCAAATATTTTTTTTATTAAAAAAATCCCCGAGTTCCATAGATGCACAAATCGAAGTATCGTTTTACGGTTGCAATATATCTGAATTTTATTGATTTATGACTGAATTATTCACTAACATGATGAGATAAATATTTTTTTTTTTCAACCCAGCTTAGATGCTTCAAAACTTTGTTCAGTCATATCATAAAACTACAAATTTCTAGTTACAACACTATGGAACTAAGCCTTCAATATATTTATAATCATCAGATATAATCTTATGTACAAATTTTGTTACTATTTTCTATGTCATGTATTTTTCCACACAACTAGTTCTCATTAAAACCCTCCAAGGACGAGCGTCACCATATGGTCACACAAAACACCGTTGTCTATTGATCCCACTATTCATACTTTTTCTACCTGAATATCGTTGCTTTTGCTCATATTTGGTTAAGAAGGGTACGGACTACAGTAAGTCATCAGCCGTAGGAACAGGAACGGTCTCCAAAAGCACATGTGATTTTTTGAATTTCCGTTTTTTTCAATTTACTTTTTGAAACTGTTAGATATTTTTTTATAAAAACATAAAATTATTTACAGTTATTTTGCTAATATATTTGTTTTGAAATTATGTTGATCTAAAGAGGTCAAATTGTAAATATTTTTAAAAAAATCACGTTTAGCTATATTTCAACCTCGAATGTTTGCAAGCCCATACGGTCACTTTTGTCCTTACTACTGTCCGTACTCAATATTACACGGTAATAAAAGGATGAGCATGACCATATAGTCATGCGGGGTTTCTATACAACGACTTTGCGTTTTTTTTTTTTTTAATTTTGGATAGGAATAAAAGTTATCCGTGACTTCAATATGGCTTAGAAAATATTTTTTTTATCGGAAAAAAGCTCTCGTCTCTGGAGGGTTAATTAATATTCAGGTTGAAATCGTTACTCTGAAAGTAATAAAATAAGTACTAACCCAACATTGGCAGTGTTTTTTTTTAAATACTTAGCGAATAGAGTAAAACCAGAGTGACGATTTGAAAAGAAAGGGGTTTGATGGTTAACGAGCGAGTGCTGCGGCCGTTTGTTCCAAAAGTTAACCCTTTAACTGCTGCGGGTGAGTTGTTAATACCCACTGGAGGACTCGTTAATCCGATGTGTGATAAATGCAGTTTACTGCCCGGCAATTTGGACAAAAGGACGAAATTAAAATATTACTCTACACTATGAAGCAACAAACAATTTTGTGATCGTAAATTTTTCTGTTAATTGTAACGGCTTCGAGTGTCGTAACTGTTTGTTACCGAAATTTAATGTTGTAGGGTTTTTGAACTTACCTTAATTGTTTGTTTATTCGCAGAAGAGAATGCAAAACATTAATCCTACTTAGAAATATCAATATACTTGTATTGGTGTGAATTTAGGGAGATAGTTTTGCAGAAACTTCTATGATCATCGAATATTATCTATTATGAAGACAACATATTGAGATATTATGACAGTATAGTTATGTAGTATATATATATATATTTTTAAATTTAAAATTTTGCATTATAGCAGAGAAAACATTGACACCGTTAGACTAAGAAGTGGAGTGATATTATAATCACTTTTAGGGGGTTCACTGTCAATACTTGGTGGAAAGGCATTATATTAATAAAAACAATAATCCTTTGTACTTCTGCATATTCATATCATTAAGCATATTCACTTTATTAATGTAGCATTTTATCACTTTGTCAAAAATTTCCCAAATTTTAATTATGTTTGTAATTACTTTCAATCGCATTCTGAATTTATGAATCTGGGATGACTTTTTAATTATATGTTAGATGTGTTAAACATTTTAATTTTGTGTTATTTTAGAATCACTTTAATGTAATTGGCAATTTCTTTTCAATGCCAACTGTTGTGTATAACTTTTCAATTTTGTATAAATAGCATTGTTAAATTATATTTCTTATCAGTTGACAATGCTCGCAATGAGCGAAACCGGTCCTGACATATTAAATAAAGTGGAATGAAGTACAAAGGATTATTGTTTTTATTGATATTATAATGTTCAATCCGTCAACTGTAAAGTGATCCAACTAATGATAAAGAATTATATTTTTTCAATATCACTCATAAATATATCGACTTATAACAGGCAGAAAATCGTAGCCGACAATTTATAAATTTTACAGGAGAAGGATTTTTTAAAGTTCAATGAAGGAATTGCTTAAGTGGTTAACCTCTCTTTTTCAAAGAAAGTAGAGATAGGACAGGACCAGTGGTTAGCATGTCGCTCTCGCTACGTTCGTTTTTAGGATAAGATGGGTGGGAGGGAGTTCATGACATCATATTGATACGTACCGTTGGACAGAATTCCATAAATAAATTTAAAATCAATGACAATTGTCTGTACTAGGATTCGAACTTATGACCTCCGTGTCCGAAGACAACGACGTTGATCATTCGACCACGCAGTCGGTTATTAAATACATAAAAATACGAAATAAGCAAAACCTTGCAATGCACGAAGTCTTACTGGTGCTGTATTTTCTTAATCTGTTAATCATTTAATTGTTTGCTTAAGAAAAACCTTTGTGCAAGTCCTTTTTTCTCGTCGGAAATTTCACAGACACTTATATTTAATGCTTTTAGCTAAATATAGATAATTATCCTTTTACTTACTTTTAATAGAACCTGTTATAAGTTGTATTCAATGTGACTACAAATTTTTAAAAAATTAGGGATACTTCTTTTTGCCTTTCTACAGTCTATGTACATACACATCGACTGTGGAAAGGAAAAAGGACGTAACCCACATATATCAAATTTTACAGGAGGCGCAAAAAACGTGTTTAGATGATTTTGGGACATATACAAATTATGAATTATACACAAACTTGAAGTGCACGGAGACTTATAAATTGGTGTTTAACTGACATAACCTAATATTTATTTAAAAAAAAATCTCGGAAAAACTTTTATTTCAGTGTTTTTTCTTGGTTTTAATTTTTTACAAGGTCATCTTTTTCAAACTTAAAAGCTAAATTTAGATACTTATTCGGCATTTTAAGCTTCCATCCTTTTGATAGAATGTGTGTCAAGTTGTATACATTGTGATTATCGAAAAAAAGCTGTTTTTGAAAATTGAGGGTTACGTCTTTTTTCCTTTCCACAGTCGATATTATATTAGAAAAAAGATCGAAAACTTAAATAAATCAGTACGTTTTGGATATTGCATCGCACAAAAAAACTATTTAATATATATGTATATTTGATAAAATATATTTATATTTGCAGTATCTGAACGATATTTCTATTAAATAAATAAACAATAGTCATTTAAAAAAATTATTCCACTTAATGATTACAGTATTTTACTTTCCCGGCGATATGCTAGCTTTTTTTAGAGTAAAACAGAATTCAAAATACATTATATTATAGTATAGCTACCTACACACAGTTGTTATCCTCCTTAACACATTAAGTGTCGCCAAAGTTCAGCGTTTATGTTTTATATTTCTAGTCGAGTGTTTCAATTAAGAACTGTGAAAAACACATCGATGCTTGTCAAACTGTATCGTTCTACTTTCTTTGGTGACGTGATTTATATTTAAATGAAATAAATATTTTTTTACAGTCGTTATTTTCAAATCTCATACTCTTAGATTTCTTTCATAATTAAAATTGTTTAATTTTTTTTTTTTAATTCACACCCATTTAATATTGACCATATGGTCACAGTTTTCTTTATATATATAAAAAAAGTTACACATAATCGGTTAAAAATTGAAATCAATTTATTTCACACTGATAAGAAAAAATCAACCACTTTGTTTACATAATAAAAACATATTAAATAAAAAAGAGGATAAACTGCATACAAAATATAAAAAATAATAACATAAATCGAACGTGGGCAACGAAGTTCTGTAAAAGCCAACTATCTGTAGACTTTGATATAAAATAAGACTCTTGTGTTTCTACAAATTTAATTTTAATCACTATTTACGGAGTCGACACAAATCGTTTATTCGATCGAAAAATATGTCATTATACATACTTTTCTTTGCAGAAAAAAAATCAGCAACTGCATAACATTTTTCAAGATACTTGTGCTATATATCAAGAGAGAACACAGCTAGGGTGTCCAATCCCTGGATCCGGATGCTCGATTTTGTGATCCCGAAATCCTGAGATTTCGACAGTACTAATCCCGGGATTTCGGGATTGAGAAAATAAAACAAGGAAGAGCTTAAGAAAAAGGTCCCACGCTTTGGGCAAATCGGTAAATTCTTCGGATTTTGAATTCGAAAATTTTTGGAAAAGCTAAATAAAAAGTTTGACTGTGGTAATTTTGGAAAATCCGCAAATTTCTGAGTTTTTGAAATTGACGTGACATTGTTTCAAAAATCTCATGATTTAAAATCGCTGACCAAAAATTTTCTCAATCCCAAATCCCAATTTATACACGATTTTATTTTGTGTTCAATCCCGGGATTGAAAAATCGTTAATCCCGAAATCCCGGTATCACATAAAGGATCCGAGAATGGATACCCTAGACACAACTGTAAAAAAAACTAAGATACGCCTAAATTGTAGATAAAAAAATATATTAAGTTTTTTTAAATGGTTCTCAATAAATGAAAAGTTTGAGAACCGCCTTAAATGACAATAATATACTAAACTGGCTGGCCAGCGCTATCTCGAGTAAGGTCGTTTGTTACAGAGCTTTTTTTTGTTTTTGTCTGTTTCTAATCTATAGCGTGTTGTATCGTTTACCGTAAAACACTTGAATTCTTATAATATCAAAAGTTTTTGGTCGTAAAAATTCTTGGGGGATGACTCCAATCCAAACCGTTTTTTAGGAATTAAGTAGTTTTTACCTAAATTGTTTCCTTTTTTTATAGCGCTCAGTAGTTAACCATTTTAGCTTTATGTCAATTTCCGAATTCGAACCTTTTAAGGGTAAATAAAGTGATAAGGGACAAATAAAACTTTTTCTTATTTAATCTATATAACAACAAAAAAATAGGCGCCGCATGGATATGTGTGGCACGCATAAGTTATTATAAAAAACACTTTTTAAATCCATGTTCGTTCCCAATGTGAAGCATATGGCCTCTTAATGGAGGTATCTCAATATTAGTTTTTTCTACAAGAACTGTTTGTTACTCGCTCAACCTCACTTACTTTTAAAGTGAGTAGTAGGGAGAGAAGGATAAGGCTAGAACAGGACTAGTGGTAGACTAATCGCTATTGATCGGAATCGCTAAGGATGGGAGGAGATGAAATAATGTGAATTGACATCATTAACACCCAGTCTTCGATCACAACTTTGAATATTTCTCAAATTCACTGTGATCTGACCGGGAATCGAACCCAAACCTGCGTGATCCGTAGAGCAAGCTCTAACCAACTAAGCCATAGCAGGCGGCAAATCATTAATTAAAAGATAAAAAACATTATAATCAAAAGAATAATTAAACCTCATCTGTCACCGACATTATTACTAAGTTGGCATAAAGAATATGAGTATAACTAGCTAAATCAGGGGTGTCCAACTGAAATCATTCGGTGGATCAAATAAAATATTGTACGTGGATGGACCAATTCTCTTGAGATTTCTAACGTCATACAAAAGTAATGCACTACATTCGGCTTATCTTGCTTAATAGTCTTATATTGTTCTGCATAACACTTACAATAACTACAAACGATTTTTCGATGATTCGATCATCCAGGTAATAATTTGTCACTCATAAATTTAATATATTTTGTCTATAACAAAATGTAAAATGTTTAGAAAAATGAAAAACTCAAAAAATCCACCGTGGGTCACGAATTTGACATTCCTGATATAAATGCTATTGTTTTTATTTTTATATTACCGTAAGATAATAATCTATTATTAAAATTTACATTTTTTTATATTTAAAAGAGTTCAAATATTCTTGTTCTGGAAACATGAATAATAATAAATATCCATAAGAATTTATAAAAAAAATATTTTAATTTGAATATAAATGATCTTTGATTTGTATAAATCAGCGGTGATTAAATTATATAATATTAACTTTTAATGGTAAAGCAGGTATTTATCTCCTTCCAGTGTTTAATTCGTTTTTTTAGCCATTTTTTTCTGATAAAATCATATAATTGAATGACGTGAGATTACTATTAATCGTTACACAATATTTATCTAACAAAAATGATTTTTTAGTCGAAATTAAAAAAAACTTTAGTGGTTTTACCTAATCGTGATTTGAGATTGAGATAAGTTTTAGTTTAATACCAGTGTTTTAAATAATATTAAAAATAATTCACAGCAACAAACAGCGATACCTTGATATCCTTTCCAAATAGCTTAATATATTATAAAATGATAGCGCTGTGTGTATATAAATTTTGTTTAAATTGAAAAACAATATCGTACAGTTCACGATTGAAATCACGTTGACCTATTTTTTTAATGGTAAAAGCTTTCCCTAGCGATTAGGTGGATCTTAGATATACTCCAAGCAAGGTCAATATTAAATTAAGATTTGATTTCTTGGATATGGGTGTTTTTAATGTCATTTATCCGTGAGTTGATCCGAGTGTCTTAGAAATATCTATTTAGAAATAATTTATTTTTATTTATATCGGAAACTCAATACTTTAACTAGATAACTTGATTTTCATTGTTTTTTATGAAGCTATTGAACATGAATTCAAATTTTCTTTTACCAAACTCAATTGAAAATTATATACATTAACAGTTTTTTAATTAAAACTAGCCAGTTCCCGGCAAGCGATGCAATGCCACTCAAAGAAAGAAAGTGTTTGTGCTTTCATTATGTTTATTGAAGTGCATCTTTTCTTTTTCTGTCTATTTGTCCATGTAAGTAGTAAGTTAATTGTACTGTACTACAAGTGCAAGCCTACGTTGTCAAAATGAACTGTATCGCAGACATACAAACATCGATTTATATATATAATACCTACTGTAAGTTAATTAAACTATGCCTATAACCTTCCTAGAAGTGCAAGCAAAAAGTTTGTCAAAGTTTTACTGCAATCGGGTGAGCGGTGTGGTAACTCATATAATACGAACAAACAAACATTGATTTAATTGAGCTAATAAATGTTGAATTTCAATTCCCAACAATTATCAAATCATAGTTACTTAAGTGTAGTTCTGGGGTGGCGAATTATAATATTTAACTGTAAGTAAAAATATTCAAACGTTATTTGACTTCAATAAATATTCTCTTATAAGAATAAACGTCTATAAGAATACAAATTTATATCCTTATAATATAATATCGCAAAATACCGCAGGTTGCTGCTTTCTCCGATATAGAACGCGTTGTAGTATGGCTTATTTATTCAATAAATTTATAGCATACTGTAAAATATGAATTTAAATGTAAGCCAACAGCTGAAAATGTGTACTTGCAATATAAAAGCAGCTCTAAAGTGTCCCATAATTGACGAAATATGTCGCAGGGTGTCCCAAACATCACGAATCCGCCGGACGTGACTTTAGACCCAAACGATCGGCCTGTATATACTCCGATATGACTTTTATAGGAACATTTAACCCGTTGAACATATTCTGCGGTGTTATTTTGGTTATTTGATACTTTTAAAAATATTCGAAAAGGTTTTTATTAAAGACATTTATTTCAAATCACGTGAATGTAAGACTACATTTAAGTTTTATTTCATTCTTAAACTTGTTTGTTAGTATAGAATTTCCTGACAACAATAATATTTGCAAACATACACTCACCATTTTTTTCAATTAAGTGGTAAAACATTTTATTAATACGTTTATTTTGAACACCAATAAATGTTTGCTTTTTCTCTGATCTAACACGTATAAGAAACAATGAATGAATGAAAATATAACATAATTTTAAAATTTGTTTCTAATAATTTGGCTCCGTGGTCGACTGGCCAATGTCGTCGGTTTTGGTTGCGGAGCCCACGGGTTCGCATCACAGTACGTACAATTTTCTAAATAGAACTTTTATTAAATTTCAGTATTCCTCATTCTATTCGCAAATATGTCTAAAATTCTTTTCCGCCTATTCTGTCATTAAAAAAAACTACGTAGCGAGGGTGATTAAGTTTCCACTAGTTCTGTCTTAGCTTTATCTTTAAATCCATTAATGAGAGGTTGAGCAACGGAGTAACAAACAGTTTTCGTAAAAAACACTTTTTTGTGATACACTCTATTAAGATTCACTACTCATCGTATTGCGAGCAAACATGGTTTTAAAAAACTTTTAGAACCAGTTTCGCATAACGAATAAACATTTCCAACTGAGGAAAAAACATATTCAATGATGCTTATTATGTGAATTGCTTAATCATCAAATAAACAATTGATAAAAAAAATGGTTAAAATGTCTGCTTCAGTTTAATTTATGAATATTAACCAGGTGGCTTGTATTACATTAGTTAAAATCGAACCGAACGACGTAAATATCAAAGTTATTATTTTTTATATTTATTACTTTGAAATACTTCGCATTTAACAGGTTAAGAGAATGTCTGAAAAGGCATATCCCATTTAAACTCTGTATAAGTTTCAAGTACAGCTATCCGCTTCGAAATTAATTCAATTCTTTACCTAGGGAAATAAAACAATTTGTTTTGTTAGACAATATGCTGTAACATCAAAACAAATTTATTCTCACCAATTGGGAATCGAACGCAATTCTTCATTTGAAGGATGAACGCTTTTGTTCGCTATGAGATGAAGACAACAATTATTTGCTTTCTTTGGCATTATTCGTTAATATTTTCTTCTTTTAGGTACCTCGATTTCTAATAAAAGTGTTTTCAATAAATATATTTTTTCTTTCCAAGAGAGGGCGAGCTTATTCGTTATTTATACAAACATTACAACAGAATCGAACATATCATATCCGCGATAAAGTGAATAGAGAACATAAGTAGCCCTAATCCACCTGCCAGGGACATATGATATTTTAATTAAATTTTAAGCCAGTTTATTTATTAATTTATCAATTTATCTGATACAGTAATTACTTTTGCAATATGTATGGATAAACGCTATAGTGAAAATGTAAATAAAATGGCAAAAAAACAATATTTGAAAAACATGTATTGCATTAAGCTTTAAATTCATAACCCTCAATTTTCCAAAACAGCTTTTTTTCGATAATCACAATGTATACAACTTGACACACATTCTATCAAAAGGATGAAAGCTGAAAATGTCGAATTAGTATCCAAATTTAGCTTTTAAGTTTGAAAATGATGACCTTGTAAAAAAATAAAACCATGAATAAACACTGAAATAACGGTTTTTCCGAGACAATTTCTTTAATTAATATTAGATTATGTCAATTAAACACCAGTTTAGAAGTATCCGTGCACTTCAAGGTTGTGTATAATTCATAATTTGCATATGTCACAATTTAGCGCCTCCTGTAAATGTGTGGGTTACGTCCTTTTTCCTTTCCACAGTCGATATACATATTTTAAACCTTGCCCACTAAAAATGTAGATCTTGTCACCTAACTTCAATTTAAATTTAATTTATACAATTTTTAGCAACTAGCTAATCACTCCCTTATTGACAAGTTTTGGGAGGGGGTAATGAGAGAGGAATAAACAATTCCTTTTCAGAATTCGAACATTAACGGCAAGCTGTCACGGGATTTACATATTCAAGTCCAACTTTCTTTCAATTAACTGTTTATGTAATGTATTTTAAACTTTTTTTTGTTTACATTTTATACTGACAAAAAATGTCAATGTTGCTATTTTAGCTCTTATTTTTTTTATATATATACAAATATAGTATATAGGTGACTGAGGAAGACGTAAAGCCAAAATAACTATCAACTTTATCTTGGATAAAATTAGAACTAAAATAAATAAAAAACACCTTATTATTATGAAGTTCTACCAAGTAAATGCCAATTCAATGGAAAAACAATTAATGGTGAAATTTTTAAAATTCTATATTTTAAGTGGTTTATCCCAGTAAGAAATGCAAAGCGGTGCTATAAATATATATATATATCATATGGACCCATTAGAGGTGAAGTGAGCCAAGTGGTATTTAAGAAAAAAAAGGTTACATGCGTTGTAATATTCTGCACGTCTTAAAGTATCGTAAAAGTGAAGTAACATCAGTTAATACACATTGCAATAGTGTTATCTTCGTCAAAAATATGAAATCCACAAAAACACCAAGTAAAGACGTGATTGTTTTTTTTAGGTCTAAGATTTTTTTTACCATTTGACTAGTTTGCTCATTTCACCTTTAACGGGCCCATATTTACTAGTTTACCGAATCTGAACAAAGTTTCCAGTTATGTGGTAATTAAAATCTTTTTTGTTTTGTCTATGGTTATTCAGGACGCTCCACATTTTTTTTAATTTGAATGTGTATCGATCATGCATGTTGGAAAACCTTCAATCTGTGGCATATGCCCCCAGAATCCCATAAAACGACGCTTGCCAAGCAGCCACGTTCATATTACATCCATGGCGTCATTCGACGTCAATTACTATCGCATACGAGCAGACCTGTCCGAGACTTAATGTGGCCATGTTCATTTCAATATTACCGTTTGAATTGGTAGGATAAATAATAATGGCTTTGATCAAAGACAACGTTCAGTCAAAACTGATAATGTCGATACACTGCCAGAATACATTAAGTCAAAAACTGGGTGTTATGATTTGTGAATACAGAACGAAAAAAAAACGTCTGAAAAACTAAGCTCAATTATATTACATATTTTATTTTTGATATTTAAAAAAGTATTTTTTTGGATATAAAATTTATGGAGCTGTAAGTACTAGGACGCGTTAGCGTTAAATGTCAGACAATCTTACTTTCACAAATGCTTGTTTAAGTACGAACGATTTTAATTTTACTATTCTGATATATTATAAAAATAAAAACGGGAAATAAGGATGGGATGATAGAAAAACAAACAAACAAACAATAATGATACTAAAAATGACATTTACGTTACAAAATGGATGGTGAGGATGCCTCTGAAAGAAGCAAAACACGGTCACAGTTTGTAGCACAATACGTGAAATAATCTAAGTTATTTCATATTAAAATGAACTTCCACAAAGTTACCGCCGAATCCATCGAAAAACGTTTTTCTACTCAGTTTCTCAACCCTTTTTTCGAAGGGATAGTGCTAGGGTATGACTAGTGGTGTACTAATCACTTTCGATAAATTTCGTTATTTAAAGACTGGAATGGTGGAAGGGAATTTTTAGATATCACAAACACCCATGACAAATTCGACAAATTTATCGAACCCATCAAGTCTTTCACTGTGTAATCAATCATCAATCAACAGTGTTGCAAAAGTGGTGGTTGTATACATTTTTTTTACATAAACATATTTTGAGTAAACTTTTTTTTTGAATTTTACATTTAAATTCATCTGAAAATGTAAAGCAGGATAAATTGTAAAATACTCAAACTGCTTGTGTGGTACAAAATATTTACCGTGTCGGTTCGAGGAACATCTTACACATCGTGATATTATTTATCAGGCGAAAAAGTTTCATCTGATTTATCGAAATACTTACCAAACCGTTAAAATTCAAATCGCCATCTTATGTGTCGGCCATTAAAACCCCTCTATCTTAATGTGACAAAAATCGTAAGACAAATATCACCCATTTAAAAGAATCCTCTTCTTTCTTTCGTATCTGTCGTGCCCACACGAAAGAGCAGAACTCAAAATAAATAATCACGATTTTTTCATTTACATACTGCACTTTTCACTGCATACCAAATATAAAATGTCTCCATTAGGAGAAATATAATACAGTAAAACCCTCATTTACACTAAATTCGGGACAGTGTAGTTCGGAGTAGTTTAATTGGGGGTGTGAATCTCATACAAAATGAAATTAAAATTGGGTTTTTTTCGCCAAAAATGGAAAACTAAGATTTTCCTTGGTAAATGGTTTCCTTTGTCGCCTGTGTGGTCGAGTGGTCAATGGTGTTGGCTTCTGCTACAGAGGGCCCGGGTTCAAATCCCGGTACGGACAGTTTTATAAATTGATTTTTCAATCGATTTATAAATTTCTGTTCAAAGGCATGGATGTATGTGATATCTTGAATTCCCCCCTCTCACCTTTCCTGTCCTATGAACGGGGCGTATCGACAGCGATTAGCTTACCACTAATCCTGTCCTAGCCTTATCCTTCTATCCTTACTCTCTTTGGAAAAAGAGAGGTTGAGCAACTGAGTTACAAGCAGTTCTCGTAGAAACACTTCTGTTGAGATAAACTCTATTAGGAGTCAATATGCTCCACATTGGGAGCGGACATGGTTAAAAAAAAAAAAAGACAATGGAATGCGACCGTGCAATTGGAGAATTTGCGGCGAATGTTTAAGCCATTCGTAATTCGGGGTTGTGTAATTGGGGGTTCCACTGTACGTTGGTATTTTCTTAATGCAAGCACTTTTTTTTATTTAAGTCTAATAAAATTATCAGTTTACTTCATAATTAAATATGTTCCAATTACTAGTAATACGTAGACTAAAAATTTAGTTTAATCTAGTTTAACTTTTCCGGTTCTAAGCTCAAGAAATGCGACCCCAATACCAACATTTTCTTAAATATCTATTTTAATATGGGTGATACAATGTTTATAATTAAGGTATTCTTATATCATAGTTTTTTGGACCTTTTGTAGTTTATATAAGTATGTGATAACGCGATTACGCTATCAGGCGATAAGCACCCGCGATAACGATCGTCCGTAAGATAGCTGAGAACACTCGTCAGTTGTCAATTCATATGTGTGCTGGGATTACGTCTTTTTTAAGCGCAACTTAAAATATGATTATTTATTAAAAAACCACGGATTTTTATAAAAAAAAATGTATAAGGAATGATGCAGAGAGATATTTTAAAGACTATTTTTTTATTGAAATTCATAAGAATAAGGCCAATTATGAGGAAACCACTGGGGTCAAATAAGACACCCATCGGCAGAGACGTATTTTTCTAGTCTCCGAGCCGCGAGAGTTAATCAACAATTCTTGTCCCAAAAGATGTACATTTTAGTAAAACTGCGATATCTGATAACTGAAAACGTAGATATACCTGTATGTTATTAAGCAAGCGATATGGTTGATATGATTTTCTTATTTGATTTTCATTTAATTTAAGGATTTTTATTCAAATGTATAGGTATAACATACACTCCCTAATCTTAAAAAAATAATGCGAGAAGACGTATCAACTTACTTCTATTAAGTTTGTATCACAATTCTTCTAATAAGGATATAAGTAAATATCACTGTATTTAGTTCCAAAATTTTTTGGAACTAATAGCAGAAGTTTTCGAAATAATTTTCATTTCGTGTCTACGCAACATTATGTAATCTATACGCGTGAGTAAGTGAGAGAAGAATATATCTCTTAATTTATTAGTTTTTGGGTCGTGTATTTGAAAGTGGTCCTGAACTTCTCCATTTTGAAAGTAGATGATGTTTTTTGTGTTCAACTCGTAAATGTTTTTAAACGATTTAAATCGATAATGAGATTTTTACTACCAGTAATATAATAATACTAGACGACATTCTGTTTTGTAAGCAGTAAAATATTTGAATTTATTTGTTTACTGTTTAAATTATCACCTTATTTTTAAGAGATAACAAACTTAATGATTTATTTTAAAACTTGTTGTGGCACTGTATATTTATCAAACCATTTATATTATTATTTATTCTACGTATATCTGAAAACATTATATTACGTTTAATTTGACAAAGAAACCCTTAACTACTCCTTAACAAAGTAATGTTTTCCTTTAATCCTCATATTACATATTATATTCGAAAAGCAAGAACTAAATATACAATAAACATTCTTAAAATAATATCAGCATTCATTCGTTTCCATTTGTCTCTTTTAAGCGTATTGTTTTTTTCAAGAAATTCTACAAAGACAAAACATATTTTTCCGTGGAATGAGTATCATTAATTTAGTAATTATTCTGTATCTCTTTCATCACACTGTGTTTGTATGATTGAAAATGAAAAGCAGACAGTATTTAATTGAGTTTTCTTTATTCGGATAGAAATTGATAAATCAATCGAAAAATCAATTTTGAAATTGCCCGTACGTGGAATTTGAACCCGTAACCTCCGTATGCAAAGCCAATGACGTTGACGACTCAACCATAGATAAGAAAATATAATCCAGAATTTCTCATTCAAAAAGGCTTTCGTATTGGCATGAATTTTTATCTGATTTTGGTTCACCTGAGGCAACAGGTTACTTTGCCTTCTCAAAATAATGTGATGTAATTCTGCTCTAAAACTTGTTTAAATATAATGCATTTATTATATTTGTTGAATAGCATGTTTCCCGGTCGTAAATTTTACCATCGAGAGTTACTCTGTCTGTCAGTTTATTTAGAGTGCAAGTAATCTTCAACTGATAAAATCTTTTGCTCTATCATATTTTAGTTTTTATATTATATATGATGATAGTAGATGCAATGCTATGCATTTTTCGAACTCTTTTTATTTTAGGAAATCCGTAAATTCCCCGAATTTATACATGATTTTATGGTGAATGTTCAATCCCGAATCTCGGGATTACAAAAAGCGTCCGGAATTGGATGCCGTAACTAGGGCCTAGACATAGCTCAGCTGCCAATAAATATTGAGGTTATATAGTAAATCTGTGTTTTGATAGAAATTTAAAATATACTAAAAAATATAAATAAATACAAAGGCTTCAATTAAAAGACTTTTGAAAACAAAACTGCAAAAAATATAAAAATGCTTAGGCATTATATAGACGTTCTTTTCTCACAGTAATATGATATACATTATTAAAAACAAGAATGGTGATTAATATACGAAAAAATATTCCAGCAAAAGCTTAAATTCAACAAAAGAAGCTTTAAAATTTCAACCTTAATTACCCATTCCGTTTTCAATTCATTTTACATTACATTTGCTGCAATTTTTTTAACTTCGTTCTCGAAACCTTTTGTTGAACAACTCGAGGTTTCTTCAACATAATTTATTAATCCTTTACTTTTTTTCACTTTTTCATTTGTTTCTCTGATTGATGAATGATTAATCGTTCATAATGCAATGTTCACATTGCCTTCAATATTATACAATACATTTTTACTTCCTATATATACCTTCAATAGTATACATTTTTAATGAGGTATATATTAAGATAATAATAAAATTAACCAATTTACGTTTTTGTAAATATTAAAAACCTTAAAACACTTTACATAATGGATATATTTTTTAGATTAATTGTCAATTTTGACGGATGGTATGTTATCTTCCTTAATAACAATGAAATAGTTTTAATCAAAATGGTTCAACGAAAAAGCCGATAGACATTTGACCCATTTATCTTAATAATATTTTTTGATATAGCGTATTCTTTATAGCTTATATCATTCAATATTATTTTGATTCTTTTACGATGTCAAGTTAGGTTCAATAAAAAAATTGCTGTTCGCCTTAAGACAAAATATTATTTCTTTCCAGTGTAGACAGTGCAAAAATTAAGAAAAATTAAAGTGCTCGAAGTGCGGCTTGGTGGTGTTGAAGTATAAAAAAAACTTTTTCTACCGGCCACCCGTCAAATTAGCCGACTGTCAACACCAGATTTGAAGATAGCTTCCCTTGCCTCTCGCAGAGGGTGAAATCTTTTAATTGCCTTCCCATTAAAGCCAGGAAAATCCGCTTTCACAATTTTTTGAAGAACGAGATATTTCTAAGATACCATAGCGCGTAAAGATTTGAAAAGATTAAATGAGGTACATTCAAATATTGTTGTAAAGTTTAAAAGACCTAACGTAGACGACATATTTCAATGTCATACGTATATGAAAAAAAAACTATACAAGAATAGTGAGGTTTATATTACAAAGTTCTCTGACAGGTAGAACAAAGTTTAAGTATTACGACGTGAAATGTTATACATTAAACATTAAAATTAATCTACATGTGTTGTCGTGTGGTTTATAGTATATTTAATATTACCCTGTAATTATTATGCCAAGACCTGACGGAAAATAGTTGTGATAATATTTATTCACTAAATTGAAAAATATATCACAAATGTAGATATTTTTCTTTTGTTTTCGAATTACTGTCAGAGTGACGAATATGTTGACCAAATATAATACGGTGCCGTGAGATCTTCAAACAACGAAATATGATACGAGGAAAGAAAATATAATACCATTTTCACCTTTATATAATATTATATTATATTTGTGAACGCTGGATGGCATTAATAATCTATCACAACGCTAGTACCTATGGAAAAGGTTTTCTCGTTCAACACACAAAGTAATCAAGTACATTTTGTATTTTAATTGTCTTTTGACCCGATTATTAATTTAAACTTTTTTATCTTTCAGATCCCCCTGGAGCACCGTACATCGAAGGATACACTGGAGGAGAGACAGTTCGGAGAGGTCAAACTGTGGAACTGGTCTGCAGAAGCCGTGGTGGAAACCCACCAGCTCAACTAGTTTGGTACAAGAATTCCGACCAGATACAGATGACTTACAGGTGATTCATTCTTTAAACTTTCTTGTGATGTGTTTTCCAAAAACTTTTTTATTACAATTTTCCGACAAAAACCATCCTTCAAGCTTTTAGATATTTTAGTTAACCAAAAAGTCTGAAACTCTTTTTTAATAAACGGCTGGAAACTATTATCCTCACTGATAACAATCTTGGAGCTTTAAAGCTCGTTTTTTGAAACAATATGCTTTTTAATGCTGTTAACCGTAAAAACTGGGCGCCATATTCGTCGTGGAAAGTTTCGGGAAACTTTTAAGGGAATTTATCCTACTTCTTAATTATAAATTAATCCCGCACTTTATATAAGTACTGAATTTGTAAACGGAAAAGCAAGTTTGGTTTAATTTACCGTGTTCGTTTTCGGAGTACCTCCGCCGGGGTCATAATGCGTACATTGTAATATTTTTTAAAACTCTTTTATAAAGATTTTTTTAATTCGCAAAGGAATTTTACTGTAAATAGAAATGCCGTTTTTTTGTTGAAATTAAATTACAAATGTTTTTATTTTATTTTTAAATAATTATGACCAAACCCTTTAGTGCATTGTTAATGTTTTTACCGCTGTAGTGGGCTCAAATCTCAGCTTGAATTGATGGAATTATTTATTTTCTATAAGTTTTTTACTCATATAATTACACGGTTATTTATATTTTAAACTGTCTACGTACTCAATTAAAAAATGAAGTGACTGATGACAATCATGTAAAGCATTTTAATCTCAAAATTGGATGAACAATCCACTCAAAGCCAATTCTTTTAATTAATCCATTATTTTAAAAAAAAAGTCTTAATTAAGTGTCGTACATTCAACATCAATAAATGGGGTTGGATCAAATATAATTCAATCGAAAAATAATTGTCTTTAACGTGTAAGAGATTGCATAGAGTGGAGTGACAAAACACATGGTCATCAAATGGATTAATATCACATAACACTTCGCATATGTTTGTCACTCTGTCTGTGGAAAACTTTTGCTGTCACAGCTACCAATCTATTCGACAAACAGCATAATAATATTTAATTAAAAGAAAGACTTAAAAATTTAAATTATACACAATGGTTATTTCCGAAATGTGGTTATGTTACTATTACCCTAGTACATAATAATTAATGTTGGATAAAATAGTATTTTATATTTCCTTACGTGATAAACAACAAAAATATGCTTACTATTCTTTTACATCTAAAAAACCGTTATTTGTTTTTTAGAAAGTTTCAATGCGATAACAGCGTATTTCTTTTCGTGAATTATTCTCGATTCGTATTGCGAAAACGAAAGTTATTTTTTAATGTTCCAAATTTTAAGAAAACATTAGCTTTACGAGTCATTAAAACATTTCTAGTGCACTCATCCGTTTAGCGATATATATTCTTTTCCATGCCTAATAATATATGATATATATTTATATTTAAGTTATATCCACATAAAACGAATGGCCCCACATTAAGCGTGCAGTAAATCTTGGAAAATCCCAAAAACGAATCATGCGGCTTCGGGAAAAAAGAAAACTTTTTCACTCCCTATCTGTAAGCTGCATGCGATAAAAAATTATACCTACCCCGTAAACACTGCGGTATTGTGTTACTCATAACAATAATTGGAAAAAAAATCAACTAGTTTCATTACATTTTTTTTGAAACGATAAGTAAATGATTGTAAGTCAGTTGTTTAATGTCTTTTTATGACCATAAAAAGATGTTCATAAAAAGGGATTTTAATTGTAATGAATACTGAAAAATCACTCTCTTTCTGAATTATATTAAGCAAGGCTAGATTTAAAGTTTCGATTGCGTTACTTTTTGGCAACTGTGAACGACAGTATTTAATAAACCATTAATTGTTTATTACGAAACGTTTAACTCGATGGCTACCTCAGACGAGATATCTCGTAAAATTTGTCGTACTCAACGCGCCAGTTACGAGTTAACTCATCAATAACTAATTAAATTATCAATTGAAAATTATATCCGTCGTGATAGGTAATTAAGTTTTTTTTCTACGGCTGTTATGTACGTTATTTTTAAAATAAAATAACAGTAAATTGTGCATTAAATGTTACGTAAGTAAACTATTTATAAACTGTTTTCGTACTTCCCTCCATCTTTTTTTTTAAATTATTATCTAAAGGTTTTATAACTTCTGTTGCTAATATGAAGCCTATAAGTTTTCGCAGAAGACATGGTTGGAATAAAATAGAAAAAAACAAGACTTTTTATCTGAAAAAAAATGTCGGCTTCTTTTTTGTATTTATCTGTCTGGAAATTAAAATGTATTGTATGCAATGTAAATTTCATAATACAAAAAATATAGGAATCCCTTCGTAACATATTTTTAAAAACGATTCTCACAGTGAATATGCAAACGTCACCATTTTCGCCATTAAATTTTAAAAAATTGCATTCATAATAAAAATATTATTTGAAATTGAAGAATAGCTTCTAGCTGAATATTGAGTGCGTTAAAAAAGATCTGTAAAGACCTGGGCTAACTGTGTGCCCCTCCCGGTCTTATTAAGATGCCAACTAGGGCATCCAATCCCGGGATCCGGGATCCCGTTCAATTTTCTTATCCCGAAATTCCGGGATTGAGATGGCCGCGAGTTTCTGTGAGATTCTGGGAAAAAGTATACCAAATCGGGGATTTCAAATTCCTCGGTGAGCTAAAAAAAAAAAAAAACGAGTTTCTGTGAGATTCTGGGGAAAAGTATACCAAATCAGAGATTTCAAATTCCTCGGTGAGCTAAAAAAAAAAAAAAAAACGAGTTTCTGTGAGATTCTGGGAAAAAGTATACCAAATCGGGGATTTCAAATTCCTCGGTGAGCTAAAAAAAAAAAAAAACGAGTTTCTGTGAGATTCTGGGAAAAAGTATACCAAATTGAGGATTTCAAATTCCTCGGTGAGAAAATCTCAATCCCGGGATTCAAAATAATTCAATCCCGAAATCCCGGGATTGGAAAAAGGCTTCGGGATTGGATACCCTAATGCCAACATAGACAGAAACCCAGGTAACGAATTTATACTTTTATCTTTACTTCATTCTAATGCTTGATCCTTGGATTGGCTTTTATTATCATTGATTAGTTATGAAGAATTAGTCATTATCACTTTATTCTCGTAAACAACATATCGATTGTGAAAAGGAAAAAGGACGTAACCCACACATAGCAAATTTTACAGGAGGCACAAAAAACGTGTCTTAAAATTTTTCGGCCATATGCGAATTATAAAATTAACACCACTTTTTGAAGTGCACGGAGACTTCTAAAATGGTGTTTAATTGACAAAATCTAATATTTATTTAAGAAATTGTCTAGAAAAAATCTTTTTTTCAGACTTTCTTCTTGGTTTCAATTTTCACCAGCCCATCTTTTTTCAAACTTAAAAGTCAAGTTTAGATGCTAATTCGGCATTTTCAGCTTACATCCTTTTGATGGAACGTGTATCAAGTTAGTTGCATTGTGATAATCGAAAAAACGCTGTTTTGAAAAAATACTGGGTTACGTCCTTTTTTCTTTCCACAGTTGATATGTTTTTTAATCAAAGACTACGGATGTAATGTAATGACTTTTTTCTTAAAACTTACGCTAAAATTTTTCTTCTTTTATTTTATTACGTCTTAACCGTATTTGGAAAATTATAAAATATGTTTTTTCTTTTTAAAGTCGACTTGATGATTTCTACCATCAACAAAAAAAAACATAAAGTTTTTCAATATTAGTTCTCCCTTATTTTTAATTCAAACGTATTTATCACGCTGTATATCTGCATCGCCCATAAAATATCTTGAAAATTACTTAAAAATTCATACACAAAACATCTCGTTTCGTGCTTTTTTCTGGCGTGGCACAAAAGTTGGCTCGTAAAATGAAAAAATAAACTTGAGCCATATAATGGGGGCTCGTAAACTATGCATTCGGCGAAAGTTTTAGTTTGGAGGCGTAAAAGTTTAAAAATTCTCGAGTAAATCTACGTTTATAATATTTAAATTCATCACTGTTTTTAGTTTGATGTATTTACGTTGTTTTTATGTCCATTTTGGGCTTATTTTTTTTCTCACAAAACAAACATTACCTGAAAGTTGACCTTTTATGCAACTTCTTGTACAACGAAACCAGCCTGGTTAAGGATCAGTAAAAATCATTTAGAATGTTGGTAAAAAAAATCTCATTATAGTTTCAAATTTGCATCATTCAAATTTTCATAATATTTCACTATTAACGACATGGATTTCGCCTATCGGCATCTTCATGCAGTCAAATTCGCATAAAACGCATAAAACTTCAAAAAAATTAATGATTAAAATTTGATATAAAAAAATTTACAAGCACCTTCATTTGAATTTGAATTGTTCAAAGTATGTACATTCTCACAGATTTTGTCACTAACGACCCGGGTTTCGCCTTTCGGCATCTTCAGGCGTTCAAGTGCACGGATGAACTTGAACTGACAGTTCTGAAGATGCCGAAAGGCGAAACCCGGGTCGTTAGTGACAAAATCTGTGAGAATGTACATAGTTTGAACAATTCAAATTTAATATTGAAATTCCTCCAAGCACCTTCAGTCGAAATCTTAAATTAAACCTTCATTTGAAATTTTAAATCTCATTTTTTTACATATCTAGCTATCTTAGTTGATACAATGATTTTTTTAAATAATTATATTTTAAAAAAAATCATTTCTTCATTTCAGATTGTATAAAAATACTCCAATTTTCATAAAAACTGACTGTAGTAAGCGGACGTTAATGATAAAAATTGTATAGTCAAGGAGTTATTTGCGTAATGTTTTTTAGCTTTTTAAATTATATTTTGTTTTTGAAATTCGGTAACTTCTCGTCACACGCACTTTCTATGTCTTCCCAGGTTTTATTAAAAAATGGCGTTAGAATATTTGCTAACAACTATTACCATTCACAGTAATATAAATAATGTGGTAAACATCAATAAAAATATATCATAATAAACTTTTTGCCAATGCCAAACAACCAATATCACATCGAATATTGGGGTCGGTAATTTTTCGAGCTTTTGAAAATATGTTTTACCACGTGGAAAATATAATAATCGAATAGTTCTAATGACCGCCGTCAGTATTTAAATTCTTCGAGTTATTCCGAATGTTTGAAAAATATTCACGTTTAGTGGAAATATTTATCATTAAAATCGCTTATCAAAAGTTTATCGCATAAAAGATTAAAATTCCGGCATAAAAATTATCTACGTCAACAATTTTCATGAAAAATTCTGTTCAATGATATTAACAGTAATTCAATCAGTCAATAATCCAGAAAACAATTTGAAAATTCGATCACCGGAATAGCTCAGCGAGATAAAATATTTGTACTAAAATGTTAACTACTGCATATTTCTGAAAATGTACTTCCATATATTTCCCGCAGCGTGTTAATTGCCAAACAATAGACTCTGAGGCAAGGTAACATAAGGTTTATTTTCATTGAACATTATGCTGTGCCAAAAGTCCTTTTGAAGAGGCTGTCGCTTGGCGCCGTCTGGAATGAGACGCTTATTAATTTTCACTCGATTTAAATCGAATGTCATTTGATTTTCGCCGTTCGTAGTTCGTTCAATAATTGTGTGCACCATTTATTACTAATTTAGGCGCTCGAAAGTGATTAATTAACTAGTTTTATATTGTATGTATATATATATATATAAAAAATATTATATTTCATTTCAAGTTAATTACGCATATGAATTTTATAGGTTTCATTTTATTTTTTAGTTTAACGATGCTAGTCGGGATCAGTATTTGCGTCATGTCGTCCAAGAACTTCATTATAAATCTGTTATGGACGTCATTAAATTTATCGCGAATAGTTATATTCGCGAAAAGACCGTGAATGGCATGACATCCACATTTTATTGAATATTTTATTACTTCACAACTTTCATATAACGCGTACGTGATTTTCTCTAAAAGAGACCACATTAGGCCCCGTGAGACGAATAAAAAAGTTATAACTCTGACATTGATTTTTATATCTTTCATAATGACTTACGGGGTTTTTCTTCGCTCGGTTATTATATTATATCGTCTGAATTTTAATTTGAAAAAAAAAATGACTAGATTTTTTTTTTTTTACTTTTTCTCAGTAGCTTTATAACACGGGTTCCCAACCTGGGGGTCGCCAAGGGTTTTTTGGGGGGTCGCCAACTTTACCCGGTGAGCTAAAAAAAAAGGAGTTTCGGGGACAATCCGGGGAAAAAGTATAGTAAATCGAGGATTTCAAATTCCTCGGGGGGTCGCCTAGTCACGGCTTTTATAAAAAGGGGTCGCCACCCGAAAAAGGTTGGGAACCTATGCTTTATAATTTCTTTTCCTGAAAAAAAACATCTTGATATTTGTCAAATTCTTTGTTATGTATTTTCATATAAATAACTTAACAATTTGGTAATATAATTGAATTCAACCAAATCGATATAATCACAAAGTTAGCTTAGGTTGTTACCAGTTTTCCCACCACTGGCACCACTTCTCTTTACGTATTTTTGTCTTTCGTGTGACGAGATAAAAATTTTACTACTAAATATGAATATACACTTATTATATTTATTAGTTAAATATTAAAATATTTTGTCCATTTTAATTGAATATCGTATGAAAAGGCGATCGGTTTACCGCCGGAATATTTAATCACGGCTTTATTCCTGAAACTCGCTCGATTTAAAGTGAACCAAGCAATTAGGGCCCATTCTCATCGTCGAGTCGAACTTTAATGGCTTCGGTAGGATCGCTTGGACTGTGAGCTCACTTGAGACGAAAAATTAACGCATAATTGCTGAGCTCTTTCTCTTCTCGAAAGTTCTTAATTGGAATTTTTCGGCTGGCAACTTTAGGCGCGTAGAACAATTATTTTGTTTTACTTTAGGAGCGTTTCAAAAATGGAATATACTCACAAAATGGCGGCAGTATCCTTGGTGTTTAATTTACCAGGGTATCCATTAGCAAATTTTGAAACGATACAGTTAAATAATTTTAACCGCACTTTACAGAAGCTGTATGGTTTATGTTGGTTCAACTAAACGCTATTAATAAATTAAGAAACTTTTTAAAAATGTTTTCTCCAGAACCAGCGTGAAGTTGATTGAAAATATTATAACATTTACTTCATAATAATAAGGTAACTGGATATGTTTTTCAAATAAATAATTTTCATCGACCAAATAAATGCTGAATATGCAAAAAATAATGGTACAATAGAAACGTTCAGCGAGTGTGAGATTTTAAGCTCAGTGTTGCCAGGACAATAATAATATAACGCTGATGTTTTTATTGTTCGCCTTATTCCAAATTAATTAAAATCAATCACTATGAAATTTGTCTGCTTCTATTCCCCCGACCTCCTTGCTCCACATTCTTAACATAAATGAAGAATGCTAAAATCGTTAGTCTGAAGATGCCTCTGAAAGAGGCGAAACACGTGTCACCGTTGGTGGCACAATACGTGGAATGATCAAAGCCATTTTAAATTTTATATAAATTTCGTATTCAAATTAACTTAAACATAGTTACTGCGGAATCAATCGAAAAAAATCTAGTAAAAAAACTATACCAAATAATATATAAGACCATATAAAAGAGTGTACTTATTTTATAGCAGAAAGACAATATTATGATCAACAAATGTTACATTTTTTATTACATTTGTATTTTATAAGCTTACACCTACCTTATAGAGTATTTATTAGTCAATTTAAGGTCAGCTGTGATGCTCAGCATCTTTTGAATTGACGCGCGTTATAAATGTGTCGCTATATGTACTTCACATAAACACGCGGGAACGCACCCATTCCGATGTTTTGAAATTGCATATTTTCACATTAAATGCATAAAAATAATATAAAATTTGATCAGCGTGTAAAGATCGAAGTATCTTTATGATAAATAACACGAAAATAAACAAGTATAATTTAATTTGAGGCCAGTAAACGAGGTTGAAGTTATGTCGACGTTCGAGTAATAGGAGTTAAATACCAAAATAGTTTTTGGGTATAATTCATATTTTTGAGAACTAGATAGTTACTTTGTTTTTTTTTTCAACTTTTTTATATGATGTTTCAAACGTGTTGTGTAGATAGATGTCAATTAGGGTATCCAATCCCGAAGCCTTTTTCCAATCCTGGGATTTCGGGATTGAATTATTTTGAATCCCGGGATCCCGGGATCCCGGGATTGAGATTTTCTCACCGAGGAATTTGAAATCCTCAATTTGCTATACTTTTTTCCAGAATCTCACAAAAACTTGTTTTTTTTTTTTTTAGCTCACCGAGGAATTTGAAATCCCCGATTTGGTATACTTTTTCCCAGAATCTCACAGAAACTCGTTTTTTTTTTTTTAGCTCACCGAGGAATTTGAAATCCCCGATTTGGTATACTTTTTCCCAGAATCTCACAAAAACTCGTTTTTTTTTTTTTTTAGCCCACCGAAGTATTTGAAATCCCCGATTTGCCAATTTCGTATAAATTTCGAGAATTTGCTAGAAATTTCTCAATCCCGAAATCCCGGGATCGCGGCCATCTCAATCCCGGAATTTCGGGATC
Organism: Himalopsyche tibetana; assembly: GCA_030503985.1. Classification (NCBI taxonomy): domain Eukaryota; kingdom Metazoa; phylum Arthropoda; class Insecta; order Trichoptera; family Rhyacophilidae; genus Himalopsyche; species Himalopsyche tibetana. Next base: position 34,824,082 of record JAPJYX010000002.1, on the reverse strand, counting down.
AGAAAATTGAACGGGATCCCGGATCCCGGGATTGGATGCCCTAATGTCAATAGAAAAACATTTCCAAACAGTTCCACGGAATACTATAATATGGCCACCCTGTTTGAATCTAAATGATGAGATTAATACGGGGCGTTTGTTTTTTAATTATCATTAGGTAGCAGCAAAGAACCCAGATTAGTGATGTATAGGAACGGGAGTAATATCCTTGATGAGAAAATCTCAGGAAATTCGCTCAACAGTAAAATGGAATAAGTACGGAGAAAAACGTTAGGAAATTAGCAAAATATGACGCACTTCCGCAAACACAGACGTATTATTTATATTGCGTGGGAAACATTTTCAAATTAATAACCGGTTGCATTCTTTTGCGCATCATGTTTCTAAATTTAAAATTCGTTAAATATATCGATTATGATTGCTTTTATTCATGAGATGTTTCGTAAAAATGAAGTTACAGATCAGTATCCATATTTAAGATAATTTTATTGATCATAGAATCAATCGTATTGTTTATTTACATACAAAATGCAGGGATGGGCTAGAGGGAGCTCTAAGGGGCTTAAGTGTAACGTTTGAAACACGAAGTCGAAGCGGAAAAAATATTACATATTATTGCGTCGTCCTTCAAACTCTTGCATCTATGATAGGAAAGTATAGACATTTTTCAAATATTAATAATAATTATTTTACGATACACTGCGTATTGTAAAATAGTATAGATTTATTTTATTATTTTTGCGTATAAGTAATTGAATGAGAGTTATAAAAAAATTCACACTTCTTCGGAACGCCGTGTATAGTTTTGAGATTAAGCAAGCTCTTATTAACTTATTTGCAGCTCACCGCTGAGTTGATAGTCTACTTGGGTTTAATTACAGAAGACATTTTATTTATTTATTTAGTTTTTCAAATCAGAAGTAAAGTGTATGGCATTTACAGTTGAGGCCAATTCACCGTGCCCAAATATAATTAAAAAAAAAAAAACATAGTACATGAATATATTAAAATATTTTTTACATACAAAATTAAAAAATAAAAAAGTTAAACCTAACTAAAAGTTCACAAATATTGTTGGTGAAAATGTCCACTTCTCTAGGCAATGAATTGATCAGTCAAACATCCCTTGAAACTGACCACTCATACGACCATACGCGAGGAACAAGTTTTTAGGACTTAAGCTTGGATTTTAAGTTTATAGCTTACAGTTAAAGTTGTATCATTGAATTTCTTCGATTACTTATTTTAAGTTACAAATGTTAGTATGTTTGTGTCTCTTCTTGTATAATATTCGTAATTTAAGCTTCACAGCGTGTTGTTTACATCTGTCACTGTATCTTCCAGCGTGTTGGATAAAGGTATATTTTCCCTTTAAGTATGTGGATATACAAAATTAGCATTTAAACCTCTGCTATCTTAGACAAAGAATCAATGAAACACTTTGCATTTACTGTACATTCTTTTCCACCAATTCCTTAAAAGGGGAATAGTAGGGAAGATTAATTCACCCGTGTATATACTTACTATGTTGTCTTTTTTTTAAAAAATAAGTGAGTCTTTGTATTACAATTGCTGTTGGAATGATCCGTTTGAAGTATACGTGCTTTATTTTGAACTGGCATAGTTGGAAATCAAATTTATACATTATTCTTTGCGTAGGCTAAATCTTTAATTAATTTTACTTCGCCTTCATCGTTGTAAGTGATGCCGGCATATCATTCGATATTATCGGGCAAGTTTAAAGGATCTTAAAGATGTTTGTGTGGGGAAAATAACACCACTTTGAGGTCGAGTCGCTTTTAAAACTTCAAAAGTCTGAGACGTCACTCGTCTATCGAAATGTCGCCCGCAGAATAATTCGTTGTCAACCATTTAAAAAAAAAATACACAATAACTTTTCATTGCGTATTGATTGTATTTTTTATCGAATATAATTTAAGCTTGTTAATTTTTCTGTAATACAAAGAACGTGTGATTCTTACCAACAGGCTCACAGTTTCCAGACTATTCAAGAGTGGGTACTGACTATTTAATAATATCCATTTCTCGGGGGTATTTCAAGCAAATTTTATTCTCTCACAGATACAGTATAAGCTAAAGGTTGTTTTTATGCGAAAAAATCTACAAAACTTCATACTTTTACCGAGTGTCATCGTTCAATAAACTTTTTTCACTATTTACTTCTGTGATTATAAACCGAGGCTGTAGATTTGGAGTCGCGGTATTTTGGCCGGAGTCGGAGTCGTGAAAAATGAGCGGCTCGATTTAAAAAATATATATATATTTAATAATGTGTATTTAAACAAAATAGTCAAAATTGTTAACATTTCATGCTTGGCTGACTAAAGATGATCTGATGGTATACATATCGACTGTGGAAAGGAAAAAGAACGTAACCCTCAATTTTCCAAAACAGCTTTTTTTCGATAATCACAATGTATACAACTTGACACACATTCTATCAAAAGGATGGAAACTGAAAATGCCGAATAAGTATCTAAATTTAGCTTTAAGTTTGAAAAAGATGACCTTGTAAAAAATTAAAACCAAGAAAATCACTGAAATAAAGGTTTTTCCGAGACAATTTCTTCAATTAATATTAGGTTATGTCAATTAAACACCAGTTTATAAGATCCGTTCACTTCAAGGTTGTGTATAATTCATAATTGCATTAAAATATGAAATATGAAATAATGCATTGTCTCTTATTATGATCCTGACAGGTGGTACGGCCATCTGGTAATAATTTCTTTTTATACTCTCAAAGTATGCATGGTTTTTATTAGTTGTTATATTTGTAACATTGATGATATAAGAAAAATTTATTGAACACCAAAACAGTTGGTGATTCCCGCAATTTGTGGAAAGTCGCTGTAAACTCCACTCAGGGTCATAACACTTTGCTCTTGATTAAAAAACTTTGCGCTGGACTTTTACCCTTAAGGTTATATTTTGCGAAACAGAAACGGCCTAAGCGCCATTTCTCTCGTTATATTCGCTTTAATCCGCTGTAAAATAATTCTTTACCCAGTTGAGTGCATTAAAGACCACATTATAAACAAGACTACCCATAATTAAAAAATATATTAAATTTCTCGCTTCTACCTCAGTTTATATTACTGTTCAAGAATCAAAAGTTAGTTCCACACTATATGTATATTCAAAACTGGTGTTTTAATTATTAAATGAAAGTCTCCCCATTTATGATTTATTTTACATATAGTCCAGGGTTGTGAAAACTGCAACCTATTCATTTTATCCAAATCTATTTTTTTACATCATATTCTTTAATTTACAAAATGAATTTCTTTTATGCAGTCTTATTAAATTATAAATAAATACTACTTTGTAACGTGAAAAGATTTCCAACCGCTCGCTTAGTTCATTGACCCTGTGGTATTGCGGTATCTATCAGCTACGACCCGATTAATGAAAAATATTTTTTTCGATAAAAACGTTGAGAAGATGTCCGCTTCTAGTATGCATAATGTGACCAGGCGTCCCGTTTTCACCGGGACAGTTCCGGTGTCCCCGAACATAGCTTAAATATCCCGTTTTTTAAAAGAGACAAACTTAAAGTAACAATTAAATAATACATTTCAATGTTAATAATGTATTTTATTTATAATATGACATGAAAAAACATTACTTTCTCGTCGATTGTATTGTATGAAAGTGTGAGACGCTTAAAAAGGTGCCTAAAAGCACCAAACTTTTTTTTCGGTGTCCAGGTTTGGGGAAAAAAATAAAAGGTCACGTGAAGTATGCAGCATATGGACTCATAAAGAAACGTACCACAACAGAAATTATTCTGTATAAACTGCGTGTTAGAAAAGAAAGATTTAAAAGCCGATAAGTTGTAGGTGCTTTAGAAAACAACATTCATTGAATCAATTTATGAAACAGCCTGTACTAAATTTCGAACCCGTGAATACCGAAACAGAAGCGACATATTTAATAAACATAACTGACAATGTCAAAAATCAAACAAATGACATATTATGGTTTTTTGTTTCTGACAGAAAATAAAAAAAAAGACAAATAAATCGATGGTTACGGTGAATTATTAAAAATATACTATTTTTTTTCTCAATAATTGGTACTGCAATATTATGTATTTATAACCAAAATGATATCACGTGAATATACTGGTACTAAATATTTCAAAACAGAACCTCTGATGTTTGTTTACTTTTTTATTTAGATTCTACGCAAAGCTATAAATAGTATCTGCATTCACCCACCGGCCCAGATAAAAGTTGTTAACTGAATGTAAATATCGCGTATTGAAAATTCATGCCATAAAGCGGTGGGGACGTGCACATTAGAGGTCATTATAGGATACAGCCTATTTTAATATGATACATAATGCATGGTTGCAAGTGAATCAGCGGTCCCCTCTTGAAGTTATTCGGCATTCGAAATGCTAAACAAGTAAAAAGTTTGGCAAGTTGGTGTCAACCGAAAAAATAAATATATTATTATTCCATCTCTGTCTTATCGTTTTTCTCTTTTACGCATTTCAGGGTTTGTGGAACAACTAGCATGAAGACATTTATTTAATAATATAATATCATGTTGAATACAACGGAATACGTTTCTTAACTAGGCACTATTTTTGTTGATTGATCTTTTGTACATTTATGTATAAACTTAAAAATAGTGCAAAAGGTTTTTTTTTATTGAAACAATACGCAATCCCAATTAAAGGACATAATCGCTTTGGAAAGCTCTTCAGCTGTGTTTATTTATCGAGTGCGTGTTGTCAGTTATTCGTTCTAATTGTATTTACAGCAACGCCGAATCAGAATTATGAGTCTATTATTAATTAGACTTGTTGTCAGTCAATATTTGCACGCTTTAGTTTTCATGAGTGGGTAAGAAAGGTAGGGTTTAAAATACTTTATTAATCGATAATCAATATTTTAATTTCGTGTAGCAGAATGGTAAGTATCCTAGACGCTAGACCAGCACCACTCGACCATTACAAGTTTATGTAATTAGGACTTCTGCTGGTCTTAAGAATTTAGTAATTTATGTGCGTGGTGTCGTTTATTTTAATTTATCTGTCGAAAATAATATGGGCCCTCTAGAGGTGAAGTGAACCAACTAGTAAAATATTAAACTTTTTTTCGTGGACTTGTAAGTACAATCACGTTTTTACTTGGTGTTTTGATTGATTTCATATTTTTATTTTACGGAGATAACACTACTGCAATGTGTTTACGTTATGTAGAATATGTGTAGAATATTACAACGCATTTTTTTTCTCAAATACCACTTGGCTCACTTCACCTCTAATAGGCCTGTATGATAATGCCACCTAGACAGTAGTTAAATTTTGATATCGCTACGAATATCAACACATTTTTGTGAGTGGATGTAAAAAAATATAAAGAAACTGTTTTATAACTTTTTGATGTTTTCAATCTCGCTCAGAAAATATCCTTGTAAATTTTTCCTTTTTCGATTTGTAAAAGATACGATCCGGAAAATTATAATTTTTGAAGTGTGAAAAACAAATTGGAAATTTATTTGCCTTAAATCAGATTTCACGCAATACGTGTGCTATTTTTCAACGTTACGCAATTAGGTCTCATCCCCAGTTCTAAAAGCAAAAACAATTATTTAAATTTGTTTACAGTGTTTATTATGATTGTATTCTGAAACGAAACATATATCACTATTTGCCAGTTTGTTTGCGTAACAGTAATAATATTATTGTTTACTGTCGCGTTATCCAAAACTAACACGTCCGATATAACCCATATAACACTGAACACGTTCTAAAAAAAAGTTTATTGTTCGAGTCAAGTAGTCCTTGGTGTTTTCCATTTGACATGTCCTGCTGCGAACTATTTTCAAGGTTTTGTCGTCGTTTTACGGCGCAACTTTTACGATTTGTGGAGGCCGCATCCGAAATAGACCATCCGCAAAAAGCCCCGGCAGCAGTGGGTTGCAAAAACCGGGGTTATCTGAAAACCCGGGGATGATTTTGATCCGCCGAAATCCCGTTCATGAAATCTGACATTCTGTCATAAAATGAATGAAGAGTAATAATTATTCTTCCCTCTTTTACCCAGCTGCCTGCCTGCCACGATTTCCGCCTTCTTCCCCATTCAGCGCGGCACTACCAAATTAAAAATGTCAAATATTTTGTATAATCGCTTTTTCGAAGGTACTTATTTTACGCCAACATTATGCAACCTTGCTGAAATAAACTAAATCCTTTTTGGAAGCATAAGTATTAACAGGTAAAAATAAACGCCTTCAATTGTGGTATTTGACTCATAAAATTATTATTTGATGAGAAATTACAGAAAGTTATTTACAAATCAACTGCACGTACAAATGATATATGTGTATTATATTATTAAGCAAACTTTTGAGTATTTTTAAAGCTCAAAGCTTTTTTTCTATCTTATACCGTTTACATTATCCATTATTCAATATATAGAGTATTTAATAGGGAAATCAAATGTATTTTTTTTAACCCATGTCCGCTTTCAATGTGGAGCATATGACCTCCTCTATAGATGTATCTTAACAGTACTGTTTTCTACGAGAACTGCTCGTTACTCTGTTGCTCAACCATAAAGAGAGTAGGGATATAGAGGGTAGTTCATGGACACGACTAGTGGCCAGTCAATCCTCGCTACGCCCGGAATTATTAGAATGATAGGCAATACATTTTTTAATGGCGGTATTTTATATAAAATATCGAAATAGTGATTGTGATTTCGCAATTGTTTGTATTCTTGCTTTATTTTAAAAAAAATGATATTTGCAATACCGGTATTGATATAATCGTCGGGTATTGCAACAACTATTTCAGTTGCCGATAAACGAAAATATTGGCATACAAACCACGCCTTTTGATTACCAAACGCCATCTTTACGAATATATTATACACGGCTTACAAAATTTTCGATTTTGCTCTGCGATGTAATATTCAGTTTTTGATGTCAACTAAATTCTAAATCGCTTAAATTCTCAGTATTAAAAGCCCTTAAAATCCCATCGACCCTTTCGCTAAACCCTTAATTCCACAAAGTAGATTCAAGCCGCAGTTTCAGGGTTATTATTGAATACTATTTTCTCTAGAAGGGTCAATTGAAACTTTGGAATGCAGTAATTATAATTTTGCCCCCAAAGATGCAGCGAGACAACAATTTTCATTTATATAGATGGCTTTTACAATATCCATCCCTTATTTGGTCTATACACATTCACGTGAGAACGTATGTGCTTTACATGAAGACAAAATCACTTTCATACATTTTGGCATGGTTTCAATATGGATTCACCCTCAGTGCTTTAATGATTCCTATAGATACGATACGCAGTCATTATTTATAACAGATAGAAAAAAGGTCAGGCAATTAAATTCAACTAGGCGTATAGATCATTGTTTTCACTTCGTGATAATTAGCGCGTCGTTAATTATGTGCTAAATTAATTATGTGGAGATTTTCAACCATAATATTTCATTCGACATTTTGTTTTTAATATCTGACAATTAATTCTTTCAAAATTATGTTACGCTTACACCATTACAGTATGTGTGACATAACCATGATGTATCAAATTTAAATATAATGTGTACTACAATTAAATTTAAACCTCCACACCAATAATGATCTATGTTTCATTTTGGCAGTTTTTAAATAAACATGTAGCCATTATCTACATCACATTGTCTTTGTTTTGGTATATTTATTTTTTTGATCTGGCAACATTTATTCGATGGTTTTAATCCTCTATGTTGGCCTCCCTGCAAAAAGAATATATTATTATGCACTATAATGTATACTTGTCTATGGACATAGACTAATATACTTTATCTATGGATATGCACTTTCAAAATGAAGAATGACACCACAGTTTTTATCAGTCCATTGGTTGCAAAAATGTTTAATAACGGTCGGAAACGAAACGGGTACACATTTATAATTCACATAAAAATATGTACATATTATAAATAATTTCTTCTCAACAAAATAGTTTTATTTAATTATCTCCAAATGTAGCATCTGTGGAGAGTGCATTGGTGGAGATTCTTCAATTCTACGAAACACTTTCCGTCTTTTCTAGTAACAACTTAAAGACTAATAGTTAAATTACTGCACCATTTTTGAATAAATTTCTGTTATTGCGCTACTAAAAACATTAATTAGTTCCAAAAAAACCTTGTGACAAGTAAAATTTCGTGTATAAATTATATTTATTTAAACTAATTCCACTACAGCAAAAATCTTTCATTTGTTTTTCAAAAATAAATTCAACAGAATGAATACATTTTGTTTCATTAGTGTGAAACCGTTAGCAAATTTAAATATTCTATTATTTTTATAGAGAAAACAACATTTTTATTAAAAAATAATAATTTAAGTTGTTACGTGATCACACTAGCCAATTATTTAATATTATTACATTTTGGAGTAAATTATAGTTTAAAATGAATTCTTTCTTCAAATAATGTAATAATATTTAATCACCTGTTCTTTTTTTATACCAAATCCAATATCACGAAAAGTAATGAAGTTGCAGAAAGTTGAGATAGATGGCTTCACTGTTATTGTCATATTGTTTTCCGTCAGCGTAATATCTGCTAAGTGAATACAGCGTGGTCATAAACTTTTTCATCTAGCTTCTTATGGCGTTTTTTTACTCCGCGTGAAGAGTGTGACAACTCCAGCGGCAGATGTCGCTTATGGCTTTAACAATCAATCGCTTTTCATTGATTTTCTCACTTCACTTATAACAGCAGAGGCGTAGACCTTTTTCATTTAATTATTTAAAAAATATATTTGATTGAATCATTTCTGTTGTCTTCTTCTTGAATATTTATTTTAAAATATTGCAAACTTAATTCTGTGAACAAAAATTATCACTCAAATATTCTTAAATTGTTTTATCTAGGTAATTTACATAGTTAATTTAATTGAACTATATTTTATGCTATCGACTATGTAACTACTAGTTATACCAGCAGTGGCGTAACTACATAATAGCAAAGCTTCTGTAATACAATATGTTAAACAAGACATTCGCAACTTAAATATGCCGAAAGTAACACGAGAGTGAACAATTATTTAGAGCTAGTGTACTTTATAATAACAATTTATTGATAAAGTACATTTTTTCAAGTACAAGTTTCTTTAACCTCAAAATATTGTTGGAAATGATATTTAGGAACATCGTTTGAAATTAAAATAATGTTTGAAATAGCGGTAAACGGTGTCAAGTGTAGAATGACTTAATTCAATTTTAATTAATAATAATTAATTAAAATCATTAAAAACTACAGAAAAAATGCAACCGCAAAATCAAGACAACTATCTCACAATCTAACATTTAAAGGCATTGTAAATGCATCTAAAACAACTAGTAAGTGATTTCGCAAACTTTAAGTCTAGCAAGAATAAATTTTATTTATTTCAAGGCAGTGCCCGATCTCCATCTAACATAAGAAGACAGAATATTGTCTCTAATCTGACAAAAAAAACTAGGTAGTCTTGTTGGTTAGAGCAGTGCTTCCCGGGTTGGGGGCCGCCGCAGAACATGTTTTGTATTGAAGAGGGCCGTGGATTTTTTTTCAAATTTAGGGAGCCGTGGAATGAAAAAGATTGGGAAAACTGAGTTAGAGCTTGCTCTACCTACCAGGCGGGTCTAGGTTCAATTCCTGGAACGGTCAACGTCAAATTTAAATTTGAGACCTAAGACGTGGGTATCTGTGATTTCAATTAGGACATCCAATCCCGGGATTCGGGATCCCGTAATCCCGTTCAATTTTCTGATCCCGAAATTCCGGGATTGATACGGCTGCGATCCGGGATTTCGGGATTGACAAATTCTGACCAAATCCCGAAAATTGACACGAAATTGGGAAATCGAGAATTTCATATTTCTCGGTGAGCTAAAAAAAACGAGATTTTGTGATAATCCGGGAAAAAGTATACCAAATCGAGGATTTCAAATTCCTCGGTGAGCTAAAAAAAACGAGATTTTGTGATAATCCGGGAAAAAGTATACCAAATCGAGGTTTTCAAATTCCTCGGTGAGCTAAAAAAAAAAAAACGAGGTTTGAAAATAATCCGGGGAAAAAGTATAGCGAATTGAGGATTTCAAATTGCTCGGTGAGAAAATCCCAATCCCGGGATTGGAAAAAGGCTTCGGGATTGGATACCCTAATTTCAATTTATCTCGGGTGACTTACAATAAATTCTCATCGAGTTTTTCTCGTATGATCTTACAACTTGCCGCATTTGCGTTAGCTGTTATGCAAACATTTAAAATAGATCTGACGTTTAAGAATGATTGTGACACATTATGTTTTTCCTGTAATACTTACTGTGAAAAATTCTCTGTGTTATAATCATAAATATCGGACAGTATATTAATAATATGAGTTTGAGATATTCAAAGATTGTTTAACTCAAAATCTATACGACTTCATAGACGTTCATAAAGCGATGCTTTCGATACGACTATTTGTCACTGGAGTCCCTGATAATATTACAACCGCCTTTTTAGTCCTCACCCGAGCAGAGGCACCGCGTGAAAGTTTTCCACTTTGTGGCCAACTATCGAAAAAGTCGTCCCGGCTTTGAGTGTCAGATCGTTACAACTTTTGTATAGAAATCCTTGCCGCGATCTGACGCCGTGATGATTGGTAAACGTCTCCTTTATTCTCCCATCAAACACGTCCAATAAATTATCTGTTATGCGAGTTTGACGTACCTGAAATTATCTTCAAACAAACTTCATGAACCGTTTACATATCTCCGGACATACGACGTTTTGCTACGTGCTTAATCCCATGTTGATAAATCAACGTATTTTTATTTCAACTTTCCAAACACGTTCAATTATTTATATCATACGAATCACATATCACCAATATTATCTGCAAATCACTTGAAAGTGTTATGTGTACATTTTTGGTGAAATTTTTGAACATTTTTTTTTACATTTTCTCATTGAAAGTATTATCAATTAACTAAAAATAAGTAAAAAACATAGATATATATATATAGAGGGCTTTTCTTCCCATGTAACGCGGTGGAACGGCGTTTCGGTACCTTTTTTTACAGCATTTTTAATGTTTCAAATTATATCATACGAATCACATATCACTAACATTATCTGCAAATCACTTGAAAGTGTTATGTGTACATTTTTGGTGAAATTTTTGAACAATTTTTTTTTTACCTTTTCTCATTGAAAGCATTATCAACTAACTAAAAATAAGTAAAAACATAGATATATAGAGGGCTTTTCTTCCCATGTAACGCGGTGGAACGGCGTTTCGGTACCTTTTTTTTACAGCATTTTTAATGTTTCAAATTAATTTTCGAAACAAAAATAAACTTTTTATGAAACCATTGGCTGTTTGTATCACACTGTGAAACACTAATCTATTGCCTTTTATTGGATCTTTCACTGAACTTTCAATCATTATATTGCAAATCACAATGCACGCATTCAGATTTTTAAAAAGATGAAACATAATTTTAGACCCTTTTACATATTTGCTGCAGTTGCTGTGAGTGATCTCTGTTTTCTTGGAGTTACACTTTACAAAAAAGTTTCTGGTAATAGTCTTTTTATTGAAACAAAATTGTGTTTTTTCGTGTTAAAAGAGTTCATCGAAAATGGACGCTAGATACAAAATATGTGTAGTTTGCACTTGCGTACTCGACGAAAAACATTTTCCTGAATTCCATCCCATGGGTGGAATTCCTCACCCTTCCAATCATAAAATTAGCACGGAAAAGCGAACGTGATTGGTTAACTACTAGTCCTGTTCTAGCCTTATCCTTTTTTTCTCACATTCTTCAAAAAAAAGAGAGGTTTCGCAACCGAGCAACAAGCAGCTCTCGTTAAAAACTTCGTTACTAACATCGATTAGAAAAAAATCTTCAGTATAAAGATTGTCAAGAAGTGAGCTTCGGTACCTATTTAAAAAAAAACACTGGATATATATATATATTACTCATTATACTTAGTGAATAATATGACAAAAAATTACAATAATTTACAATTACAGTGCTTATCGCCATTTGCCTAAAAAAATAGGCTTCTTTAAAAATAAATAAGCTTTGAAAAGTGAATTCAATGAGCTTATATTTTTTAATTTTTTACAATATTCACTTTATGCTACAACACTACTTGATGAGCGAAACAGGGCCTGATCTTAATAAAAAAATCCTGAAGATGTAGAATGGGTATATTTTTTAAATTGTTTTGACATGATACATTTTTTTCTATTGTTATTATCTATATACAAGAAGCAATATAAATACAATCTTTCCTGAACTTCTTTTTCACCGCAGAAATTATATGTCACTCCGTTTCTCTCAGCATTATTTCGTCTCAAATAAAAATGATTTAATTATACCGCTGTCTTTTGATCATTCTTTTTGTATAAATATTGTAATACAATATAAAGAAAGTCTATTACCATAGTCTCTTATCGCCTTCTCTTATATACAGGGCGATGTCATAAATAAAGAAAAAGCAATTTATAAATCGTCACGCTATAAAGGCATCGCAAAAGTTATAGCCGCTTTAATATTTACATACTGGCGAATAACATAAACTTAATCACAGCGGCGTATAAAGCAATTACTTAAAATGGGGTTCGTGTGGACACCGGATATGTTCAAATTACGGGAAATTGTGAAAATTATTAGCTTTACTATTTTAACATAAAGTTGTAAAGTTTGATAGTCTAAAATTTCGTCACTATTTTGATTCATCGATTATCTTTTTTTGAAAACATTGTTATTTTAGATTGATGTATTTATTTTTTCCTAAAAGCTCGTGTACCACATATGCTACAAATGCGTAATAATATTGTTTTAAAGTTTTCTATTGTTAAATTATACATCTTATTAACACGTTAAAATTAATTATTTTAACTGTTTCTACAAACCAATTAAATAGTTACTTTCAACCTTTTGTATAATGACACATAATTAAAATAAAATAAATAATTATTTCACACTGTATATTCAAAATTAAGTATGTATATGTTTGCACAACTTTGTATATCTTATTTTTTACATATCACCTTTTGAATCTACTATATTATACACACCTTTTACATGGTGAACGCGTTCCACGGAACACAATTTAAAAAAAGTACACTAAAATTAAAAAAATGTTTGTGGATAGGTTTCCTTTTATAAAAATCAATTCATGATATAAATAAAATAAAATTTATTATTGTTAATTGTATCTTAAATTTATATAAAAAAAGTACTTTTAAAAAATCGTAACAAAGATTATTCCCTATCAATATGAGACAATAGAAAAACTTGAGATATCCAGAGCATGTGTTATATTTCTTTCCAAATTTTAGGTTTACGCACAGTACTAAGTAAAAGTATATGCATGAGATATAGTACCGTGTTATTCCTAAATCGTGTACAAAAAACCGTGTAATAAGGCAATGGTGTGCTGGAAGGGATACTCGGAGTATTAAATTTAAATAAATATATATCAGTTGCTTTTTTCCATAGATAGTAGTTTAGCCGCCTGTGTGGTCGAGTGGTCAACGGTGTTGGCTTCGGCTACGGAGGGCCTGGGTTCAAATCTCGGTAGGAACAGTTTTTTTAATTGATTTTTCAATCGATTTATGAATTTCTGTTCAAAGGCGTGGATGTATGTGATGTTTTGAATTCCCCCCTCTCACCCATCCTATCCTATGAACGGGGCGTATCGAGGGCGATTAGCTTACCACTAATCATGTCCTAGCCCTAGGGATCTTTCTATCCCTACTCTCTTTGGAAAAAGAGAGGTTGAGCAACTGAGTAACAAGCAGTTCTCGTAGAAACACTTCTGTTGAGATAAACTCCATTAGGAGTCCATATGCTCCACATTAGGAGCGGACATGGTTTAAATATATATATATATATTCTCAGATCTATGCGTTTTAAAATTTACAAAAATGAAACCTTATTAAATTTAAAAATGCAGTGATTTACATTTGGTGTCTGAAATACATAATATTATCTACGACGGTTTCAGTATAATATTCGAAACATTAAATTGGAGCTTAATAAATATAACCT